>CM077093.1:4680164-5407995 GCA_039513925.1 Platanthera zijinensis
AAACCAACCACACCTCCTCAGGACACCACCACCATTGACCATTGGCGGCATCCCTCCTTCATCCACTCATCCTCACACCTACCACCAACTAATTTATAACGACCTAAATCTCCAAGTAAATTACTTTGATTAATTCGATAACTGTCGATTAGTGTCGGAACCACTCCATTAACAGCAGTTACAACTGTTAATACTTCACTCCATATTCACATCTTGTATCTTCCACTGATGCGGAGCAGAGTCGAGGACGAGCTTTGGGCCTATTCGGGGCTGATTTGGAGACTTACCATAAATGGCGTGCCCGGATCGACGATCCGACTCCCTGGATGCGTCCAGATTCGCGTTGCTAATCAATTTCATATATAGCTTTGTACTTTTCAGATTCTATTTCATGTAGTTTTGGCCCCGAGACCGACCAATCATAGTTGTTGATTCCGGGTGCCCTAATTTTATTTCTTATAAATAGATGGTTTAGGGCTGCCGTCATTCTTATTGCTGAATGTGTGGAGAGCTTCTTCCTTCATTCCGATGATCCACTCCGCGGTGCCGACTCCGTGGAGCCCCCTTGGTGACGATTCCTCGGGTAAGTTTGTGTCATTTAGATTTCTTCTTCATTTTCCTTATTTCCCCCGCTGTCCAGCCCCTGTTACAGCAAATTTTCCTGCCAAGATCAGCCATTCCCTCTTATGCCCCACTGTTCAGAACTATTGATGAAATTTACTATTCTTTTCATATAGTTTTCACTCTCCTATTCCAACTGCCGGCCACCACAGAACCCCCCTGTAGCCGGCCCTATCCCCACCTCCTCCCTTTCCTAATCAGGCTGCCTCCAGGGACCCCTCAGCCACCATCCCCGCTCTGTCCAGCCACCTTCCCCGCTCTGTCCAGCCACCGGCCACCCTACAGGCCCCCTCTCCGGCAGCCACCACCTTCTCCATAGACTCCAGCCGCCTCTCTGGGCAAATCCAGCCCGGATTTCCATCAGCCAGACCCTCCCTTGCTTGCCCCTACCCTCCCAAACAGGTGGATACACCTCAAAACAGCCACCAAACACCAAATCTGTTCAGATCTGGGTATTTTAGCCCAGGTTCAGCCATCCCCCACCCAGATTCAGCCCTCCTAAACCCTGAACAGCCCTCCCTTTACCCGATCCGGTCCACCAACCACTGGAATCCCCTTTTGAGTCCTCCAATATTCAGATCTATTTCATTGGCAGCAGCCCTAATACTTGTGCGGTGTATTTGTATTGGTATTTGGTTGTAAGACATGAATATGGTGTGATTATTACATGTTTGTTTGGTACTTCAGTTTGTTATAATTATTTGCTCCTGGACTAATCTCTAATTGTAGGAAGAATTCATTCGTCGCGCGCTCGTGTTTTGGCCCTCCACGCGGAGGAAAGTCAAAGCTTGTTCCGCTAATTAATTTATTTTGTCTTGCTGTGGAATTGTCTGCGTGGGATGTCGTATTTATTATCCAATTATGATCTAACCGTCGGACATTTGCATAGCATGTAGGGTTAGGTTGCAGATTTCCCGCCGCCTATAGATTCACACTGCGTCATCCACCTTCATGGCACCCCATCCCACAGTAATCTCACAGATTCAATTGAATTTCCCTCCCATAGACTCATCTGAAGGCTTGCATATTACCTGTGCCCTTCCCCAAAACCTACTCCACATCCCAAATCTGATTACTCCTCTCCAAGACTTCCCATACAATCCCCTCCCATCATTCCACAACAATTTTGTGATCTTTCCCTCATCACCCAGTCACGCACTGCTCTTCTCTGCCCTTCAAGCAGCCCTACATAGTTACACGCAATAACTTGATTGCTTGGCCAAAAAAATTTCTCAAGCCCCAATTATGCAATTATAGAGTATAAATGGCTCAAAATATATGAAAGCGTACCATTTTGCTTGCTGAATGAATATATTTAGTATTGATCCCAGTGTGCAGGCCTTCCAATATTTGGTTACGACAGCGTATAGCCATGACAACCTACAGAGAGAACAAGAATTGTAAAAAAATATATCAACAAAATAACTGATAGTTTAACAAAGGGAAAGCTATTAATACAAGTATGCAACCATTGATAGGTAGGATTTAAAGGTAGACAATAAGAACAGTGAATACATCTACAAGGAAAAAATACCAGTAAACCAACGACTTGAGGAAAATAAAAAACAAAAGGAATGTTAGGTTATTTGAAAGTGTACTTCAAACAGACATGTACAAATTCACCATCAATTTTTTTCAGGTAAAGAACCATTTTGCAAGTTTCATAACAAGTTTTACCGAACTTGGTCCAAAACTCAATTTTCAGCATACGCAAAGTAAAAAACTTAAGTCTTACTAATCAATCAAATGTGTATCTGTTAATAGATTTCAATTAGGCAAAACATATGAATATGTTGTCACCACAATATGAGTCATTTCAACTGAATAAGATAAATATTAAATCATTAAAAATCAGACCCACATTTAGCTACACATCAGAAATATTCGGTTCAATTTCTAGTTTTACAATAAAATGAAAGACTACCAGTACTACGCCAGAAAGTAATCACAAATGAAAACCAAATTCTTTTAAAATTAATCCTGAAAATTTTCAAAATAACATGTACTTCTAAATCGTAAAAAAAATAGTTGAGGCTTATTACAATAATAATACAGAAACTAGAAATTTGGATAATCGTCTTGGTCTAACGATTAATGAGGAAGTCCAGACAAAGAAAACTCAAAGTAGGCTTAGTTGAAACGGGAAAAAAATAACAATCACATATCTTGTTATTTAATCATAGAGGTGAATATACTATTACATGAGACTCGACAACTAAAACACGCGATGTAGGACAAAACTCATATACGCACAATAATAATAATAATAACACAAGTAATACCCGACTTGTAAATATCTCCCAACTCTCCCCCTCAAGTCGGATGAAAGATGTCGGTTATTCCAAGCCTTTTGATTTCATCAGTGAACGAGTCACTCCCCAAACCCAAACTTTTAGTGAACACATTTGTTAGTTGATCTTTAGAGTGGACAAATGGAGTGACCACTGTTTTTTTTTTTCCAAGTGATCTTTGATGAAATGTCGATCCACCACAAAGTGCTTTGTCCTATCATGTTGCACTGGATTATGAGCTATGGTGATCGCTACTTTATTGTTGCAAAACAAGAAGAAAGGGGACGTTACGGGAAATCTCAAGTCATGTAGAACGGTACGTAGCCATAGACTCGCATATGCCTTGCGACATAGCACGGTATTCTGCCTCAGCGCTCCATCTGGCCACTATATTTTGCTTCTTACTGCGTCGTCACCAGGTTTCCTCCAACAAAGGAACAATAACCTGTTGTGGATTTTCGATCATCACGACACCCTGCCCAATCAGCATCAGTGAAAACTTCAATCCTCAAGTGGTCGTTCCTGAAGAACAGAAGACCGCGACCTGCAGCTTTCTTCAAATACCGTAATACACTGTATTCTACCTCTTGATGTCTGGCCCTGGGAGCATGCATGTATCTACTCAGAATGTCAACTGCATAAGTAATGTCTGGACGAATATGAGATAGATATATTAGTTTCCCAACTAATCTCTGGTAGCGAGTGGCATCTGCCTGGTCATTGTCACCATCTTCACAGATTTCATAATTTTCTTCCATTGGGGTGTTCGCAGGAACACAACCAAGCATACTGGTCTCCTGCAACAGGTCTAGCACATACTTTCGTTGAGATATAAAGATACCATGATCTGATCTAGTCACCTCAATTCCAAGAAAATATTGTAATCTTCTCAAGTCTTTCACCTCGAATTCTGCAGATAAGAGGGACTTGAGATTCGCAATCTCTTCCACATCGTTACATGTGATCACAATGTCATCCACATAGATAATAAGTACCACAATACCTTGATCACGTTTCTGAATAAACAGTGTAATCAGACTGAGCCTGTTTGTACCCAAATTTGAGCATAGCCGCGAGAAATCTGTCAAACCATGCTCTTGGGGACTGTTTCAAGCCATATAGGGACCTCCTTAGCCGACAGACAAGACCTTCAGCTCCCTTTTCCACAAACCCAAGAGTAAATTTCATGTATACCTTTTCATCAAGCTCAACATGAAGAAACGCTTTCTTAACATCCCGTTGATGAAGATCCCAGTTCATGCAAGCCGCGCGGGACAGCAATACCCAAATAGAGTCCATCTTAGCCACAGGGTGAAAGTCTCCTGGTAGTCAACTCCCTGAGTCTGAGTGTACCCTGAACAATCAGTCGTGCCTTGTACCGTTCGACCTTCCCCTCTTGATTCTGTTTGACCGAAAACACTCATCTCGAGTCAATAGCTTTCTTGCCAGGAGGAAGGGAAGAGACATCCCAAGTATGGTTCTTGTCCAAGACTGACATCTCCTCTTTCATAGCCTGAGTCCAGGCCGGGATACCCAACGCTTCCTGCCATGTCCTGGGAATAACAACCGACGAGAGAAAAACAACAAAGGCCTGGTGGGTGGGGTAAGATGGTGGTAAGCCACATTGTTAGAAATAGGATGTTTAGTACATGCAGCCTTACCTCCCAACAGAGCAAGCGGGATATGCAAATCTGCATCATCAGAATCTGAGGCGGAAGCGGGCACTGGTAGATATGGAGCCTTAGTAGCCTGTATACGGGAGGAGCGTCGGTGGTACACATGAGGGAAAGGAGATATAGGAGTATCAGGCAGAGGAACAGGGAGGGATAGGGGAACCCCGTTCCCGAGGCGCAGGAAGCTGTGGTGGTAGAGGAGGGAGAAGAGGAAGAGGAACATCCATATCATCAGTACTCTTCTCCTGACGAAGAGTATGAGTCGATGACAAAAAATAGGATTCTCCTTCCTGAAAAGTAGCATCCATAATGCAATACATACGCCCAGAGGGAGGGTGATAACACTGATACTCTTTCGTCGTGGAAGAGTATCCGAGGAACACGCGCCGAAGAGCCTGAGGGTCCAATTTGTCTTGGTGAGGTAAATGAATATGTACAAAACATACACATCCAAAGACACGAGGAAGCGGGTTGGAAGTATAAATCACGGTAATGGTAGACAGCCGAGCTAGGGGAGTAGCATAACCAAGAACACGTAAGGGAATCTGATTGATAAGGTGGGCAGCGGTAAGAACCGCATCACCCCAATAGGACTTGGGAAGGTGCATAGCACCTAGAAGACAATGGGCGACATCCAATAGGTGCCGGTTTTTTTGTTCGGCAACTCCATTTTGAGTGGAGGTGTGAACACACGTGGTCTGGTGGATGATATCATGACTAGTGAGGTACGAGCCAAATGCTCCTCGATCGTCGTATTCACCCACAATATCACTGCGCGAGACACGAACCACACCCTTAAATTGAATCTGAACCATTTTGTGAAAAATCTGAAAATAAGAGAAGTCTTCACTTTTCTATTGTAACAAATACACCCAAGTTGCGTGAGAAAAACAATCAATACCAACGAAAACCAAATGTAGATAAAACGAAGCAGACGAGCATGAGAGGATAGATGTGGGTGGAGCTTGTAACACACCTCCCAAGTATGGCCTTTGCGACCACAATAATCACAAATAGGAGCAGACGAGCTAGGGATGAAAACTTGACCACGACCAACGCTACTGAGAGCAGAGCGATCAGGAGTACTTGCACTAAGAGACTTCCGACGGTCTTCATC
This sequence comes from Platanthera zijinensis, assembly GCA_039513925.1. Taxonomy (NCBI): domain Eukaryota; kingdom Viridiplantae; phylum Streptophyta; class Magnoliopsida; order Asparagales; family Orchidaceae; genus Platanthera; species Platanthera zijinensis. Next base: position 4,685,867 of record CM077093.1, read on the forward strand.
ACCAAGGACCATGTTGAAGGCTTCCCGAAGGGACGGAAGAGGAGAGTGGTGAAGAATGTGTCTGCACCATGTCGAACTCCATGTTCAGCCCCATCAAGAAGACATGTAGACGAAAACGGTCCTCCCGTTGTTTTAGCTGAACAGCGTTCGGAGTGCATGCAAGAGTGAAATGCGAGAAATAGTCCAACTCCTGATATAGATGTTCGAACTCGGAGAAAAAATACAACACCGTCATAGAGCCTTGCCGCAATTCCAAAATGCGGCGAGTTAGTTCATAAACCTGTGTAGATCTCCCAAATTGAGAATACGTCTCACGGGCACGGGATCAGATCTCGTAGGCGAAGTCCATTACCATGTAACTTGGTAAACCTTCAAAGACAGAGTGGAGAAGCCACGAAACAACCAGGGAGTTTTCTGAGTCCCATCGTTTCCAGAAGGGATCAGTGTTTTGGGGATCCTTAATAGATCCATCAATGTAGCCGAACATCTGATGACTACGAATGACATGCTGCGCCGCTCGGGACCATTCTAGATGGTGGTAATCTTCAGAGAGCCATAATGGTCATGGGACCGTTGAGGGTCACTCATCTGAGCCTGAATCACACTCAGCGATGACACAGAAGAGTCACTTACATCAAAGGATTGAGCAGCCATAGGAATGGAACACAGAAATGGAACCACACGACACGAGAGACGCCAAAGCAGCAACCTGCGCTGGAAAGTTGTGCAGCAGGAGGGAAAATTAGGCAGCGGTGGAGCAGATCAGTCAGCGACGCATCAGACAACGAAGGCGGGAGGAGATCTGGTCATCGGCGGTGACTCGAAGGCTGGAGCAGACAAGCGTAGCCACAGAGCTGGCACAAGAGGAGCTCCGAGATCATGGGCCGAAGCGAATTACAGAGATGCAGTCAGGGATCGAGCGGCGGAAGAAGAACGACCGGCTGCGTCATGGAGGGGCGGCGGCAGGGTCCCTCTCAGCAGTCAGAAGCAGCGAGTAGGACTCCCATCATCCCCGACGGGCGAGTAAACTGGATCGTCGCCTGTCGATTTGAAACAGAGGTCGAGCGGGGCGGCGGCGGGCGAAAGCGCAGCGGCGGCGGGCGAAAGCGCAGCGAAAACGGGAGATTAGGGAAGCGGAAACGGGAAAGCTTTGATACCAAATTGAATCGGGAAAAATGATAATTGCATATTTTGTTATTCAATCATAGAGGTGAATATATACTATTACATCAGACTCGACAACTTAAACACGCGATGTGGGACAAAACCCATATACGCACAATAATAATAACATAAGTAATACCCGACTTGTAAATATCTCTCAACTGGCTTCTAGGCAAAAAAATGGGCAAGAATGAGCTGAATTTTAAACCAAAATTAGAGAAAAAGTTAGTAGATTTACGTTATAATTTAGACCTCCAAATATCATATGCGTCATTTCAGAGTAAGTGATAAAGCTCTATTATATATTTTGCAATTAAGTGAGCTCTAGGAGGGAGTATTTTTGGGATGGATGACCTTTTGGGAACTACTCAGAGATCACCTCCAAAAAAGAATAGAATTGTGCAATTCAACTATGTATGAGTTAAGATGAATAAAAGTGGACAATGCTTCAATTATTATTAGGTTGGATCAATACATATCATCCCTAAGCTAATCACCCATAAAAATATTGTTTATAAACATATCACCATAAGTCTATGTGATGCGGAGTATAGACGAACACTTGCAGTGGATGACGAGTTTTGGGTCCATTCGGGGCTGATTTGGCGACTTTCCATATATGGTGTGCCCGGGTCGACGATCGGACTTCGCAAATGTGTTCGGATTCGCGTTGCGAATCGATTTAAAATATCATTTAACTATTTTGCATTTTATTTTGATGTATTAAGGTGGCCCCACCTTCGTCTAATCATAGTCATTGATGGTGGGATGCCCTAATCCTCCTTTTATTATAAATAGATGGTTTGTGGGCTGATTGAAGGCATTGCAGAATTTGGTGAAAAGAAATCCCGAATTCCAGCGATTAAGCACGACCATCTTGTTGAGCCTCCTGATGATCCGCCGCATCCCGATGAGGATGAGATTCAGGTAAGCCACTCATATATGAGTATCAACTTACTGACGCCACTTCCATTATCGTCCCTGACCTTGACCCAGTGGTTGGATATTAAGTGGAGCATCAAGTATCTAGGACTTCCCCGAGTAAACTTAAGCATACTTCTGATATTTTGGGATCATATCTGGCGACACAATGCACCCTCAATGAGTTTTGGGACGCACCACCTGCTGACCCACCAGACGAGTTCTTTATTTTTTGGGGATACTCCCCACACTATAGAGTCACGCCTTCTAGTCTGTGCACGCGACTTTCAACCAGGCGGTCGTCGCATTTGCGATGACTTTTCATACACACCTCCTGGTGAGCTCACTGATGTGTTACGCTCTTTGAGAGACATTTTGCTCTTCATGAGCTCGCCCATGAGTGTACATGTTTCTCACGATCATCTGAGCACTTGTTTCACACGGGATGAGTTTTTTCACACTCCACCGAGAGAGCCTCCTGATAGGTCACCTCCCTTGATAGATTTTCAGGTCATTATTAGATTTTCCCATAGAGAGCATGTTGTGTCTAGCGTGTTTTATTTGCATCAATTGCATGAGTATGTTGAGTCGTTTTTCATCATTTGCATGAGTCTTTTATGTTGCCTGTTCGTCGTTTGCATGTGTGTCATGAGTCATTCCAACGGAGAATCCATAATGATAATAAATTTTATAAATCACATACGAATGTTCATTGGCAAGAGCAGGTACTTCATGAAGGCGGGGAGGTGATGGTGAGAATCTGTATTGTGAGTCTCCGTGCGAGGCTTGCTAAAGGCTTGAGCATTAAACGAATGGATCCCTATATAATCATGAGACAGGTCGAAGCAAACACATATGATCTTAATTTCCTTGCAAGTATGGGTATCCACCTGGTATTTAGTGTTGAGGATATGACGCGGTACTACGAGCCTCGCGAGTATGTGGACTCAAGCAGTGGGGATTTCCAATTACCCACACCTCCACTCCTATTGCCTTGCCACCCTCCTAGCCCACTTATGTCTGATGGCCACCACTACTCACCTACTTCTAACACTCACCCACCTGGGGACTCGTCTTCTTTGGTTCTACCAATGGCGCCGCCGATCGCACCGGGATCCACCACTCGTGAGTTGAGCGTTGAGAGCATCATGGAAACCAGACTCCACCAGTGCATTCCCACTACAGACGTTGGTGACTCTTGGATATTTGCGGCAGAGCTTGATCGATTCGCCTCTGGAATTTGACTTCAGCATGACCGTCTCCATTCACCGGAGATGACAGCTTTTCAGTCAGGGGGAGTTGATTGGCGATGACACTTTTCCAGCGACGACACTTGCGCGACCTCTGGTGGACTTCTTCGAGTTTTACCTGGCATGTAGCAATAGAATTCCGATCCAAATTCATCGGGTGATGAATTCTTTCAAGTCAGGGAGATTGATGTGGAGCATAGACGAACACTTGCAGTGGATGACGAGTTTTGGGTTCATTCGGGGCTAATTTGGCGACTTTCCATATATGGCGTGCCAGCATCGACGATCGGACTACGCAAATATGTTCGAACTCGCGTTGCGAATTGATTTGATATATTATTTCACTATTTTGCATTTTATTTTGATGTATTTATGTGGCCACACCTTCGACCAATCATTGTGATGGCGAGGATTCCCCGTCATTTGCTCGTGCCAACATGGATCTCTCTTTTGATCGGCACCACTACATGTTCGTGGACATTGATGGTCGTTGCCGCAACTGTCGTCGTCGCCGCCGCCGACGGCATTACGTCACTTCATTATGACTATAATGTTATTTCATTTTTGGAATAATATTATAATCCTAATACTTTTTTTATCAATTTATAAGTCACTAGATTTATAAATTTATAGGTTATAATATTATAAGTCTTATTAATAGGTTGTTTTTATTTTTGTTAGGCATTAGTGGCTAGGATTAGTTTTGCTTTTGTTGAAAGGTTGGATGGAGTGGTGTATTAATTATATATATATATATATATATATATATATATATATATATATGTATGAGGAGTGGAGAGGTAATGAAAAAGAGAAGATAAAAAAACCCCTAAAACCTATCTCTCGGTTTTCCTCCAGCCGCACTACTTCGGCCAGGCCGATCCCCATCCCCGACCTCCAGGAACCCGCCGAACAGCTGCTGTCGCCGCCCTCTTTGGGTTGTGTTCTTGCTGCTCCGGCGACCTCCTACCTCCTCTAGTGTGACTCCGAAGAAGGCGGCTCGGTTCTCCTCATCCGGTATGACTCCGGTGAACCCGTGGAAGTGTGACTCTTCCATAGTTATCTTTCTCCTCCTCTTTAATTTCAGATTTTGGGTAACGCTTTCCTCTCCCTAAACTTGTGTAATCCTTCTTATTAGATTGTGAGATTGGTGGAAATTTTGATAGCATGTTTTATCCTAAAAGTTGATTCTATGTTGCATTTATAAAATCTGAATTTAATATTGTTTTTCATCCGATTTTCGCGAAGATTATTGCAAGGGTAGGTCCCCTTGGACGTTTGAAAACCGGGGTTTGTTTAGCCTTTGGTTTCGAATGGATCAAGAGGATTTGGTATATCCTCGTTTGATTTTGTTTTGAGGGCTGCATTTGGACTATTTTTCCGAATCGAATCCTCTCTTCATGTGGATGGAAATGTTGTGATGTGAACTTAGATGTATGGCTAGGTTATGGAAATGTATTTGTGAGTGTTCGTGCAGGTTTGGATGGGAATTTCCCACTTGTAAGATCGCGACATCATAAACGAAACTCTGCCGAAATTTTGAGTTTTTCTCGCACACAACGTGTTCGCTTAAATTCCCCATAGGAATCCCTTTGCCAATTCGTGCCTTAATTCCATTTTTTGGAGTGGCCTGCATCAATTTGGTATCAAAGGGAGGTTTGTCAATTTCTCAACTTGGCAACGATCCGCTTGTTCCGAGCTACCCCCATTTGCACTTAGGCACGTTCGTTGGTCTTTTATTTTTATTTTTTTTAGTTATATAAAAACAAAAACAAAAAAATGTTTTACGTTTTACTTAGTTTGAGTTTTTCGTTGGTCCGTTATGGCGCACATTGGGAGTTCCGCACACTCATCTTCATTCGTTGAGCGTAACCTTATGTTAGCACAATATTTGACACCACCACCGCGCACCTCTAGGCCTGTTAGAGTTCCTGCTCTGACCTATGATGGGTTAGGTGATCCGCGAGTGTTTTTATGTTGGGTGAAGGATATGAAACGTTATTTTGAGCGATATCATATTGTGAACACCCAAAGGATTCCCGTTGCGAAACTACAATTATTTAGTCAAGCCCAGACCTTCTGACTCAATGAGGAGAGACGTTTTGGGACGTCCCTCGACGACTCACGTGTAGGTTGGCAGATTATGAAGAATTATTTAACGGATGAGTATTACCCTTCATACTGCCGTTCTCAGTTTTCTGATTATTTGAGTGATTCGCCGCCTAAGATTTTGCCTACATCGAACCAGTAAGTCCCCTCGTACTCCCATACTCGGACGTCTCATGATTTTATTTCTCCCCGCCAGGGCACTAGACTCGTTTCTAATCATAGGAGTGACTATAAGCCTCACGCTAGATCCTTGCTCCGCCAAGATCTGACTATTTCGAGCACATGTACACCTACCTTTAGGGAGAAGGAGAAGGTTGGGTCCTCTGTCCCGCCACCTGTCATTGTCACTACTAGGGATGCTATAAATCCATGTGTTAAGCATAGGCAGACAGTTAAGATTTGCAAAGAGCGTGCTACATGTTACGCTTGTGGAGTGATTGGCCACTATGTCGTGGAGTGTCCCACAAAGCCTAGGGCTTTGGCTCTTTTAGCTTCGACGTCTGAGCCCGTCACTGAGGGCGATGCCGATTTTTCTGACAAGTTTAGTGACGATGAGGTGATTGGATATCCTAGTGACCTGGATGAGGATGTCTCCTCTGAGTTATCACCCCCTGGGATTAACCCACTTTCCCTCGACCATATTTTTGGTCCGTCTCCTATGATAGTTGAGGAACCGTCTGATGGCCCTGAGTTAGCAGATGTACCTATTATCATGGAAGAATTACCTTGCAAGGGAACGTTATTTTTGGATGAATTTAAAGTTGAGGACCCGAAAGATATTTCCTTGTTATCACCATTGTCTGAAGCTCAATATGAATTTGAAATTTTGTCGGGTTCGATTTTACTGATCCTCCCTCATGACCCTAAACGCGTCGAGTCTATTTCTGATACCTCTATTGATTCTGAATTGGAGGATGTACCTACTGTGTTGGAAGATTTACCTTGCAAGGGAGTTGTACTTTTGGATGATTTTAGTAGTGCAAACCCGGATGATTTCTCTTTGATGTTAACACCGATACGTGACGTTCACCATGAGTTAGATTCTCTCTCGGGTTCAATTTCACTGACCCTCCCTCTTGTTCCTTTGGCTCGATTAGCGGACTTGTTAGGACACGAATTGGTTTTTCTTGGTCCGATCCACTTAGTTAGGTCATCGTTATTAGCACCTCCGTTGGACATGACTTGTGGGCTATGTATTAGTCAGTATCCGTCTGCGGACATGTCTTTGTTTGCGACTGCGTATGATTTCACGACGACTGTGCCTTTTGATTTGGTGTCCTCAAGACATTGTTCCCCATCAAATCAAATTGCACATATTTTTCGTCCATCCTGGTACGATCTGCACGTACACTTGTCGTTGCCTTATGCCAGTGTCTATGGGTTGCGTCACTTTCACGTCTGTTCACCTCCGAGAGCTTCTGACTGCAGAGCTGTTGATTCGAATTTAGTCAGGTTAGCCCCCGAGTGGATACCTTTGGGTTCTGTAACAAAATTATTACATTGAAGCGTCGATCCTTTCATGATTTTCAAGAATTTTGGGTTTAATTCAAGTTTTTTCGATTTTTACAATGCAATCGGTTTTTCACCGTGTTTCAATTTTTCGGATTTAATTTTGCATATCTGGTTTCCACCTGAGTGATTTTCTCCGACGTTTCTCTCTTCCACTTCAGATTCTCTTGGGTTGAGAGGTGAGATTCTTTTTGTGTCGCTCTTCCATTTGGGTTTCCTGGTTCTCGCATTGGATGGTAAGATCTGCACTACTTTTCTTTATGCTGACAAATCTATGAGGTTTTGTGCTGTTCTTGCTTATGACAGGTTCTGTTCTATTGCGGATGCCCGCATTGCATGTCCTACCCCGTGGATGTCCGCTCTTGCTATGCTACCTGTGGATGTTGTTGTCTCCTGCTATTCTCTTCCTGACCACTCATCGGGGATGAGTGATTTTGAGCGAGGGAGGATTGATGGCGAGGATTCCCCGCCATTTGCTCGTGCCAACATGGATCTCTCTTTTGATCGGCGTCGCTACATGTTCGTGAACATTGATGGTCGTTGCCGCAACTGTCGTCGTCGCCGCCGTCGACGCCGTCGGCATTACGTCACTTCATTATGACTATAATGTTATTTCATTTTTGGAATAATATTATAATCCTAATACTTTTATTATCAATTTATAAGTCACTAAATTTATAAATTTATAGGTTATAATATTATAAGTCTTATTAATAGATTGTTTTTATTTTTGTTAGGCATTAGTGGCTAGGATTAGTTTTGCTTTGGTTGAAGGGTTGGATGGAGTGGTGTATTAATTATATATATATATATATATATATATATATATATATATATATATATATATGTATGAGGAGTGGAGAGGTAATGAAAAAGAGAAGATAAAAAAAAACCCTAGGAGTGGAGAGGTAATGAAAAAGAGAAGATAAAAAAAAAACCCTAAAACCTATCTCTCGGTTTTCCTCCAGCCGCACTACTTCGGCCAGGCCGATCCCCATCCCCGACCTCCAGGAACCCTCCGAACAGTTGTTGTCGCCGCCCTCTTTGGGTTGTGTTCTTGCTGCTCCGGCGACCTCCTACCTCCTCCAAGGTGACTCCGAAGAAGGCGGCTTGGTTCTCCTCATCCAGTGTGACTCCGGTGAACCCGTGAAAGTGTGACTCTTCCATAGTTATCTTTCTCCTCCTCCTCCTCCTCTTTAATTTCAGATTTTGGGTAACGCATTCTTCTCCCTAAACTTGTGTAATCCTTCTTATTAGATTGTGAGATTGGTGGAAATTTTGATAGCATGTTTTATCCTAAAAGTTGATTCTATGTTGCATTTATAAAATCTGAATTTAATATTGTTTTTCATCCGATTTTCGCGAAGATTTTTGCAAGGGTAGGTCCCCTTGGACGTTTGCAAACCGGGGTTTGTTTAGCCTTTGGTTTTGAATGGATCAAGAGGATTTGGTATATCCTCGTTTGATTTTGTTTTGAGGGCTGCATTTGGACTATTTTTCAGAATCGAATCCTTAGTCCGGATCACTCTCCATGTGGATGGAAATGTTGTGATGTGAACTTAGATGTATGGCTAGGTTATGGAAATGTATTTGTGAGTGTTCGTGCAGGTTTGGATGGGAATTTCTCACTTGTGAGATCGCGACATCATAAACGAAACTCTGCCGAAATTTTGAGTTTTGCTCGCACACAACGTGTTCGCTTAAATTCCCCATAGGAATCCCTTTGCCAATTCGTGCCTTAATTCCATTTTTTGGAGTGGCCTACATCACATAGTCATCGATGGTGGGATGCCTCAATCCTCCTTTTATTATAAATAGATGGTTTGTGGGTTGGTTGAAAGCATTGCAGAATTTGGTGAAAAGAAATCTCGGATTCCAACGATCAAGCCACGGTGCCGACTCCGTGGAACCCTAGGTGACGACTCATAGGTGTCGAACTTCCTCCCCAAGATATTCCCTAACTCTAACCCTAACCCTCTTTTCCCGCTCCCAAAACCTTCATGCAACCCCCCTACAGCCTCCAAAACCAGTCACGGTTTGTTGTCTAGAAAACTTTTGTTTCTATTCAGAGTTACTATTCAAAAAATGAAATGAACTGTTCACTTCTATAGTTTTTTTTACCCCATGTCCACTGTCGGCCAGCCACAGCTCCGTCGCTCCCTGCTGAAACCCTGAAGCCGCCAGCCACCATGCTCCCCTCTCCAAACAGGCATGTTCCTTCACCCTTCCTGCAACAGCTGGCCGTCCAGGCCTCCCCTCCTCCAACTGCACCACCCGCCAGCCTTCTGTCAAGTCGCCGGCCTCCCTGTTCCAACTCCACCCCCTCCACCACTCCTTCTCTTCGTGGATCCACCTCCAAACAGCCCCAATTTCCAAATCAGCCCAGATCTGAAAATTTCAGCCCCCGATCCGCTATTTCTACCACACGTCCAACACTCCCTAACCTCGATTTGTTACTACATCATCGGATCTACCCACCCCCGCACGGATCTCCACCTACGTGGTCGTATCTATCCATTTCCGGCCCATTTTTCATCTTCCGCCGCCGAAGACAGCCACCTCCATTATTTCCAAGCCACGGTTCCACTCTCGATTGTCAATCCACGCATCCGGCTCCGGAATCTTCATTGCGTTGGTCAACCCACTATTTAATGAGTATTGTGGTATTGAATTATTATTTTTCAACATTTATTTATTGGATTGGACATCATATTGGTTTGGATATCTCGTATGGTAATAGTTTGTTAGATAAATATTGTGATTTGCAAGACTTTATTCATCGTGCGCTCTAGCTTTGGCTCTCCACACGGAGGAAAGCCAAGGCTTGCTTTTTGCCCAAATAAATTATTCTGTCTTGCTTTTGAATTATTTGGGTGGGATGATTTTATTTATTATCCAATTGTGATCTAACCGTCAGACTTTTGCATAACATGTAGGGTTAGGCCGCCGATTTCCCGCCGTCTATAGATTCGTCCTGCGTCACTATGCAATGGGCATAGGCTAGTCGTCCTAAGGGTTATTATATTAATATTGTACCGCATCTTTGAATATGTATCGAGTCTAGTGGTTTCTTGGGGACCACTCAATTATCTTTTATTTAAGTCCAGCTATCTTTTATTTAAGAACATTTAAATGTTATTAGTTAGGCGTAATCATTATGAGGTCTTGTAAGTCCGTTTAAAAGCATATGTTGTATTGAATGGGCATCCAAGAAGTCTATTTCCCTTGTCTTCAAGAGAATTATGTAGCCCGCTTTCCATCCGAGCACACCACGTCTAGGCAATCACGGCTTCGGATCCACAATATCCTTCGCCACCGTCATCCCAGCCTCTGGCCATCCTCCAGCAATCCTAGCAAGTTCTACGGCGAGCCCATAACAACTATTTTTGTATCAAAAACGATCCTTGCTTCGACAGTAATTCCTGCTCACCGCTTCCGTACAGGTTGTAAGTATTTTTTAGCACTGTTGTGATCTCCCGCATCGTCTTCCTCGACAGTCCCGTCAGACTTCACCTCTCAGTTCCGACTTTCTTTGATCCGTCTCCACAATATTCTTTGCCTCCGTCATCCCCACCTCCGGCCATCCTTCAGCAATCCTACCAAGGTTTTAAGCCTAACTCTCCTCCTATGACGCATACCCAAGATATCCATTGACCTACCTGTGGAACAATTTCAAGAGTTGATAATTCTGGCCATTGATAGGTTAGATACTTTAATGCACCCCATGAAGCATCAAAGTGATCTACCTATGGAACAATTTTTGTGCATGTTGTAGCCCACTTGTTAAGGCCCAATTGTTAAGGCTTGTTGGCTTGAACAATTAATAAGACCATGAATGCACATGTGCATCAATTCAGAATGTACAGGCAATAAGGCAAATAATTTATCTTCAAATCTTAAAATTAAATAAATACTTTATTGTTTAAACATTTTATAATAAAATGTTTAAAGAATTTTCCCAAATTATTTAAAAGGCAATAAAATAATTAGAACTTTATTCATATGGCACCCATATATTAAAACCACTTGTTCAATGTTAGACAACAAGCAGGAGATTGAAAGAGCCTGGAACTTTTGTAGACAGTCGACTTCCTCACACTCTGACAATTGTTCCTCGGTGTTAGAAGAAAAGTCATTTCAATAGGCCCATTACTTTGGCCCATGTCGTGGTCCACTTGTTCTCTTAGATTAATCTCACATCTTGGATTGAGATACTTCTCCTCTCTATCTTCCTATAAATATGTACAATCTCAAGTTGTAAAGTAGATTTTTTGAATTAATATCAAAGCTATCGAACCCTTTGGGAGGCTAGTTTTTTCTAACTGAATCATCTTCTGTGTGCTTCTCCTCCCTAGGCAGTTAGCCGTTTCTTCTAACCGCAGGCTTCTCTGGTCCCTAGGCGGTTAGCTGTTTTCTGAACACAGGTTTCTCTGGCGAGCTGCTCCCTTCCGTTTGTTGCTCTCCTCCTGCTTTTATAAACTTCTCGGTCGGGTCCCACCTGCGTGACTCCTCTGCGGCCTGCCCTATTCTACCCACTGCAAGCCCTGGTCACTGCGTGCTTGGCTTAATTATGTTCTTTGTTAACCGCAGTTCGCGTGTCGCCGATTGCTCTTGATGCATGTCCATTGTTTGCTTCTACTTTTGCCGATGTTCGCAGCGAGCTCTGTTGTCTTCTTAAACTGTTTTCTGCTATCTGCGGTTATCTGTTGCTATCTATTGCGGTCTCAGTCAACAGCTATCTGTTGTTGTCTTCTCAGTCTGATGCTCGCTACCCTCTACCTCAGTCCGTCACGGTCTCTTTTATTCCTGTTTGACCACATTACGCTCAAGTCATCCCGCCGTTCCTCCTCAGATCGCTGGTCTCAGGTCGTCCGGACCTCTCAGCTCGCCCGGCTTGTTCTTTACCGCCGCTTGCTCTTCAACCACTGTTCTTCTCAAGTCGCCAGGCCGCCGCACCTCCCCAGCTCGTCTGTGTTGCCGCAGATTCCTCTTCAGGCTGCTGCTTCAATCCCAGGCAATTGATCCCTTTGTCAAGTCATTGTAAAGACTTGCCCGTTGCTCTGTCTGTTGGCGTGCTCTGCTTAGACCGCTCAGCCCTGCTCCAGTTCACCTGTTTTGACTGGTTTGTTCCTGGAGTTGTTTGAATCATGGATTCGACTGCAGCTTCCTCCCTACCTGCTTGTGTTGCTGCTGCTCCACTTGAACTTCGTAATGAACTTCGGATCACCACCATCTCTCTTCGTGGGAAACAGAACTTTGTTGAGTGAGTTCACTCAGTTTGTCGTGTTCTGTAAACAAAAGGCCTTCTTCATCACCTGACAAGGGCTCCACCCACTTCTCCCACCGGGGAGTGGATCTGTGATGATTGTCGTGTCCAATCATGGACTCTGAATTCCCTATACACTGAGTCATATAGGATAGCCATGTATCATGAGACGACCCATGTTATGTGGGAAGAACTTCACTGCCTCTATTCTGGCAAGGACAGCCTTCAGCACTTGTTCGACATAATTACCGACCTGCAATCACTTGACCCCAGGAGCACTGGTGACTTGACTTCTTTTGTTGTTCGGGATAAAACTCTTGTAGAGGCATGGATAATGCATAAGCCTACCACCGCGGAATTGGTTGCGCAACGGGCGCAAAAAGAAGCAATTGGGATTGTCATGATGATGGTATGTGTTTCATCTCATTTTTATAGTGTTCGAGCTCAGATTCTGTCCTCCACCTTTACTCCATCCCTCTCGGACGTTTGTTCGATGCTCCTGAAGGTTACTCCCCCCCCCCCCCGATGCTCCAACAAATCTAACTCTGGCTCTCCTCCAGCAACCCGTATCTACTCTTGCTCCTTCTGCTCGTGGAGGTCGTCATTCTCCGGGATGGGGTCGTGATGGCCGAACCATCTTTAAATGTTCTCATTGCGACCAGGACGGTCACCTTGAGGCCACCTGTTATCGCAAGCATGGTTTGCCTCCTCACCTTACTACTTCCGCTACTAAAGCTTCTCCTTACGCCATCAGTGACGACATTGCAGCTCTGCGTGCTCAACTCCAACAGTTACAAGGAGGGCTAGTCGCTCCTCTGGATCCGTGGCATTGATCTCCAATGAAGGTATATATTGTCTCTCCCAAAGCTCTCACTGGATTGTGGACTCGGGAGTCGTGCATCACATCTCTCCGCAGAAACCACCTCAATACTTGGACTCCGCCTACCCCAAGTTCATTACAGTGTCCAATGGTGACACCACCCCGGTTTTTGGCGCTGCTCAAGTGCCTCTTAGTCCACCTCTCTCGTTATCCTCGGTTCTTCATGTTCTGAGATCCCCCTTTAACCTAATTTTTTTGTTAGCCGCCTTACTCAAGACTTGATTGTTGTGTCACCTTCTCACGCTCCTCTTTTGTTGTGCAGGATCGACAAACGCGGAATATACTTGGTAGGGGCGGTTGTCCAATGGGTTGTATCTTCTGGATGTTCCACCTACTGCTCTCTCCACCGTCTCTTTTGTTGATTGGCATCGTCGTTTTGGGCATGCTCCTCTCCAGATTCTCAAAAAAGATCTTTCAGATGTTTCTCTTCATGAGTTTACTTGTGTATCTTGTATCTATGGCAAAAAAATCGTGTGTCTTTTACTTCTGCATGTACTCGGAGCAATGATCTTTTTTTCTTAGTGCACTCTGATATTTGGGAACCATATAAGATCCCTAGTGTTTATGGTTATCGTTATTTTGTTAACTTTATTGATGATTACTCGCGTATTACCTAGTTGTACTTAATTTGTGATCGTGTCTCCCATCTATCTTTTGTGCATTTTTTACGAAGACTCACACTCAGTTTTTCGCTTGCTTAAAAGTTTTTTGCACCGATAATGTGTGTGAGTATACCAGTCATACCTTCTCTGATATGTGCATTTTATCCATCATACTTTGTGCGCAGATACTCCTCAACAGAATGGCATGGCAAAGCGGAAAAATCGTCATCTTCTTGATGTTGCCAGATCTCTCATGTTTTAAATACAGGTTCCTCCACTATACTAAAACTTTGTTGTTTCTACCGTCTGTCATCTCATCAATTGCATGCCTCGTTCATCCTCAACTTTGCGGCCTCATTTACTCTTCTTTTCCCTTCAAAGGCTCCATTTTCTCACACGTCTGAAGTTTTTGGATGTATATGTTATGTCCATAATCTTGCTCCCACTGAAAAATTTGATCCTCATGCTACAAAATTTATGTTTGTTGGATACTCTCGCACTCAGAAGGGGTATACCAGTTACTCTCTTACCGACGGTAAAATGGTTGTTTTTGCTGATGTCACCTTCCTTGAAGACCAACCGTTTCACTTCTCCCCTACAGATCCTCTTCTTCCTCCTCCTCTACCTTGGCCTACGGTTTCAGTCACATCTTCGCTTCCACCTCTCCTTCCTACACCTACTACCACGCATGTCCAACCCAAACCACCCCTTCGTGTATACACTTGTCGTCCTCCCAAATCTGATGCCCTGCAGCAGCTTTCCTCTACCGGTGTGATCTCACGGCCTGTTGATCCAGCATCAACCTCTACGGTTCATCCCTTGGCAAATTACGTCTCCTTACATCACCTCTCCCCACCTCTTCTAAAATTTGTGCTCTTTGTCTCCTCTTTTTCTATACTTAACTCTTTATAGGAGGCTCTCCAGCATTTGGGGTAGCGTGCGGCCATGGATGAGGAAATGACTGCTCTTTGGGCCAATCGGACTTGGGATCTTGTCCCTCTTCCTCCAAGATAGACTTGTGTCGGTTGTAAGCGGGTCTTTGCAATCAAACATGTTCCTGACGGGATGGTTGAACGGCTAAAGGTTCGGCTTGTTGCTCGCGGGTTTACTCAACAACAAGGCCTCGACTATGACGAGACTTTCTCACCAGTTGCCAAGTTAAATACCGTTCGGATTATGATCTTCTTGGTTGTTCATCGTCAATGGCCCCTACACCAATTGGACATCAAGAATGCTTTTCTCAATGGTGATTTTCTCGAAACAGTTTACATGCACCAACCTCCTAGGTTTGAGACCAGGGAGAGTCTCGCATCTGTCATCTCAGAAAATCTATTTATGGTCTCAAACAATCTCCCCGGGCATGGTTTGACAAGTTTAGCGAGGTTGTTCGTAACGTTGGATTTACGCGGAGCTCGGCTGACTTTTCTCTGTTTACTCGTCATCAACCAACCGGCACAGTCATTCTCCTAGTGTATGTAGATGATATTCTGATTACTGTTAATGACTGTACTGAGATTCAACAAATCAAGCGGCACTTGAACTCTGCTTTTCAAACTAAAGATCTGGGAAATCTTCGCTATTTTCTTGGACTTGAGATAGCCAGAAGACCTGATGGCCTCGTCCTATAACAACGGAAGTACTGTCTTGACCTTCTTCAGGATGTAGGCTACTCTGGATGCAAACCTGCTGACACCACTATGGATGTCAATAACAAACTCTGCGCTCATGAGACTGACTCTGATCTTCTACTTACGAATCTAGAGTATTATCAACATCTTGTTGGAAAGCTGATATATCTGACCATTACAAGGCCTGATATCTTGTTTGCGGTTGGAGTTGTCAGTAGGTTTTTGCATACTCCGCGGACTTCTCATCTCAGGCTGTCGAGCGCATTCTTAGATACTTGAAGACTGCTCTGGGACAAGGGCTTATGAACAAATCATCATCTTCTTTATCTCTGATTGCATATTCTGATGTTGACTATGCGGGTTCTCTTAATGATCGACGTTACACAGCTGGTTTCTGTACGTATTTTGGAGGAAATCTTATTACCTGCCGTAGCAAAAAGCAATCAGTTGTTACTCGCTCATCAGCTGAAGCAGAGTATCATGCAATTGCGGCAGTTGTGTCGGAACTCACCTAGCTAGAAAATCTCCTTGGGGATTTGGGTGTCACACTTTCCTCACCAACAACTCTATTTTGTGACAATAAAGTTGTTATACACATTGTTAAGAATCCTATATTTCATGAGCGAACCAAACACATTGAGGTTGACTGCCACTTCATTCGAGAAAGGTTCAATTAAAGAAGTTAAAATTAGAGCATGTCTCAGCTACCGGGCAAGTTGCAGATATTCTCACTAAGGCCTTACCTTGACCATTGTATCATCAGTTTTATCAAAGCTTGATCCCTATGATTTGTATGCTCCAGCTTGCGGGCGAGTGTTAGAAGAAAAGTCATGTAAATAGGCTAATTACTTTGGCCCGTGTTGTGTCCCACTTGTTCACTTAAATTAATCCCACATCTTGGATTGGAATTTTTCTCCTCTCTCTCTCCCTATAAATATGTACAATCTCAAGTTGTAAAGTAGATTTTTTGGATTAATAAAATTTCCCCTTATTTTTCCACATTTTTCTACACTCGACACAACGACTCTATGATTCCCCTCTTCT
Organism: Platanthera zijinensis; assembly: GCA_039513925.1. Lineage (NCBI taxonomy): Eukaryota > Viridiplantae > Streptophyta > Magnoliopsida > Asparagales > Orchidaceae > Platanthera > Platanthera zijinensis. The sequence continues at coordinate 4,702,240 of CM077093.1, forward strand.
TGTGGCAACTTCTAGACAGAAAGCTCGCGGACCTATGCTCCCCATCTGACTGACACATTGACGATCATTGTTTTGGCTCTATCAACCCACGAGATTTCCTCAAATCCATTGTTTCGGATGCTAGAGTCACTTTTCACCAATCAGCCTCACCGCCTCGTAAATCATATCTTAGCTTCCTTCCTGCAGACAGACACCAGAGTACCTCTACCGCTAATTAGAGCCTTCTCCTCTCACCTTACGACATCATTCTGAGCCCTCACAATATTCATGAGCCTCCTAATCACCAACAACCAATGCCACTTCAATTTTTACCAAACCCGAGTAACTAACCCTACCAAAAACATCCACCAAAATCCCCTTCAAAATCCAACATGGACTATGATAGGGATCGCGACACACACCGACCTACACGATGATTAGAACCATTCATTTTATGTGTATCGACAATTCGAGATTTTTAATAGTTTTTTGGAATTTTTGTGATTTTATTATGTATTTTAAGGGTCGTCGTGGTCGGAGATTCATGACGGTTCATGATGGCCCCTTGTATTTATATATTGAGGGTGAGGGCTCTCATTTGGGGGCATTGAAAATTGGAGTATAGAAGCCTAATCTTTTGTCACTTTTGTGTCGAAGTCGAGATGGGGAATGAAGCCTTAGTCCCCCTCCCATCCCTCCTCGTGAAGCCACGGTCCGCCTCCCTCTTCCCTTCCCTTTGATGACCACCAACAGCCCAATCCATCCCCTCCATAAAAGCAGCTAGTATCCCCCTTCCACCTGTAACGGCCCTACATTCTAGGCACCATCACAATTTTCATTTCATTTATCTATTTCACAGAGTTGCCAGGGAATTTAACATTCAGCAGTTATGAGTACATAAAGAACAGTGCAGAAAAGTAAAAAAATTATTTATATCACAAGATCATATAGTACATCTGATCATCAAAAAGAAAACTCAGCATATACATACAAAAGTGGGTATCTTACATCTGTGCTCAAAGAACAGTAAACCATGTAACAAAGTATGAGTAGAGCAACAGATCAAAACTATAGTACTATACTACATATCATGAAACACTATGAACTACTGGAAGCAAAACTGGAACTCATCATGCGGGCAATCTGGATCACGGCAGGCAGCTTTGTGTGCGTCCAGAACTCCAAAGACTGCGGTGACGACCTCAACCCAGATTTTATACATCTTCTTGCGTCGAGTAGGGGGCTGGCTAGACGTGCCGGGAGTAGCTTCCTCCTTGAGCTGTTTAGTTACATTTTTTATTAGTCAGAGACTAAATGAATTCTCATTGTTCCCTTTTTACTATGATGTCTTATTTATGTTTTACGGATTTCATATTTTATTCTCTTAATCACGTTCACTCTCGTTATATCATATTATTCGTTTTCATTATCTTCTTATTGTTTACCTTTTTCTTCTTTTGCTCATCTTTTGCTCATCCTTTTCATATATATATCTTTTCATGTGGGGTTTTACTTTCTTATCCTTATCTCTTATACTTTTTTTGTTGTTATCGGGCAGTGTTAAGGGAATATTAACATTTCTTATCATTTATATAGCGAGCTTGCGTGCCTTTTCATATTCGCACACATTCATTAACGTGCCTTTTCATATTCGCACGTTAACGTTCATTACATTATCATTGTGAGGACATTCACCCCACCTCCACTGTTGAGTTGACCCTTAACTAGTTCATTTCATTACTTTATTTTTTTACTTCATTTCCGTATTCCTCTTTCTTTAGACATATTCATTTACTTCAATTACTCTTTCTTGCAACACAAAGCATAAACATAAAACATAATCATGAATAATAATCATGAAATTAAGCAATTACAAAAGGGGGATAACTCATCGTGGCTTTTCTTTTCCCTTTATCGCTCCTATTTCCGTCATTACGCCTTCCGCTGCCTTGGGACGTCATTTCCTATAATATAGCATCCCTAAATATGTTAAGAACATCAATTAATCCCTTTAATAGCTTAGGGTTTTGTTGCCCTAAGTTGTAATTTAGGATTTTCACTTATTTAGGGAAGGGTAGCAATCCCTAAGCACTCCCTAATTTTATTGTGAGACATCCATGTTATTAACTCTAAAATAATGATGCCCTAAGTTGTATTAGGGAACTTTCACTGTTGTAGTGAAAGGGGCAGCAAGACTTAACCTCCAAATAAATATTTGAACCCTTAGGGTTTCTCCTTTTTCAACCCTAATATCAAAATCCTCTTAACCTAGTTAGGATTTCATCCAAATTCCTTGGAACACATGGATTTAGGCTTAAAAGTCATTATAGAAACTTTTTACATGTAAAGGATTAACTAAAATTGAAAAACCCTAAACCCTAGGGTTTCTAGTATTTTCAATCCGTGAAAAATCGTTGAAAAAGAAACAAGAGGATTAGAGAGGAAGAGATTACCTCTCGTTAGGAGGAGATATCGGAAGAAACGAAGAAAGATTGAGCTCTCGGTGAAGATCGGCGGATTTCGGTTGTCCGTCGGCTTCTCACTGTCGCCCGGCTTCTGTGCGGGATCGGGAGAGGAGTGAAATGAATAGCGATGCTTATTCCGCTATTTTATCGGGCGCCGCTTACTATACGCACGACACGCGCACTGTTTAACCGGGAATCGTAGGTTCAAGCCTTTTCAGACGGTCCTCCCCCTTTGTAAGCCCACAAGCCCTTTATTAGCACACCATTTACGCACTATTAGACATAATTTTATTATAACCAAATGTTGTAATATTAAACATACCTTTGGTGGCGTCACACCACCTACCTTCCCTCTACCGACCGCCATAATCCCAATCCAGCCTCCCCCACAAAATAGTTGGTCTTTCCTTCATCCCCCCATTCCTCAGTCAACCACTCATCTTCCCCCTAGTCGTGGATCCACTTCTCCAATAGCCCCTCATCAAATTCCCCAAATCAGCCCCAATTTCCCCTCATATCCACCTCTGGAAGCCACCAAAGAATTTCTCTGACCACCTCCACCCCCACCATCCACCGCCGGCCAGCTATCCTCCCCCGCCACTCCAAAACTACCTCCCAACTTCCCCAACTACCGCACTTTTTCTAAATTTTAGGCCTCTTTCCTAAAATGCTTCCAACTCCCCACTACCCACACAACCAACTCCCCTCTCCCACCTTAACAGTTAGCCCATCCTCCATTAATTCACTGCCTTCCTTTAAGTGGATCCACAAGAGAAACAACCACCTCCCAGCCAACCGTGAACCACCCCCACCCTCCATTCACCACGTGGAGCCACTACCTTCTCCCCAACCCCCTCCCCCCCGACCCTTAATACCTCCTTGGCGTGAATCCAAGCTCCCCTCTCTCCTCCCTTCTCTCTAATGACCACCAACAGCCCAATCCAGCCCCTCCATAAAAACAACTGGCCTCCCCCTTCCACCTACCTTCCCTCTGCCGACCGCCATAATCCCAATCCAGCCTCCCCCACTAAGTAGTCGGTATCTCCTTCATCCTCCCATTCCTCAGTCGACCACCCATCTCCCCCCTAGTCGTGGATCCACTACTCCAACAGCCCCTCATCCCAAATCAGCCACAATTTCCTCTCATATCCCGCTCTGGCAATCACAGAAGAACTCCTCTGACCACTTTCGCACCCACCATCCACCACCAGCCAGCCATCCTCTCCTGCCACTCTATAACTACCTCCGAACTTCCCCCACTACCCCACATTTCCTAAATTTTAGGCCTCTTTCCTAAAATTGTTCCCAACTCCCCACTCCCACCTTAACAACTAGCCCATCCTCCCTTAATTCACTCCCTTACTTTAAGTGGATCCACAAGAGAAACAACCACCCCCAGCAAACCGCCCCCACCCTCCATTCACCACGTGGAGCCACTACCTTCTCCCCCCCCCCCACATTAATCCCATCAATTCCCACACGTGAAGCCTAATTTTCCCTTTCTACAGCTAGTCCTCTCCCCTCCCGCGAATCTTAATTGTTGCCTCCAAGGAGGCTGCTGCCAGACGCCAAATAACAGCAAATAACAACCCAACAGAGCCCAAATTGGTGTCCTGGTTCCATGACAGCCGCCTATAGCAATACCTTGTTGAATCCAGTCGTTCCTGTGCGATAGCTGATAGGGATCGAATGGGGTAGTGATAGAGATAGTGTTAGGGACCGGATCGCTGTTGGAGGTCAAGTAGAGAAGCGACGCTCAGAGCAGGGTGGAAGAGGACCGATGGAGATAGTAGGGATGGTAATCGATAAAGTTAGAGAATAAGTAAGGATAATATTGATAATTTTCTTCATGATCTAATACAATCAAGAATCAACATGAGACTTATATAGAGGACTCAACTACAACCATTAAGACAACACTTAATGCAACCATTAAAGCAGCACATTAAAGCAACACTTAATAATAGTAAATGCAAGAATCTTCGGATAAGCTATTGGAAAGGTGAAGCCGCACATGGGGAAGAGGAAAGCCCGTTCGAGTTCCGGCTATTGGTGACTCTTTGGGGTTGTATCAATAGTAAATGCAAGACTTTATAGCTATACCTTGTTGAATCCAGCCGTTCATGTACGATAGCCAGGCATCCTGAGTGTTGTCCAGCATCTGGCCTCTACCCAGAAGTACAAAACCACGCCCAAATTACAATTTTGGCCTCTCTGCAGCCCTACTAATACATCTCCATCCTTCAAACTTTATGCATCGTGTGAGTTCAAAGTTTATTTTTGCTTCTACTTCTTGACTTGTTTGTAATTTCATATTCTGAGAATATTAGCTTGTAATCATTGTTTCCAAAGATTTGAAGACTTAGTAATTTTTAATTTGTGGATCTATTTAGTTTTTTGCGCTCTTGCATTTATATTATCTCTCTTGTTTCCTTCCTTGTATGCTATGACTATTGTAGTTTATCAATTGTAATTCAGTTATAAAGAAAAGTTTTCGCAAGTTTAAAAGTCATCGGATCTCATATTAATTGCATGTAGGAGTTCACCACTTATTTTTCCCGTCATATAGGTTTGTCCTGCATCACACTAGGTCTTAAGTGTCAGAATGTATTGTAAGAACCATTTATGTTTAGAGTAAGGAATTTGGAGACTAGGGCAAGTCAAAGAATCTTTGATTTTCTTCTCAATAGTCTCCTTATCCTTCCCCCACACCACCACCAGACGCCACTCAATACCCTAGTGATATCATTAGTCAAAGAATCTTTGATTTTCTTCTCAACAGTCTCCTTACCCTTCCCCCACACCACCACCAATCGCCACTCAATACCCTAGTGCTATCATTATACGCTTAATTTTAAGTAACTTTGTAGCATTCCATAGCATATTCTCATATTCGTTGCATCTCATCAGTATTTAATCATTTTAGGCTCTTTTGTCATGATCAACAAATATTTGTAGTATAGCTCTACCAAGTAGTACGATAATATGAGGATTAACCCTACAAAACCAATTGATCTTCTTCCTCCACAGCGATGCAATAAGATGCATTATTGTTCTTTTTTAAAAATAAACTTAAAGAAGGATATGCCAATTGAATGTTCTTATAGGTTCTTCAACTAAAATAGATATTCCACGGGCTGCCCGAGAAGAATTAGAAACATGTATCACAAAACTTTTAGAAATATTGTGCTACATAAGGAGTTAGAGATTAGACAAAACATAATCATCAGACTGTATGATATAGGAAAACAACAAAGGAAAGTCGAAGTAGAATACATCATAAAAAAGTTAAGAGACAAAAACAATTTCTATGTCTGGGTTATGAATGTTTTAGGCACTACAAAATGAATCTTCCAAACTTGATGTGCTTATCCTTAGTACCTCTTCCAAAGAAGCATTCCCTGCCCTTTCACCAATCCCATTGACAGTAACCTCTAGTTGTCGTGCTCCAGCACGGGCGCCCTGGAACAACATGCAAGGACAAGATGAACTATTATAGCAAGTAATTGCAGAAAATTGAAAATAAAAACTGTGCTGCTTGAAAATAGATACATTCATACTGCTAAAGTATTTGCTGTTGCTAGTCCAAGATCATTTTGACAATGTGTTGAAATGACAACATTTTCAATCCCTTTAGTATTTGTTTTTATGTCGGAAATTAATTGACCAAATTCATCAGGAAGAGTATAGCCAACTGTATCGGGAATGTTGAGTGTTGTAGCCCCTGCCTTAATTACTTCTTCAAGAACATGATAAAGGAATTCATGGTCTGACCTGTACAGAAAGATAAAATTCAGAAGAAATTTGTGAATTACTGATTACTCAAATAAGTATTTAATTAAGAATGAGTATAAACAGAAGATGGAAAATAAAAGGCTTTAAATTATTAAATGTTTACTGTTGAATATTTAAACCAAAGATTTGGAAAAAAAAACATCCCAGTAACAAAACGTGAAGCCCAAATACAAATTAATCCATAAACTCTTGCTTTTCAGCATGTCCAGCATTGACTACGATGATCATATAACCATTCATTTTTATACCTAAATTCATATGACACTGATAAAGATCAGACGATTCACTCAAAGCACATGCATCAGGACCCGCTCAGAGTAAAGCTTAGTCATGGACTCGTCATTTGGATGATCGAAGACCGTCATTCCATTCAGTGCAACTTTTCACTTCTATGCATTTTTATGTTACTTATTGACATTTTGGGAATTAGAGTAAATATTTCAATTAGATGAAATGAGCCAGTCCGATGTATTAAAATATTCAAGGGAATACGGGATTGAGAGTTTCCGGCTAAGAAAATCTAGTCTATCTATCCGAAAAAAACTGCAGGGTGCTAATTTTGTGTGTCTTCCCTCCTGAAGCTACAGATGTCTCCTAATGCCCACAGCTAGCCCAACGCGGGGGGCCTCCACCCCAGCTACCCCCTGTGCTCCGCCCCAAGTCATCTCAACCCCTCGCTCAGCAACTTAAGCATGCCTTCCAATGCAGTAGAGCAGCCCAAGCCCACCACATAACCACTTTCTCCTCCAGCTTCCTCCTTACCCTCCCGAACACCCCCAGCTCCATCCCTGAGCCCCTCCTACCACCGCAGAGTCCCTCGACCCCTCTGGCGTCTACATATCCTTCTTGAGCATACACCAGCCCCTTTTCCCGAGCCCTTCCCTAAATCTACAAGCAAAAGTGTCCATTTTCACCTGTCATTGCAACCAGCTCCATCATGCTTCCGCACCTGATTATTGTTACGCCCTCACACCTAATACTCAGTGAATTTTAGTTGTTTTCATTTGATATTATATAGTACGGCCGTACGGGCAACGTTTATCCATTTACTGTTATATAGTTATTGTGATTAGTCTATATATCTCATTAGATATGTACTGATTATTCTCCAAATTGTTGATTTCATTGCATTCTTATTGATTGCAATTACTATATGTGACCTTTATTTAAAATCTTTGTGATAAATCGGACTTGGTGTGTAAGTTTAAAGCATGTTTATTTAATTTCATCAATTTTCGGATAATTTTGCATGTTTGACACATTTGGATTCTCATAATAGGTAGTTGCTGATCATGTTCATTGATTATTTGATTATACTAGGAAGTTGGTTTATGGTACCAGTAAATGCATGGTACGCGGAAATATAGTTGAGAATGAGAACGCACTTGAAATTAGGAATCCATGTTTTTTGGGATTTCTTCAGTTGAGCAATCTGCAAGCCACCATCGTCCCAGTAAACCCTTCATTCACTTCCTGATGCATAACACAACTCACATGCCTTTTTCGTTCTAACAAACCTTTTGTCATCCTAACAAACCCTTTGTCATCCCAACAAACCCTTTGTCATCCCAACAAACCCTTTGTCATCCCAACAAACCCTTTGTCATCCCAACAAACCCTTTGTCATCCCAACAAACCTTTTGTCACCCCAACACACCCTTTGTCATTCCAACAAACCTTTTGTCACCCCAACACACCCTTTGTCATTCCAGCAGACCCATCGTCGATCTCTTTTACGGAATCATTAGCAGACACCGGACCAGGAGCAGGCGCGGCACCGAACCCGCATTGGGGGCGCACCCTTTGTCATTCCAGCAGACCCATCGTCGATCTCTTTTACGGAATCATTAGCAGACACCGGACCAGGAGCAGGCGCGGCACCGGACCCGCATTGGGGGAGCACCTACCAACTGCGCAACACCGGCACGGGGACGTGATCGCTATCTTTCGCATCGTTTTATCTCGTTAAATTTACCGCGTAATATCCCACGTATTTAAGCACAAGTGGGGGGGCATGCAACCTTTTATTTCTTATTTTCTAATGGTGGTGTGACTTTCCCTACATATACTCAAGTGGGGTACCGGACAAAGGAGGCAAGAAGTAATATTTTCTAATTTATCATCTACTTTCTCTCTCTACCACTATCTCTCTCCCCTCGATTTTCTCTTCCCTGCCTTAATTCCTGAACCCGCCCGCAGCTCTCTCTCCCCAACCCATTGACTGAATGCCGCCGTCGCCTAATCGCCGACCGCCAAACTGGAGGATCCGCCTCCCGCTCGCCAGAATACCCGCTCTCAATCTACAACACGTAACAAACTGTTATCAAAGGAACCTCCGACCACCAACCCTAACCCCGGCGAACCCGTTCTGCGCCCGTCCGCCTCCGCTCCCCGCCTCGCAGCTCCGGACAGCATCACGCTCCTTCCACTGCCAGCAACACCTCCGCGCCTTCCTATGGCCGATCGTGACCTATTCCAACAGATCTTAGATCGTGTTGACCGTATGGACTCCCGCCTTGGGGAGTTCGACTCCCGCACGGTGCATCTCGTCGTAGGCGTGCCCACACCCAACCGCCCGCCCAGCCAACAATCGGTTCACGACCACCCGCCTTACCAAGACCACTCCGGCCAACGTCACGAGGGTGGAAGCTTTCCCCGATACGTCAAGCTCGACTTTCCGGTCTTCGACGGTCACGACGATCCGTTGTCGTGGCTCACCAAATGAGAGCTTTTCTTCTCCAACCAACGGACCACCGGCGAAGACTGGCTCGGTCTCACATCCTTCCATTTTAACAGGGCTGCCCAGATTTGGTCCTCTCAACTCCAGCGCAAACGTCCATACCTGCAATGGGATGAGTTCAAAACCGCGTGCATGCTCCGCTTCGGGCCCTCGCTCTGTGGCAAACCCCTCGGGGACCTCATCACTGGTGGAGACCAATCTAGGTCAGGTCGCCGAAAAAATGACCGACGTCGCATTTTCAGTTTATGTTTATTGCATTTTATTTTTTTATGTTGTCATTTTTTAGTTTGTCGCACGCCTACGCGCGTAGTCATATCGTTGCACGCCTGCGCGCGTAGCCGTTGGAGTTTTATTTTACTCTATTATATATATATAACTAAACTCATATATATATATAACTATAGTAATAGTTCTGTACACACATATATATAAATATACATATATTAAATATATATCTATATATATGTGTGTAAACCCGGTTCAGTGAGGAGTGAAAAGAAAAGCTGTTGGGACTGTTCATCTTCCTGATATCCCGGCCCGACAATGGCACGCAGGTTAGGGCTCGCAGCCTGGCGTTGCCCATTCCGCCAACTCCGGCCTCAAATCAAGCGGGAATCACGCTCCTCCACTCGCCCGCTCCCGCTCCTCGACGCCATCAGCGACCACGGCGGTTACAACCGCAGAGCACAATGCCCTCAACTCCTGAAGTTCGTCATGGCTGTGTACAGGATTCCTTTTCCGTTTTTTTTGTCTGCTTTCCTGTTCGAACCCTATAAAAGGGGAGTATGTATGTTGTTATTTTGGGGATTGATGTTGAAAAAAGAGTTTGTGTGAAATTTGCTACCAGTGCGATGCCCCTGTGAGGTTGTTGTGTGCTTCCTGTTAGAACTTAGGCGCGAATGAAGCTCTAGTGAGAGTTGTAGGTGTTAGGTGGTGATTAAAGCTCTGTGTGAGTTGTTGATTTTATTTCCTCTTTAGGCATTTAGAAGATGATGAACAGTCCGTACCTGCAGGAGTGATTTTTACTGAGTTTTCCGGTTGAGTCCTGTTGTTTCTGTAGAATTAGGGAAGATGATGAACAGTGCTGTGATACGGCTGTTTCTTTGCTACTATTAAGTGAGTAGGGGAATGTTGATGTGATTTCCATTTACTGTTGTTATTAATTTCCTGGAGAAGTTGCCGAGTTGTGTTCTGTTTTAAGTCTTGTTAATGAATTTAGGCATTAGTTGCTGTTGGATGAACAGTAACATTCGAATCTATTGACTGCACAAATGCTTAGGAGATAGGAAATTGGTGTTTGCCCTATGAAGCCGTGCCCAGAGAAAGATGAATTAATCTCTCTTGTGGGTTGTGTGATTTCGTGGAACCTCTTTGTTAGAGTGATAGAGATTTCGTGGAACCACTTCGAGTGCGAGAGCGAGTGAATTTTAGGCGTGTTAGTGTGTGGCTTCCTTGCTTTGAGTGATTCCGTGGAACCACTTCGTGTGAGGAAGTGAATTAATTCCTTGGTGCCCGTGTGCGATAGAGGCCGACCTCGGAGCGAAGATCGAAGGTGACGAGAAGTTCCTCGCGTGATCGCCATCGACTTCGAATACGGAAGACGTCTCTTCCGTGGGTAATTGTTTCTTTCTCCTTCCTTTGTGTGTGTCGAAGTTTTCTCATTAGGATCATTAGACTCATTGCGGGGTTTTCGCCCGAGTTCCGTCAGCAAACGCTACGTCGAAAACTCCAAACGGAAACGTATTTGGAGTTCACGATTTCCGTTTTGCTACGACAAGGGGAACGGAACGAAGTTGCGAACTTCCATCCCCGGATTTAATTTGGAACCTTTATTTAAGTAAAATTCCATTTTAATGAAAATAGCGATTTGTGCTTTAAAAATCCAAGTTGCAGAATTTTAAAAGTGATGCGTCCGCTCTAGTTTTTGCAGAATTAATTTAAGAATCGCATGCATTTAGGGTTTCCTAGAAAAAAGCCGACAGACGCGTAAACCCTACGCGTCGTCCTGCATCAATTTGGTATCAGAGGGAGGTTCCGAAATTTTTCTAAATTTTGGGATCCGCCCTGCGTAGAATAGGAACCCACAAATCATTTTAAAAAAATGAATTTTTTTAGCATTATCTTTGCATTTGACTTGTGTTTGCATGCATCAGCATAGTGATAGAATGCGTCGAGTTGAGCTTGGTCAACCGAGTCGTGGGAACGACGGGAATGAACCACCCCTGTGGTTTTTACCTTTCTCCCACCAAATGACGGCTTTAACTGAAAGTACATGTCAGATGCGTGAAAGGTTAGAAAACCTTAGAGATAGAGTGAGTAGTTTAGAAAGACCCCCTCAAGCGTCAATGCTGCCTCGAATTCGATATGAACATTCTGTCTGTGCACATTACGAGATTCCTCATCACTATGTGGAAATGCCTACATTTAGAAGGAATCCACTATATGAGGATCACGACTACACCTACGCTACCTCATATAGAGATCCATCAAGGAGATCTTTACGATACTTCGATGATTATACTCGAGCACCGTATACCACTTTCAGAGATCGTGTTGACTCATCAACACGTTCGCATTATGTTAGGGACGATCAGTACGATGACTATCGTCGATTTTACCCTCGTACTCGAGTGGATCATATTGGTTCTTCGACACCATACTATGAGGGTAGAGTTCAGTATGACGCTCGTTACCGATACTACACGTCACCCTTATATGAGGAATCTGAGTCTGTACATGTGCGACCACCATCACCCGTTCGTAGGACTCACGATTATCAACGAACACGTCATGATTATGTTGGGGACACTCATTATGATTACCCTCGAACTACCTATAGAGGCCACTATCGTCACGAGTACGTCACACCTAGTGATCCTCCTAGTGTTTCGAAGGTAAACATGATGATAGACATTAAGGATCAGAAAGAACATTCCACTGCCCACATCAAGGAGACATCACCCATTCTGTTAGGGACGATCAGTACGATGACTATCGTCGATTTTACCCTCGTACTCGAGTGGATCATATTGGTTCTTCGACACCATACTATGAGGGTAGAGTTCAGTATGACGCTCGTTACCGATACTACACGTCACCCTTATATGAGGAATCTGAGTCTGTACATGTGCGACCACCATCACCCGTTCGTAGGACTCACGATTATCAACGAACACGTCATGATTATGTTGGGGACACTCATTATGATTACCCTCGAACTACCTATAGAGGCCACTATCGTCACGAGTACGTCACACCTAGTGATCCTCCTAGTGTTTCGAAGGTAAACATGATGATAGACATTAAGGATCAGAAAGAACATTCCACTGCCCACATCAAGGAGACATCACCCATTCTATCTGAGATTCTTATACAGGATGTGTGGAGTCAATCCCCGTGTGAGTCTGCTCCGCTTAGTGAACCCACCCTTGACTCCATATCTACTAGCTCTCTTTTGAGTGTATATTCCGTGCACACTTCACCTAGTGGCGCACCGAGTCACATCACCACACATGATGGCGCACCAAGTGACATTACGATCGGGAGCCGAGAGCTTAGTAGTGATCTCGAGGTAGTCACCCCTACCCTATCTGGGAGTATGACCCCTTCTGATGGTTCATTTCTGGAGGACCAACATTCGACTGATGGGTCATTTGACGACCCTCCTCCTGAGCCTCCAGATGAGCCACCTCGTCCTTATGTGAATGCGCTTTATCTGGATAGTACACTTGCGAATTTTAAGATATAGATACCTGCTCCATTGTCTCACTTGATGTTGATAGTGATTAGGCAAAGCCGTCTGGTGACTCGCACTCTTGAGTTATGGGACGTACCACCTATTGATCATCGTATTTGCGATGAGTTTTTATATGTCCCACCTGGTGAGCCTCCTGATGCCTCACTTTTCCTTAGCACATTTATTACGGTTGTCACACTTCGTGCACATTTATCTGAGAGCACTCCATCTGTTGTTGGAGACTACATTTGCACGCGTCGTATTTGCGACAAGTTTTATTATACCCCTGCCGGTGAACCACCGGATGATCCATATATGGGTTCACCGCACATTTGGGATGTTTCCATCTTTAGTGACACAGTCGAGTTTGAGGGTGCACTCACTGATTCGTTGATGTTAAATCTTGTCACTCGCACTTTCAGAGACAGCCCGCACACCATGTTGACAGATCTAATCACTGATGTCTCTGATTTGCACTTGAGTGTTCATCGCCCTCGCGATGAATTCTTTTATGATCCACCCTCTGAGCCTCCTGATCATGTACTGCTCTCAGGAGTTGATCTTGATATCTGAAACCATCGATTTGTGGCGTTAGTCGAATTAGTAGTTCATTTATTACATTTGCATGATTTGCATTAAATATATGAACGGAAAATTGCATAGTACATTTTATTTTATGCAACTCAACTTAAAGAAGCATAAAATAGCTACTAATTTTAAAATGAATGACTTGATTATGGTTCGGCTAGATCCGGAACGGTTATCTTCGGGTACCGTAAAGAAGTTAGCTAACTGTAGGACTGGACCCTTTCGAGTAGTAAATCGGATTGGGCAAATGCGTATGAACTTGAGATGCCTTCCGTTTGGGGAGCAAATCCTGTTTTAGCGTAGCCTATCTGACTTTATTTCGCGGCTGTCCCCATGAGTCTTTAGAATTCCCATTGCCTTCTCCTTCATTTGTTTCTTCTGGGTTGGTGAGTGAGAGTGAGGAGCCACATTCAGGACATACCAATATTCATTTCGCTATTGACGCTTCCATTGTAGTTCCTTCTGTTTCACTACCAGTTTCAGGTTGAGCATGGACACCAGGAGATTACTCTATTCCAGTTCCCGAGCACATATTGGACAGTGACAACTACTGATGATGATTTTCATAGATACGTGATTCATTGGCATGGATGTTGATTTCTCCCTCACTACCGCTCGGAGCACTCACCAGAGATGAGTGATTTCAAGAGGGGGAGAGTTGGTGGAGACCAATCTAGGTCAGGTCGCCGAAAAAATGCCCGACGTCGCATTTTCAGTTTATGTTTATTGCATTTTATTTTTTTATGTTGTCATTTTTTAGTTTGTCGCACGCCTACGCGCGTAATCATATCGTTGCACGCCTGCGCGCGTAGCCGTTGGAGTTTTATTTACTCTATTATATATATATAACTAAACTCATATATATATATAACTATAGTAATAGTACTGTACACACATATATATAAATATACATATATTAAATATATATCTATATATATGTGTGTAAACCCGGTTCAGTGAGGAGTGAAAAGAAAAGCTGTTGGGGCTGTTCATCTTCCTGATATCCCGGCCCGACAATGGCACGCAGGTTAGGGCTCGCAGCCTGGCGTTGCCCATTCCGCCAACTCCGGCCTCAAATCAAGCGGGAATCGCGCTCCTCCACTCGCCCGCTCCCGCTCCTCGACGCCATCAGCGACCACGGCGGTTACAACCGCAGAGCACGATGCCCTCAACTCCTGAAGTTCGTCATGGCTGTGTACAGAATTCCTTTTCCGTTTTTTTTGTCTATTTTCCTGTTCGAACCCTATAAAAGGGGAGTATGTATGTTGTTATTTTGGGGATTGATGTTGAAAAAAGAGTTTTTGTGTGAAATTTGCTACCAGTGCGATGTCCTGTGAGTTTGCTGTGTGCTTCCTGTTAGAACTTAGGCGCAAATGAAGCTCTGGTGAGAGCTGTAGGTGTTAGGTGGTGATTAAAGCTCTGTGTGAGTTGTTGATTTTATTTCCTCTTTAGGCGTTTAGAAGATGATGAACAGTCCTGTATCTGCAGGAGTGATTTTTACTGAGTTTTTCGGTTGAGTCCTGTTGTTTTTGTAGAATTAGGGAAGATGATGAACAGTGCTGTGATACGGCTGTTTCTTTACTACTATTAAGTGAGTAGGGGAATGTTGATGTGATTTACATTTACTGTTGTTATTAATTTCCTGGAGAAGTTGCCGAGTTGTGTTCTGTTTTAAGTCTTGTTAATGCATTTAGGCATTAGTTGCTGTTGGATGAACAGTTGCATTAGAATCTATTGACTGCACAAATGCTTAGGAGATAGGAAATTGGTGTTTGCCCTTTGATGCCGTATCCAGAGAAAGATGAATTAATCTCTCTTGTGGGTTGTGTGATTTCGTGGAAGCTCTTTGTTAGAGTGATAGAGATTTCGTGAAACCATTTCGAGTGCGAGAGCGAGTGAATTTTAGGCGTGTTAGTGTGTGGCTTCCTTGCTTTGAGTGATTCCGTGGAACCACTTCGTGTGAGGGAGTGTATTAATTCCTTAGTTCCCGTGTGCGATAGCGGCCGACCTCGGAGCGAAGATCGAAGGTGACGAGAAGTTCCTCGCGTGATCGCCATCGACTTCGAATACGGAAGACGTCTCTTCCGTGGTAATTGTTTCTTTCTCCTTCCTTTGTGTGTGTCGAAGTTTTCTCATTAGGATCATTAGACTCATTGCGGGGTTTTCGCCCGAGTTCCGTCAGCAAACGCTACGTCGAAAACTCCAAACGGAAACGTATTTGGAGTTCACGATTTCCGTTTTGCTACGACAAGGGGAACGGAACGAAGTTACGAACTTCCATCCCCGGATTTAATTTGGAACCTTTATTTAAGTAAAATTCCATTTTAATGAAAATAGCGATTTGTGCTTTAAAAATCCAGGTTGCAAAATTTTAAAAGTGTTGCGCCCACTCTAATTTTTGCAGAATTAATTTAAGAATCGCATGCATTTAGGGTTTTTTAGAAAAAAAACCGACAGACGCGTAAACCCTACGCGTCGTCCTGCATCAATCACCCTTCGCCAAACGGGCACTCTTTAGGACTATCTTGACCGCTTTCAGTTATTGCTCGCCCGCACTCCCATAGTTCGGCTTGATCAACAAGTTCCCATATTTACAGCCGGTTTGCACGAGCGGCTTCGCCTCGACGTCGAATTTCAAGATCCTCCTAACCTGACCACAGCAATGAACATCACCCGGACATGCGAGCGTCACATCCTCCTGGACCGACAATACCTACCCCGTCGGGACCATGTGTCGTCCTTTCGGGGGCCATCCCCCTCCTCGCAACACCACCCATCTTCTCGGCCTACTAAACCACCCAAACCGCCATTCCGCAGGCGCCTATCCAGCGCGGAGATGTCGACCGTCTGGCCAAAGGACTCTGCTTCAACTGCGACGAATTGTTTGGACCCGCTCATTGTTGCAAGCGTCTCTTCTGGATTGAAGTGGACGACCCGTCTGATGATGATGGCAAAGACCCGGATTCCAAGCTATTAGAGATCTTCGTCCATGTGATTGTCGGCCCCCCAGGGGGCAATATGCTGCACCTTCCCATCCGAGTGGCGGGGACTCACCTAGTAGCCCTTTTGGACTCTGATAGTACACACAATTTCATCTGCCGCACAACCACAGTCACACTACAACTGTCCATCACTTCCTGCCGCCAACTTCAAGTCTCTGTGGCCAACGGCCACAGCATGGCATGCCCCGGCCTGTGTCGTCGCATGCCTCTGACGATCCATAACCGCCCCTTCTAGATCGACATGTTGGTGGTCGACCTAGACGACTTTGACATTGTGTGGGGCGTGCGCTAGCTCCATACATTGTGACTCAATACTTGGGACTTCAACAATCTAACCATGCAGTGGTACCGCGACTCCAAGAGGGCGGATTGGCAGTGTATTGCGCCCTCCTCGAAGACACAGTCCTTCTTGATGCACGGTCCGGAGATTCGGGGCGGCCCGGGCGGCCGTGACCTCTGGCAACTCTTGCAGGAGTTCGGGGACACTTTCACCATACCGGCGGCGTTGCCGCCGCATAAGCCGCAAGACCACCGCATTTGTCTACTTCCAGGCACAGCGCCAGTAGTTGTGCGCCCATACCGCTACCCATTCCTTCAAAAATATGAAATTGAGCGTCAATGCTCCGCCATGCTCCAACAGGGGCTCATTCGCCGGAGCATCTCCCCATTTTCATCGCCGGCCCTTTTGGTTCATAAGAAGGGCAATACATGGCGTTTCTGCGTCGATTACCGGGAACTAAACGCCAAGGCCGTCAAGCATAAATTTCTCATTCCCGTGGTCGAGGAACTCCTCGACAAGTTGCATGGCACGTGTTTCTTCTCCAAGCTTGACTTATATTTCGGGTACCACCAAGTTCGCATGGCACAAGAGGACATAGAGAAGACCGCCTTCCAGACGCATCATAGGAATTTCGAGTTTCTCGTCATGCCATTCGGCTTGACCAATGCGCCCTCCACCTTCCAGTCCCTCATGAACGAGGTATTCCGCTCTGTTCTCCAGAAATTTGTACTTGTGTTTTTTGATGATATTTTGATATATAGCAAGACTTGAGCTGAGCATCTCCAACATGTCCGCGAAATGCTCACACTACTCTGCCATCAGCGTCTCGTCCTCAAGGAGTCGAAGTGCTCATTTGGTCGAACTAGCGTCACCTACCTTGGCCATGTGGTACGTGAGCACGGGGTGTCGGCCGACCCGAACAAGCTCCAAGGCATCGCGTCATGGCCGGTTCCGCAGTCGCAACGCGAACTCCGGGCATTCTTGGGGGTCACCGGTTATTACCAGAGGTTCATTCGCGGCTATAGCACAATAGCTGAACCGCTCCTGGCTCTCCTGCGGCACACGATTTTCATTTGGGAGGACACAGCACATAAAGCTTTTGAAGCACTCCAGGGCGCCTTGGTCTCCGCCCCGGTCCTAAAATTTCCCGACTTCCACGAGCATTTCTATATTGAATATGACACATCGGCCTTGGGTTGCGGCGCAGTTCTTCAACAGCAAGGTCACCCACTCGCATATTTCAGTCGGCGCACTGCCCTTCACCACCGGAAGTTGTCGGCCTACGAGTTGGAAATGATGGGCCAAGCCAAGGCCGTCCAATACAGGCGGCCATACTTATGGGGCCGCTCATTTGTGATATGTACCGACCACTATAGTTTGAAATACCTCCTCGAGCAGTGTTTGACAACCATGCCGCAACAACGGTGGGTGAGCAAGTTACTCGGGTTTGATTTCACCGTGGAATACAAAGCTGGCGCCCTCAACAAGGTTGGACGCCTTGTCCCGCCGGCACTCGGACGAGCCCGCCACCATTTGCCACATCTCCAGTCCAACCACCTCTCTCTTGGAGGCCATCCGTGACAACATCAGCCGCTCCCCCTCCCTTACCAAGCTGCTCAAACGGGCCCAAGATGGTCTCTTACCGCCAAGGTGGACGACTCATAACAGCCTCATACTCTATCAGAACCGGGTATACCTGCCGCCTACTTCGCCGCACATTCCCTCCATTTTGGCGATTACCCACAATCGTACTCATGAAGGCGTCCACAAGACTCTCCACCGCATACGCGCCGAATTTTATTGGAAGGGCCTACACCGTCAAGTCCAAGACTTTATTGCCTTGTGCGTCGTTTGTCAACAACAAAAATCGGCTAACTTGCTACACATCGGACTCCTTCAATCCTTACAAGTGCCCACTCAAATTTGGGCCGACATTTCCATGGATTTCATGGAAGGACTTCCACGCAGCAGAGGCAAGTCCGTATTGATGGTCGTGGTGAACAGATATTCAAAGGGGCGCATTTTATTCCCCTAGCTCGGCCCCTTATCGCGGAACGCGTAGCCAATCTCTTCTTCACCAACGTCTTTCGCTTACATGGCCTACCGGAAAGCATAGTGTTTGATCGCAACAAGGTCTTCACCAGTCGTTTTTGAAAAGAGTTGTTTACCTTGAGCGGGGCCAAATTGGCGTTCTCCTCCGCATATCACCCCCAATCGGACGGACAAACAGATGTCGTCAACCGCACGGTGAAAATGTGCCTACGTTGTTTAACGGGCGAGCACCCCAAGGATTTGGTGAAATGGCTATCGTGGATTGAATACTGTTACAACACCTCTTATCATTAGGCTCTCCAGACAACATCGTTCTGATTAATTTATGGTCGCGACCCGCCCAAGCTACTCACATACGGACACGGTCTCGCCACGCTAAATCTGGTAGAGCAGGAACTTCTTGATCGGGGCCGGCTTCTCTCCACTGCCCGCGACCACCTTCTCCGAGCCCAACACCGCATGGAGACCGCATACAATCGTGGCCACCGTGATGTCTCCTTCGCGGTCGACGAATGGGTGTGGCTCAAGCACCGCCCCTACCGCCAATCCACACTACGACCGGCCACTTCCGCCGATAGGTTGGGGCCCAAATTTTATGGGCCTTTCCGCATCGCCCGCCGCATTGGGGACGTCGCCTATTAGCTCCACCTCCCAACAGAGGCACGCATCCATGATGTGTTCCACGCGTCTCAACTAAATAGGCTTTATGGCGAGCCACCACCAGCACCGATCGTGTCCAACCCCTCTCAACTTGAGGACACACTGTCTTCCGACAAGGAAGGAGATGTTACGACATCATTAGCGGACACTGGACCAGGAGCAGGCGCGGCATCGGACCCGCATTGGGGGTGCACCTACAAACAGAGCAACACCAGCACGGGGACGTGATCACTATCTTTCGCATCGTTTTATCTCGTTAAATTTACCGCGCAATGTATCTCACGTGTTTAAGCCCAAGTGGGGGGCATGCAACCTTTTATTTCTTTGTGTTCTAATGGTGGTGTGACTTTCTCTACATATACCCATGTGGGGTGCCGGACAAAGGAGGCAAGAAGTAATATTTTCTAATTTCCTTTCTCTCTCTTCCTCTCTCTCCCCCCTGACTTTCTCTTTCTTGCCTTAATTCCCGAACCCGCCCGCAGCTCTCTCTCCCTAACCCGCCGACTGCACGTCGCCGTCGCCTTATCGCCGACCGCCAAACTGGAGGATCCGCCTCCCGCTCGTCGGAATACCGTATTAGACTCTAGAGTTCTCTTCACAATAGACAGTGAATTGGGAAGAAAGCTGAAATTAACTTCACAATGGCCCATCCCCTTGCAGTTTTCTTCAAGAAGAAGAAGAAGAAGAAGAATCAGAATAAACAAAATCATACCCTAAGAACTAAAATAATTTTGAGCCGACTTTAGCCCTAGTTCAGATCATACCCTAAGAACAAACCGAGGAAGAAGAAGAAGAACAAACTGAGGAAGAATAAGAAGAACAAACCGAGGAAGAAGAAGAAAAACAACAACAACAAACCGAGGAGGAAGAAGAAGAAGAAGAACAAACCGAGGAAGAAGAAGAAGAAGAACAAACCGAGGAAGAAGAACAAATCAAGGAAGAAGAAGAGAAGAAGAAGAAGAGCAAACCGAGGAAGAAGAAGAGAAGAAGAACAACAAACCTGGTGTGGAGCGGAAGCGGCAGTGGAGCCGGATTGGAACAGCAGTGGAGCGGCATTGGAGCGGGAGCGGAGTGGAGCGGGATTGGAGCAGCGGCTAAACCTAGCGTGAAATGAAATACGCGAGCAAGGCGGACTATATCGCACGGAATCATGTATCCCACTTGCGGGATACGCGATTCCAAAATAAAATTATTTTTTAATTTAAAATTGTGTTTCCTATAGTTTCGGAAACGCGTTTCCGCACGTTTTCGGGCGTTTCCCGTATCCGATACGCGTTCGAGCCGATACGTAGAGTCTTTTTAAATAGGCCATTTGCTTTTATTTGCAATTATATTTTGTGCATTTTTATCGATTTGTTAGTCAGATAGTATCTATAAATAGGCCATTTAACCACTTCTAACTTCATGTTATGGACTTTGTGCCCAGTTATTATGTTGTGTCTTTTTGTTGTGTTGTTATATTTATGTCACGTCATTGTATTTATATTTTAATTTGTCGTTTATGTCAGTTCCAAAGTTGGGGGACTTAATTACATATTTACATATATGCTTGTTGCATATCTTATTTAAAGGTCTCATGGGCTAGTTGTCGAGAGTTAGTTACATAGTTCTATTTCCTTGTCACATTAATGAGATTGTGGCAGCTCTCTCCTCCAGGGCATACCCCGCTTAGGCAGTCGCGGTTCCGACTCCACTGTATCCTTCACCACCATCATACCCACCTAAGGCCATCCTCCAACGACTTTATCGATGTTACGGGCTCGGCTCATAATACTTTACTTCGAAATTGAATGATAATTTGAGTCTTTATCTTTGCTTTCGCTTCTCTGCAGATTTGAAGGCGTAGATTCAGTAAAACAAAGGGCATCCAGTTAACATTGTCATGTATCATGTGTTATCATATATAAAGGATTTCCTTCATCTTCGACATAATGACTCGTCCCACCTGGGTAGTGGCAACTTTATTTCCCTTCTTCAATCACAACTTATTTACTTTAATCCAACAGAAACTTCCTCCATCCATGGTGTAGTAACCATCACTATGCATGTCACGACAATAAATCTACCCCTTTCGTAGTAGACAAATGTATCGATTCTCCATCATCCATCAAAAGCGCATCTACTTTGATAGCAAACATTATGGTCAATCGAACTCGATATCTACAATAACGCCTTCATCTATCACAACGATTGAAGTCATCCTTTCTGCACATCTTTGTTTTCCACGTGGATAGTGTTCCTTCATGTCGCAGCAACAATTTCTTCTACATGATAACAACATATTCTTCTTCCCCCATCAATTAAAGCTCAATTACGACTTGAACCAAGGGCCACATGGACATGATGGGTTGAAAAACCACTTTCCCTTGAGATTTCTTCTTGAGAGCTTTACAAAGAAAAAAAATTGCTCATGACTCGTGAAGAAAGAAATATAAGAGATGATGGACCAAATATCCTTGAAATATTGGATGTAAATAAACATAGTTAGAGCTCTCGAATGAAAGAAATAAATAAATGCCACAACATCCAAAGTATTGAGACCCATAACAGAAATTATTGCATCACTTTGAAAAGGATAGTTCTCGGACCTCATGGCGTTGATGTATTCAACCTCTCTTTTAAAATATGATTTGATAAAGTTATATTTTCATAGAATGGTTGCCTCATGTCTGCTCCCTCGTTGCTCCTTAATGAAATCAAATGCCCTATTGTATGGAAAGGTAGCACTTCTTTGAACACTGGATGCATGGGGATGAACAATCAACTCTAGTTTTTGGAGATCCGTTGCAGGAAAATTGTTGCGATTTCAAGTTCTATATGAGCATTAGGGTTAGAAGAAGACGAGCAGTATTAATCAGTGTGCAAGGATTAAGGATTTTGGAAGATAACTTGTTTGCTACCTCTCCAAGAGGAATGATGAAATCAATGTTGGGGAAGAGGTTAGTATCTTACCATCTAAAGAAAATGGAGGAACTAGCATCAAACCTGTCTTCATCAACGCCATATTTACCCATTGCTATACAATCTTGGTATTGGCTTGCAAAGGAATGGATGTTAGGGAGCACTCTTTTCTATAAATATAGAAAGGAGGTGTAGTGCGAGAGAAGTACGAAATTTGTTAATGAATCATTGAACCATTGAATCTAATTCATAAATTTTGAGGGCACGGCTGTAAATCCTATCATCATATACTATTCTTGTACTCAAATAATAAAGGAATTTGAACTACCGAAACCTTAAATGGCTCCGTCAAATAAATTTGTCATGAAGGTTCCTCCAAAGTAATATCTAGCGAAGTCGTTGCCAATGATACTACCCAACTTATAATGGCCCGGGGGTATTAGTAGCATACATGTGTCTTTAAAAAGGATTCATTGCTACAATGATGACTCTTCCCATTAAAGGGTAAACGACTGGAATATTGGGTAGTTGCAAAATCAGTGAGGTGCTAACATGAGATCACTAAGGAGCCTCCAACTCCTGCCTCCAACAATCACTAATTAAGTCTTAAAGCACTTACAGCTCCCTTAAAGGTCGGCCATCTCTTCTTCTTGTACATATAGCAGGGGGTTACACCTGCTTTGGTGGTTCCAACTTTAGTCATGTGGACTTGTCCTAGAAATAATGAAAGGAAGAACTGTTGTTGTTACATTTTATCGTAGATAGTTCTCTTTCTTATCATCTCTCCCTCTCTACCAGATGAAAGCTACAAAACACTTGACTTAAATCCTCCTTGTTGCCATACAGACCATAAAACTATCCAATTGCTCATGAACTCTATCCAAAATGTTTATCAGAGTTCTAAAAATTCACATAATGTTTGCCCATTAACTCTTTTAACTTTAAAAATGATGCATTAAATGATTAAAACATACTGGGCAAAGTAAAATTAAGAACATAGATGATAAATCCATGGGTCCAACAAATTAGAACAAACCAGAAGAAGTGGCACAAAATCGGCAAGAATCAAGACCAATTTTAAACAAATTGAAGAAGATGGAGACCTGCCAGCATCCTCTGGGCTAAACTCAATGTCCTGGCAACCAAGGCTCTTCGCATAGCCGACCATCTCTCTTGCAATCCTCACCACCTCCTCCCTCGACTTCCTCAGTTTATGCTGCATGTGAATCTCGCTAGTCGCGATGAAAGTGTGCACCCTCGGCCTTCTCGCGTGCCGCACCGCCTCCCAAGCAGCGTCGATGTCCTTCTTGTTACACCTCGCGAGGCCGCAGATCACCGGAAGGTGCCCGTCCTCTGCCGGTTTGTTCCCCACCTCGATTGCGATAGAGCGCACGGCTTCGAGATCGTCGGGAGAGGAGGCCGGGAATCCGGCTTCTATGATGTCTACACCGAGGCGGGAGAGTAGGCGGGCTATGGCGAGCTTCTCGTTGCTGGTCATGGTGGCGCCGGGCGACTGCTCCCCGTCCCTCAGCGTCGTGTCGAAGATGCGAACATAGCCAGGGTCAGAAATGTGGCTCGGGAAGTACTCAGGCCGAGATACGAGGGAGCATCGGGCAGTAAAGGAGCGCGGTGAGGAAGCGCCGCCATGTTGGGAGACAGCAGAAGAGAAGATAGCTTTCAGGCGATTGGAATGGAGCGTCAGAGAGTCCGGCCGGGAGATGGCACGGTTGCTGCCGGCGACGGCGCCGACGGCGGGCCCAAGAGGGTTAGGTTTCGAAGAGACGAAACAAATCGCCATCGCTGTCGCGGTGTATTGATGCACGAGGAAGCTCAACTGCGTCAAGGATTTATATAATAATCGAAAATATCTATCAATTTATTTAACTATATTTTGTGTTCCAAGAAATCGTTAGGTCAAGGAGATGTGGTTTGCGAACAGCCATTTTGATAAATTATGGACCGCCGGATCTAGCAATTTCCTTCAAGTGATCGGCCCAAGACAATCGTAGTCATTTGATTTTACTGAAATCAAATCTAGCTTTATATTAATTTTATTAGAGCTCATATATAAGAGAGTAGGGTATCCTACACCTGTATTTTTAGGTCGTTTCCTGCAATATGAAATTACAATTTAATTCTTTTGAGAATGAAAAATTTTACAGTAACACTCGCACTCATGCAAGGGCTTTAATTTCGCAAAAAATATAGAGCTCGGACACTACAAAAGAGCAAATGACTCTCACAGTGGCGTGGTACGCTCTCACAAACCCTGCCGGTACGTCGAGTCCTTTGACGGACTCCGAGCAGGCCGCCAGCCGTTGCGGAGCTTACGGTGGGTAACGTTGATCCAAACCTCTGCTCCAGGCATTCTTGAGTAATAATGAAAAAAATCTTGAGTTTGACGTCGCCTGGGCCGTCGGAAACCTCTGCTCCAAACTCCACCGCTCCTCCAACGCCGCATGGGCTTCCATCCGCTCTTGTGTCGTTGGGCTCCCTCTCGGACCCCGAGATTTCAACCTCCTCGGACGCATTGACTCAGGCGACATCCGCAACCTCTACCTATGCCGCTTCCGTGACCACGCCGTCGTAGATCACTCCTCCTTCACCTACTCAATGAAGATCGTCTACCTCTGCCGCCTCTACCGACTCTGTTCAATGATTTCGACGTTTTCCCTCATTTTTTGCGAGTCTTCGTGGAGTTTTGCGTCATCGGTGACCTCCATTCGATTCTCCATCGTCAGCCCGGCTATCGTATCGCTTCTCGTGACCTTCACATGCTCGGAATCATGTACCGAGATCTCAAGTCGGAGAACTTCCTCTTCGGGCATTAGATTTGGCGACATCTGCATGCCCTAGCCTTCGTCCTTTAGCTCGGCGACCTAGCCTTGAAAATCACACATCGTTCTTCTAGACCTCTGTGTGCCCCAGGCTTCGTCGCATCGAGCAGAAATCGAACACAAACAATTGGCATGTATGTATTAATTCTGATCCGCATGAACAATTTTTTGATTTGCAAACATGTATGTTCTGCATAAAGTCAAAATAGGTCTGCATATAACATTGCTTTAAATAAATTTGACCTTACAAAAAGAAATGAGAAAGTTTAGTGAGAGTAAGAGACAAAGAGAGTGATGCGCAGGAGATTGCTGTGAATAAATTTATGGTGTATGTGTCGCTACGGGGAATCAATATTATCAAAACTTCTGACAAAACGCAACGACACATAAACCTATAGGATCGTTATAACCAAACACTAATAATCTCAATTTGGAGTGAATACACAAATTTATTTTTCTGAATTTAGAACACAGAAATAAGTGAGCTATATCAAACGGTGAATGAAGTGCGGAGTTAATTTATACCGTTCTTGACATCTAGCTCGTTCTTCATGATCGCGGAAATGCGTAACAATTCCGACGAGTTGTTCCTTATGAATTCCGCGTTACTCGCAAATCCCGTTAGCATAAAAGAATATCTGCAACTTTGCTTTTCTGCCAACAGTGAGTTAGCATAAATAATCAGAGCTGTATAAAATTAACTTAGGAATTAGATGAGACTCATAATTGTGATCTGATAATCTCTGCTGAGTTCCAATATCATCTAAAACACACTGATTGAATCTTTGATTATAGTATTAGTGTTAGATATGAACATGAAAATCAAGCGTATATGAATGCGTCATCATCCAAAACAACCATATCTACAGTCATTAAGCATGGGATTTTACCTTTGCTGTTGGAAATCAGATGTGTATGCACTGGTAAATAGATTTGATGTTTTAATCAACAGTCCACAGCAACAGTAATGAGATCCAGATGATCTCTTCTTCCAAGAAGCTTGATTTCACAAAATCTGGGAGGAGCTTCTCTTGTAGCCGATTGAATAAAGGCCAGAGATGCCCGCCAACAGTGGAGATCTGTAAGAAGACGGCACCGGCGATGAAGACCTGTTGGACGACAGCGCCGCTGTTGAAGATGAGATGGAGATCGGCTCTAGATCTTCAAAACCTTAGAAGACCTTAGTGAGGCTTTTCCACTGGGGTCGAATAGAAAAGACTCGACTCTCCTTGTTTTGCAATGCAGGGAGATTCCGTTGCCCTTGCCCCTTTCTCAAGATCTGCTAAATCACCAAATAGAAAGGACAAAAGGAGAAGATGGCAGTTACCAGAACGAGAGAGGAAAAGAACCACAGAATTTCACCCTAGTTCACCGTACAAGTCATATTGAAAATTCATTATGGCTATTAATAGGAATAACCTAATATGGAGTTACCAATTGAGGAATTAATTGTGATTAATTCCTCAAACCCAAAATTAACTCCTTTAATTAATTGAATTTTCATGACCATCAAAATTGTGTCTAGGGTGAGACCGAGTTCGCGACTGAATTTACGAGACGGTCGGGCACACCTATCACATGCTTCGACCATTCGCGCGACTGAATTAACACGCGCTCGTAAGAGTCCGAATAGACTAAATATACGCGTACGACTTTAACGGGTCGTCTCGATGAATCGAGTCCACCTAACGGGAAATTTCCAACAATTGCACGTAGGAGTCTCACCCGCACGAGAGGGTCGTGTACTACATTTTTCCTTTTTAAATATTTTCCTTCTCAAATAATTCAGTTCTTTTCTTTATTTTTGAAATAAAATAATTGTTTTACAATCATTCCTAAAAATCAATCGTTCACATCCCGTACGTATAATCATTAATCACTAATGCATGAGCATCACGTGTCATTGCTTGTGGAGCCCACCTCCCATGATTTTTGGTGCGTCTAACGCAGCGAAAATTGGTGCGTCTTTAAATACCGTGGCCCTCACTAAATTTATCCCCCCCATTTCGAAATTTTTTGAAACGCCTCGCTCGCCTCTTGCTCCTGCCCCGACTCCCTCCATCGGCGATCGGCGAAATCGAACCAGGCGCAGTTCATGTTATGAAGATTACTGACGTAGATTATTACTGTTGGAGAATATTTATTGTTGATGTTTTCTGGTCGTTAGTAAGGTTCCTTTCCCCGTTTTTTAGGGTTTAGGGTTTCCAGTCCTATTTTTTCCATCATTTTCAGTCGGTTTTTTTCACCAGGCGCAGTTCATGTTATGAAGATTACTGCCGTAGATTATTACTGCCGGGGAATATTTATTGTTGATGTTTTCTGGTCGTTAGTGAGTTTCTTTTCCCCGCTTTTTTAGGGTTTAGGGTTTCCAGTCCTATTTTTTCCATCATTTCCAGTCGGTTTTTTTCGCAGTTTTTATTTAGTCGTATATTTCAGCTGATTTCCAGTCCAATTTATTCTCAGCTTTTATCCAGTCTTATAATGTATATGTTTTCCAGTTAGAACAACTGCGGGAGAATGGGGAAGACGACGGACTGCTGAGCTGAGCTGTTGTTGAGCGCTGAGGGAGTAGGATAACTGCGGGTTTAGGGAAGACCACGTGCAGGTTATCGGGAGGAGGCGAAACCGGGGCCTGCTGGATGGATGAGGGAGACGACGAGCTGCTGTTCGGGGAGTTGCGGGAAGAATAATGCTGGATCTCGACGAGCTGCGGGAGATGAAGGGCGGCCACGACTTGCGGGATGGAGTGCTGGAGAGGCGACGGCCTTTCGCGCTGGAGAGGACGAGCGACTGTTTGGCGGAAAGAGGCGGGATCGGCGCAATTGGCGAAAATTAATGTGGCCCCTCGGTATTTAAAGGCGCACCAATTTTCGGTGCATTAGACGCACCGAAAATTTTCGCGCTCCCATGCCCTAGTTGGCCTTGAAACCCGTATGCATTACGCATTCGCTAGACGGCGATGATAATCCTTGCACGACATTCAAAGCAAGTCCAAGAGTCGAAAATCACGAATCACCTTTAGTTGTCCTTCGAGGATTGTTTTTATTTTACCTTTATTTTAAAACCTACCCACTTCTTCAAATTTCTCACTTTCATCAACCTTCCCAGTCCTTCCTCACCTTTGAAACAAATTAAGTCGAATTAAAAAATTTTGTTAAAAATAAATTTTGTTATTTTGTTAAAATTTAGGACAAAACATAGAAGTCTATCCCTAGATTAAATTTTTTCATATCTATAAATTATTATCTGCAGATCAAGTTTAAACTTTATCAATCAAATTATTCTTCTCACGAGTAGTGTCCCACAATTAAGGAACATCTTTGTCAATCCTTTGAATCAATACCGGAGATCAAAATGGTAAAATTCACGTAAAAAGGAAGAAATTCACGTCAAAATGGTGAAATTCATGTTTAATTGTTGGAATGGAGTCATCGGCATAGACTCAAAAGGTTGCTAAATGGAGAAGTTTCTTTGTTGTCGGGCATTGCTCAGGAGAAGAAGACATCGGCGCTAAACTGTAAAATTAGTATGCGGATAGTAATTTATAAATATGAAAATTTTGATCTACGGATATACATTAATGATTTGTGAATAACAACTGCCAAAATTTATTGGGGGTGGGAGTGACAAGACAAAATGCAAAAACAATGGGGGGGGGGGGGGGGGTTACCACTGTCCTGGTCATTCGGCTTCATGTATGCGACAAATAAGAGCTTGCTGATACATGCAAGCATACGGCTCGTCGATCATATAGCTTCTATTTACGGTTACGAGCTTCATTTGTGAGTCAACTATATCAAGAATATAGATAGCATTCGAGCTCAAAATATCAATTTCTACGCGACTATTGGGTACGGTCCAACCCAGAGAGCTCAAAGAAGACGACAACTTGCGTTATGTCATTCTACTTGTTGGGCTTCTGCTGCGATTTCTAAGAGCAATTTTGTAACTAGTTAGAGGTATTCTTGAAATTGTTGTGAATCAATTATTTATAGGCTTCATATATTTTTTATAACAAAGTAAATTCTTTGTCGTTCGATGGAATAAGCGACGGTGAAGCCACAGTTGGCGATCTCTGAAAGCATAGACAGCTCGAGTAGCGGGATACTTTTAATTCAGAACCCATTTTGGCCCCTGCATGCGTTGTTGTCGACGTATTTGCTGCTGTTTGATCAACTTAGTTTGGAAATACACTAGTTCTAGTAGAACTAGTTTTGTGAATTCTATGTCACTAGACCTACATTATATGAGCTTTCGTGTTTATGTGCATTTACTTGTCTTATGTCAATCTTTGTTGTTCATTTATATTGTTTCATAATTTATGCTTACATTGTTTGATGTCGCGACATTTTTTACGGTTTAATCAATTGAATTGTCTGAGTAACGTACGGTTTGGTGCGACCTCAATCCGTAGTTGGGTCAATCTAGTGAGCTGGGCGTGCAATGTTCCCTTCACCGAGTCATGTGCCGTCCAAATATGTTAGGTGTTTTAAGTACATAACTTTGCCCTATTTCGACCGAAATAAGCATGTATAGAGCATTTCATTTTGTTAATTGTTGGTGTTTTAAAGGAAAAACTTAACTAATCTTTCCCTTGTAGTAGAACTGTTATAACTAGAACATGTTATAGTAGTTTGGCCGCCATACCATATATAAAAGTCTATCAAATCATTTGGTCGATGCCCTTACTCATGCATGGAAAGGCATGCACAATATAGAGAGCTTCTTATCTTTGATGGCAACATTTTTTGTTAGTGGTGCTCCGCTCGAAGTATTCTATGAATACCACATCAAGTTTGGAATTGGTATTTATAGTATTTCCAGCGTAGAGCACGACCCTAGTATGACACGAACCCGTAACCTATTCGAGTCGGCATCAACACGTGCGGACATATTATTATATAAATCTAACATTTTTTCCATGTAATGTTGAGCAACAACCATGAATATGGATTGCAGTCGTATATTGTGCACAAGAACGATCGATGAGCTCACCTTCGCCGCCAAGCCCAATGCACGATTGCTCTCATATTTATGCTATATTATAAAAGGGAAAAACATCATTTGTTGAAACATTCAACTTTCTGATTTTACAATTCTTTATTATCAAATTTCTAATTTCTTTAATTTATTTGATTTTCTTTAGTTTTAGAAATATGCTCTCAAAAACACAAAATCTCTTACCCACAATTAAAAAAATGTGTTTTCTCCGCCGCTCGCAAACCCCCATGCACAAGGAAAAAAAGAGCTACGGACGGGCGCTTAGCAGTTTGTGAGCGGTGGGAGCGTCATCGCGTCGGGACAATGCCGTGGTCGGAGTACTGTTGTGTGGGTGTTGAAGTTTGTGAATAAAAAGTGGGTGATCGGGCTGTCCGGGCGGCCTGGGCGGACTGACCGCGGACAGTTTATTCAGTCTGGCGGTCTGGTGGTTGGTGACATGTGGTGCTCAGATGGCTGCTGTGCGGGTTGGATTCCGCGGACTGCACGGACTGATTAAGTCCGGCAGTTGCTTGCTGTCAGCAGCTTGCAGGATGGTGTTGGAGACCGGACAAATGGCGATCTGGCCTTGGAGCTGGCGGTCTGACTTGGTGTCCGCCGAGCTCGCGTGATTTTGTTGTCTGGACTTGGTCACTTCTGTGAAATTCAGGGTATCCGCATTGTCTGCTGTGACCGGGCGGTTTGCCTGTTGGTCGTGGACTTGTGCGTGCGGACAGATGTTGTGTCCGCTCTCCATGCGAACTGGCATGTTGCTTAGTTGGTGGCTTCTTGCGGATTCGGCGGGCTGTTCGCGAGTCCGGCTTGTCGGTGCGGACTCGGCGGATTGACCGTGCTAGCTGCGATCAAGGGGAGGTTAGTCTATCTCATAGGGTGGTGACCACACTCCTCACCCCGCCTATAAATAGGACCCCCGACACGTCATTTGATAATAGAGTGAACAGTAAGTTGGACTTGGGTTTAGTGTTGCGGACTCGATTTTTGTATCCGCGCGGTTTGAGCAGACTTAATCGGTTGCTATTTGCAGGTGTCGCGGCTAGCACTGTGAAGCCAGGAATTTGGTTTTGACCTCGGTTAGGCTAAGTGAAGTTTGTGGACTGCGTTCAGTGATTTTCCAGTTTTCTCTTTGCTTCAACTTTCCAAGTTCAATAACCTGTCCGCGCGATCTCGCTGTCTCGGCGGTTAGGCGGTTTGTTCGCCAGTTCAGCAGCAGCAGGCAGTTCAGCAAATAACGGTGTGTCCGCGCGACCTCGCGGTCTCGGCGGACTCCGTGTTCAGTTCGGCTTCAGCACATTTCGGGCGCTCTACAGACAGGCGGTCTCGGCGGTCTCAAGTGTTTTGTCCGCCCGAATTGTTTGTAGTTTCTGTTTTTCATTGTACTAGCTTCGGAGATCGGCTCATCAGGATCAAGTGCTGATAGCTCAACACACAAGCTCTTCATCTTCAAGAAGTACTTTGAAATGGAAAGATCTCCTTGAGTTGTTTTAGCCAACTCATTTTTCAAGAACTGTAGCCTAGCTACATTTTTCCTGATGAACAACCCATCAAGGGAAGTCCATATCTCAGCAGCAGATTCACATCCTAAGATGTGATCAAAGAACTCAGGTGAAACAGCCCGCTTGAGAGCAAACTCAGCCTTGGCATTTGCCTTTTTCCAAACTCTCACCTGCTCAGCAGTTCCAAACTCAGCCATAATTTCTACCTGGTCATCACCACCGACGATCTCCCACAGTTCCTCGCCCAGAAGATAGCTTTCCATGCACGACTTCCACTTCTTGAAGTTAGTCGGCGTTAAAAGCTCAATACCCAGACCCCTTGCAAAACCTCCGTCCATTGCACTAACCTGATCAAACATTCAGAAGCACAGAGCAACAACAGAACTTGTTGATCACCACTCAAGCAACTGAACCTCCCTCTGATATCATGTTGAATTTTCTCAAGAAGCTCTGTAAGATAGCCTAAACACCAAATCAATATCTTTAGAACTATCCAGATCACAACTTGACCAAGCGGAAACCAGGGAGCAAGCTCAATCAGCCAAAATGCAAAGACAGAAGCAAGTAGATCAAAAAATCCTCAATCTTCTTTACAGGGCGAGGTATACGTGGCAAGACAGGATTTCGCCAGTACAATGAAAAACAGAAACTACAAACAAATCGGGTGGACAGAAAACTTGAGACCGCCGAGTCCGCCTGTCCGCAGAGACCGCCCGAACTATGCTGAAGCTGAACTGAACACGGAGTCCGCCGAGACCGCGAGGTCGCGCGGACACACCGTTATTCGCTGAACTGCCTGCTGCTGCTGAACTGGCGAACAGACCGCCGAGACCGCGAGGTCTCGCGGATAGGTTATTGAACTTGGAGAGTTGAAGCAGAGAGAAAACTAGTTCGCAAACTTCACTGAGCCTGACCGAGGTCAAAACCAAACTCCTGGTTTCACAGTGCTTGTCGTGCCACCTGCAAACAGCAACCGGTTAAGTTTGCTCAAATCGCGCGGATACAAAAATGAGTCCGCAACACTAAACCCAAGTCCAACTTACTGTTCACTCAGTTGTCAAATGACGTGTCAGGGGTCCTATTTATAGGCGGGGTGAGGAGTGTGATCACCGCCCTATGAGATAGGCTAACCGCCCCTTGATCACAACTAGCACTACCAGTCCGCACGATAAGCCGGACTCGCGAACAGTTCGCCAAAACCGCAAGAGAGCCACCAGCTGAGCACAATGTTAGTCCGCATGGAGAGCGGGCACAGTATCTGTCCGCACGCACAAGTCCACGACCAAGAGGCAAACTTCCCGGTCACAGTGGACTATGCGGACACCAACTCAGCTCGCAATGTCCACGACCAACAGGCAAACCGCCCGGTCACAGCGGACAATGCGGAAACTCTGGACTTTACAGAAGTGCAGGTCCAGACAACAAAATCGCGCGAGCTCGGCGGACACCAAGACAGTCCGCCAGCTCCAAGGCCAGATTTCTACCATATTGCGGCTCACCGCAACTCTAGACCAAACGCTGATCGCGCGGTCTCCAAGCCTCAGTCCGCACAGACTGCGGACACCATCCTGCACTGCTCAGCCAGCCACTGCCGGACTCAACCAGTCCGCGCAGTCCGCGGAATTCAATCCGCAAAAACAGCCATTATGACCACAGGCCGCCAACACCAGACCGCCGAACTCCAGCTTCAGTCCGCGCGGACAGTCCGCCCAGGCCGCCCGGACTACCCAATCACCAACTTTCACTTCACAAATTTCAACAGCTCCAAGCAGGTACAGTGCCAGAGGATGTTCAAGTGAGGATCAGGAGCGATCTGAGGGCCGCTCAGGAGTGCTATCTAAACGCGGTTAGCATCATCGGCGAGATGGAGGAAGCAAGGAGTAGGCTATGGAAGGAAGGGCTAAGTTGGAGGCAGTGGAAGACGTGGAGGCATTGACCCGGGGTGAGAGGCCATATTTATGTGTTTTTCTTTAGTTTTAGAAATGTGCTTTCAAAAACACAAAATCTGTTACCCACAATAAAAAAATGTGTTCTCTCCGCCGCTCACAAACCCCCGGGCACAAGGAAAAAATGAGCAACGGGCGGGCGCTTAGCAGTTTGAGTGGGAGCGTCATCGCGTCGGGGCAATGTCGTGGTCGGAGTACTGTCGTGCGGGCACCTGAGGCCCGACCCCCAGTATACTATCACGGTTGGGATACTAACGTGGTTGGCCATATAGGCGAAGCCCCGTGCCTCTCATGCCTATGTATAGAGAGAGAGAGAGCAAGAGAGAGAGAGATATTAACGGTAACAGTAACTGCAACACAACAACCTGAACAGTTAATTCACTAAGAGCTAGTTCAAAAGTTACAAATCCCATTGAGTTGTTCTCTGCTTGTCCATTATCATGAACAATGAAATAAATACCTTGAAAAATGCCAACAAAACCACGACCTATAACAATTACAGATGGAGAATGTCTACTTTTAATGCAGTTGAACTACAAAAATTAACAGTAACTGTATTCATCAGCTCAAAACCAAAGGGAATAAACAGGAGTAGCATACAAATCAAACTGT
This sequence comes from Platanthera zijinensis, assembly GCA_039513925.1. Classification (NCBI taxonomy): domain Eukaryota; kingdom Viridiplantae; phylum Streptophyta; class Magnoliopsida; order Asparagales; family Orchidaceae; genus Platanthera; species Platanthera zijinensis. Next base: position 4,736,324 of record CM077093.1, read on the forward strand.
TGTATTGTTGAAAAAGGACATGCTACATAGCAGCTCAAAATCCAAAATCCGACAAGAGGCGGAATCCTTACCAAAAAACTTGAATTCTCCAGCGAGGAAGAAGGTAGAAATCGAGCAAATCTTGCTGACGTCGGAATGCCAGTGTGTGTTGCCGGGTCGATGGGGGGAAGGAACTCGCTGATTTCGCCGACGGGAAAGGACCTTGACGACGTTCAAGGGGTGAGACCTGAAGCCGTCAGCGCTGGAAATCAAGAGCACTCTAAGAAGTCTCAATTAAAACAAAGGAGAGGAATAATACTTTTTGATGTAGACGGAGAATGCCAAAAAAATCAAATCCGTGAGCGTAACAGATCTCTGACAAAGCATTTCACTAAAGCCGTTATTCCTTTTCTGAGGACGTGTTTTTTTTGTGTCTGATGAGTCGGACCAAAACAAAACCCAAACAAACACAAGCTTATGATTATTCATTTTTGAAATAAAAAACAATAAGAACGTAGAGGCAAGCTTATGATTATTCATTTGGACACATAAAATTAACGCAACTGAATTGAAGTAAAAATACCCCGAGTACGTGTTGCACTGGAGAGAAAGTTCCCTTCTACGGCCGAATCGTGTTTTCGAACAGGAAGTCGGAGCGGGAGAGATAGGAGAGGCAGTAACCAATTGCCGGTTTGAAGGAATAGGAAAGTCGACGTCGACGTCAACCGGATAGGTCGCCGAAATTTCAGAGAGGCCGCGATCGCAACTTCTAGACGTGGACTCGAGTATCTCTCCATCCAGCAATGTAATCTCCCAACCAGCAGGAACTTACCATTATGAATCGAGTAGTGGAAAGGGATTATGAACTGAATCAAGTCCACAAATGTCCATTTTGATTCATATGTCCCCAGCCTATTCACAAAATCAGAGGAAGGATTCTCGCGAATTGCCGATGGTTTGATGGACAAAGGTAAACATGATAGTGTCGTTCGAAGCATCCGGATGGTGATCAAAGTGGAATTCCATATCCGTTGCCTCTACATGAGTATAAATAGGCAAACCCTAGGAGTAACTACGGGTATTGGATATCCGTGTATCCGAACCGACCCGTTAAGCCTCCGAACCCGTTATTTGTGCAAATATACATTAACAAAACAGAGTTGAAACCCAAGGCTCATAGGGCTTCTATAATAGTGGCTTGAACAAAATAGTGCTGGGAAGAAACTCTCATCTTCCAACTTCAGCCTCAACAACAAAGTTAATTGCATGGGTTTTCAGCCACAGATGACAAATCGAAAGTCTTCCTTCAACAAAAAAAATCAAAAAAGGGACGCCAAAGAGATCCTTCGTATCCAACAAGGAGTTGGCCGAAAGATTTTGCCTCTGATCATAAATGCTGAAATGGCAAAGGAAGCGTGGGATCTTCTAAAAGAAGAGTACAAAGAAAGTGAGAGAGTTATTACCATTCGATTGACTCTCTTGTGGAGAGATTTCGATAATCTCACAATGATTGACAGTGAATCGATTAAAAATTTTTCTCTAGAACCAATGTTATCATAAACCAAATCAAAACCTATGGAGATGACATACCAGAAAAATGCATTGTTTCCAAGATCTTAAGCAGTTTAACAATGAGGTATAAACATATAGTAGCAACCATTGAAAAAGCCAGAGACATCACCAAAATGACTACTTCTGAGCTCATGAGCTCACTTCTCGGCCATGAAGCAAGGATGAAAAAGGAGACTCAGCTAGAACAAGTATTTCAAAGCAATGTCTTACTGGAATCAGGCAAGCCTTCACCCACTAATGTGAACTGGCAAGTGGCAACACACACACCCAGTTAAATATTCAGAATCAAGAGGAAATACCACAAGCTCACCTTACTGCAAACTGTGCAATAAAAACACTCATCATATGAAGGATTGCCACTTGAAGTGTAAGAAGTGCATAAGGAAAAATCATCTTCAAAAGGTCTGTTGGTACCGTGACAACAGACCTAAGGAGGAAGCCAATTTCACAAACAATTCAGAATCTCTATCTTATTCCTCCACCATCTCAGAAACCTCACGTGATGAGGTCTAGTTTCTTGACAATAGTGGTTGTTAAGCTAAAAGAAGGGAACATTAACTATATACATGATGTGCAATATGTGTCAGTGTTGTCACAGAACCTGCTTAGTGTAGGACAGCTGATGAAGAAAGGATACAAGCACACGTTTGATTGGGGAGAATGCACTATCCAGGAAAAACAGGCTAATCGCCTCGTGGTTGTGATAAAGATGTCACATAACAAAATCTTTCCTTTTTCCATCCCACTGAACCTGTCAGAAGCCCCAAGCTATGCTAAGTCTACCTATACCATGGAGGAGTCAATGCTCTGGCATATCAGATGTGGACATCTGAATTTTCATGACTTGGAGAAGCTAACACATCTAGCCAATGGTCTAAAGAAGTCTATGAGCGCAAAAGATGTGTGTGAGACCTGTGCAGAAAAAAAATTCACAGAACTATTTTCCCTCAACAGTCAAAATGGAGGGCCTTTGCTCTTCTAAAATTGGTGTATGTTGATATCTGGGGGCTAGCCGTCACTCCCACATGGTCAGGAAACATATACTACTTGCTATTTGTGGATGACTACAGTCGATGGATGTGGATATTCTTCTTAAACCAGAAATCTGAAGCATTTCAGAAATTTACTGAATTCAAGAGTTCAGTTGAGAAAGAATCTGGGTTCGTTATCAAGGAACTCAGAAATGACAGAAGAGGAGAGTTCCTTAGCTCAGAATTCACTTCCTATTGTTAAAGTCAGGAAATTAAATGCCAACTCACAGTGCCATATAGTCCTCAACAGAATGGAGTCGTGGAAAGAAAAAACAGAATGGTGGTCGAGATGGGTAGAAGTATGATGCAACAAAAGAATCTGCCAAAAATAATTTTGGGGTGAGCCCATGCACACCTCAGTTCATATACTTAACAGAGCACCTACCAAGGCTTTGCCAAACTCATCACCTTATGAGGTGTGGTATCATCAAAAACCATCCATTCATCATTTCAAAGTATTTGGATCCATTGCTTATGCCTTGATAACCAAAGATCACATAGACAAACTTGATAAGAAAGGTGAAAAATGGATTATGGTGGGCTACATTCAGGAGTCCAAGGACTACCGATTATTTAATCCTCTCACAAAGAAGCTAATTGTCAGTCATGACACTATCTTTGATGAGGCTGAGAGCTGGGTCTGGGACAATACGGAGGATCAGAGTCATCATTTCATTGAATTTTTGGAGGATGTTGCTGAACCTTCCCAAAATTTTGAAGACAGTCTACCGCCCAATCCAGATCATTCAAATGCAGCACACACGTAGCCCGGGTATGATTCATCATCGTCATCTCCTCAAAGATTTAGATCTCTATCAAATATCTACAATTCCTGCAATGTTGCCCTCTTTTGCAAAGAGCCAGTCTCATTTGTTGAAGCTGCTTCTCATCCTGAATGGACTGAAGCAATGAACACTGAAATGGATATGATCCACTAGAACAACACCTGGGTATTGGTTCCCAGACCCAATCACCATGATATAATTAGACTAAAATGGATATACAAAGTGAAATTAGATGAGAATGGTCGAATACAGAAGCATAAGGCCCGTCTGGTAGCAAAAGGATACTCTCAGAAGCCGGGAAGGGACTTCACAAAAAACTTTGCTCTAGTTGCTAGAATGGAGACTATCAGGGCCCTTCTTGCATTTGGAGTACATCACCAACTACAAATTCATCAGATGGACGTGAAATCGGCTTTTTTGAATGGAGAAATAAAGGAGAAAATCTATGTGAAACAACTAGAGGATATGTGATAGCAGGTGAAGAAGATAAAGTATACAAACTCAAGGAAGCTCTGTATGGACTTTGACAAGCTCCCAAGGCATGGAATGAATGCATCGACACCTTCCTGTACCGTCAGGGACATACCAGGAGTCCATATGAAACCTCATCGTATTGTAAGTACTATCCTAATAGCCACTATGTGATTACATGCATCTAAGTGGATTATCTACTTGTCACAGGGACAAAATCCACATTGGTTGAGGATTTCAAAGATTGCATGAAGACTGAATTTGAAATGAGTGATCTGGGTGTAATGAGTAATTTTTTGGGGCTGCAAGTTCATCAAGGTGTCGACTCAATCTTTATCCATCAAAAGAAGCATATCTCAGAGCTCCTAAACAATTTTGGGATGCAAGATTACAAGTCCACATTAACCCCCATGGCCACTAGAGAGAAATTGGTTAGAAACGATGGAGCAGAGAATGTAAGTGAGAAAAATATAGATGCATAGTTGGATCACTCATTTACTTAACCAACATCAGGCCTGACATCGAGCATGTTGTTACTTATGTGTCTCGATTTGTTAGTGAACCTAACAGTATTCATATGATGGTTGTGAAACGTATTCTCCGCTATCTTCAAGGAACACGTTTCTATGGTCTACTTTATAAGAGAAAAGAAAGGGTTAATGAAGAGCTAAGTGGTCATTCCAACAGTGATTGGGCAGGAAGTGGTGAACCGGAAGAGCACTAGTGGGTTTGTGATTCAATTGGGTGGCAACACCATTTCCCGTAATTCCAGGAAACAAAAATGTGTGGCGCTGTCATCGGCGGAGTCCGAATGTGTGGCAATTGGTGAAGCGGCGAAGGAAGTAGTCTGGTTGAGCCGACTAATGAACGAATTGAGAAAAGAAGAGAGGGTGTCAGTGACATTGAAGGTGGACAACACCTCCGCCATCTCAATCTACAAAAACCCCACTTTTCGTAACAGAACCAAACACATTCAACTCAGGCATAACTTTGTGCGGGAATTGGTGGAAGAGAAGGAGATCAATCTGGAGTATTGCAGCACTATCGACCAGCTCGCCAATGGAATGACCAAAGCCCTCTCCGCCGAGAAGATCATCGCATCGCCGCGGTCTCGGAGTCGACTGTGCAAATGGGGCTCTGAATTAAGAGAGGGATTGTGAGATAATAATCGTGTGGCCCACTTTGGATCTTATCTTTTTATTCTATTCCTGTTGAACCTGGTGAACCAAGCCTGTGTGGCCCGCTATATAAGATCACGTGGCTCTGTTACTGTATGCCCTAATTTCATTTTGCTTGCTTCCCGCCACAATCTCTCGTGTTTTTGCTCCTGTTCATCTTCCCTGCAAGTAAACATTCTAGAGGTTTAATGCAAAGAATTGATGGTGTGTGCTGCTCAATTACTCACAGATGGGTGATAACCTGAAGTGAATGGATAAGCATCCGAAAATTCATCCACCCAAGTCAAGCATGAACTAATTATATTTCTTCCAGAAATCAGAACCCTGGTAAGCCCTAGACGTGAAATCCACCATCAATGAAGAGAAAAGAAGCGGGGAAGATGAGGAAAGGAGAGCTTACAGTGCAATAGAAGAACCTAGGGAACAAATTCAGAACTCTAAGATCAGCCCAAGAATGCACAATTGAAGATAAATGGCGAAATTTAATAAAAGAGTTCCTGTGGGAATGCCCAGAGAGAAGGTCGATGCACAGGAGGAAGATCGTTGCACCAAAAGAAATAGCGAGGAAGATCGTTGCATGGGAGGAAGGGGAAGGGAATGAACTCACGATGTTATCGCCATCTTGAAGAAGAAGAAGAACCATAGAGGGTGTTGTTGAGGTTTATTGATTAGATGTGATAGGCTCTTAACGGTAGGTTTAGGATCCGAATGACATCCAATAGCCCATCGTCGGGGATTTAGGGTTGTGCCTATAAATACCCCTGTCAGGGGCAACATGGAGGTCGTTCCAAACTTGACAGTCACACGGGATGTTTCGAGCGCACTAACATTCTCGAAGATTTACGTTTCGTGTGCCCTAGCCCCTCTCCTGTGAAAATCCCCCCGCCGCTCTCGTTTTTCTCTTCCGATTTCATGAAACCAGCCGTCGTTGCTCTGCTATTTTCGTGAAATCAGCCAAAGACAATCGAAAGGAAGGATCGAGATTCCCGACTGATTCTCCCCCGTGTCTCCTAATTTCTTCCTCTGTTGCTCGATTGGAAGTTCTGTTATGTCGCCGATCGAAAGGGAGAAAGCCATCATCGTTCATGTTCGCTCCCGAGTAAGAAGATTTTTCCAGAGTTTTTTGGCGATCATTCCTACTTCATGAGGATGAAGATCGATTGTAAACGAGGTTCCTATCCAACGACATTTGCTAGGGAAGTATCGCAGCCCACTCCCGTTTTGTGCGAATTAGAGTCTGTCGGCTTCTCCAGATCGTCAGTCGTCACGCGTCTCTCCCCTCACCGATCTTGCCTCCTTCTCAGATGAATCTAAGGCTTGTAGATCGTTAGGGAGGGGGAAATAAGATTAAGATTGTTGTTCAAGAACTCGATCTCTATCGCTATTCGCTGAAGTAAAGAGGAGAACCTTCATACTGCTATATCCAGATCTCGATCTAGGGAAGATCCATGTTGCCTGGCCACTAATTTTCTGTAATTTGCGCCTCATTTGTTCCATATTGGTAGAGATCTTGTTCTCTTATCTTGTTCCTGCAGTCGTCGGCCCTGGTTTGCAGACTCTACTGTTTGGAGAAGAGAAAGCAAGTTGAATTCCAGATTTACAGTAAACTTTCAAATTTACTGTTTGAATTGTCTTTGATGGAGCACTATTTTCTTCTTTGTGTTACTTGGGGAGCAATTTTTCTGGATTGGATCTGAAGTATTCGTCGTCTTCACACGCTCAGGTGATCTCTTTCTTTTTTTTTTGCTTGTGATTTAGGTTGCTAGTAGAATCCTATTATTTGGAAAGAGACGCACAATGTCCAAGGGTAATTCTCCCGTCCCGATGATAAGGTTGTAGAAATTTTTCAACTCAGAGTTCAGTGCCTGGAAGCGGAACACCCAGTTCGGGATGAAATATCTAAATATTTTTTATACGGTGCAATCCGACATTGAATCCTTTAAAGGAGGAGAATATGAGGAAAACTGTATCCACGACGAAGAATTTTATCGTGATTACCTCCTCAATTGTCTCTCAAACAGACTGACAGAAACGCACATCAAGATGAAAACTGCAAAGGAAATCTGAGACGCACTGGAGAAGGAGTTCCGAGAGGAAGAGAATATGTCCAAGACACATCTAGTGCATAAGTTTATGGAATTTATCTTCGCTGAAGACAGGGAGATACTTCCCCAGGTTGCACATTTTGAGACTCTCGTGAGCAAGCTGAACAGTGAGAACATCCCTCTACCAGACGGATTTGTTGCAGGAGCCATCATTTTCAAGCTTCTATCGGCATAATACTCCTTTAAAACGGAGATGTATAGGAAGAAAACGCAGGTAATTCTGAAAGACCCCAAACGCTTCATTTGTATTAAGGATGGGAACCGGACTAGACACGCTATGGAGACGATTAGCAAACAGAACTCTGTTACTAACATGGTCACACACCTAAGCGTAAGCCTAAGCCTGGAAAGACTAGACCACCCACAAGTGCACCCGCAATTGCTGACACTGGTAGGAAAATTAAGAAATTTAAAGACAAGTGCTACAACTGGAATAAGTGGGGCATGCTTTTGAGTGCAAACAACCCCAAAGGGGTGAATCCAGCACACCAAAGTCTGATAGCAAGGCAAATATGGTTTATCAGACTGCGTTATGGGAAATGCAACATTGCTGTTATCCTCAGGTAAAACTCTAACTTTGAAAAATATTAAATTTATACATACATTAATTGTTAATTTAGTTTTAATTAGTCTGTTATGTGATGCTGATATGTCGTTCAACATTAGTGGTGGTAGAATAACCTTCATGGTTCACTCGTATTATTTTGGTTGTGTTTATGTCGTTAATGAGATGTATAGATTGAGTTTAGCAAACGAAGTAGTAAACTAAGTTAGTTCAAATCTGATAGATCCTAAGACTTTACATGCAAGAGTAGGACATGTGAACTATAAAAAACTATTGTTACTAGCTAAAACTCATAATATTACTCTAGTCACAGTAATCAAGTTTGACAAATGTGAAATTTGTGCTCAGACAAAGATAACTATAATACTTTTTAGTCAAGTTTGTAGGAGCAGACAATTACTAGGGTTAATACATTCCGACATATGTGACTACAAAAGTTTTGTCACAAGAGAAGGTCGGAAGTATTTGATAACTTTTATCCACGACCACTCTAGATTCAGACACATTTATCTCCTTAATTCTAAAGATGAGGCTTTTGAAAAATTTTATATATTCAAAAATAGGGTTGAAAATCAACTAGACATGAAAATAAAAAAGCTAAGAAGTGATAGAAGAGGTGAATATGTCTCGGGGGGAGTTTAGAGATTTTCTTGTCAGCAATGACATAATCCTTGAAACCATCGTCCCATACTCACCATAATCCAACAACATTGTGGAGAGGAAAAGTAAGACTTTAACAAAAATATTGAATTTCATGTTGTTAACTGCTGGCATGCTTGCGGCCTATTGGGGTGAAGTCGTCCTCACGTCAAATCACATTTTAATAAAGTTCCTCATGCTAAGTTGAAGCAAACACCCTATGATTTTTGGTTTAAGAGACCACCTAGATTTAATAATTTTAAGACATGGGGCTGTATCGTTTATGTTAGGATACCTGACGCTGGAAGAGCTAAGACTGGACTTAGGACGAGCACATGCGTCTATCTAGGATTTGTAGTGGATAGTGCTGCAGATAGGTTTCTAGATCTCCCAACTAATACTGTAATAGAATCTAGAGATGTAGTTTTTTTAGGATAAGTTCCTTAAAGATAAAAACCTGACCCTTCCAGGTATGCCAGCCACTAGTGTTGAGACTACCGTTGAGCCAAAACTAAAAATCTCTGACACTAAGCTCATAGACACTAGTGGTTTAATATCTAGAATTTTATCTAATAGAGAACGAGTGTCTAAGAGATTTGGTACAGACTTTATGACTTACCGAGTTGAAGTTGATTCATCTAATTATAAGGAAGTGATGTGATCAATGGATTCTCTATTATGTAAAAAAGCCATAGATGAAGAGATGAATTCTCTCGTGTAAAACCACAATTGGACCATGGTTGACTTTGCCAAAGGGGCTAGAACTATAAGTAGTAAATGGATCTTGAAAAAGTAGCTAAATCTTGGTGGGAGTATTACTAAATAAAAAACACGTCTAGTTGCAAAATGCTTCACTCAAGTGAGTAGTATAAACTATTTTGATATATACTTACCTGTTTGTCACATTGTAACAATTAGGATTTTTCTCACGTTAGAATCTATTGAACATTTTGTCGTTCATCAGATGGATATCAAGACTAGATTTATTAATGGAGATCTGATTGAGGAGATCTATATGCACCAACCTGAAGGGTTTGTCGTAGAAGGTCTAAAAAATAAGGTTTGTAACTTGATTAAATAATTCTAAAAATTAAAGCAAGCACCTAAATTATGACGCGAGAAATTTGACACTTGTGTTAAAGGCATGAGTTTTAAATCCAGCTTATCAAATAAATGTCTGTACGTAAGAACAAATTCAAATAAAGTTGTAATTATATACTTGTACGTTAATGACATGCTAATTCTGGGTACTGATCAGTGTAAGGTGAAAGACGTGAAAATTACCTTGACGAGATAATTTAGCATGATAGACTTAAGTGTGGTGAAAATCATCCTATTAATAAAAGTGAACTTCACTAAAAAAGGTATCACTCTGAGTCAGAGTGACTATATAAGAAATCTACAAGAGAAGTGAGGTTACAATAATAACAAAAAATTGAGACTCCATACGACTACAACAATAGACTGAAACCGAATGAATCTTCGCCTATTAGACAGTTAAATTACTCAAAACTCATATGAAGTCTCATGTATGCTACAACCTGCACTAGACCATACATAGTCTTTACGGTCAGCATGTTAAGTAGATTTACGTGTAACCCTGAGAAGGACTACTGGGATGCCTTAGAAAGACTAATGTGATACTTAAAGTAAACTGAGAAGTATACTTTAAGTTACAGTGGACATCCTTCTGTGCTTGAGGGGTATTATTGTAACACCCCTATCCGTCATATAACATATAGCAGTAGGTCCGGTCGGGGCCCGACGCCATATACTACGGACAGACCGGTTGGTTACGCGTTGAAACCAATCAACCAATCATAACGTCCTACACAACACCTAGCAGAAGCAATTATTAAGTTGCAAGAAAGGAAAGAACCCAGCCACACGCATGAATGTCCACTACACAAACCAAATAGGAATGTACAATACACGAGTACGGGCCTTAAGGCCTTACAACAGTTTGCTTTAAATAAAGTGTTTTCCAAACCTCGACACGCAGGCCGGCCATACATGAAAAATGGGAAAAACATAAACATTTAGGCCTTCGAGAGCCGGCACAGCTTCAAGGGCTTTAGCCTGCTATTTTCCGCTCGGCTCTGCAGCACCTGAAAGCCACAATCCACCGCCCGGTGGTAAATAAAATAACGGTCAGCTATGCTGGCCAAATTATAACGATCTCGCCCCCAAAATCGGGGCGGCGATGCTCTTTCCCTGCACGTTATTAGTAGGCAACAACAATAGTGTAAACACACTTCATCACAGGCGTAGGCTCGCACGGCCACACACCCCATGCACTCAGGGCACATTCACGGCGAACCGGCCAACGCCACGTCAATTCAAGCCATAGACGTTCCCATTCCACCACCGCCTCTTGGACGGCCAACCATATGAACATTTTGCCTTCCTGGCCTTGATCACGACAATTTAAGCCATAGACCGCCGAAGACCCTCATCCATGCCAACGGTCCTACCGAATGACATAGACCGGGTACGGTTCCGCCTGACCCGTGCTCATATCGCAACGGCAATTTAAGCCATATGCGCAGGTCAAGACTCACTGAGTCCCGTTTCCGCCACCACAATCACATAACCCGGTTATGTTCACGTTGGCTCCCCGACCATCGTGTTGGCAAAACTCGCTTTTGCCCAGTTTTCCGGGTGCACCTTGAAGTTAATCTCCAAGGCTCCCTGTTGCAATCTACCACGTAGAAAACCCGAAAAACGCCCAAACACCTGGAGTCTTCCCCGGTTCATATGCAATGCAACATCACCGATCCGGCTCTACTTGTCCGGATAGGCTTCACACACAATGCCTATGTCCGTTTTTCGCATACGGACTCTATACAAGGGGGACTTTACATATCTACCCCAAGGAACGCTCCAACTCTTCGCTCACTCGCGAGAGAGGGCTTCCTATGCAAAGGGAAAAAGGGCTTCACATGCCCAAGGATGAGAAATCGTTACCCTTGCGTTCTTCCGCGGCGCCATGAAAATCTATGCGGATGAAAAGCACCGCAATCTCCTTGCCTCCGCGGATCCGAAGTCGGTTCGCGATTTGGAGCTCCGAATCTCCTCTGGCGACCGGATCTAGCCCTTCTTCCTCCTTCTTGCTCTCTCCTCCCTCTAGCTTTTAGAAAGAGAACCACTCAAGAGAAATGAGGGTTTCTAAACCCTATTCCCGGGTATAACCCTGGGGAAACAACCCCCAGCCGTCGGATCTCAAATCAAAGAAATGAATGGCCTTGATCGGGCCTGAAAATACCAAATCTGCGCCGAACACGGGTTGCAACACAGCCGTGTGCCTGGCCGTGTCACCCATTCGTGGTCTCGACCGACTCAAAAACCAGCACACGGCATTCGACACGGCCTCCGACACGCCCGTGTCACCTGTGACACGCCCGTGTCGGGACCCGTGTCACGCCCCCCCCCCCCCCGTGTGCAATCGGCCAGCTTTCCCAACCCGAGAAGGACATGGCCTGCGACACGGCACCCGACACGCCCGTGTCGAATTTGGCACGCCCGTGTCAGGGCCCGTGTCATGGCCCGTGTTCCTTCCTCAGAAAACAGCTCAAAGTGACACGCCCTGGGACACGCCCGTGTCCCAGGCCGTGTGCCTCAACTCGACGATCTCCGACCGTCAAAACGTCGACCACCTGACCCGTGGCCGAACACGCCTGTGTCACGCCCGTGATACACCCGTGTCACGCCCGTGACACGCCAGTGACACACCCGTGATACATGCTCCAAAATTCAGACTGGGCTTAAAACATCACCCATCCTCTTTTGAGTTCCGGGGTGTTACAACTCTCTCCCCCTTAAAAGAATTTCGCCCACGAAATTTACTAAAGGAAAATCATAGGAACTTAAAACTTTTAACGGTACCTGGGCGGAATAACTCTGGGTACTCCTCCAGCATGGTTTGCTCCCTTTCCCAAGAGAGCTCCTCCCGACCGCAATTATCCCACCGGACCTTAACCATCCGGATCTCCTTGTTACGGAGCCTCTTGACCTCTGCGTCTTCAATACAAACGGGCTTGACCTTAGTCGTCAAACCTTCGCCCACTGGTACTTGATCCACTGCGATCACTAGCGAAGGCTCTTGCACCGCCTTCCGCAACACAGAGATGTGGAACACATCGTGTAGCCCACTCAACTCCACCGATAGCTTCAAACGGTATGCGGCTTCGCCGACTCGCTCCAGAACCTCAAAAGGTCCAGGGTATCTTGGGCTCAGCTTCTTCAAGCGTCTCACCCGCGAAACCCCCTTGAACGGCTTCACTTTCAAGTATACCCAATCGCCCACCGCGAACTCCACGTTCCGGAGCTTGACATTGTAATACTTCGCCTGCCTGTCCTGAGCGATCAACAAGCGCTCCCGAATGATCCGCACCAACGAGGTAGCACTCTCTACCTCCTGCTTCTTGTACAACCTTGCCTCACCCGTTTCTAACCAAGACAACGACGTGCGACATTTTCTACCATATAGGGCCTCAAAGGGCGCCATTTGGATACTCGCCTGGTAGCTGTTGTTGTACGCGAACTCCACCAAATACAGGTGGTCCTCCCAATGCTTCCCGAAGTCTAGAACACACATGTGGAGCATGTCCTCCATTGTTCTATTGACTCTCTCGGTCTGCCCATCCGTCTGCGGATGGAAGGCTGTGCTGAACTTCAACTTTGTCCCCAGCATCTGCTGCACCAACCTCCAATCATTGGACGTGAAACGCCCATCGCGATCACTCACAATGCTGCGAGGCACACCATGCAGTCTAACTATATTGTCCACATATAGCTTTGCCAACTTCTCCACCAAGTCGTCTTTTCTATGCGGAATGAAATGCGACACTTTAGTTAACCGATCTACGATCACCCAGATGACGTCGTTCCCCTTCTGCGACCTTGACAACCCATGCACAAAGTCCATAGATATGTCGTCGAACTTCCACTCCGATATAGGCAAGGACTTCAGAAATCCTCCCGGCTTTTGGCACTCCACCTTCACCAGGGCGCACGTTTGGCACTTAGCCACAAACAACGCTACGTCTTTCTTAAGCCCCGGCCACCAAAACAGCTTCTTGAGGTCACGGTACATCTTTGTGCTCCCTGGGTGGATCGAGTACTTGGTATGATGAGCCTCGTACATCAACTCCGCCCGTAGGTTACTCCCGCTTGGGACGCACAACCGATGATCCTTCCTTAGCAACCCATCTTCCACTGAAAACTGGGAATTTGACCCATCCAACGCTTCCTCCATAAGCTCCTTTATGGAGTCATCTAACTCCAATGCCTGTCGAACCCGATCAGCCAGGTCATACTGGACCTCTGTCCAGTTCAACATTGTTTTGGCGCTCGTCTGCTTGTTAACGCAACAGATCTCAAGCTCCTCCAACTCCTGTATCAGCCGCTCATCATGCACCGACAACCAGTTGGCTTGGGCGGGAGCCCTGCGACTCAACGCATCAGCAACCGCATTGCCCTTCCCGGGTACATAATGAATCTTGAAGGTGTAGTCCCCCAGGAACTCCATCCACCTCCTCTGCCTCATGTTAATATCCTTCTGATCTAATAGGTACTTCAGGCTCTTGTGATCGGTATATATATCGACCCTTACACCGTATAGGTAGTGCCTCCACAGCTTAAGTGCAAATATCACGGCCGTCAACTCCAAGTCGTGGACCAGATAGTTCCTTTCATGCACTTTCAGCTGATGCGATCCATAAGCTATCACGCTCCCATGCTGCAACAACACGCAGCCCAAACCACTACCGAGGCATCACTATACACCTCGAAACCCTCGGTCCCACTCGGCGAACTAAGCACTGGCGCCATGGTCAACCGTCTCTTCAGCTCCTCAAACGCTTGCACGCACTCCTGCGTCCACAAGAATCTCTGATCTTTCCTTGTCAACTTCGTGAGAGGTAGCGCTATCCGCGAGAAGTTCTCTACGAAGCGCCTGTAATATCCGGCAAGCCCGATAAAACTACGGACTTCCGCGACAGAAGACAACGCAGGCCACTCCCGTATCGCAACGATTTTCGCCAGATCCACCGCTATACCTTCCCCACTGACAATGTGACCAAGGAACGCTACTAAGGGTAGCCAGAACTCGCACTTGGAGAATTTCGCATAAAGCTCATTCCTCCTCAAAGTCTCCAACACCAGATGCAAGTGCTTGAAGTGATCTTCTTCGCACTGCGAGTACACCAATATATCGTCAATGAAGACGATCACAAAGCGATCCAGGAAATCTCGGAACGTCCTGTTCATCAAGTCCATAAACACTGATGGCGCATTCGTCAGTCCAAACGGCATGACCGTGAACTCGAAATGCCCATACCTTGTGCTGAACGCCGTCTTCGGGATATCACATTCCCTTATCCTCAACTGATAGTACCCCGACTTCAAGTCCAACTTAGAATATACCGACGATCCGACCAACTGATCGAACAGATCATCAATCCTCGGGATCGGGTACTTGTTCTTCTCCGTCAGCTTGTTCAACTCTCTGTAGTCGATACATAACCGCATACTCCCGTCCTTCTTCTTAACGAAGAGGACCGGTGCGCTCCAAGGCGACGAGCTTGGACGTACATAACCTTGCTCCATCAGCTCCTCTAGCTGAACTTTCAACTCTGCCATCTCCTTAGGCGCCAACCTATACGGAGCACATGACACCGGTTTGGCCCCCGGTACGAGCTCGATGGTGAAATCAATCTCTCGCTGCGGTGGGGCCCCGGGAAGACTATCCGGGAACACATCGGGGTATTCACAAACCACGGGGATGCTATCCAACGTGGACTTTGGCTCCACAGCCCCCACTATTGCGAAGAACAGCTCTGCACCAGCACGAACTGCCTTTACCACTTGAAGAGCAGACATCAGCGTCTTGCTCGACCCCTTGAGTCCCTCGAATGTTGTCCCCCGCCCAACACCCAGCTTGACCTCCTTCCGGTCACAGTCAATCCAAGCTTTCTGCTCCGAAAGCCAATCCATCCCAAAGATAACGTCGAACTCTACTAACGGCAGCAATGACGCTAGCAAGTCAAACTCCTGGCTCCCAATGTGAACCTTTACGGCGCACACTCTGTCCGCACGGATCGAGTACCCATTCGGTAGCAGCACATCCAACTTGTCCTTTGCCATCGAAGAAGGGACTCTGATGCGCGATATAAAATTTTCGGACAAGAAGGAGTGTGAAGCTCCCGTATCGAACAGTGCCCGTGCCGGACTATCGCTAATCAAAACAAAGCCTATGCAAACCATATTAGGCTAACAAGCAATAAACAACAGTATCTAAGTTAACTTGTTATAAATTAACTCGTACTTGTCACCACATCCGCTTGTTTAATGGCCTCTTGCTGCCCCAAGTTGTAGACTCTAGGCTGAGTCGGAGCATAGTGAGACGCGGTTGACTCCACCGCCTTGCCCTTCTCTTCGTAAGTAGCTCCTTGCTTCCTCTCGGATTTTGGGCGTCCGCTCCAGCAATCGCGGGCAAAGTGCCCCGTCTTTCCACACGTGAAACAAGCGCCCGGGGTTCGGTTGGTAGTTGCCCCCGAGGCACCTGTAGAAGAAGCTGGACCTGACATCCTAGTCTTCTTGAAGAATTTTCGATAGCCCAACTTCGACGTAGTCGACGCTTTGAACTCCGATTTCTTCCCGCCAGATTCCTTCTTAGCTTGCACATTTCTCATGTCCTTCTCCAAGGACCGGGCCGAGTTGACCAAGGTTAGGAAACCCTGTGCCATGGGCCCTGACAGTAGCAACCTCAGCTCATCTCTTAACCCTTCGTAGAATCGGTTAGTCTTTCGCTCCTCGTCGGCAAAGGTAGCACTAGCATATCTCCCCAACCGAGTAAACTCATGGAGGTACTCGTCTACAGTGCTATCTCCTTGCACCAACTTTTGGAACTCGTTCTCAAATGCGATCCTCTGCGCTGAGGGGAGGTATCGAGCCATGAACAATCTTGCAAACTCCGCCATAGGAACTTCGGCCAGCGGCCTTCCCCTCAACTGGTGTAGCTCTAGGCCTTCCCACCATAACCTTGCGTCCCCATCCAAAAGGAACGTCGCTATCGTGGTCTTCTGCCACTCTTCCGTTTCTGTCGCTGTCATCACCCTATTGACTCTTGAGAGCCAATCCTCAGCCTGGGTCGGGGTTCCCGTTCCCGAGAACACCGGTGGGTGGAAGCCCATCACATGCTTAAGCTGTCTCTCAGTTGCTCTCTATGGCAACTCCGGCTCCACCGCCACCTTCTCAACCCTTCTAGGCTCCGCCGCTTGGAGCGGCACTTGCTCCTCCGCAGGAGCAGGCTGCTGCACCTGTCTTGCAGGTTGAGCATTAATCATAGCAAAGACAGCTTCTGCCACCAATCTAATGGTCTCGGCAGACGAAGGTGTTGCAGGCGCTTCACTTGGCGCACTGCTTGCCTCAGAACCTGGCCGTTCTGACGGCCCAGCACCACTTCTAGTCACCTATAAACGTGCAAAACACCGATAAGCGACCAAATACTATTGCAAACAGCAATTATAGGAACACGCAGGTTCCTCAAACATGTGTATTTTCATTCCTGAGTGGACATTCATGGGTTCTTTTCATGTTATAACGATGACGCACACATGTGCTCACCACCCTTAAAGTGAATTCACTCACGAATTCATTTAAGTTTGACCGAAACCAGTAGTCTGATACCAATTTGTAACACCCCTATCCGTCGTATAGCATATAGCAGTAGGTCCGGCCGGGGCCCAACACCATATACTACGGACAGACCGGTTGGTTACGCGCTGAAACCAATCAACCAATCATAACGTCCTACACAACACCTAGCGGAAGCAATTATTAAGTTGCAAGAAAGGAAAGAACCCAGCCACACGCATGAATGTCCACTACACAAACCAAAGAGGAATGTACAATACACGAGTACGGGCCTTAAGGCCTTACAACAGTTTACTTTAAATAAAGTGTTTTCCAAACCTCGACACGCAGGCCGGCCATACATGATAAACGGGGAAAACATAAACATTTAGGCCTTCGAGAGCCGGCACAGCTTCAAGGGCTTTAGCCCACTATTTCCAGCTCGGCTTCGCAGCACCTGCAAGCCACAATCCACCGCCCGGTGGTAAACAAAATAACGGTCAGCTATGCTGACCAAATTATAACGATCCCGCCCCTAAAATCGGGGCGGCGATGTTCTTTCCCTGCACGTTATTAGTAGGCAACAACAATAGTGTAAACACACTTCATTACAGGCGTAGGCTCGCACGGCCACACACCCCATGCACTCAGGGCACATTCACGGCGAACCGGCCAACGCCACGTCAATTCAAGCCATAGACGTTCTTGTTCCACCACCGCCTCTTGGACGGCCAACCATATGAGCATTTTGCCTTCCTGGCCTTGGTCACGGCAATTTAAGCCATAGACCGCCGAAGACCCTCATCCATGCCAACGGTCCTACCGAACGACATAGACCGGGTACGGTTCCGCCTGACCCGTGCTCATATCGCAACGACAATTTAAGCCATATGCGCAGGTTAAGACTCACCGAGTCCCGTTTCCGCCACCACAATCACATAACCCGGTTATGTTCACGTTGGCTCCCCGGCCATCGTGTTGGCAAAACTCGCTTTTGCCCAGTTTTCCGGGTGCACCTTGGAGTTAATCTCCAAGGCTCCCTGTTGCAATCTACCACGTAGAAAACCCGAAAAACGCCCAAACACCTGGAGTCTTCCCCGGTTCATATGCAATGCAACATCACCGATCCGGCTCTACTTGTCCGGATAGGCTTCACACACAATGCCTATGTCCGTTTTTCGCATACGGACTCTATACAAGGGGGACTTTACATATCTACCCCAAGGAACGCTCCAACTCTTCGCTCACTCGCGAGAGAGGGCTTCCTATGCAAAGGGAAAAAGGGCTTCACATGCCCAAGGATGAGAAATCGTTACCCTTGCGTTCTTCCGCGGCGCCATGAAAATCTATGCGGATGAAAAACACCGCAATCTCCTTGCCTCCGCGGATCCAAAGTCGGTTCGCGATTTGGAGCTCTGAATCTCCTCCGGCGACCGGATCTAGCCCTTCTTCCTCCTCCTTGCTCTCTCCTCTCTCTAGCTTTTAGAAAGAGAACCACTCAAGAGAAATGAGGGTTTCTAAACCCTATTCCCGGGTATAACCCTGGGGAAACAACCCCCAACCGTCGAATCTCAAATCAAAGAAACGAACGGCCTTGATCGGGCCTGAAAATACCAAATCTGCGCCGAACACGGGTTGCAACACGGCCGTGTGCCTGGCCGTGTCACCCATTCGTCGTCTCGACCGACTCAAAAAACCAGCACACGACATTCGACACGGCCTCCGACACGCCCGTGTCACTTGTGACACGCCCGTGTCGGGACCCGTGTCACGCCCCCCCCCCCCCCCCCGTGTGCAATCGGCCAGCTTTCCCAACCCGAGAAGGACACGGCACCCGATACGCCCGTGTCGAATTTGGCACGCCTGTGTCAGGGCCCGTGTGCCTTCCTCAAAAAACAGCCCAAAGTGACACGCCCTGGGACACGCCCGTGTCCCAGGCCGTGTGCCTCAACTCGACAATCTCCGACCGTCAAAACGTCGACCACCTGACCCATGACCGAACACGTCTGTGTCATGCCCGCGACACGCCCGTGTCACGCCCGTGACACCTGCTCCAAAATTCAGACTGGGCTTAAAACATCACCCGTCCTCTTTTGAGTTCCGGGGTGTTACAATTATGACGGCTATTGGTGCTCAGAAATTGCTGATAGTAGATCCACTAGTGGTTTTGTGTTTATACTAGGAGGAGCAACAGTAGCTTGAAATTCAAGAGGTAGACGTGCATTGCATTTTCTTCTATAAAATCAGAACTCTATGCTTTCGCTTTAGCAAGAGAAGAAGCAGAGTGGATTAGCGATATGATAATGGACATTTCAATGATGAGTCTGACAATGCACTCTATTTCGATATATTGTGATAATCAAGCCACAAAGACCATTGCTACAAACACGTTGTTCAATGAAAAGCAAGACAGCTTAGGATGAAATGGGCCTGATTGACCTATCTCACCAGTCAGGGGATAATCTCCCTTTTGGACGTGAAATAAAAAGATAATGTGGCAGATGTCTTTACCAATGACTTATGTAAGGTTTCAACAACTAAAATATCGGGGGAGATAAGATTAAAGTCTATTTAGAAGGATTTAATATCTTACTTATGTTTTTAATTTTAAAACCATAGTCTACTTACATTCAAACAACTAGAATTGAGTACATTGAAGTATTTCAGATGCTATCTAATGAAAGTTAAAGATGAATAGTTGTCAGTCATTCTAATTTTGATGACTTAAGTCTTACGTAATTATTTTATTCAAAGGCTGATTTGAGTATCATTGCAAAAAAGAATACTGAAGTTACTGATATGTCTCCTGATATTATGATTATTAGTTACATCATTCCAAACTTGATGATATAATAGTCATAGCTTGTTGTATCATTCGAAACTTGATAGTATAACACAATTGTGAAATGGTTAATAATAATCTTAATAATCGAAGGAACATGATTTGATTCTTTGAAATCAATTTTCTATTTTTTTGAAAATTAGATAGATATGCTGATTTGTGTGTACAACCCCGTATTCGCAGAGTGGAGGTCCCCCGGCAGACGCAAGGCTTGTTGTGCAGTTTTTAAGATTTTTGAGGGTTTTGCACACTTGGTGGCCAATTTAGTGTGAATCTGTGTTTTATACAAGTAAGAGGATAAAATATTTTTCTCCCCCCCCCGGCCTCCTCGGGGGGTCACCCAGCCCCAGGCCACCGAGTTCACCCCAGACCGCCGAGCTCACCCCAGGCCGCCGAGCTCACCCCAGGCCACCGAGTTCACCCCAGGCCGCCGAGCTCACCCCAGGCCGCCGAGCTCACCCCAGGCCACAAAGTTCACCCGACCCCAGGCCGCCGAGTTCACCCCAGGCCGCCGAGCTCACCCCAGGCCGCCGAGATCACCCCAGGCCGTCGAGCTCCCCAAGCCGCCGAGCTCCCCAGACCGCCGAGCTCCCCAGGCCGCCAACTTGCTTGGAGGGCTGTAAATAATCTCCTCCCAACGAATCAATGGCTCCTCCGCCATCGACTATATATGAAACGACGCCAAATGCCCGTGGGGGTGCGGACAGGATGAATCTATTGGCCACTTGCTGGGTGAGTGCAAATTTATCTCAAAAATCTGGATGGAAGCTGCCCGTCTAAACATCATTAATTAACATCATTAATTCTGTTAATGATGAAAATTTCTTAGAAACAATATACAGTGAAATCAACATTAGCCGATCGGTGGATGTGACCGAGTTCCGGGGAGCTTTAGCGGGGCTTGATCTCGCAAGGAGCTTTTTCAACAGTGCTTTGGGGATTATTCTTGAAGGCGACTCCACAAGTGCCTGCGACAGTGCTAATCGTGTCCTATCTGGGGCCTACTCGAGCGACACTGAAGCTTCCTTTGCTAAGCTGATCATGGGAGCTCCAAGGGTGGTTATCTCTCTCATTGACCGGGATGCTAATGCCATTGCGGATTCGATCGCCAAACTTGCCCGTGACACAGATTTTGAATGGGAAAGGGGTATGCCCCAATCCCATGAGTTTTTTCACCTTGCTCACCATGACTTTGCTTTGTAGTTC
The DNA here is from genome assembly GCA_039513925.1 of Platanthera zijinensis. NCBI lineage: Eukaryota > Viridiplantae > Streptophyta > Magnoliopsida > Asparagales > Orchidaceae > Platanthera > Platanthera zijinensis. The sequence continues at coordinate 4,757,334 of CM077093.1, forward strand.
ATATATATATATATATATATATATATATATATATATATATATACACACGAGCATCTTCGCACGGACTACGCCCGTGCTCGATGCTCTCGGGCAGCCTTCGGCCGCATCCAGGCGGGCTTCGCCCGCCTGCGCACGGGCTTCGCCCGTGCTCGATGCGTCGATGCGGGCTGCGCCAACCTATGAGCGGGTTGCGCACGCATTCGAAATCTTTTTTTTTTCAAAACATATACATATGAGTACTTAAAATGATCGCAAAAAAATATAAAGTACAATTCATATTTTTATTTTATACAATTTTGCAAATTTTAATCTATAAAAATTAATTAATCTCTTCATCTCTCTCTCTTTATCACTCCCCCTCTATCTCTCTCTCCTTCTCTCTCCCTCTCCCTCCACACTCTCTCTCCCAAATCTCATCCCTCATGCTCTCTCTCATGATCTAATGGCCAATATTAAATCTATGATGTGCCTCCAAATATCTATATTCCCTTATATATATATATATATAAGATATATATATATATATATATATGTTAGTGTATATTTGGACAATTAACGGGTTCGGAGGCTTAACGGGTCGTGTCGGGTACACGGTTAACCCATACCCGTAGTAACTCCTAAGGGTTTGCCTATTTATACCCACCTAGGGGCAACGGGTAGGGGATTCCACCTAGATCCCCATCCGGATGCTTCGAGCAACTTTCACAAACTCGAAGTAACTGCCTGAAGTTGCTCGTTCGTCCCGCGACTCCCGAATCCCGTAACTGCTCAATTCGCGATTACAGGAAAAACGCCGCTCCCGTTCTTTCGGCAGTGCAATTTCGGCCAAATCGAAGGCGAGGAAGAGGTTCCTGCTCCCTGGTTTCGGAAAGGAGAAGTCATTGCTTCCATCGTCGGTGAAATCAGGGAGGAGACCCGCCGCTCAGATCCTTCTGCCGCCGCCTGGGTTTCATGCCAGATCGCAAAAAGGAGAGTTTTTCGGGCCGCCAGAAGTCGGAAGAAAAGATTTTACCGCCACCGACTCTTGGTTTCCCAGTCGCCCGCTTCCGTTCTTCCTGTCCCGGCATCGATTTAAAGGAAAAGTTTTTTTTCTATGCTGTTGCTTTTGTTCGGGAAGAAAGGAACAGAGGAAGCCTCGCCGTTCTGTCATTGTTAAGTAGATCGCGATCAAGTTGACACCGATATGGTGCTCTCATCGCTGCTCACCGGATCTGGGCTGAGATCACCACCAGAGTGGAGGATATCCAGAAGTTCCTGTCGTTCTCTTGCTTCTCTGGCGTTCGCCGGATCTGAAGGGAGACTCTCTGCCGCTGGTTCTCTAGGTCAGGCCGACTCAAGGAGTTCTCTGCACGTGTATTGATTTGAGGAGCTTACAGGCATAGAATGAAATTAATGGATCCCACTAAGTTCTCGTTCCACTAATTATGTGGTGCTCGGGTATTATGATTTCAAGGGAGATCAGGCCGTGGAGCTTGATACTTTAAATGAGAGCAAGAGCCTCTACCTGATTTGTTGTCCAAGATGAGATAAGATGATCAGGCCCTTAACAGTTGACATCAAAGCTTCTCCAAGCAGAGATTTTTGCCACTGTTTGGATCTAAAAGTGGATTGATCTCTCTATGTTGTTGAGATCTACGCCAAATTCCTCGTTATTGAGATCTACGCCAAATTCCTCGGTGTGCATCTCAGGAGTTGGTTGATTGAATCTATGCTTCGGCGACCGTGTTCAGTCGGAGAGGAGCAAACTGTATTACTGGATTGGATCTGAAGACACTGAGTCGTCTCCGCACGGATCAGGTGATCTCTTTCTAATTTTCTAGTTTTAAATGTCGAAACATGGCTCGTACGACATAGTAAAATCGTAGTCGTTCAATCACATTGATTTCCATGGGTGGAAACTCCACGTTCAACTTTACTTGAAAAATAGGAGATTTACCACACAGTGCTTAACAATTTCGCCATTATCCGAGGGGATATGGATGAACATCTGTGAAGCAATGACGAGAATTTTGCAAGGATTACCTTCTAAATTCCCTGAATCCTCGTCGTACATTGATCTTAAGCAAGCTGCCTCACATTCAGGTCTGAAATTAACAGACTAAAGAAAAACGAGTAAGACCCACAAAATAGTGATATTATGTTGGTCTTCTGAGTGAGGCTGGGCAACGCTGCTACAAGTCATGTGTCTCATGACAAGGATTCTCTAGCTAAGATCACAAAAAAAATAATATATGGAAAAGGTGAAAAACTGTAATGGAGGAGAGACCGAGGTGACCCGTCCTGGGAATGCTCTCTTGGTCCTCTCCTCAGGTAAAAAAAAATTTCATTTTTTGGAAAATATTGAATTTATTTCTGAACTAGCTGCTAATTTAGTGTCAACTAGTTTACTTTGTGATGCTGGTATGTTTTCTTTTTATTTATGTAGCGGTAGAGTAACATTATTAGTTAACTCACACTATTTTGGATGTGCATACGTCCAAAATAGGATGTACCGACTAAGTCTAGCAAACGAGTTAGTTCAACAAGTTCAAACAAACTTAGTTAGCCCTAAGACTCTACATGAGAGACTAGGACACGTGAACTATAGGAAGATGTTCCAAATAGCTAGAACTCACCAGATCACATTAGACACTAAGTCACCGCCTGAGAAATGTGACGTGTGTGCTCAAACTAAGATCACTAGGAAACCTTTTAGTGCGGTTACTAGGAGCACAACACCGCTAGAGCTTATACATTCCGATATATGTGACTTTAAAAGTTTTGTCACCATAGGAGGAAGGAAGTATATGATCACATTTATAGATGACTGCTCTAGGTTCTGTCACATCTATCTTCTTAAAACTAAAGATGGAGCGTTTGAAAAATTCTGTTTTTTCAAAACCAGGGTAGAGAATCAACTAGACATGAGAATTAAGAGGTTTAGAAGTGATAGAGGAGGAGAATACATGTCCAGTGAGTTCCGGGGTTTCCTTGCCTCTCAAGGGATCATAGCAGAAACCACTGCTCTTTACTCACCCCAATCGAATGGTATAGCTGAGAGAAAGAATAGAACATTAACAGAGATATTGAATTCTATGCTCCTCACTACTGGCATGCCTACTGCCTATTGGGGAGAAGCAGTTTTAACTGCAAACAACATTCTAAACAAAGTTCCTCATGCTAAGTTAGAAGTCACACCCTACGAGCTTTGGTTTAAGAGACCCCCGTCTTTAACTAGACTTAAGACCTGAGGCTGTATAACCTATGTCAGGGTCTCTGACCCTAGACGGTCTAAACTTGGACCGAGGACCAACACGTGTGTCTACTTAGGTTGTGCTGAAGATAGTGCTGCAGATAGATTCTTAGACCTGTTTAATAATATAATTATTGAATCTAGGGATGCTGTGTTCTTTGAGGATAAGTTCCTTAAGGATAAGAACCTGACAATCCCAGGTATGCAAGCAACTATTACTGAGATCAGAACCTGAATCAGTACCGAGCACCTCCTATTCAGTCCCGGTAGACAATAATGTCCTAGAGTCTAGACGGACTTCAGTGAGAGAGCGAACTCCCAGAACCTTTGGTAGTGACTTTGTCACGTACCACGTTGAGGCCGATCCATTCACCTATAAGGATGCGATGAGATCAAGGGATTCACTACTCTGGAAAGAAGCCATTGATGAAGAGATGAATTCTCTACTTCAGAACAACACCTGGATGTTGGTTGATAAGCCAAGAGAGGCTAAAACTATAAGGTGTAAGTGGGTTCTGAAAAAGAAGCTTAATCCTGATGGTAGCGTAGCTAAGTATAAATCACGCCTAGTGGCTAAAGGTTTCACACAAGTTAGTGGGGTGGATTACTTTGATGTATATTCACCAGTGTGTCACTTAGCAACCATTAGGATCCTACTTGCTATTGCGTCTATTGAGAACTTTATTGTTCATCAAATGGATGTTAAGACTGCGTTTTTGAACGGAGATCTGACCGAAGAAATATACATGAGCCAACATGAAGGTTTCATAGTAGACGGTCACGAAAATAAGGTCTGTAAGTTAATCAAGTCGCTATACAGACTCAAACAAGCACCAAAATTATGGCATGAGAAGTTTGACTATAGTGTAAGAAACATGAGATTCATGTCAAGTCTCTCAGACAAATGTCTTTACATACGTCATAGATCGAACAAAGTCGCTATAATATGCTTGTATGTGGATGATATGCTGATTCTTGGTTCTGATCAATCCGTAGTGGATGACGTTAAGTCGGAACTAATGAAAGAGTTTAGCATTAAAGAGCTAGGTGTAGCCGAGACTATTCTAGGCATGCAAGTGAGCTTTGGGAAAAATGGCATTTCCCTAAGTCAAAGCCACTACATAAAGTCCATGTTGGACACGTGGGGATACAGTGAACGTAGAGCAGTGGAGACACCTTACGATTACAATAATCGCTTAAAGCCCAATGATGGAGCTGCGATTCATCAGTCAGATTATGTTAAACTGATTGGTAGTCTCATGTATGCTATGGTCTGCACAAGACCTGACATAGCCTTTACGGTCGGCATGTTAAGCAGATTCACTAGTAATCCTAGCCAAGACCATTGGGATGCCCTCGATAGGCTGATGCGATACCTAAAGCACACCCAAACGTATGTTTTATGTTACCATGGTCATCCTCCAGTTTTGGAAGGATATTCTGATGCATCATGGTGCTCAGAATTAAACGACAGCAAGTCCATTAGTAGATTTATATTCACACTAGGAGGAGCAGCTGTAGCCTGGAAGTCCAAGAGGCAATCATGTATTGCACTATCTTCTATGGAATCCGAACTCTACGCTCTAGCTTCAGCGAGAGAAGAAGCAGAGTGGATAAGAGATTTGGTGATGGACATTCCATTGTCGAGCCTGAAGTTGAGTTCTGTTGCAGTTTACTGCGATAATCAGGCTACGAAAACGATTGCTACGAACACTTTGTTCAACAGCAAAAGAAGGCAACTCCGGATGAAACAAGCCTGGTTGACCTCCCTTACGAGTCAAGGGATTGTAAACCTCGTTGATGTGAGGTCTAAAGATAATGTTGCAGACGCCTTGACAAAGGGCTTAAATAGAGTTCTCACAATAAAAATATCGGGAGAGATGGGATTAAAGTTCATAGAAATATGAAACTTCCTCCAATGTTTATGTTTTCATAGTAAGAACCTATAGTCGCAACATTCAAGCATCTAATAACAGACCCTAAACCCCAAATAATTTCTTGATGAAAGCCCAAGATGGTTAGATGCTAGTCATTCCACACCTGATGACTTAACATCTTTCTCATTGTAAGCTGATTTGAGAATTATTCAACTGGGAATAGAAAGTTGTTGCATGAGTTAATCTAACATTAGTGGACATAACACATTATTACACATTTGATAATGTTGCAAATGACGGTGTGCCAAGTCGTTTGACAAGGCACATAGTGGTCACTAATGAGTAAGATAGCAACGTTTGATTTATTGAAAATCAAAACTTGACTGGTCCAAGCTAGACTGGATAGAGATGCTGACTGTGTTACTTCACTACTGCTACAAGTACTAAGCTCATTTAAGTAGAGCTAGCTTACTTTGATACGTCACTGTATATGTTTATGAATTCATAGAGTCTGACTCATGAAATTCCTTGCAGACACTGGTGAAGATGGAGGAGAAAGTGGATTTTGACATAGATGATGATGATCTACTCTCTGAGTAGAATTGTTACACGTTTATCTGTAGTCATTTACTGTTTTCCAGACTTATTTATTGTTGAGTAGCACATTTTCTTTTGATATATTATGTTATTGTTTTTTAAAATTCATGATTATGGTTTTCTTTAAAAACTGTGCTAACTCTTATGGAAATGTGTTAAGTCGGAAATTTATTTTAATATTCTTCACTTTCTGCACTCCGAAACGTATACGTTATTTGTCACAAATATAGGAGGAGATTGTTAGTGTATATTTGGACAATTAACGGGTTCGGAGGCTTAACGGGTCGTGTCGGGTACACGGTTAACCCATACCCGTAGTAACTCCTAAGGGTTTGCCTATTTATACCCACCTAGGGGCAACGGGTAGGGGATTCCACCTAGATCCCCATCCGGATGCTTCGAGCAACTTTCACAATATAGGCCCATGAGCGGCGGGATTAAATGCTGAGAGGCATTTTTGTTTTTATTCTGTTTTTAATAGAACTAAGGCCTTGCACAAAGGCTTTGTTTGGTGGGACTTATTTTCACCGGTTATGTGATTACGACGGCATGAATCGGGCCTTAATTAAGGTCCGATTCATGCGATCGTAGCCGCTCGGCCGGCGAAATTAAGGCTCCGTTTGGGAGGACTTATTTTTACCGGTCAAGCGGTCACGACCGCATGAATCATGCCTTAATTAAGGTCCGGTTCATACGGTTGTGACCGCTTGACCGGTGAAAATAAATCCCTCCAAACGAAGCCTAAGTCCCCCCAAACGAAGCCAAAGTCTATAACTCGGGTCAAAATCAAGTTACTGGATAGGTGAAGCTAATCCATTGGACTTCCTGACCTGCGCCAGAGCTTAGAAACCATGGCATCGTCTACAACAATACATCCAATAAGTACATGTATCATTGAGGAAGACCCTCCGATGGAGGGGGCGGGCGGCGGTACGGTGGCGGCGAGGAAAGTAAACGGCACGAGCGATCTGCGGGGAGGAAGGTCGCGACAACGCAGGTTTTGCGATTCTCGGAAGGGATTTTCCATGGAGAGGTGGATTAGGTCATATCAGGATCCTCTCCATTTCAAGTGAAATGGAGGGGATCCATTTCACGGTCGAGATTGAAATGCTTTCGATCCAACGCGTTCATCATTTCCCATGTTTTTTTAGATTTTTTTAATCAAAAAAATCTCCACCACAAGATTTCTTACCAACTTGTCTTATCCATTAGATGTTGAAATGGATCCCCTCCATTTCAAGTGAAATGGAGAGGATCCGGATCCGATTAGGTCTGGGCTGCAAATTGGTCTGGTATAAGTGGAAAACAAAGGTGAGTTTTCTAAGAAAAAAAAAAAGCTAAACCTGATCTGCCAATAAAATAATTCTTTTGAAATCTCACATGCAGTAATTATTATTATTATTATTGTGCCAAAGAGAATGAAGAACAAACAACATCAGTGTCAACCTTAGGTAGTTGCATCTTTTATGATCCTTACAAATGCTTTTATAAGGTAGCTTCATATCTCCCTTTCTACCCCTCCCTTCTCTCTATATATACACATATACACGAGTGAGAAAGCACGGATATTCTTGTGTCTGGGACAGTGCCACAAGATAATGACTCCCGTGACTCGCAGCCTCACGAGTGAGGCCCCCTCTCTTCTCTCTTTTCTCCTTTCAAACTTGATTTCAACAACGATAGTGTATTTTTTGACAACTTGATTTCAACAGCTTTTTTCGAATGCATGATTAAATAGATAAATATTATAATTAAATAAAAATCCTACCCTCACGGTGCTCTTGTGACTACAATCATACACTTGGCCACTCGGGGGAATGCAAGTGACAGTGTCACCATGCTGGGACACTATCGTTGTCCACACAGGGGCGAAAGTACACACATTGCAACCATCCATAATGATCAACTTATTCAATTATTACTATAATAAGTGGAAGTAAAATTGTCAAAAGCAATATATCAAAAAAAACAAGTTTTCAAATTGTAATAATTATGATATTATCTAATAATAACTTTGAAAGGGGAAAAGAGATGGGGGGGGGGGTCCTGACTGACAGTAATATTCGCGAATTAAGAAAATTCAAAAAATAATATTCGGCCAAATTTTAAAAAACACAATATCCAGCCGATTTTTTTTAAAAAAAATTATTTTTATAGACATATAAGATCTTAAAATAAAGATAAAAAAATCTTAATTATAATTTTATAATTTATTTTAGAAAAAAATAAAATTTGTAGGTTAAAATCAAATTTTTGTTCCCAAGCAAACCGGATCTAAAAATTTCCCCGCTAGTGAGGATACGAGAAGAGAAAGTATTGTTACCTCGTGAAACATTGCTGCCGTGCCCTCTCACCCGTGTGTATGCGTAGCAAAGAGAGAGAGAGAGAGAGAGAGAGAGAGAAAGGGGTAGAGAGGGAAAGAGAGAGAGAGATGCACCTACCAAATGAAGGCATTATTAAGGGTCATAAAAGAGATGTTGCAGCTTCGTGAAGTTGACGCGCTGATGTTGCTTGTTCTTCGTGATATCAATGATTGTTATTAGCACCACAGTTTTAGCTAGTAAAATCATATTTTCTCCAAAATTTTCGTGTTTTTTTGAAATACATTTTGTACATGCACTTTTAGAAAAAATGTTCAACAACAAAAATGCATGTAACTTTCGTGTTGAAATAAGCCCAAATTTTGCGCCTTTTAGAACTACGCATTGTTCATGCATTTTTAGGAAAAGTGTTCAACACTAAAGTTGTAGATCTAGTCAAGATCTGCAACTTTCGTGTTGAATACTTTTCCTAAAAATGTATGTACAAGACGTATTTTCAAAAGGCGTGAAAAATCAGAAGAAAGTACGGTGCGACTAGCCAAAACTGCGGTGCTAATAACAATCACCTATCTATTACATCGGCTTTTTAGTTATTTATATAAATAATAATAATAATAAATGATTTTCGGTCGGAATGCCAAGATCCCGATGTTAGATGATCGTGATCTACGATGATTCAATTTACATTGACTGTTTACATTCCCAATCGCTCCCGATTTAAGATGATTAAATTTTAGACCGATCTATCGAAACGTCAAGCTGACCCACAACGCGCACCACTGTCATATCAAATATACATTTTATAATTGGGACGTTTTTGACCAAACTAACCCTTTGCCTAATTTTTAAGATGACAATGTATAAATAATTTAAATTAAAGAAAGATATAAAATAGAATTGCAATTATAGAAATAGGCAGTTCAAGGAAATAAATGAATTTGCGTACACAAATTACACTCCAAATAGAAATACGGAATCTTGAGGATTGAAGTAGAACATGCACGTACAGCAGCCGACTCTAAGCCTGTGTTTGAGAACCCGGCCCGAAGCCTTTCCGACGGGGCCGAGTCGGAGGAGAGAGAAAACGGCTGGTATGAATGGTGAACCGGTGCTCGCGGCAGCTGTGTTTGAGAACCGGCCCGGTGAAAATGGCCGGTCGCAAGAGTGGATTGTTGCTCGCGGGCCAGCGGGAAAATGGCCGGTTTGCTCCTGTTCACGTCGGCCATCGCTAAAGGTAGGGCGCGTTGGTTTCCCAAACAATTTTCCTTCGGTTCGGCCCCGCCGGAAAGGCTTCCGCGGGGTTCTCAAACACAGCGACTCCTGCTCGGCCCCGCCGGGGGAGCTCACATTTGGCTTCTCAAACGCAGCGCCTCCGGCTCGGCCCCGCCGGAAGCGTCAGTTCTTCACGGCCGCCGGTTTTCACCGGTAAACCTCCTTCAGATGGCCCAACGTCGGCCTTGCGCACCCGAAAACCACTCTCGCCGTCGGATCCTCCTCCAGCATCGGCGGCCGTCCGATTTCCTCCCAACTCCATTTCCCAACCCCCAAATCGCAAGCCAGTATCTCCCCCCGCCCATTCAAATTGTACAAAAACCCAAATGATCCCAAATTGGAAAACCCCACCGCCGACGAACTCTCCGCCCCTTCTCCGGCAATCCTTTCCGCCACTTCCGCCGGCAACGATCCAATCCGCCGACCATCTAAGCTCTCCGGCTCCACCTCCCAGATCTCTAACATCCCGTCCTCCACCAATCCGACGACGAACAGCCTATCTTCGCCGGAGGAGGAGGCCGGGGCCATCCCTATAGCCGAGATGTGAAGTGCTCTGCCGCCAAATCGTACCGGCCGAACTGCCCCCCACCGGTCGGCAGCCGGTTCATACCAAGCCAGCCGGCCGGCGTCCGCCGCGCCGCGCTCCATAACGTACATCCGGCTATCCGACGCCGCCACGGAGAGCCACGTGGCCGAAGCGGATACGCGGAGGCTCTCCGGCATCGGCCTGCAATTCTTCCAGTTCGAGCCTGCCGGGTGGAGGGAGAGGGACTCCACTTCGCACGTGCGTTCTCCGAGATCGCACACGCCGCCGGCGAGGACGAGATGGCTTCCGACGAGGGAAACGACAGCATCGCGGCGATGAACACGCGGGAGAGGGAGGATGGGCCACGTGGAGGCCAAGGGTTGGAGGGGAAGAGCGAGGGAGAGGAAGGGGAACGTGATGTGGGGCGAGGGAGTCACGTGAGGCTGCTGCAGGATGCGCCAGGATCCAGTGTAGGGGTCGTAGGCGGTCGAAACTCCGGCGCGGCGGCGGGTGTTGAGAAGGTGGATGAGGAGCCAGGGGCGGTGGTGCCGGCGATTGATGGTGGCGACGACAGAGCGCCGCCACGATCTCGACACACGCGTGACTTGGAGTAGGTCTGCAGTTGGCACGTGCGAGAGTACTGAATCAAGGTTGTCGCCGTCGAGCTGATAATCTCTCTTCTCCGCCGCCATCTCTCTCTCTCTCTCTCTCTCTCTCTCTCTCTCTCTTCTCTCTCTCTCTCTGAGACACTTCGCGGTTAGATAAGATCAAATTTCTCTCCCATCTGGACGCTAACAAGAGTACAAGACCAATCCAATTTCTACGCGCAGCTTATACATAAAATTTTGTGGGACCTTTTTTTTTTTTTGCAAAAATATAACAATAAGTCAATAAACATATTTATAGTTGTAAGTTGACCGGTATTTTCAGTTGTTAATTAAAGTTGCAAACCAGTTATAAATTAAGTTTTTTCGCTCTAAAATATATACATATCATTATTTAAAATAAGCATTTCAATGGGTAGATAAATATTTCATAACTTATTTTGATAAAAAAAATAAAAAATACAGTAGATATTTGAATTTCCGGCATATATTACATATATGCTCAGCGTATATAAAATTTGGGTCAGGTTTATTGTCAATATTGTGCACCGCGGGACCCACTAAACTGTGATTGTTGGCTTGTTGCGGTCTAACTCGACGTCCCGGTCGGACCGGAATAACCTGGACTGTCTTAGCTCTCGGAACGGTCGAGCGCGCGCACAGTCGATAAAATAGGACGATTGTACACACACAGATTTAACGTGGAAACTCCTCAACTGGGTAAAAAACCACGTGACCGGATCTGTGCCGGTCAAAATCCACTATTTCTTGGCGTTTACAGATTGTTTGTGAAGTCGATCGTGACAGGCCACCTCTCGTTACAGCTTTGAGGTGAGAGAACACTTTTCGCGCGGCGAACGATAGGCCGTCGCGCCGGGAGCTGTTACAAATTGCACTTTGTGTTAGTGGTCTTCGTTGGCGCCTTGCTGATTCTGAACTTGGAGCGGAGCGCCTGGACTTGCGGTTGCGGGGACCACTTGGAACTTGAGAGATTGGGCTTCGTCGGGCGGCTTTTACTTGGCTCGCTCGTGGCTCGGGTGCGGCTCGGGTGTTGCTCGTAGGAGGAATTCGGCAGAGCTTTGACCTGAGGAAGAAGAAGACTCGGAGGAAAAATGTGAGAAATAAGGAGGTCTGATGCTCCTTTTATAGGCTTCATGGGGTGATTACGGTGGTTATGCAGCTATCCACACACCGTAACCACCAAAAATGAATGTATTCCCCTAGTTTAGTGGTGCGCATTAATACCGTTGTTTGTACCCCTAAATTAATAATTAAATTGCTAATTAAATTTCCCCCACTAACCTGGTGATTAGTGGGTGGTTATATGTGAATCGGACGGCCGGGAACGCCCCCTATCAATCGGACGACGGGAGCGGAACTCCAGGGCAGCCAGCGAACTCGCCGCCAAGTTCGGCGGCGAGGGGAGGACTGCCGACGGCGGCCGGGGAGGAGCGCCCAGGGCAGCCGCTCCCGAGGCCGCGCCAGCGGCCGAGGGAGGGGGCGGCCCTGGCGGCCGCCCCTCTCGGCCGCAGCCGCGCCCGGCGCAGCGAGAGAGGGCATGTGGTCGGCGTCTTGGGAGGAGGTCGGCCGCCCGCCATCGGCAAGGTAGGGCTCGCGGCAGTTTGCCCACTACGCGTGATGGGATCAGTGTGCGGGGGATCGGGCGCGGTGATCGCGCGTACGGTCAATCACATGATCCCTCTTCTTTTGAGGTGGAGAGCATGAGTGTGTGGTTATGTCCACACCTAATCTTATAAAATGGGTCTCATCCCCAACAATTGCCTCCCAGATCCTTGTTGCACGAGACCGGCTCGGACGATGTAAAACAAGGATCTCTCTCTGCTCATTTTTTTACGGTGGTGACGATGGCGAGCGACGATAGACTTGAGATGGCGAGTAGTAGCGGCCCGCAAACTTGGGTAAAAATGTTAGAATATATTATGGTGGAGGAGAGGCGATGAACGTGCCCGGGGAAGGAAGCTGGCATACCCGCGGTCGTGTGGGTGCGTGCGCAGGGTCATGCATGGGCGCGTGCGGTCTTGGTTGTGCGCTAACATAAGCACGCGTGGACGCGCGCATGACAACACATGGGCATACCCGCATGGGCAAGCGCGGGTGGGCCCGCATGGGCATGCGCGGGTGGGCCCGCATGGGCATGCGCGGGTCTGATTATGCGCACGTGATTTGCCCTGCGCGTGCATGCGTGTGCACGCGACTGGCCGGGCATGCGGGCGCGTGCATACCCCCCCCCCCCCCTCGCGGGCGCGAGTACGGGCACGCGCTCCTGGCAGGGCGCGCGAGCGCTGCCAGGCGCGGGTGAGCGCTAGCTAGCGCGCACGGCCATGCGAGGGCTCGTCGTGCAGTCCTCGAGAGAGGATGACATGGATCTTCCAGATTAGAGTCAAATCCAATAGCGGGGTTCACTGTATAAAGCAAACTTATGGGTTTCGATTAGCCGAGAGGTCTTAATCGGTCAACCTAAGTTTAGTCGAGAGTGTATTCTCGAGAGATGCGCTTTTGTAATTTTGGAACCTCTACGGTCGAAGTAAGTAGATTGCAAGCTTGAATTTTATGAAAAGTTTATTTTATTTCAAAGAGAGTTTAGATTAAATGTTAATTTTAGTTCATACTTTTATTAATCTTCTATTTTTATATTCGATAAAATAATATTAATTTGCATGAGTAAAAGTAGTCAACAAGCTCCGAGTCTAATACGACACTTGATCCTATACTCTAGAACGATAGGTACACTTGCCTTATCGATTTAGAATCGCGCGCTAGCGTGAATTTTAACCATCAGCTATCTTCTTCTTTGAAAACAATGAATGAAGTGGTAAGCAAGCTTGATTATTCTTTGCTCTTCTTTATTATTGTAATGTGCTGACTTTCCTCCGTCCTTTCTTTTGTAGATCGAGGCTCAGGTGCAAATTGTCGTTACCTAGAATGATCATTACGTGAGCTTGAAGGGCGGGTATCTGGCTCTTCAGGAGAAGTTTCGAGCGGAGGAGGGCTCGCTTGCCACTCTGAGGGATGATCATGACCGAGACATTTCTTGATTTCGTCGGATTGGGTCGGAGCTGAAGGCGGAATTGGAGGAGACTCGAGCATCTTTGGAGGTGGAGAAATCTCTAGTGGAAAGAACTACTCAGATGCTGAAGCGCTCAAGAGGAGAATTCTCGTTTAGAGACAGAGCTTTGTGCGTCGAAGGCCCTGGTGGAGGCGTTATCTTCTGATAGCCGCGTGTCAGAGTTCAAGGTTGTTGGTCTTGCGGAGTACATGAAGTCTCTGGATTATATGCGGGATCGTTGCTTGATTAGCGATAAAGTTCGTGACGAGATCTAGAGCAAGGAGGTGGAGCCTCAGATAGAATACGTTCGAGAGCTGGCCCTCAGGCGTGGAGTCTCGAAGGCTTTTCGTCTTGTTGGTAGAAGCTTGAGATGCGACGTATCCGGCCTTAGCTTTGATGATATCTCTTGCGACGAGAGTTCTGATGTTGACGCGGCTGATATATAGCGGCGATATCTCCTTGTATTAATGTGTTTACATTTTTTGCTTTTCTAGTCTGGCGTCTTGTATGTCGCCATTATTTTTTACGGTTCTTGATTGACACGTTTGCGCATGTACTTGCATGTTGCTGTGGTGATTGTGCTCTTTTTCTTCTTTTTGTCTGAGCACTATTTGACTCGTGGTGTTGCTTTGTGGGGGCTGTAATTGTGCTTGTAGCTGGTTAGTAACCTAATTTGCACGATGATCGCTCGCAGCTTAATTTGCACGAGGATCGCTCGCGACTTAATTTGCACGAGGATCGCTCGCGGCTTAATTTGCACGAGGATCGCTTGCAGTTTGGTCGTGAGGGGGGAAGGCCCTGACGAAGTCATGGCGTAAAAAGGCAGGTTCGGTGAATAGCTTTTGTATTCAAACCGCATGCGCAGTCTTTCCTTTTGCACGAGAATCGCTCGCGGATTAGTCTTACCTAAAACTAGTCGGACACTGTTTGAAAAGGGAACACAATACTTGAATAACTAACTGTCTACACGCGTCCGGGCCTTTCCCTTCATAAAGTTCAAGCTTGATAAAAATACTTTTTGGAAATTCAAAATAAAGAGTCGCCTATATTCAAGGTTGCGCCTTTTACTGGCTGGGCTTGCTTAGAATAACAAATCTTTGCAGTTTCTTGGTTTCCACGTACGACTACTGTTCCTCGAGTGGTGGGAAATTTCATGGCGAGATGTGGGATCGAAGGAACGGCCTTGAAGATTGACTGGATGGGTCTTCCAAAGATCGAATTGTAGGTTGAGCTTGAATCCACCACGACGAACTGGATTTCGTGCGTAGCTTGCCTTGGAAATTCTCTCATGGTGACTGGTAGAGTTATCATCCCTTGCACTTGGACCAGATAGTTGTCTAAGCCGTACACCGGTTTTGCTGTTGGCGTGAGTTGTTGTATGGTAAGCTTCATGTTCTGAAGAGTGGAGAAGAATAACACATCGATTGAACTTCCGTTGTCGACGAGTATCCACTCGACCTTGTAGCAGGGATCGCTGATCCCTGTACTGATTACGAGAGGGTCTTGATGGGTGTCTGGATTCGCTCAAGATCTTCATCCCTGAAGTTGTTGCTGTATAGACCTGGGCGGACAGGCGGCTTGGACCGGCGGTCTGGTAGCCGGGCGGTCAGCCCGGCTAATCTGGCGGTTTGGTTGTCGGGTAGTCTGGCGGTCTGGCGGTTTGATAGCCAGGCGGTCTGCCGGCTAGTCTCTGGGATATTGATGGTCGGCTGAGTGTTCTCTGGTGGTGACCGGGCGGTTAGTTCCTACTAACCGCACGGTTAGGCGGTCTGTTTGGCGGTTTGGCGGTTAACTTTGTAGATGTTGTCTTTAGTAATTTTAGTCCCACATTGGGTATTTGTATTCTCTCCCATCTCCTCCATTCTATATAAGGGAGGCCATACCTTTGTAATAGATATCTTTTTCTGATAATAAAATTTCAGTTATACTCGTTCCGGCTTGTTTCTAGTTCGTTTCTTACATGGTATCAGAGGACTCGATCCAGTCCTCCTGATTGTGTTTTCTTCTGTCCGTGCGACCTCTGCCTTCTATCCGCGGCTTGTCTTTTAGCTCGCGCGAGTTCTCTTCTCCGTGGATTCTTCTATCCTCCTCTTCTGTTCGCGCGGTCTGTCTGCTAGCCGCCCGACTTCTCTCCCTCTGTTTGGTTCTGCGGCTTGGTCGTGGCTTCTCTGGCCGCTGGTGTCTGACATCGTGACCGCTGCAGATCTGTTTCTTCCTATCCGCGCGATTTCTCGCTGTTCGCGCGAGTTCTGCCTTGTTTAGGCGGCCTCTCTGCCCGCCGCGGTTTGTTTTTTGTCCGTGCGGTCTTCTATCCGTGCGGCTTCCTTTTCTTCCCGCCCGGTTTACCCTTCTTAACCGCGTGACCTCTCTTCAGGATGACCAATTCTGATGGCTCCACCTCGTCTACTGCCGTTGCCCCACCGCCGCCTCCTCCTCCTCCTCCTGCTTCAGGGAATCTTGGCACCGTCTCTAAGCTTTTGGGGCCCAATTATCCCGACTGGAGTGTCTCATTCACTTTTCTTCTCCGCTCTCAACGCAAGCGTCATCATCTTACCGATGACCCTCCGCCTGCGGACTCTGCCCAGTTTTCTGACTGGGATGCGAATGATGCGCTGGTTCGTACTTGGCTGGCGAATAGCCTGTCTGATGAATGTCTTCCTGTCATCCGTCACGATGAGACAGTAAAACAAGCTTGGAATCACTTGGCCGCTCTCTACTCCAAGGGGGGACAAACGTCTCGCATCTATACTCTCTATGCGGATCTCTTTGCTCGCCAGTCCATGTCCCCTCCTGCCGCTTACCAACAGGTCCAAGCCCTTGGAGCTGAGATTCTCCAAAATCGTCCTCTCTCGGCAGATGTGGCCACTCAGCTGAAGCACTTCCAGGAACTCCTAGTGGTCTGTTACCTTCTGCGGCTTCCGGACTCATATGATATGATCCGGCAGCAAATTCTTGGAGAGGCTGAGTCTCCTACCCTCGATGCTACTGCTGCCCGTATTGCTGCTGTTACCTCTCTCCTCCAACGCCCCTTGCTTGCCGCTCCTCCGGCTCCGGATTCCTATGCCCACCAGGCTCATCGTGGTGGATTTAGTGGTCGTGGTAACCACTCTGGCGGGCGTGGCCCCTCTCGCTACCTCTGTACTCATTGTGGCCGCCCAGGACACTTGGTTGACCGCTGCTGGACAAAGCATCCGCATCTTCGTCCCGCTGGTGATACTCCTCCTTCTTCCAAGCCATCTGCCTCCGTGGCCACGACTTCAGGTAGTGCCCACGTAGTTACCCAAGGTAAATGGCTAATCGACTCTGGCGCCACTAATCATATGACGGGCAATCCTCAGTGCTTTTCTCTCCTAGAAACACATGATCGGTTGCCCCCTGTTCTCGTTGCGGATGGTTCTCCCTCTCCGGTGCATGGAACAGGCATGGTTCAAGTTACTCCGTCCCTTCGCCTGGAGGATACTCTTTATGTGCCCAAGTTTCCGTGCAATTTATTGTCGGTTACTTCTCTTTGCAAGCAGCTTCAGTGTTCGGTAACATTTACTCCTTCTTCTTGTTCATTTCAGGACCCGGACTCCAAGCGGACGTTTGCTACTGGGACTGAGAGGGGTGGTCTCTACTTCCTTGATGATGTATCTGCTCTTACTGTCTTCTCTCCCGCTTCTACAGATCTTCTTCAGTGGCACCTTCGCCTGGGGCATCCTCCCTCGCGTCTCATCCACCAGCTGTTTCCTCACCTCCCTCAGCAGGACTCTCCTCTCAACTGTGATGCTTGTCAACTGGGCAAGCATCACCGTTCCCCCTTTCCTCCTAAGCAAGGTCGTGGCTCTTCCAAGCCCTTCGACCTTATTCACTCGGATGTTTGGGGACCTTCCCCTACCCTCACCATCGGGCGTGGAAGTTCCTATTTTGTAACCTTTATTGATGATTATTCTCGCTGTACGTGGGTGTATCTATTAAAGGATCGCTCCGAACTTTTTTTTGTATGGACTTCATTTTATTATATGATTAAAAATCAATTTGATGCCTCTGTCAAACTTTTTCGCTCTGATAATGCAAAAGAATATCTGAGTAGTGATTTTGCTTCTTTCTGTACGCAACATGGCATCATTCATCAGACTAGCTGCGTCTATACCTCCCAGCAAAATGGGGTGGCGGAACGTAAAAACCGTCACCTCCTCGATGTAGCTCGCACTCTCATGACGCAGATGCAGGTTCCTCGTAGCTATTGGGGCTACGCGGTCCTCATCTCCTGCTACCTCATCAATCGCATCCCCTCTACCGTCCTCAAAGGCAAAACCCCTTTTTCCATCCTCTATCCCTCCAAGGACCCCTTTCCCTTACCTCTTCGCATTTTTGGGTGCACTGCCTTCGTTCATAGCCCTGCCGCAACTCGCGACAAATTGTCCCCTCGTGCTACGAAGTGTATCTTTTTGGGTTACTCCACAACTCAAAAAGGTTACTGCTGTTTTGATCCTGTTCATCGCAAGCAGTTCGTCTCGGCGGATGTGACATTCTTTGAGAATGCCGCCTACTTCTCTTCTGATCTCCCACAGGTCGATGGATCGAACCTCCCTCTTCTTCCTACCGACTCGACCTCTCCTCCCATTCTATCCACCACATCCACTCCTCTTGAGCTTCCTCCATCCCCACCTCCACCAGCCGCTCCTTCTCTTGATCATGATCCTTCTCCCTCGTCCCCTCGGCCGTCTCTCTCTCCTCCCGGGCCAGCGATCTCCGCTACGGATGCACCGGCAACTGAGGAACTCGAGGACCTGGAGCTGCCCATTGCCCTTCGCAAAGGGGTTCGGACGTGCACCCAGCACTCGCTGGCAGCTGTTATTTCTTATGATCGGCTAACTCCTTCTCGCAGGGACTTCGCCCTAGCCATCTCCGCGACTACCACCCCCCGCACCTACCAGGAAGCCCTTGATATTCCTCACTGGAAGGCTGCCATGGATGAGGAGATTGCTACTCTCTCTGACCGGGGCACTTGGACCCTTGTGCCTCCTCCTTTTGGCACGGATGTGGTTGGTTGTCGCTGGGTGTTTGTCGTCAAGTTCCGTCCTGATGGCAGTGTGGACCGGTACAAAGCCCGTCTTGTTGCAAAAGGGTTTACTCAGACCTATGGTGTTGATTACTTTGACACGTTCTCGCCAGTTGCTCGCCTCAGCACCATTCGGGTCCTTTTATCAGTGGCGGTTAACAAGGATTGGCCTATTTCGCAGTTGGACGTCAAGAATGCCTTCCTCTATGGTGACCTTCACGAGGACGTCTACATGGAGCAACCTCCTGGGTATGTTGCTCAGGGGGAGACTCAAGTATGCCGGTTGAAGAAGGCCATCTATGGCCTAAAGCAAAGTCCCAGGGCGTGGTTCGATAAGTTCAGTAGCATAGTTGGGGCTATTGGTTTCACCAGGAGTTCGGCTGATCACTCCTTGTTCATTCGCAAGACAACTTCGGGTCTGGTTGTGCTAGCTGTTTATGTGGACGATATTCTTCTTACTGGCAACGATCAAGCTGGTGTAGCCTTGACGAAGGTCCATCTCCGCCAACACCTAGTCACGAAGGATATGGGTTCTCCAAAATACTTCTTGGGAATTGAAATCTCTCGGAAACCGTGTTCCTTGGTTCTCTCCCAACGGAAGTATGCTCTTGATTTGTTGAAAGAGGCAGGATTGACGGGTGCTAAACCTGCCCGGTGTCCCATGGCTCCTGGAGAAGACAAGACATGGACAGACGAATCACCTCCTCTATTGGATACTACGAGGTATCGGCGTCTGGTTGGCAAACTCATCTACCTTACGGTGACCAGACCAGACATCTCCTATGCAGTGGGAAAGGTCAGCCAGTTTATGCAGTCGCCTAGGGAATGTCACCTTCAATCTGCTCTAAGGATATTGGAGTATGTGAAGTCCGCACCTGGGAAAGGTCTTCTCTTTCAGAAAAACGGTCACCTAAGAGTCGAAGCGTACTCCGACGCTAGCTATGCGGACGACAAAGGGGATCGCAAGTCGACTTCCGGATTTTGCACGTTTGTTGGAGGAAACTTGGTTAGCTGGAAGAGCAAGAAGCAGTCAGTCGTCTCCAGGTCTAGTGCGGAAGCAGAATATCGTAGCATGGCATCAACCACGTGTGAGTTAAAATGGTTGCGGGCTCTCATGCTGGATCTAGGAGAGGTCTATAACTATCCTCTTCCCATGTTCTGTGACAACAAGGCTGCGATCTACATTTCCAAAAATCCGGTATTCCATGAGCGAACAAAGCACATAGAGGTTGATTGTCACTTCATTCGGGAAGAAGTGTTGAAGAACCAGATTTGCACTCCGTTTGTTACCTCGGAGAAAGAGCTGGCAGATATATTCACAAAACCTGTGTCCGCCTCCTTCTTCCACATTTGCAGCAAGCTAGGCATGATTGACATCTATGCTCCAGCTTGAGGGGGAGTGTTGCTGTATAGACCTGGGCGGACAGGCGGCTTGGACCGGCGGTCTGGTAGCCGGGCGGTCAGCCCGGCTAATCTGGCGGTTTGGTTGTCGGGTAGTCTGGCGGTCTGGCGGTTTGATAGCCAGGCGGTCTGCCGGCTAGTCTCTGGGATATTGATGGTCGGCTGAGTGTTCTCTGGTGGTGACCGGGCGGTTAGTTCCTACTAACCGCACGGTTAGGCGGTCTGTTTGGCGGTTTGGCGGTTAACTTTGTAGATGTTGTCTTTTGTAATTTTAGTCCCACATTGGGTATTTGTATTCTCTCCCATCTCCTCCATTCTATATAAGGGAGGCCATACCTTTGTAATAGATATCTTTTTCTGATAATAAAATTTCAGTTATACTCGTTCCGGCTTGTTTCTAGTTCGTTTCTTACAGAAGTCTATGGTGGAGTCTTGCTTGCATCTTTTGTATTCGTGAATGCCTGCTTATGCGCTTACTAAAAGTATCTAGGTAGAGAGAATTAGTGACCTGACGATAGTTTCGATATTTCCAATCAGCTGCCTGCCACTGGCTCCTCCTTGTTGGGCATTCTGCTGATCTCTTGCCTACCTAGGGGGAGCTTGCTGATCCTGCACATGTCCTTGTAAGAACCTGCCAACGAGTCCTTGGCGAACTAGACACTCGATTTCGTCCTTCAGTCTTGCCCACTCCTCTGTGATGTGCCCGGCTGCTCCATGGAATTCACAATACTTTGACTGGTCATTTCTGGGGTTTGGAGCAGGCTGCTTAGGACGATGTAGAGCTGGGTCATTCTGGATGGCGTAGAGTACGTTTGTATGGGTAATATTCAACAGAGTGTATTCTCGAAGTGGCTGGTCTTTCTGAAAGTCACGCTATCGATGGCCGTTGCAACGCTGTTCCTGGAACCTTCCTTCTTGGGTTTTTGAAGACTGTTCATTGTCCCTCTTGCATTTCTGGTCTCCATCGAACTGCTGACGATGTGCTTCAATGGATTTATCTACTGCTATTTGCGCTTCTATGCGATGTACAAGGTGTGGGTAGCTCGGGACAGTTTCCCTCATCAGAGCTGAATAGAAGCCACTAGGGCGAAGCCCTCCAAGAAATACTCCCCTTAAGAGTTCTGGGTCAACTCCCGGAATCTGACGAGCTTCTGCAGTAAACTAACGAAAAAACTCCTTCAAAGATTTTCCTTTGTTTTGTCAAATCCCTAACAAGTGGGAAGAATCTTTAACTATTCGATGAATGACGATGAATCGGTTCTTGAATTGTTGTGATAGTCCTACAAAATTCTCCATCTCCCCTCCTTCAGAGATATGAACCAGGTGCGAGCTTGTCCTTTCAAAGTCGTCGGGAAAGCTTGGCACAACGGTTGCTTTGAGGCATTGCAAAGTTGCATCATGATTGGGAAGTGTTTGAGATGATTTGACGGGTCACTTGTACCATCGTACGTCTCGATCTTTGAGAGCCAGAAACCGTGAGGGATTGGGTGTGTCGGGATCTCAGGTGCAAATGGCGAGAAATGGTGGATGGGGCGGCTGGCTGAAGCAACACATTGCTTGGCTCGCCCGCGCTCTTCTGTGATTAAGTTGAGAATTTCTTCACGCGTGATCCTTTCATCGAGGCCGCTACTTTAGGGTAGTTGCAGTGATTTTGAGCTTCAGGTTCTTTAGCAGGACGGGCTTCACGACCGTGAATATCCACACAAGGGGGTTCTGCTTCAAGCATGTTGACAAACAAGTGAGGGGGAACTAGACCGGCGTGCCCCCAAAGGTCATCCCTTCTGCAGTGTAGATATCTTCTCCCGCCATAATCTCAAGGCACAAGTACCACTGTGTTGAGGGTATCGTCTTCTGAGGATGTTGAGAATCGAATTCTCACAAACGGCGCCAAATTATTGCGGTCTAACTCGACGTTCCGGTCGGATCGGAATAACCTGAACCGTCTTAGCTCTCGGAATGGTCGAGCGCGCACACAGTCAATAAAGTAGGTCGATTGTCACACACAGTTTTAACGTGAAAAAACCCCTTAACTGGGTAAAAAAACCACGTGACCGGATCTGTGCCGGTTAAAGTCCACTATTTCCTAACAGTTATAGCTTGTTTGTGAAGTCAAGGGTGACAGGCCACCTCTCATTACAGCTTTGAGGTGAGAGAAAACTTGCCGTGCGGCGGGCAACACACCGTCGCGCCGAGAGCTGTTACAAATTGCACTTTGCATTAGTGGTCTTCGCTTAGCGCCTTGCTGATTTTGAACTTTGAGCGGAGTGTCTGGACTTGCGCCTGTGGGGGACACTTGGAACTTGAGAGATTAGGCTTCGTCGGGCGGCTTTTACTTGGCTCGCTTGTGGCTCGGGTGCGGCTCGGGTGCAGCTTGAGTGCGTCTCGTGGGCTGCTCGTAGGAGGAATTCGGCAGAGCTTCGACCTGAGGAAGAAGAATACATAGAGGAAAAATGTGAGAAATGAGGAGGCCTGAGGCTCCTTTTATAGGCTCTAGAGGGTGGTAACGATGGTTATGCCCGCACATCATAACCACCAAAAATGAATATTTTCCCCTCGTTTAGGGGTGCGCATTAATACTGCTGTTTGCACTCCTAAATTAATAATTAAATTCTCATTAACCTAGTGGTTAGTGGGTGGTTACATGCGAATCAGACGGCTGGGAACGCCCACTATCGATTGGACAACGGGAGTGGAACTCCACGGGCGGCCGGAGAACTCGCCGCCAAGTTCGTCAGCGAGAGGAGGACTGTCGACGACGGCTGGGGAAGAGCGGCTCGGGAGGCCGCTCCCTTGGTCGCGGCAGCCGCCGAGTGAGGGGCCCCCTTGGCTGAGCCGACGGCCGAGGGAGGGGGTTGGCCGCGCTGGCGGCCGAGGGAGGGGACTGCCCGGGTCGGTCGCTCCTTTACCCTCGGCCGCGCTGGCGGCCGAGGGACGGGATGGCCCGGGCGGCCGCCCCCTTGACCGCGCTAGAGGCCGAGTACGAGGCGGCCCGGGCGGCCGAGGACGGGGCGGCCCGGGCGGCCGCCCCCATTGGTCGCGGCTGACGGTCGAGGGAGGCGTGGCCCGGGCGGTCGTTTCCTCGTCGCGGTCGGGGCCGGTGCGGCGAGAGAGGGCGGGCGACTGACATCCGGGGAGTAGCTCGACCGCCTGCCACCGGTAAGGTGGGGCTCACGACAGTTTTCCCACTATGCGTGATTGGATCGGTGTGCGGGGGATCGGGCGCGGTGATCGCACGTGCGATCAGTCCCATGATCCCACTTCTTTTGAGGTGAAGATCATGGGTGTGTGTTTATGTGCACAACTAATCTTATAAAATGGGTCTCATCCCCAACAATGATATTTCTTGTATTTTCATTGGTGCAGGACGCCAGATGGACCCGAATCCAAATTATTCCCCCATTTCCCTTCAAATTCGGGGATAAGGGGGTGATGTACTACACCGTGGCGCGTCATCCAATGACTGTCAGTGCATCAACACTCACGTCATAATGCATGCGCGAAATGGATGCACTCGCAGCCATTGGATGTGCTGTAGTGTAGCACACCCCGCTTCCAAAATTTGGTTCGATTGAGGTCATTTTCGACAGTCTGAGCTGCCATCTACTATTACGCCGCCAGATTGAATCCTTACATTCTCTGGAAGCCGCTTCTTCTGATAGGCTAGGGAGTGCAACCAAATTGAATACTTACATTCTCTGGCGGTTGGATTAAATACTTATATTCTCCTCCGTTACTGCAGTTCAACGCCACACCATCGCCAGGGTCTGCCCCCCTCGCGATCGCACCTCCGGATTGAATACTTACATTATCCGGCGATCGGTTCATAGCCAGGCTAGGTCGTGCAACCAGGTGAATACTTACATTCTCCGACGGTTGGATTGAATACTTACATTCTCCGGCGGTTGGATTGAATACTTACATTCTCCTCTGTTACTGCAGGACAACGCCCCGCCATCGCCAGGGCCTGCCCCCTCACGATCTCACCTCCAGATTGAATACTTACATTCTCCGGCAACTGGATTGAATACTTACATTCTCTTCTATTACTACAAGACAATGTCATGCCATCGCTAGGACCTTCCCCCTCGCGATCGCACCTCTGGATTGAATTATTACATTCTCTGACACCTGGATTGAATATTCACATTCTCCGACAATGCTCTTATGGCCAGGATTGACCTCGCAATCGGATAGAATCTGTACATTTTCCGACCCTTGGATTGAGTAAGGTACTCTTTGACGCTACCATGAGCTTACATTTCATCAGCTACCAGGACTCGGGCCACAAAAGATAAAAGAGCAAGAACAATGCTAGCATATCAACATAGGCACAAATACACTACAATAAATCACCAAAGGGCGATGACAAACATACACCAGATACAACAATACAAAAACAAATGTATCCAAGCATAAAAAAATAAAAGTACAAGCTGCTACTCGCTGACCACATCTACAACAAGCTTAGGACTCATCGTCTTCGTCATCAGAAATGTCGTCAAAATTAAGGCTTGAGACGTTTCACTTTAGACACTTGGCTACTAGGCGGAAAGCCTTCGACACATCGCGTCGGAGCGCAACCTTGCGGACATCCTCTATCTAAGGCTCAACCTCTCGGGACCAAACATCCTTGTGCGAACCAAGCCGCGAGCGATTCTCGTGCAAACTTAGCCGCGAGCAATCCCTGTGCAAACTAGGCACAATTATAGCCCGCACAAAGCAACACCACGAGCTAAACAATGCTCATGCAAGAAAAAGGAAAAAAGACACAATCATCATCACAACAACGTACAAATACAGGCACAAGCACACCAACCAAGAACTGTAGAACAATAAAGACGACATACAAAGATACCCAATCAGAAAAGAAAAATGCAAACACACACGAATACAAGAAAACAACGCCGCTACACGCCGGCCGCACACCGATACCATTACGTGCATCGATGGAACCGCCGCGGACGTCGCTTTGCCGGCGGCCGACCGCCCCTCCTTGGCCGCCGCCTTGCGGCCAAGCCGGCCGCCCCCCTCCTTAGCTGCCGCCCTGCATCCAAGGGGCAGCCAAGCCGGCCTCCCCCCTCCTTGTCCGCCGCCCTGCAGCCAAGGGGCGGCCAAGCCGGCCACCCCCTTCGACCGCCGTCTTGCGGCCATGTGGAGGCCAAGCCGGCCGCCCCCTTTGGCCGCCTCCTTGCGGCCAAGGGGCGGCCAAGCCGGCCGCCCCCTTTCGGCCGCCGCCTCACGACCCAGGGGAGGCAAATCCGACCGCCCCTCCTCCGCCGACGGCAATCTTCCCCTCGTAGACGAACTCGACGGCGAGTTCGCCGGCTGCACATGGAGTCCCGCTCGCGTCGTCCGATCGATGGGAAGCATCCCTGGCCATCTGATTCATGCATAACCACCCACTAACCACCGGGTTAGTGGGGGGAATTTAATTAACATATTATTATTTATTTATGACGGTCTCCAAATAACGGGATACACACATTTAAACTATAGTAAAAACATTTATGAAGGTGGTTACGGTGTGCAAATAGCGGCGTAACCACCGAAACCACCTCCCGGAGCCTAAAAAAGGAGCCCCAAGCCTCCTCATTTCTCACCTTTTTCCTCCGAGTTTTTTTCTTCCTCAGGTTGAAGGTCTGTTAAATTTCTCCTACGAGCTGGACCCGAACAACAAGTGAGTCAGGTCAAAGCCACCCGACGAAGCCGAATCTCTCAAGTTTCAAGTGTCCCCCGTAACAGCGAGTCCAGACATTCCGCTCCTGCATTCAAGAATTGGCAAGCAGCTATCCGAAGACCACCAGCGCGAAGCGCGATTTATAACAACTCCCGGCGCGACGGTCTGTCGTCTGTCGCATGCAATGTGTTCTCTCACCCCATAATTGTAACGAGAGGTGGCCTGTAACCCTCAACTTCACAAACCAGTTGTAGACGCCAGGAAATAGTGGATTTTGACCGACACAAATCCTGTCACGTTGTTTTTTTTACCCAGTTGAGAGATTTTTCCACGTTAAAACTGCTTGTGTACAACCAACCTACTCATTTGACTGTGTGCGCGCTCGACCGTTCTGAGAGCTAAGACGGTCCAAGAATTCCGGCCCGACCGGGACGGTGAGTTAGACCGTCATATTTACTACATTTGTCAATATATTTCTGGCTTAAATTGTTATGTTTTCTAATTTTTAGAGATAAACTCATTTGGAAAGTAGTAGCGTTTACATGTAGTTTTTATAGGTTAAATTATTGTATGGTTAGAGTTAATTTTGTTTCATTTGTTTCTTGATTAAAATAAGCAGCAAAGAGCTATAAAATTGAATACAACAACCGATGTGAGATTAAATACAAGTCGGACGATCTAGGCGGTTTGACATGCTCAAACCATCCACTATACAACAAATAATAAAACACAAATCGGCAACTAACAAAGTTGCAAATCTGTCAGGGAAGACCGCTGGTATAGGCCGCCAGACCGCAACTGCAAGTTGCCACCAGACCGCAGTTGCGGCTATCCACTAGACCACAATTGCTGCAAGCTATCAGACTGCAACCGCGGGTTGCCACAGACCGTAGTTGCGATTAACCATCTGTCCGTTGTTGCAACTTCAACCAGACCGTTGTGGCTTCATCCAGACCATTGTGGCTAACTGACAGACTGTTGTTGTGGCTCTTTGCCAGACCGCTGCGGCTTCCTTCAGACCGCTGTAGCTAACCTTCAGACCGCCACTGATGTTGTCCACTTGATCACAAACTGAGGTTCACCACCAGACTGCTGCACCAAACTACTAGTTCACTGAGACAGGCAAACCGCTGCGGTTATACATAAGTCCGCCCGGTCTCCTCAAGATCCAACACTCCCCTCAAGCTGGAGCATATATATCTACCATGCCCAACTTGCTACGAACCTCCTCGGAAGGAGTAACTGACTTGGTGAAGAAATCAGCCAGTTCTCTCTCTGAGATAACAAACGTAGTGCAAATCTGATTCTTCAAAATCTCCTCTCTAATGAAGTGGCAATGAACCTCGATATGCTTCGTCCTCTCATAGAAGACAAGATTCCTCAAAATATATATGGCTGTCTTGTTGTCACATAATATTGGTAGAGGATGATCATAAAGCTCTCCAAATTCAAGCGTAAGTGTCCATAACCACTTCAGCTCGCAAGTAGTTAGAGTCATGCTATTATACTCAGCTTCTGCGCTTGACCTGGACACAATAGATTGTTTCTTGTTCTTCCAGCTGACCAAATTCCGGCCAACAAAAGTACAGAACCCAGATATGGACTTCCTATCTTCCTTATCATATGCATAGCTTGTATCAGAATATGCCTCAACCTTCAAGTGTCCACTTTTCAGAAATAGAAGTCCTTTCCCTGGAGCACCTTTCACATACTTTAGAATCTTCATTGTCGACTGTAGATGACACTCCTTAGGAGCTTGCATAAACTGACTCACTTTTCCTACTGTATAGTGAATATCCGGCCTTGTGGCTGTCAGATAAATGAGTTTCCGCACAAGTTGTCTGTACCTGTTGACATCCTCAAGAAGAGGTGAGTCCTCACTCCAACACTTGTCGTCTCCAACCGACATCGGAGAACGAGCAGGTTTAGACCCAAGGAGGCCTGTCTATTTTAAGAGATCCAAGTAATACTTTCTCTGTGAAAGAACAATAGGCCCTGGTTTTCTGGATATTTTAATACCAAATAAATATTTCGGAGATCTCATATCTTTGATAACAAAATGCTTAAGAAGATGCTTCTTGGTCATATCCACACATTCTCTATCATCCCTTGTGAGAAGAATATCCACATAAACAACAAGGAGAACAAGACCGACCGATGTCTTATGAATGAATAATGATTGATCCGTAGCACTTCTAACAAAACCAACCAATGAAATGACCTCATTGAACTTGTCAAACCAGACCCTGTGTCTTTGCTTAAGACCATAGATTGCCTTCGCAGTTTAGAGACCTGAGACTTTCCCGGAGCAACATACCCAGGAGGTTGCTCCATATAGACAATTTCTTGTAAATCACCATAAAGAAAGGCATTGTTCACATCTAGTTGAGACATCTCACAGTCTCTGTTGACGGTCACCGAAAAAAGCACACAGATTTTAGTAATTCTTGCCACAGGAGAGAAAATGTCAAACAAATTCACACCATAAGTCTGCGTAAAACCTTTGGTAGCAAGCCGGGCCTTGTAACGATCAATAGATCCATTAGGTAGAAACTTAATGACAAAGACCCGGCGACAGCCAACCACGTCAGCATCGGGAGGTGTAGGAACAAGAGTCCAAGTACCTTGTTCAGTAAGAGTATACATCTCTTCATCCATAGCAGCCTTCCAATGAGGTATAACAAGAGCATCTTGATACGAAGCGGGAACAATATTAGCCGAGAGGGCCAGAGCAAAGCTCCTTGACGATGGAGAAAGCTGAGTATAAAAGACCACAACCTGAACAAGATGTTGGGTGCAGGAGCAAACACCTTTCCGAAGAGATATCAAAAGATCCAGATCTGACCTGTCTACTGTATCAGCCCCATCCAAAGAAGAGACTACTGGCGTGGGAGCTGGTTGCAGGGGCTCAGGAGAAGAAGTAGGGACAATATAGGAGTTAGAAGGAGAAGAATCAATAATAGGAGAAGAAGAAAGCAGGGCAGGCTCCGGAAGAGGTGTCGGTACATCGGGAGAAGGAGAAGAACTATCAGAAGAAGAAGGAAGAGAGGGAGAAGAAAAGAAGGGAGCATTCTCAAAGAAGGTAACATCCACCGACACATACTGTTTCTGAAGAACATGATCAAAATAGCGATACCCTTTTTGTGTCGGACAATAGCCCAAAAAGATGCACTTCACAGAACGAGGAGAGAGTTTGTCACGTCTAGAAGCAGGAGAGTGAACAAACGTTGTGCAACCAAAGACACGAAGAGGTAACGAAAAGGGTGTCTGATCAGGATAGAGAATAGAAACGGGAGTTTTCCATTGAGAACCGAAGAAGGAACTCGATTAATGAGAAAACATGAAAGAAGAACTGCATGACCTCCAATAAGACTGGGGAACATACATATGAATAAGAAGACTACGAGCTACATCTAAAAGATGACGATTCTTACGTTCAGCAACATCATTCTGTTGTGAAGTATAAGGGCAAGTAGTTTGATGGGCCATAGCATGATCTAAACAAAACTAAGTAAACTGATGACTAAGATATTCCTTAGCATTATCAGTACGAAAAATTTTAATAGGGGTATCAAATTGTGTACGTATTTCATTATAAAAGGCAGAAAAA
The DNA here is from genome assembly GCA_039513925.1 of Platanthera zijinensis. Classification (NCBI taxonomy): domain Eukaryota; kingdom Viridiplantae; phylum Streptophyta; class Magnoliopsida; order Asparagales; family Orchidaceae; genus Platanthera; species Platanthera zijinensis. Next base: position 4,786,563 of record CM077093.1, read on the forward strand.
ACCGAGAAAATCTCAGAGTATTCGCGTAACAAATATAACCACGTACACCTGGAAAAATCATCAATGAATGTAACAAAATATAAATTACCCCTACCAATAGTTTGAAGAGGAGCAGGACCTCAAACATCAGAATAAACTAAATCAAAAGAGCGAGAAGAACTGCAGCCTTGCTTAGTAGGAAAAGAAGATCAGTGATGCTTGTCAAACTGACAAGCTTCACAATCCAGAGTAGAATTGTCGCGTGGTAAATCTGGCAAAAGCTGATAAAGAATCTGAGGAGGATGCCCAAGGCGAAGATGTCACTAAGGCAGAGAAGAAGAGGCAGAAAAATGAGAAGTAGTATCTAGGTAGAATAAGTCGCCGCTCTTAGTACTAGTAGCAATCACCTTCCTGGAACGTGGAATCTGAAAAGCACAAGTAGAGGCAGTAAAAATAGCTTCACAATGCAACTGTTTACAAAGTGCGGTAACGGAAAGAAGGTTGCACGGAAAATTCAGGACATAAAGTGTGTCCTGCAGCTGAAGAGAGTGAGTAATATGCACAGTGCTAGACCCACAAATCGGAGAAGGAGTACCACCCGCAATAAGAATCAGAGGTAACTGATTGCTCTTGTCAAGAGAAGAAAAAAGGCGAGAATTGTCTGTCATATAATTTGTTGCACCAGAATCAATAAGTCACATACCCGTAGTAGCCAACTAAGCAGTTCCAAACATAGCAAGAGAAGACATGGACAGCTTGGAGGAATCAGCTGATGTTGGGCGAAGATGAGGATACTTGGTCCAACACCGATCAACCAAGTGACCAAGACGACCACAATGAGAGCAAAGATGATTGGAGTAACCACGTCCACCACCACGACCACTAGTATGGCCACCAGTGACAGCAGAGACGTCATGACGAGTTGGATGAGCCACAAGATTAGGAGACGGAGACGAAGAGGAGAGCAAAGGACATTGAAGAAGAGTAGTAACAGCAGATATCCTAGCAGCAGTAGCATCCAGAGTCGGAGTATCTACATCTCCAAAAATTTGCTGGCGTATCATATCATAGGAATCCGGCAGGCGAAGCAGATAGAAAACAACCAGAAGCTCCTGAAAATGCCAGTGTTGCTCAGCCAGATCCGCAGAAAAATGGCGATGTTGAAGAAGTTCAGCACCAAAAGTCTGACCTCTTTATAGACAGAAGCAGGAGTCATGACTGATCGAGCGAAAAGATCGGCATATAGAGTATAGATGCGCAAAGTCTGGGCTACCTTGGAATACAAGGCGGGAAGATGATTCCAGGCAACCTTGACCTTCGGATCATGCCAGATGATAGGAAAGCACTCATCAGATAAACTGTTGGCCAACCAAGTCCGCACCAACGCATCAGAAGCATCCCAATCATCAAAAGAAATTGATCTAGAAAGAGGAGGGTCATTAGTCAAATGATGAATTTTGCGCTGAGAACGCAAGAGAAAAATGAAAGATACACTTCAGTCATGATAATTTAGACCTGTAAGCTTCGAAGCAGTACCCAAATTACCAGAAGCAGAGAAAGAATAAGTAGAAAGAGGAGGAGGAACATAGATAGCAGAAGAAGGAGGAGTGTCCATAGAAAACAGATAGAAACTGCACGGTTTCACAAAATAAATTGCGCGAACAAACAGCGCAAACAAGCCGCGTGAATAAGAGGAGAGAATGCACAGTCTCGGTGTAACCACACCAGCGGCAGGAAAGATGTCGCGACCAAAATACGGAGCCCGCAACAAAGAAGAGAAACTGCTCGGATAGACAAGCAACGAGAAGAGAAAAGACAGCACAGTCAAGGTGACAATACACAAACGATAAGAATAGAAGCTGCGACCAGGATACGAAGCCCACAGTTGTTAGATAAACCGCAGCGAGAAGAGAAGAGTAAAGAGGAGGAGAAGCAAAGGAAGCACACGTACAAGGAAACTGCGCGGCCAGAAAGAGAAGCAAGGGAGGGCAGGGAGAGAAACCGCGCAGACAGAACGTAAGCCGCGCAAAAAGAATAGAAGCCACGTGAATTGGAGCAAAGGACCGAGTAGTTCTGATATCATATAAAAAGAGCTAAATAAATACAAATTTTATTGCTCCAAAAAGATAATCATTACATAGATATGTCCCCTTATTTATAGAAATCGGGGAAGATGAGAGAATACAACAATCGATGTGGGACTAAATACAAGTCGGGCGGTCTACGCAGTTTGACATGGTCAAACCGCCTACTATACAACAAATAATAAAACACCAATCGACAACTAGCAAAGTTACCTATCTGCCAGGGAAGACCGCTTGTACAGACCGCAACTGCGAGTTGCCACCAGACCGCAGTTGCGGCTATCCACCAGACCACAGTTGCTGCAAGCTATCGGACTGCAACCGCAGTTGCACTTTTATTGTAACGACCTTAGCCGATCCAACGTGACAATGTCACGACTCCGCTCTAGGCGATGTTATCGGGCTGCATTCCAAGCACCTCAACCCCTCTCCAGCCCACCGACGGGTTGTTGGTGGCCGCAACCTCCCTTTGATGAGCGAAACTCAATAGTCAGACGCGCACCACGGGGACTTCCCAGGAGGTCACCCATCCCGGTACTACTCCAACCCGAGCACGCTTAACTATGGAGTTTTTTAACTCCTCATCACCAATTGAGTTGGCTCAATAGTTAAGCGTGCTCCGGCTGGAGTAGTACCGGGATGGGTGACCTCCTGAGAATTTCCCGTGGTGCGTGCCTGACTATCGAGTTTCACTCATCAAAGGGAGGTTGTGGCCACCAACAACCCGTCGGTGGGCTAGAGAGGGATTGGGGTGCTTGGGCTGCAACCCGGTAACGTCGCCTAGAGCGGAGCCGTGACATTGTCACGTTGGATCGGCTAGGGTCGTTATAGCTGCGACTAACCTTCAGACCGCCGCTGTTGTTGTCCACCTGACCGCAAGCTGAGGTTCACCACCAGACCGCTAGGTCGCCGAGATAGGCAGACCGTTGCGGTTAGACATAAGTTCGCCCGGTCTCAAGCTCCAACAGTTTCTAGATTAAAATAAGCAGCGGAGAGCTATAAAATTGAATCATAATTTTTTAATATAGGCTGCAAATATCTTTTAGGATTGCAAATATCGATATAAAATTGCTGCGGATCGCTTGAGGTTCTTGGTAGACCGGATTAAATTTGACCGTCTTAGTCCGTGGAGCGGTTGAACGCACAAACAGTCACATAAAAAGTAAAGAGTGAAGAAAAAGATTTTTAATATGGAAAACCCGTGAATAAGGTAAAAAACCATGAGGTCGGATCAGTGGCAGCCAAACTTAATTATTCGTTATTGTTTACAAGATTTTGGAGAAGTCAAGTGTGACAGACCGCTCCTCTTTACAACTTAGGAGTGAGAGATAAAAAAGCGCATTCGAAGGGTAATAGACCACCGCTCACGAAGCTCAATGATTGTCTCTTCATACTGATGGAGAATGTTCACGATCATTGTCCGGATGCTGAGTGCTAGGGGGTGTACGCAGGAGGATTGTTGAGGTGGGCCGACGAAACACCTTACACGTTGGAGCGCAGTGGACATCAAAGATCTTCACGACACTCAAAGGTCTTCGAATGAGGCGACGATGATTTTGACAGAGCTCTGACCTGTCGGAGGAGAAGACTGGGTGGAGAAAAGATAGAATAAAAGGAGGCTCGGGGTCCTATTTATAGGCCCCAAAGTTGAATACGGTAGATATGCGGTTATCTGCAAACCGTAGCTACCATTTATACTAATTACAACTCACTTTAATAAACTTCGACAAGCACATTGTTTTATAATTTTACTATGTGCAGGTATCATCATTTTAGCTATTGACACCCATCTATGACGAGTGATTAAGTCTGTGGTTACCCGCACAACGAATGACGGAGATCGCGCAGAGGCGATCGGATTGCAGCGGTCGAAGAGATGTCGGCCTCCCCCGGAGGCCGCCCGGATAGCGCCAACAACGGGCACTGGTTGAACGACGGAGGGCGTGCGGAGGCCAGCCCAGCGAAGGCTGCTCAGGCACCGGCCTCGCCCCAGAGGCCGCCCGAGCGGCGCCTGCACTGGGCGCCGGCCTCGCGGGGCCAACAGGGCGGCACCCACGCCGAGCATCGGCCTCGTAGAGACTAACTGGGCGAGGGTCGCTTGGGCGCCGGCCTCATGGAGGCCGAACCGGCAGAAGATGCCCGAGCACCTACCTCGCGAGGCTGATTGTGTCGGGCGGAACCCTCCCGGGCGCCCGCCTCGTGGGCCGTGCGGAAGCCACCCAGGCGCGGGCATCGTGGAGGTCGGTCGTGCAAAGGCCATAGCCACGTGTGGGGAGCACAACCGCGAGCTGTGTTTGTAGAGGCAGCATCCGGCTCGGACGGTCAACCGCTGGCATGAACTATGATAAGTGAGTTAAACCGCTTGACCGGTGAATTGAATATTATTATTTTTAGAAATATTGTCATAAATATTGCATTAATATAGGGTGTTGTAAGTTCCCAAAATCATGAACTATGATAAGTGAGGCAATTAGCACTGTTAAGCACCTCAGTTGACCTAAGTTCGATTAAAAGAGGGATGGCGGTTGTAAACGCATGAGTTAAACCGTCATTCGTTACGGATCACCCAACAAACATCATTCGTTTGAACATACAAGTGGATGAAGTTCCTTAGGTGGGCGCTAACAAATGACAATTTAATCTTCATGTTCATGACCGCCACCACCATATACCAAACAGATTCTAAGACTTCGTTTAAGAGGACTTATTTTCACCGGTCAAACAGTTACGACCGCATGAACCTTACTTGTAACCGCTTGACCGGGGAAAATAAATCCCCCCAACTGACTCAGGCTCCGCTTCTCTAGGGACCCAAGGAAGGGGAAGATCTATCCTTATACCTTGGGGTCGGGACTGAGGCCATGAGCTCCATCCTGGTCCGGGAGAAAGGAAAGAAGCAGCTATCAATTTACTATGTAAGTAGGGTCCTGTGAAAGATGGAGCTTCGATACCCAATTTTGGAGAAATTAGCTTTTGCTTTGGTCGTCTCGGCTCGGAGGCTCCGACCTTACTTCCAAGCGTATTCCATCCAGGTGGTGACTAACCATCCCCTTCGCAATATCTTTGAGGGGTGGAGCACTCCAGGAGGTTTGAAAAGTGGTCGGTGGAGCTGAGCAAGTTTGACATTTTTTTGTTCCCCGCCTCTCAATCAAGGCCCAATAAATGATCGACTTCCTGGCCGACTATGTGGTCGAAGTGGCGGAGACAGAGCTCATTCGCCCAGTTCCCTAGAAGGTGATGGTGGACGGTTCTTCGGGAAGGCACTCTTTGGGGATATGGGTGATCTTAGAGAGCCCCAAGGGACAAGGATAGAACAAACAGTGGTCATCCACTTTCCAATTACCAATAACCAAGCAGAGTATGAGGCGGTGATCGTAGGGCTGTGTCTGGCCAGAGAGCTGGGAGTGAAAGATGTGGAAGTGTTAACAGACTCCATGGTAGTGTCCTCCCAAATCAACGACGAGTTCGAGGCAAGGGAGACCACTCTCCAGCTGTATCTAGCAAAGGTGAAGGAAGTCATCGACATGTTCCAAACATTCCCCATCTCACACGTGCCGCGGGAAGAAAATGTACAGTTAGATCAGCTGGCCAAGTCCGTACCCCGTGCGGGTGGAACCCCGATAGACCTATTTCGCCCTTCCATTGAAGAAGGCAAGCTGATGAGGTGGATCAATGTCCTTCCTGGATGGATCCCTTCACAGCTTTCTTATCCACAGGGGAGTTCCCAGAAGGCACAGACAAAAAGCACTTCAAGCATAAGTCGGCGTACTACCTGATGCGCGATGGGAAGTTGTATAGGAAGACTCTCTCAGGATCGCTAGCGCGTTGCGTGGCTGAGGGGAAGGTCCTGAGAATTTTGGAAGAAGTTCATTCTGGGGAGTGTGAGAGCCATTCAGGAAGCAGGACCCTAGAGGGAAGGATAATAAGGCAAGGGTACTTCTAGCCGACCCTGGGCCAGGATGTTACCGAGTTCGCAAATAAGTGTCAGAAGTGCCAGTTGTTCGCCCCTCGCCAACTACTACCAGCCCAGAGGCTCAGAAGCATCATTGCCCCCTAGTCCTTTGCCATTTGGGGAATGGATCTTGTGGGACCCTTCCCCCAGGCTAGTGGGCAGAGGAGGTTCTTGTTGGTCATGATAGACTATTTTTCTAAGTGGTTGGAGGTCAAGGTGCTGACCAAGGTGACCTCCCAGGTGATTTAGAACTTTATATGGGGGGGGGGGAATTATTTGCCGGCACGGATTGCCTCAGGTCATTGTCACGTACAATGGGCCACAGTTTGCTAGCACAGAGTTCATTAGTTAGGCTCTCCCAAGATATGGTGGAGGAGCTGCACGACTTGTCAGCCATCCGGTAGGAAGAGGTCAAACGGCGGATGACCAAGTATTTCGACAAGCATGCCCGGATCAGGCAATTCGCAAAGGGAGATTTGGTCTTGAATAAGGCCGATGTGGCCAAGAGAACAGCAGCCGTCGGCAAGTTGAATCCCAATTGGGAGGGTCCTTATGTTATTGAAGAAACCTTGTAATCGGGGGGGGGGGGGGATGTCACCTCCAAGATGTGGAGGGGGTGCCCCTCAATCATGTCTGGAGCGGCGATGACTTGAAGCGTTTCTACCCATGAAAGTAATAAATCAATCCTCTTTCATATTCATGGTTGTTATTGATGGTTCGTTTGCTCAACATTTGGAATATGGGATGCGGCTGGCCAAAGAGAGATGTACGGTTGATGCTCAACACCTGCCATTAGGCTTTCACTAGCTGATTGGGCCGGTGGTAGCACCCGATGGTTGGCTAAAGAGATATCTGGTTGATGCTCAACACCCGCCGTCAGGCTCTCACTAGCTGATTGGGCTGGTGGTAGCGCCCGGTGGCTGACCAAAGAGATATGTCTGGTTGATGCTCAACACCCGCCGTCAGGCTCTCACTAGCTGATTGGGCTGGTGATAGCTCTTGATGGCTGGTCAAAGAGATGTCCGATTAATGCTCAGCACCCGCCGTCAGGCTCTAATTAGCTGATTGGGCCGGTGATAGCGCCCGGTGGCTGACCAAAAAGATGTCTGGTTGATGCTCAACACCTGCCGTTAGGCTCTCACTAGCTGATTGGGCATGTGGTAGCGCCCGGTGGCTGGCCAAAGAGATATGTCCGGTTGATGCGCAACACCCGTCATTAGGCTCTCACTAGCTGATTGAGCCGGTGGTAGCGCCCGGTGGCTGGCCAAATAGATATGTCTGGTTGATGCGCAACACCTGCCGTCAGGCTCTCACTAGCTGATTGGGCCGGTGGTAGCGCCCAGGTGGCTGGCCAAAGAGATGTCTGGTTGAAGCTAAACACCCGTCGTCAGGCTCTCTCCTAGCTGACAGGGTTGTTGGGCCCTCGGTGGGTATTGTGAAAAGCTTTGAAGCTAGGCCCGAAATTTCCCCCGCTGTCAGGCTCTCACCTAGCTGACAAGTCTAGAAGGTCCTCATTGGAATATTGGAGTGATTGAAGAATCCTCGGGGATCTCGCCGTCAGGGATCTCACCATCAAGGATCTCGCCGTCAGGAATTTCGCTGGTCAATAAAAGGCACTCAAGGATAAGCCTGAGGCAAAGTGTCATGGGCAGGACAGTCTACACGCAAATGCAAATGCTCGGAAGAAGATCTCACAAATGGCTCACTCAAGGTGTGTGTGAGCCAATATAGAGAGAATGGCGCAAGAGTTAAATCCTAAACAAAAGGTTCTAAGTCAAAAATTGTCGGTATGTGTGAGCCATTATGGCGAGAACGGCGCAGGGTCCTATTCTAAGCGGCAAGTTCGAGAAGTCGAACAATCTAAGCGTGTGTGAACCAATGAGGCGAGAACGACGCGAGACCCAGTTCTATATATCGAGATAGCAAAATCAAGTCTACGTGTTGACGCAGCGAAAGGTTGATCTATGGTCTCGTGAGATGTCTTGACCATGGGCTACTTAAGTTGAAGTGCGAGTAGAATGTGTTTTCCCATGACAGATCATTCTAAGTTAGAACAAAAGGAAAGAAGATAAAAAAATTTCACACCAAAATATTATCATTCATTCATTGATCAAGTTACATCTTGCAAAAAGAAGGGCAAGGAAAAAAGGGAAAAACAAATACAAAAGAAATACAAGCGAGAAATTCAAGGCGATGAGGTCGATTGCTCGCTCTCGCCAGAAATGTCGTCTGCGCTGTCTTCTGGTTCAGGGATGGGCATGAAGAGCTCTGGAATAAAGATCTCGGCAGTAACCTTCTCTCCCTCACCCTTCAAGAATCCAGCCCTCTGCATCGTCTGAAGCGAGTGTCTTGTCACCATGATGGCATTCTCTTGCATCATGAGCTCCAGCTCGTGTCGCGAGTACATCAGAGCTTTCTTCTTCTCGGCAGGGGAGGGGGAATCAGTGAGCCGATCCATTGCTGATTCTGGGCCTTTAGCCTCCGGTTCTCCTCCTCGAGCCGAGCAATGTACGCATCATGTCGGGCAGCAGTCGGGGCATCCTGCAAGCGTTAGAGCGAGAAAGATGTTCAGTGAATGCACTGGATGGGAGAAGCTTATCACTCCACCTGCTCGCTCGGCGAGCTCGCTCTCGGCAGTGGCCAGCTTCTGCTTTAGGTTTGACACTTCCTTAGACAGTGCGGAACGCGAGGCACTGACATCTGCCATCTGTCGTGACAGGCGGATACCCCGACAAGCCGTCATGTTAGTGAGCTCGATGGCGCGGAGTTGGGCTCGCGAGCTCTCATAGAAGAGAGACTGCATGAGAGTGTCGTCGTAGTAGGCAGTGCTGTCCCACCCAAACAACCCGAAGGTGAGTGCATATGCCTGGTCGGAGACAGTCTCGTCCTTCTGCCAGGAGGGGAGGATGGTAGATACATGGGTCCTATTGATCTCGCGGTCCCAAACCAGCAAGGGTTCGCCGACGTCGGCGCGTGCAAGCGATAACGAAGCGTTAGTGAGCTCTTTCACTACTTTTTCTCACATTGGAAAGAACATCCTTGTCCAATAGCTTCTCGCCCAAGCCAAAGTTCCTATGGCCCCTAGGCTCCACCTTCTCTGTCGCCGCCGAAATCCCGTCGGTCTCGCCGGCCTCCTTCCCAGCAGTCTCGCCAGCGGGAGGATCTGAGATGATCTCCTTGCCTTTGGCGAGATCTGCGGTTTTTTGGCTTCTTAGGAGGCGGTGGAGGAGGAAGTGTGTCAGGCTTTCGCTTTTGGCTGCCCAATTTTGGCAGCGACTTTGGTTCGCTTTTGCATGCCATGATGGCAACCTCCGCGCGTGCCTTCTCGGAGGCGAGTGATGTGTTGCTCGCGGAAGGCAGGTTGAGGGGAAGATCTCGCGCCCCTGGACATATATCATAAGTTAGCAAAGTTTTATTTTCCTTAGGATAAAAGATTGCGAGAGCTACCTTCCCCGGCGAGTACAGGAAGGAGCGTGTCGACATTCCTCCCCAGATGGGGAACGTCGAAGTCCTTTCCGAAAAGGAATTGATGGAGCTTGGACTCGTGGCCGCCGAGAGAGGAATGGCGGTCAGTTGACTCTTCCTGTTGGATTGGCGAGATGGGGAGGTTGCTGAAATCCCCGGAGATGAAGATGAACTTCCAAATTCAGTGATGTATCTTGTTGGCGAGACCTTTGGCCTTAAGGTTGTTGTCGAAGAAGAACGCGATCCTGTCCCTCTTGCCGCAGAAGTTGAATAGTTTGCGGAAGATAGGAAGACTGAACTCTATCCGCTCCTCCCGCAAGTAGCAGGCGAATGTTAACTAGCAAAGCGATGGAGTTGGGGTTGAGCTGTGCGGAAATGACGCCGAAATAGCGCAAGGTCTGGCGGACTTCTGATCAGATGGGGAGGCGCAATCCTACCTCAAAATGTTCGGCAGGACTAGCGAGTTCATAGAGCAAGAAGTGGTTGATTGATTCGTCCTTCCCCGGGTGTCGCGCGGTGAAGCCCGGCAGGACATAAAGACTAGCGAGCGAGTGGTATTCTTCTTCAGATAGGTTGTAGTTCATGAAGGGGTAGTCGGCGAATGCGGCTGCGCACTTGGTTCGATCATCGATGTCTCCTGTCATCTCGCGAGAGTTGGGAAGAAAGCGTAGAAGCGCTAGTGCAAAGGAAGGAAAAGCAAGTAAGCATAAGGGTTGGAAATATTGAAAGCAGTGGTTAATGTGGTAGGTGAGGAGTCTATTTATAGAAAATTTGGGCGGGAAAGGATTTGGGTTGGGAAAAGTGCGGATAAGCGATTCCCTATATCCAGCTTAAAATCCTGTTGAGATCTCGCACTCCCTCACTCGCCTCCAAGATATGGTTGAATACTATAAAGCCTTAAAAGTAAGTTCAGAAACAAAACATGAAAACAGATAGAACAGATGGCGAGAACGTTTAAGCAAGATAAACAAGAAAAAATGTACAGTTTCATTGTCCAATAGCATTCGGCATAAGAACTGGAAATTATTACAGACATTAAAAGAAGAGAGCAGGAAGGCAAGAGTCGGTAAGCCCACCAGGGGCCGTCAGCACCGTCCCCGGCCTCCCCTTCCCACCCTATGCATCATGTGAGAATACTACAGTGCGTGGATGGTCTGCATCTCCTGCTGGGAAAGGCGCAGTTGATCTTCTGCTCGTGCGACGTGGATTCCGGGAAAGTCCCTCATGCCACCAGCATCTCCCCCCAGCTCGACAATCAGTTGCATGTAGTTGTTCTCCAGGCAGAGCACCCGCTACTCGATAGACTTGTGGTTCTCGCGAACCTGGCTGTAGAGTTCATGCAGCATCAGTGCATGCTTCCGTAGAATCTCCACCGTCGACCGCTTTAGCGCCACGACATCCTTTGGCTCGCCTAGGAAGGTGACGATTGAGTCAGGCGATGGGGGAGGCGAGAACTTCTCTTCGTCAATGTCAACATCGGTCGACGAGATCTCGCGGTAACCTGCAATGGATGGTATTAGATGTGCGTAATCTTCATTCTTTTTAGAGGGTGAATGCGATTGGTTACCTGGTCCGGTATCCGTGTCCTTGCCTGAGTGCCGACGAGAAGTGCTGGGCCGCCCCTCGAAGGGATTATTGAATGTGATGTGCGTCTTCCCGAGCCTGGGGGGCAGAATTGACGGCTCAGCGACTGGAACGTCGTCTTGGGCAGTTAAGTTGTCACTCGCTGGAGGTAGTCGGTCCGAGGCGGGATCAAGGGGAATCAGGAGAGTAGGGGATTTGGGCGTTGTAGTACCCAGTCCCATGATCCCAAAGGCAGGAGCTGTAAAAATAAGGGTAAGCAGACTGATAGAAGGCGAATGGGTAAAATAAGAAATATTGTTATCTCGCGGGAGATCCTCCGATTTATGTGGGGAGGTGATCTCGGGGGCCATCTCATCATTGTCGGGCTCAAGCGAGTGCGATGCAACACTCGCCTCCTCAACCTCTTTCCCCTTTAGCGATATCTGCAAGCGAACACGTTGGAATTTGTTTCTATCCCGGTAAGGAATGTAAAGCGAGTGAGGATACCCGGGGGATCCCAGAATGGGAGGGAGTCCGCGAGATGGACTCATCCCTGGTCAGGTCGCGCCTGACCATCTTGGCCTTCTTCATTTTTTGGGAAGATCCCGGGGCTTTTCGGGCAAGCCAAGGGGTGATTGAGCCCATCAAAGTTTTGGTCTCGGCTTGGGCAGTAGTGAGGCAATCCCGGGCTTCCTTCGAGAGCGGCATCGAATTGGAGGCGAGAAAACCAAGGAAAATGGATGGGGCAAAAATCGTCTATCCCCGATTGGATATTTATAGAGTCGGGAAGGGGACCACAAAAGATTCTCTTCCTGGTCAACAGACACTCATCAAATACTTGGAGTTGATTTACTCTTTCCGAGATTTGCGAAAGCTCGCAAAGAGCGGAGATTCTGTACAACCACGTATTCGCTGAGTGAGCCCATTCCGACAGGTTCAGGGTATTGTAGGTTATTCAGGCCCAAAAGTATCAAATTTACAAGTGAGATGGGCTGACCATCACTCGCCCAGTGCCCAAAAGAGCACTCACCCAGACTAGTGGGGAAGCAGTCAGGCCCTTAGGCGAACACAATATTCATCATGCACTCGCGCCATACTCGCGCCTCAGCACGCATCCATGAGGACATCTTGCCAAGCCAGGCGAGTTGTTGCCCAAGTTACTACTCGCCCCTCAGAGAGAGCCTGGGGGAGAGTGTGCGGTGTACAACCCTGTATCCGACAAGTGGGTCAGCAGGAGCCAGACTGGCCAAATCGGGCAGTCTGAGTCCCTAGGCGAGCTCGGTAGGAGGGAGAGCTCGGCAGTCTCCGGCTAGCCCAGATGGGGTGAGATACTTTCGGGAGGCAAGCTCATACTCGCCAAGCCCTGTTCATCGAGCTCTGGGACTTTCGTCGAGCTCTGGGACTTTCGTCGAGCTCTGGGTTGTTCGTCAAGCTCTGGGCTGCTCGTCGAGATCTGGGCCTTTCGTCGATCTCTGGGCTGTTCGTCGAGCTCTGGACCTTTTGTCGAGCTCTGGGCTGTTCCCCGAGTTCGGACCGTTCAACAAACCTGCGTCATGCGAGCAGGGTAGGCTGGGCCCGTACTCGCCCAAGGTCGAAGATAGGTGACGAGTGCCGGCTCCATCGAGCACTCGCCGCCCTTGCCGAGCATGGGTTGTTGAGGACTACTCGCTCAGTGATCGACGAGGTGTTTTTACCATTTTGCCCTCGCTGGTCTATCCATAACCAGTTAAAATAGCGGAGTTACGTTGTTGGCAGACCCAATTGGGTTGCACATAGCTGTTCGGAACAGTAGAGGTTGGCTATTCGCAGGACGTTTTCGGAAATCTATAAATAGGACCCAAGAGGTACCTCAGAAGGCATGCTCACTTGTCTCCCAGCCTTATAGCGCTTTTTGAGGTACCTTAGCCCGATATTTGGCTAAGGAGGGGAAGCACTCAGAAATCTTCCAGGTGTATGGTGGGTCCTCCGCGCTGGGCCCTTGAGTCAGTCCCCTGTTTTTTTTTCCTTTGTCATTTTTCTTGCAGGAGAGAAGTAGGTGTGTGATCACCCCTTCCCCAAGGGTGAACTCCATCGAGACCAAATTCTCGGTTTCAACATTTTGGTACGATGAGTGTGGAGCGTGGTCAACACAAAAAATCTTTAGCAAGCTCAATGAAGGGAGGAGAAGGACAAGGCTCGGACAGGTCCGACTCGACGCCCCACCTCTTGCCATAGTGGGGATGTTCAAAGATTTCAGGCAGGAAGTGCTCGGCCTCGTCAGGTTCGCACTCGGCGCGCATGCCAAATACTCGACTCCACCAGCGCTAGTACTCGCGGTCCCAGCCCTTGGCGAGGATGCTCTCGACAGGCGAGCTGGGAAGGAGGTTGTCGAGGAAGGGAGAGGCGGAGAGCTCCCCGGGCGAGTGCTCTTCCCGGGCTCGGCAAGCGGCGGCAGGTTCGACGAGATGGGGGTGCGAGGCCCCCCGCTCTCCCAGCAGGGGGAGGCAGCCCCTTCAGCGAGATGGTCTCTTCTGCCCCAATTACGGAGGGGTTCAGAGAGCCAGAGATGTCTTACTACGCCGGGAAGGGAGACCCGGTCCAGCACGTCCAGTGGTTTGAGGACGTGGTCTCGATCCGACATATGTCGAATGGATTCAAGTGCAGGCTCTTCGCCATCACCCTCAAGGAGAAGGCGAGAGAGTTGGTCCACAAGTTGCCGGCCAATTCCATTTGCTGCTTCGAAGACCTACGTTGGGGGTTCATGCTGAGGTTCACCACCTCCAAGAGGAGGAAGAAGGAGTCGGAGTCCCTGTTCCGCATCAAGCAGGGAGTGAACGAGACCTTGAGGAGCTACGTGGATTGGTTCCAGGATTAGGTGACCCAGGTCCAAGAGATGTCAGGGCATACCCTGATGTTGGCATTCACTTTGGGGCTACATCAGGGTTTCTTCCGAATGGAGCTGAAGAGGGTGTCACCCCTCTCCTACGAGGAGCTAATGGAGAGGGCGGCGAGAGAAGTCGACGGGGAGTCGTCGAATCTGGAGTTTGCACGGAAGCTGGACAGGTGGGCTACGGAGGAAGAGAGGCCAAGAGGTGGCAGGGGACAGGAGGAGAGAATAGCTGAACCTCGGCAGAGGGAACAATAGCAACAACAGCAGCCCAAGTGGGGGCGTAAGGAGCCGAACCATCGTCTAAGGTGGAGGCCGGAGTGGCAAGACCATGGGACGTAGAGAGGTCACCATGGGGGGATAACCGCCATGGAGGCCAGGGCCAGTTTTACCCTCCATGTAGGAGGCAAGGCCAGAGGCCACCTCTCCCTAACAAGGACCAGGCTATGGCAATAGCCATGGGAGAGAGGATGAGAGCAGCGCAGAGGAGAAGAAGGGAGGTTAGGGTGGAGCTGCCCTATTGTGAATTCCATTAGGAGGAAGGGCACACTATAGCCACGTGTCCGGAGTTACTCGAGATGAGAGGAAACAGGGAGCAGTAGCAGCAGCAAGACTGCCAGGGAGTGCGGATCGAGGAAGTCCTGCCTCAGGCAGAGGAGGACAGGTGTGAGGACCGGGCCGATGTTGGGGCCTGGGGAGGGATCAAAGTGATCCATGGGTGGTGGGGATAGAAGCTTCCCGCAAGGCAAGTCTCCACACCATGTACCTCAGGAGCGTTGGCTCCACATCCCAGACCCCACCCCCGAAGGAGAAGATCACCTTCTCAAAGAAGGATATGCTAGACCATGAGGACCCTTTCTGTGACATGCTGGTCATCCATTCAACGGTCGAGAACTTCACCGTCTCCCGGATCCTCATCGATAACGGGAGCTCGGTCAACGTCATCTTCAAGAAGGCGTTTGATGCGATGAAGGAAGGGGCCAAGAGGGTGCTGGCCTCGGATGGACCTCTCTTTGGATTCTCGGGGGAGAGGAAGGTGGTCGAAGGAGGAGTGAGACTCCATATCACTCTGGGTGGGCAGTCCCGCACCTGCAGGTTTGTCATCGTGGACGCCCCCAGCAGCTACAACGCCATCTTTGGGTGACCCCTCATCAGCGCCTTCCGCTGCATCCCCTCGTCCTTCCACCAATGCCTGAAGTTCAACGCCGAGGGGATCTAGGTCCGGGTTCAGGGAGACCCCAAGGTAGCAAGAGAGTGTTACTTCACGGCGGTAAACTCCATCTCTTGGCAGGATGGGGCCGAGGAGATAGAGCGGAGGATGGAGGAGGCGGAGTAGGATGTAGTGGAGATTGAGGTGGAGAACCGCACCCAGGTGGAGGTGGCGGAGGAAGTTTAGGAGTCGGCCGAAGTCATGGTCATGGAGGAGGCTGAGGAGGAAGTTCCTGCCCCAGGTGGGGAGGACGTTGGAGAGTGGGGAGGGCAGTCTTGTCTGGAGGCTGTGAAAGAGGTGGTGAAGATGGAGGTTCTCACCCTCGAAGGTAGGGTGGAGAAGGTCTGCATCAGCGGGGGGTTGACCCCAGCCGACCAGGAGAGGATGTTGGAGTGCATCCAAAAGAAAGTGGACATATTTGCCTGGAGCACCGCGGAGATGCCGGGGATCGATGCAGACGTCGCCTGTCACCGCCTCAACTTGGACCCGTAGGCTCGCCCCATCCAGCAAAAGAAGAGGTCCATGCCGGACAAACTGGCCGAGTCCATCAGGGAGGAGGTGGTCAAGCTCCTCAAGGCCGGCTTTGTATCTGAAATACAATACCCCGGTTGGGTCTCCAATGTAGTAATTGTTAAAAAAAGAGACAGTCGGTGGCGTATGTGTGTTGATTTTTCTTTACTTAATAAATCATGCTCCAAGGACTGTTATCCTTTGCCTCAGATCAACGCGTCGGTTGACTCAGCCATTAGTTTTCCTGTAATGAGTTTTCTTGATGCATTTTCATATTATCACTAAATCAGGATGCACCCCCCCCCCCCCGACGTCAAATATGTCTCCTTCATCACGGGGGAGGGGTGCTACTGCTACAAAATGATGCTCTTTGGGCTGAAGAATGCAGGGCCGACCTACCAGAAGATGATGGACAGGGTCTTCCGAGAGTAGAGGGGGAGGAACCTGTAGGTGTATGTAGATGACCTCATGATCAAGAGCCGAGACGTGGACTCCCACCTCCAGGACCTAGAGGAGACCTTCGTCACCCTACGCGAGCACAAGATAAGGTCGAACCCCCTGAAGTGTGTCTTCGAGGCCAGCAGGGGCAAGTTCCTGGACCATCTTCTCACCCCCGCAGGGGTAGAGCCAAATCCTGATAAGGTCCGAGCAATCATGGAACTGGGATCACCTCGGAGTACTAAAGTGGTGCAGCGATTGACAGGGAAGCTGGCAGGGTTGAGCAGGTTCCTTTCCCGGGTTGGGGAGAAGTGCTCTCCCTTCTTCAAAGCATTAAGGGGAAGCCAAAAATTCGAGTGGACCAAGGAGTGCGAGGAGGCATTCCAAGCCCTGAAGAAGTAGTTGACTCAAGCTCCGCTTCTCCAAGGGTCGAAGGAGGGGGAGGATCTATACTTGTATCTCGGGATCGGAGCAGAGGCCTTGAGCTCTGTCCTGGTTCGGGAAGAGGGAAAGAAGCAACTCCCCAAATACTATATAATCTGGGTGTTGAGGAAGGTCGAGCTCCGTTATCCCATCATGGAAAAGCTGGCCTTCGCTCTAGTCATCTCGGCCCGGAGGCTCCGGCCTTACTTCCAGGCACACTCGATCCGGGTGGTGACTGACCACCCCCTCTGCAACATCTTCGAGGGGGTGGAGCATTCAGGCAGATTGGCTAAATGGTTGGTGGAGCTGAGCGAGTTCGACATCACCTTCATCCCCCCGTCTCTCGATCAAGGCCCAAGCGATGGACGATTTTCTGGCTGGCTATGTGGTCGAGGTAGCGAAGGAAGAACTCACTCACCCAGTCCCATGGAGGGTGATGGTAGATGGCGTTTTGGGAAGGTATTCCCTGTGAGTGAGGGTGATCTTGGAAAGCCCCTAGGGAACGAGAATTGAATAAACGGTGGCGGTGTACTTTCCCATCACCAACAACCAGGCCAAGTACGAGGCAGTGATTGTAGGGTTCCGCTTGGCCAGGGAGCTGGGGGTGCATGACGTGGAGATCCTCACTGACTCCATGGTGGTGGCCTCCCAGATCAACGAGGAGTTTGAGGTAAGGGAGCCTACCCTTCAGTTGTACTTGGCGAAGGTGAAGGGGTCATCGGCACGCTCCAGACCTTCTCTGTCCGACATGTGCCCAGGGAGGAGAATGAACATGTAGACCAACTGACAAAGCATGGTCCCCGGGTGGGAGGTACCATCACCGATCTGTTCTGCCATTCCATCGAAGAGGGAGAGCTGATGGAGGTGGATCAACACCCCATGTGGATATACCCATTCACGACCTTCCTTTCCACAGGGGAATATCCAGAAGGGATGGACAAGAAGAAACTCAAGTATAAGTCGGTGTACTATCTAATGCGCGATGGGCAGCTGTACCGAAATACTCTCTCAGGGATGTTTGCACGTTGCGTGGCCGAGAGGGAGGTGTTGAAACCGGAAAACCGGTCTCTTGTGGAGTTCGACCCTTGGGGAAGGGGTGGCCGCGCACCTACTTCACTCCTGCAAGAAAACGACAAAGAAAAGAAGAAACAAGGACTAGACCAAGGGCCCGGCGTGGAGGTCCCACCACAAACCCGGAAGATCTCAGAGCGCTTCCCCTCCTTAGCCAAATGCCGGGCTAAGGTACCTCAGAAAGCGCTAGTAGGCCAGAGAATTAGTAAAAACGTGCCTTCTGAGGTACCCCTTGGGTCTTATTTATAGGAAAAGATGGCCTGCCAATATACAACCTTCACTGTTTTCGAGGACTACAGGCAAACCAAAAGGGGCCACACAGTAGAAGTGTGTCATGGCCAAGATGCGAGCTGGACCTAAGGGGGCACTCGCTCGGCAAGGGGCCCGACTCGCCTCGCCCTGGGCTTAGGCGGGCACGGGCTCGGCGGACTGTGCTCGGCTAGCGCTGGGCTCGGCTAGACTATTGCCGAGTTTGGGCTCGGCACGACGATCGCCGAGCTCGGACTCGGCACGGAGATCGTCGAGCTTGGCTCGACTATCGTCGAGCCCTGTCTTCGCACCCGAGCTTGGTCTCGACAAGCTGGGCTTCGTTCGACCATCGCCGAGCTCGGACTCGGCACGGAGATCGTCGAGCTTGGCTCGACTATCGTCGAGCCCTGTCTTCACACCCGAGCTTGGTCTCGACAAGCTGGGCTTCGCTCGACTATTGCCGAGCTCGGACTCGGCAAGCTGGGTCCAAGTTGATCTGAGCCGGCCGGTTCAACCCCTGTCGACCACTCGCAGGATACGGGGTTGTACATAATCCCCGCTCTTTGCGAGGTTGGGACAAGCTCGGAAAGAAACATCCAACCCCATGGGATCCGGCGAGTGCGACAGGGGCAGAAAGGAATCTTCTGGTAGGCCCCACAGATAGCTATATATATGTACCCCTGCGCATCTGGCTGACCTTTGCCCTTCCCCAAATTCTGACAAGATGCCGCTCCCCAAGGAAGTCCTAGAGCGACTCGCACGCTCCCGCGGAGAGATCGCTGCCCAGGTCGCGGGGCTAACCAACCTTGAAGCCCCTGCTCGCCGTTTTGCCGATCTCAGCTCGGCCAAGCGGGCGAAGCCTCTTCCCCCGGGGGCCGAACCCATCCTGGCCGACTTTACTGCCGCCTTGGGGAACGGGGCCGGTTCCTCCAACCAGCCAATTCTTGGCTCCTCCGCTAAAAGTCTCGTGGAATTGTCTTCTGACCGGGAGAACAGCGGCGAAGCGTCCACCCCCCGGACCAAAAGTGCTCCTGTCAACTCGCCACGGCAGGATCCCGAGGTTAAGGAGCCGGGCTCGCGAGAACCGGCGTCGCCGAGTCGCCTCCCTTCTCGGCAACCCTCCCCTGGATCCCCGGTCGTGGGGAGGGGCGCCGGGATTATCCCCGTTCCCGGCTACCAACTCGCTCCTCAAGAACTGCCGGGGCGTGGCAAGGACCTGCGCCACTTCTCTCCTCGCGCCCACCCGGAGGAGCCAGGCTCGCGCGGTAAGTTTCCGGCATTGCTCTTCTGTTCCGTGGATTTTTGCTTTTCTGACCGTCTTTCAATTCTTCACCCAGAATTTCCCGGGCGGACGGAGGACGGCGAGTCCGTGGATCGACCTCCCTACTCGCCCCTCCCTTCTCCAAGCGCCCTGGACGCCTTCCTGGACTCCGAGGTGGGCAGCCCTGAACGCGCAAGACGGGAGCGGAAGGTTCTCAAGAAGCTGGTGCGCGAGCTCCACGACCTGCGGAAGGACAACAACAGGCTGCAGTGGGAGTGCTCGCGTCTCGCCTGGCGTTCGAGGAGGCGTCTTCCCTGGTGCTGATGGACGAAATCGACGAGAACCTGCGGGTGATAAACAGGAACATGGGGCGGCTTCGCGAACTTCATGCGCGGCGGCCTGCGGCGGCGGGTCGGCGAGACCGGGGAGAATGAAACGGCTCTTCTGTCAGTCGGCCGGTACTCGCCCCCGCCCTCGCATGGTCCTCGCGCCCCTATTTGTATTTTTTCTTTTATTTATTCTGAATGGTCTGCATGTAATAATCTTGGAACAACTTTTTAATTACTTTGTATATGTAGACGCTTTTTCAATATTTCGGCGAGTCTTTTCGAATTCCCCCTTCGGGGACCTGGCCAGCTCGCAAGGCTTGCGAGGAGAGGGTGGCGAGGTGGCGCGGCGAGACCGGACCGATCGGCCGACTCGCCCTCCCTCTCACCCTTCTTTACCTTCCTCTATAAATAGACCTTCTCACCTACCCCCGAGGCACGCCTTTATTGCTTTCGAATTTTTGCTTCGCTCCTGTCTTCCCGAGCTCGCGCTTTCCCTTTTCTCTGTGACCATGGTGAAGACCAACCCTGATGCGGACGGTCGGTCTAAGTGCGCCCAGCACTTCGTTGATCACTGCTTTTTCGAGGGGCACATCACAGAGGAGGAGCTCGTCGAGTTCACGGCGGCGTTCGTCCCCCCGGCTTCCAGGCTCGCAGGCCCGCCGAGCATGAAGCCATCAACTCCTTCCCGGAGGGCGAGCTCGCCTTTCCCATCTCGCACTTCGAGGTGGGACTGCGCCTCCCCCTCTGGCCAGAAATCCGCCAGATCCTGAAGTACTACGGCGCGGTGCCCGCGCAGTTGAATTCCAACGCCATCGCTATGATGGTGGCGTTCGCCTGCTTCCTTCGCCGGGAGCGAATTGAGTTCAACCTCGCGGTATTCCGTAAGTTGTTCTCTTACAAGGCTACTCCCGACGGGGTCGCCTACTTCGGCGGGTCCTTCATCAAGGTTCGCGAGCTGGCGAACAAGAACCACAATTGGATGACCCGGCTCGTCTTCATCAAGGGCGACCTCGGCAACATCCCCTTTCGCCCCCTGCAGAAGAGCGAGGACATATACCGTCCTCCTTCCCTGTCGGGTAGCGACGCTGACCTCCACAAGTTCTTCCTCCACAAGGACTTCGAGGTCGCCTTCCTCCGCCGCGGCCTCGACTTGCTTCAGCCCGTTCTCCCCGGCGAAGGTATACCTCGCTCAGCCCTCTCTCGAACTTCATCAAGGTGGATCTCATACGATTTTTCCCTCTTTTTTTTTGACTAAGTCTTTCTCTGCAGGGGAACGGGTTCTCCCGGAGCATCCGCCGTTCGCCGACCCGGGGGTATTCTCGGACCCTCTGGAGCTGGCCCGGGCGGCGGCGCTGGCTTGTCGCGAGGAGCAACCGCGAGTCCAACCCTCCGGCAAGAAGCGCTCGGAGTCCGGGGGGTCGAGCTCGCGCCCCGATTCTTCGCTCCCCAAGAAGAAGAGGGCGAAGGTGGTCTCGCGCGGACGGCTGCACCTTCCCTCGTCTCCCGCCAAGTTCATGAGCTCGCTGGAGGCTCTGTCCGACGAGCCGCCCTTGAGCCCGCTGAAAGAAGCCTCCTCTCCCCGAAAGGGGAAGAAGAAGAGCGGGCCGTCCTCCGATTCTACCGGGGAGGACACCGTCCGCGAGCCCAGTCTGCCGAAGGATCACCCCAACTTCGACAAGGGGAGCAAGAGCAAAGATGCGGCTGGCGAGCCCATCTTGAAGTGGGACGAGGGGGCTCACCGAGTTTCCGTCTCCACTCGCGCCCCCTCCTGGGGAGCTCGCCGGCCGCCCACCGCCCATGCCTTCGCTTTCGGCTTCGGCCTCTACAGCCGCGACAGCGCCGAGTCGTACAAGAAGCTGACCCCTAGTCAGCTCGGCTACGAGGGGATGCAGGCCCACCTGCGGGCCTTCGAGCTCCATCACATGATGGTCCGCCGCGGCTTCCAGCTCAGCAACGCCCTGCTGACTGCCGAGTAGGAGCGCGACCTGGCGAAGGAGAGCGCGGCCGACGCGGAAAGGCGGTTCGGCCTCGCGGACGCCCTACTCGCGAAGTCTATCGGCGGCCTGGTAATCGCTGGATACCCCTATTTACCTTGCCTTGCTTAAGATTATTCCTGCGCGTGTTCTGAACTTCTAGTCTTACAGGACGCCGAAGCCGCTAACGCGATGCGAGACGAGATGGCTCAGTTGCGGGCTCAGCTCGCTGAGCGGGAAGCCCAGCTCGCCGATCAGAAGGCATATTCCCAGGAGCAGGAGGCTGTTGCCGCCCGGCTGGGGGCGGAGGTGGAGGAATTGAAAGAGAAGAATAAGGGGCTCCTGGGAGAGGTCCTTCGCCAAGCCGACGCTCTCCCTCCCCCGGACGCCAGCGAGCCGGCCTTCCCCTTCAAGAGGCCCCGGGTGTTTGGCGAGGCTGACGTCGCGGAGCGGCTGCGAGTCAACTCCGTCGAGGCTGCCGAGTATCTCCTACAGGCCATGAGGGGGACGGGGATCTTGGCGGAAGGCTGCGAGGAGGTCACCGTCCGGGAGCTCCTGCCAACCCTGTTCCCGCCCAGCCCGCTCAGCGAGAAGGAAGACAGCTTTGACTCGCTTTTTGCTGGGGTGAGGGAGAAGGACGCTCGGCTCGGCGACGAGGAGGATCGCCACTCGAGGGGGGAGGGCGAGAGTTAAATTTTGTTTTCTTTTCTCTGTTCTTCTTTGTACCCTGCCGAGGCGGGCCTTGTAAACCTGTAATGATAAATCAAAGATATTTTTGCACGATTTTGCTATCTTCTTTTTGAGCTTACTGGCGATGTTATACCCGCGCGCTGGGTAGAGCGACCTCGCCTGTAGAATGTTTTGAGTTAGGACCAACCCCCGCGGTGCTCGCGGCGAATCCCTAGGACACGTGCTCGCGCCATATCCTACTCGCGCCTTATCTTCCTCTGCCATGTCTCGCCTTAGCTTTTCGACAATTCAGACAAGTGAAAACACGCTTGGGTCAAGATATTGCCGGCATCCGCCTTAGGCATCAGGGCATGTCTTTCGCCGAGTTGGCTGGAGCGAGGCTGGGCTCGCTGGAGGGAGCCGTTCTCCTTCCCCTGAGTCTGGGACAGAACCAAGGTTTCTTTAGTAGCGAGCTGGAGAAAAAGGGGAGGGGGCGGGGTAGGATATTCCGAGCTCGCCGTCTTAACTGGCGAGCTCCCCCCCCCCCTGGTATTTTCCTCGGGCCAACTCCCAGTCCCAGCTTTAGGGTCGTAGCGACGTCCATCGAGACTCGGCCGTGCCAGCTAGGTGGGAGCCTGGCAGGGGAGTGACGAGACCTATCCTCCGAGCGAGAAGACTTAGAAACTTTTGCCTCTCCCGGGTGCTACCACCGGGCCAGTCAGCTAGGTGAGAGCCTGAGGGCGGGTGTTGAACATCCTCCGGGCTCAGCCCCAGGGTCATAACGACGTCCATCGAGACTCGGCCGTACCAGCTAGGTGGGAGCCTGGCAGGGGAGTGACGAGACCTAACCCCAGAGCGAGAAGACTTAGAAACTTTTGCCTCTCCCGGGTGCTACCACCGGGCCAGTCAGCTAGGTGAGAGCCTGAGGGCGGGTGTTGAACATCCTCCGGGCTCAGCCCCAGGGTCATAACGATGTCCATCGAGACTCGGCCGTACCAGCTAGGTGGGAGCCTGGCAGGGGAGTGACGAGACCTAACCCCAGAGCGAGAAGACTTAGAAACTTTTGCCTCTCCCGGGTGCTACCACCGGGCCAGTCAGCTAGGTGAGAGCCTGAGGGCGGGTGTTGAACATCCTCCGGGCTCAGCCCCAGGGTCATAACGATGTCCATCGAGACTCGGCCGTACCAGCTAGGTGGGAGCCTGGCAGGGGAGTGACGAGACCTAACCCCAGAGCGAGAAGACTTAGAAACTTTTGCCTCTCCCGGGTGCTACCACCGGGCCAGTCAGCTAGGTGAGAGCCTGAGGGCGGGTGTTGAACATCCTCCGGGCTCAGCCCCAGGGTCATAACGATGTCCATCGAGACTCGGCCGTACCAGCTAGGTGGGAGCCTGGCAGGGGAGTGACGAGAGCTAACCCCAGAGCGAGAAGACTTAGAAACTTTTGCCTCTCCCGGGTGCTACCACCGGGCCAGTCAGCTAGGTGAGAGCCTGAGGGCGGGTGTTGAACATCCTCCGGGCTCAGCCCCAGGGTCATAACGATGTCCATCGAGACTCGGCCGTACCAGCTAGGTGGGAGCCTGGCAGGGGAGTGACGAGACCTAACCCCAGAGCGAGAAGACTTAGAAACTTTTGCCTCTCCCGGGTGCTACCACCGGGCCAGTCAGCTAGGTGAGAGCCTGAGGGCGGGTGTTGAACATCCTCCGGGCTCAGCCCCAGGGTCATAACGATGTCCATCGAGACTCGGCCGTACCAGCTAGGTGGGAGCCTGGCAGGGGAGTGACGAGACCTAACCCCAGAGCGAGAAGACTTAGAAACTTTTGCCTCTCCCGGGTGCTACCACCGGGCCAGTCAGCTAGGTGAGAGCCTGAGGGCGGGTGTTGAACATCCTCCGGGCTCAGCCCCAGGGTCATAACGATGTCCATCGAGACTCGGCCGTACCAGCTAGGTGGGAGCCTGGCAGGGGAGTGACGAGAGCTAACCCCAGAGCGAGAAGACTTAGAAACTTTTGCCTCTTGGGGGTTTAAGCTGCGAATCCCTTTACCTTCTCTATTTTAACAGAGCGTGAAATACGGCAACGAGATTCTCTTTCGTTCTTAAAGTCAAGTCATTTACAATATTTTCAAGGGTAAAAACGTTTCAGATCGTCGCCACTCCAAGTGTGGCTGAGGGTATCCCCTCTTATATCTTGGAGGCGATACCCCCCCGATTTCAAGGCCTCCTGCACAATGTAGGGGCCCTCCCAATTGGGGTGGAGTTTTCCCACAGCGGCTGATCTCCCTGCCGCATCCACTTTTTTCAAGACAAGGTCCCCCTCCACGAACTGCTTGACACGGACGTGCTTGTCGAAATACTTGGCCATCCTTCGCTTGGCCTCTTCTTGCCTGATGACGGACAAGTCGCGTAGTTCCTCCACCATATCAAGGGAGAGTCGGAGCTCCTCCTCATTCTCTGACCTCCATTCTTCCCTTCCGGCTCCTGCCTCGACGACCCGAGGCGTCTGGACCTCGAATTCGATAGGAAGAACGGCCTCGCAGCCGTGAGAGAGCTTGAAAGGAGTCTCCCCCGTGGCCGTATTGGGGGTGGTCCTTAATGCCCAAAGGACCGATGGAAGCTGCTCCACCCAGCTTCCCTTCAAGTTTTCCACTTTCTTCTTTAAGAGGTTCACGATGATTTTGTTGGCCGCTTCCACCTGCCCGTTGCTCCTGGGATGATGGACAGAAGCAAACCGAAGGTCAATTCCTAGCTGCTCGCAGAAACGAATGAACTCCGTGCTGGCGAACTGAGGTCCGTTGTCCGTGACAATAGCTTGTGGCAGCCCATGCCTGCAGATGATCTCCCCCCAGATGAAGTTCCTGACTACCTGAGAGGTTACCTTGGCTAGAGCCTTCACCTCCATCCACTTAGAAAAATAATCGATCATGACCAACAAAAACCTCCTCTGCCCGCTGGCCTGAGGGAAAGGTCCTACAAGGTCCAGCCCCCATATGGCGAAGGGCCATGGTGCCATGATACTTCTTAACCTCTGAGCCGGCTGGAGCTGGAGCGGGGCATATAGTTGGCACTTATGACACTTTTTCGCGAATTCGACTGCATCCTGACCGAGGGTAGGCCAGAAGTACCCTTGCCTGACGACCCTCCCTTCCAGAGTCCGACTCCCCGAGTGACTCCCACATTCACCGGAATGGACTTCCTCCAAAATTTTGTGCACCTCTCTTTCGGCCACGCAATGGGCCAACATCCCCGAGAGGGTCTTGCGGTACAACTGTCCCTCACGTAGGAGGTAGTATGCCGCCTTGTGCTTGAGCCCTCTTCGATCCATCCCCTCCGGGTATTCTCCGGTAGACAAGAAGATGACGAAGGGATCCATCCATGAGGGATGCTGTTCCACTTCCATTAGCTCCCCCTCCTCGATGGAAGGTCGGAAGAGATCCGTAATGGTGCCTCCCATCCGGGGGCCGTGCTTTGCCAGCTGGTCGACGGGCTCATTTTCTCCCCTCGGCACGTGCTTGATTGAGAAGGTCTGGAAGGTCCCGATGACCCCCCTTACCTTCATCAAATAGAGCTGCAGGGTGGGCTCCCTTGCCTCAAACTCCCCCTTGATCTGGGAAGCCACCACCATGGAGTCAGTGAGGACCTCCACGTCGTGCACCCCCAAGTCTCTTGCCAGGCGCAGGCCTGCGATTACAGCTTCGTATTCGGCTTGGTTGTTGGTGATAGGAAAGTGCACTACTACCGTCTGCTCGATCTTTATCCCCTGGGGACTTTCTAAGATGACCCCAACCCCTAAAGAATGCTTCCCCGAGGCACCGTCCACCCTGACTTTCCAGGGGAGAGGGCGAGTGAGTTTCTCCTCCGCCACTTCGACCACATACTCTGCCAGGAAGTCAGCCATAGCTTGGGCCTTGATTGAGAGTCGAGGGACGAAGGAGATATCGAACTCGCTCAGTTCCACCGACCATTTGGCCAACCTACCTGAATGCTCTACCCCCTTGAAGATGTTGCGCAGGGGGTGGTCGGTCACTACTCGAATTGAGTGTGCCTGGAAATAAGGCCGAAGCCTTCGGGCTGAGATGATTAGGGCGAAGGCCAGTTTTTCTAGGATGGGGTAGCGGAGCTCGGCCTTCTTTAGTATCCGACTCACATAGTAGACGGGGAGTTGCCTCTTCCCCTCTTCCCGAACCAAAACCGAACTCAAGGCTTCGGCCCCGACCCCTAGATATAGGAATAAGTCCTCCCCCTCCTTGGGCCCTTGGAGCAGGGGGGCCTGAGTCAGCTGTTTCTTCAAAGCCTGGAATGCCTCCTCGCACTCCGAGGTCCATTCAAACCTTCGACCCCCTCTCAAGGTTTTAAAGAATGAGGAACACCTCTCCCCGGCCCGGGAGAGGAATCTACTCAACCCTGCCAACTTCCCTGTCAGCTGCTGTACTTCCTTGGTATTTTGCGGCGACCTTAATTCCAGGATTGCCCTCACCTTGTCGGGGTTAGGTTCTACCCCCGAGGGGGTGAGAAGGTGCCCTAGGAACTTTCCCCGGCTTGCCCCGAAGACACACTTCAAGGGGTTCAGCCTCATCTTAAACTGGCGGAGAGTGGCGAAAGTCTCTTCCAAGTCCCGGATGTGGGAGTCGACATCCAAGCTCTTGACCATGAGATCATCCACATACACCTCGAGGTTCCTCCCCTTCTGCTCTCGGAAGACCCTATCCATCATTTTTTGGTAGGTAGCCCCTGCATTCTTTAGCCCGAAGGGCATCATCTTGTAACAATAACACCCATCTCCCGTGATGAACGAGACATCTTTGACGTCAGGGGGGTGCATCCTGATTTGGTGATAACCTGAAAAAGCATCTAGAAAACTCATTACAGGGAAACCGACGGCTGAGTCAACCAGCGCGTCGATCCGAGGCAGAGGATAACAATCTTTCGGGCATGATTTATTAAGAAGAGAAAAGTCGATACACATCCTCCACCGGCCGTCTCCTTTTTTAACCATTACAACGTTGGAGACCCAGCCGGGGTATTGGATTTCAGATATGAAGCCAGCCTCGAGGAGCTTGGCGACTTCCTCTCTGATTGGCTCGGCGAGCTTGTCCGTGATGGACCTCTTTTTCTGCTGGATGGGGGGAGCCTCCGGGTCCAGGTTGAGGCAGTGGCAGGCCACGTCGGGGTCGATCCCTGGCATCTCCGCGGCGCTCCAGGCGAAGATGTCCACGTTCCTCTGGATGCACTCCAGCATCCTGCCTTGAGCTTCCGGGGTCAGACCTCCGCTGACGCGGACCTTCTCCACCCTTCCTCCAATGGTGTGGACCTCCATCTCCTCCACCTCTTCCGCCGCCTCCAGGCGGGACTGCTCCTCCCATTCCCTGGTACCTCCCCTTCCGGGGGCGAGGGCCTCTTCCTCAGCCTCTTCGACGGCCATGGCCTCGGCCGACCCCCGAGTCTCTTCCGCCACCTCCTCCCGAGCGCGGCACTCCACCCCCATCTCTTCGTCGGCTTCCTGCTCCTCCTCCAGCCTCCGCCCCATCTCCTTGGCCCCCTCCAACCAAGAGATGGAGTTTACCGCCGAGACGTAGCACTCCCTTGCCTCCTTAGGGTCTCCTCGAACTCGGATCTGGACCCCCTCGACGTTGAGCTTCAGACATTGGTGGAAGGACGAGGGGACGCAGCGGAAGGCGCTGATGAGGGGTCTCCCGAAGATGGCGCTATAACTGCTAGGGGCGTCCACGATAACAAACTTGCAGTTGCGCGACTGCCCCCCTAGAGTGACATGGAGTCCCACTCCTCCCTCGACTTCTTTCCTCTCCCCTGAAAAGCCGAACAGAGGCCCGTCCGAGGCCAACACCCTCCTGGCCTCCACCTTCATCGCATCAAACGCCTTCTTAAAGATGACGTTGACCGAACTCCCATTGTCCACGAGGATCCGGGAGACAGTGAAATCCTCGATGGCTGTCTGGATAACCAGCGCATCGCAGAAGGGGTCCTCATGACCCGGCAAATCCTCTCTGGAGAAGGTGATTTTCTCCTCCGGGGGAGGGGATTGGGATGTGGAGCCAACGCTCCTCCGGTACATGGTGTGGAGGCTTGACTTGCGGGAAGCCTCGATCCCGGCCCCCCCGTGGATCGCTCCGATCCTTCCTCGGGTGCCTACATCAACCCGATCTTCGCACCGATCCCCCTCCTCCCGGGGCCGGATCTCCTCTATCCGAACTTCCTGCTGCTGTTGCTGCTCTCTTCTCCCTCTCATCTCGAGGAACTCCGGACACGTGGACGTGAGGTGCCCCTCTTCCTGATGAAAGTCGCAATAGGGCAGGTCCACCCTGACCTCCCTTCTTCTCCTCGGCTGTCCTCTCCTCCTTCCCCTCATGGCAATCGCCATTGCCTCTTCCTGGTCGGGGAGAGGGGGTCTCTGACCATGCCTACCCCCCTGAGGGTTGTACTGCCCTCGGCCACCCTGGCGGTTATCTCCTCCCTGATAACCCCTTCGTGGTGCCTGGTCTTGCCATTCGGGCCTCCACCCCAAACGGTGGGTCTGCTCCGGACGCACCCACCTGGGTTGCGGCTGCTGCTGCGGCTGCTCCCTCTGCCGAGGTTCAGCCCTCCTCTCCTCCTGAATTCGGCCACCCCTTGGCCTTTCCTCTTCCACGGCCCACTTGGCCAACCTTCGCGCGAACTCTGGATGCGCTGCCTCCATTTCGGCCTCCCTGGCCGCCCTCTCTAGAAGCGCCTCAAAAGACACTGGAGGTGACCTCTTCAGCTCCATGGCGAAGAACCCGGACTGGAGACCCAGGGTGAAGGCCACCATCATGGTGTGCCCTGGCATCTCCTGAACTTGGGACAGTTCCTCTTGGAACCTATCCAGGTAGCTCCCCAGGGTCTCTCCTACCCTCTGCTTGATGCGGAACAAAGACTCCGCCTCCCTCTTCCTTTTCTTTGAAGTGGTGAACCTCAGCATGAAACCCCGTCGCAGATCCTCAAAGCAGTAAATGGACCCGGTCGGGAGTTGGTGGAACCACTCTCTCGCCTTTTCTCTGAGGGTGATGGCGAAGAGCCGGCACTTGAAGCCGTCTGACATCTGTCGAATGGAGACCATGTCCTCGAACCACTGGATGTGGTGGACCGGGTCTCCTCTTCCGGAGTAGTAAGTCATCTCCGGCTCGCGAAACCCCTCGGGAACGGGGGCTGAAGAAACGAACTCGCTGAAAGGGCTCCCCCCCTCAGCCGGGCGAGTCGGGAACTCCCTCCCTGCCGTCTCGCCGAAGTGGTACTCGGCGGCCGAGCCGGGGAATAGAACTCGCCCCTGGAACTCGCGCTCGCCCCTCTCGGCGGGCTCCTTCCCTGGTCGCCTGAGCGGCGCGTCGTCGCCGAGTGCGGGAACGGCGACCACCGGGACAGCAGGCGTCGCACTCTCAGCTCGCATGCCGAGAGCGGTCCTGACGAGCCAGAGGATCTCCTCCCTAAGCTCCGCCGGCATGCTCGCCGCTGGGGGTGGGGGAGGGGGTGGCGAGTTGCCCCTGCCTGATCCTTGTCCTTCTTCCCCGGTCATCGAACCTGCAGAAGATTTTCTCTGCTGACCACTGTCCACGCTCACCGCACCAAAATGTTGAAACCGGAAAACCGGTCTCTTGTGGAGTTCGACCCTTGGGGAAGGGGTGGCCGCGCACCTACTTCACTCCTGCAAGAAAACGACAAAGAAAAGAAGAAACAAGGACTAGACCAAGGGCCCGGCGTGGAGGTCCCACCACAAACCCGGAAGATCTCAGAGCGCTTCCCCTCCTTAGCCAAATGCCGGGCTAAGGTACCTCAGAAAGCGCTAGTAGGCCAGAGAATTAGTAAAAACGTGCCTTCTGAGGTACCCCTTGGGTCTTATTTATAGGAAAAGATGGCCTGCCAATATACAACCTTCACTGTTTTCGAGGACTACAGGCAAACCAAAAGGGGCCACACAGTAGAAGTGTGCCATGGCCAAGATGCGAGCTGGACCTGAGGGGGCACTCGCTCGGCAAGGGGCCCGACTCGCCTCGCCCTGGGCTTAGGCGGGCACGGGCTCGGCGGACTGTGCTCGGCTAGTGCTGGGCTCGGCTAGACTATTGCCGAGTTTGGGCTCGGCACGACGATCGCCGAGCTCGGACTCGGCACGGAGATCGTCGAGCTTGGCTCGACTATCGTCGAGCCCTGTCTTCGCACCCGAGCTTGGTCTCGACAAGCTGGGCTTCGTTCGACCATCGCCGAGCTCGGACTCGGCACGGAGATCGTCGAGCTTGGCTCGACTATCGTCGAGCCCTGTCTTCACACCCGAGCTTGGTCTCGACAAGCTGGGCTTCGCTCGACTATTGCCGAGCTCGGACTCGGCAAGCTGGGTCCAAGTTGATCTGAGCCGGCCGGTTCAACCCCTGTCGACCACTCGCAGGATACGGGGTTGTACAGGAGGTACAGAGGATCTTGGAGGAGGTCCACTCCGGGGAGTGTGGAAGTCACTCTAGGAGTCGGACCCTGGAAGGGAGGATTGTCAGGCAAGGGTATTTATGGCCTACCCTGGGCCACAACGCGGTCGAGTTCACAAAAAGGTGTCACAAGTGTCAGTTATATGCCCTCTCTAGTTGCAACCGGCCCAGTGTCTTAGGAGTATTACGGCTCCCTGACCTTTCAACATCTGGGGACTGGACTTGGTGGGGCATTTCCCCCAGGCTAGCGGGCAGAGGAGATTCTTACTCGCCATGATAGATTATTTTTCTAAATGGGTGGAGGTGAAGGTGCTGGCTAAGGTGACCTCCCAGGTTATCAGAAATTTTGTTTAGGGGGAGATCGTCTGCCGGCACGGGTTGCCGCATGCCATTGTCGCGGACAACGGACCTCGGTTTACCAGCACCGAGTTCATCAGCTTCTACGAATAGCTTGGGATTGATCTAAGATTTGCCTGTCCATCACCCTAGGAGCAACAAGCAGGTGGAGGTGGCAAACAAATCATAGTGTACCTCTTGAAGAAAAAAGTTGAGAACTTGAATGGAAACTGGGTGGAGCAGCTCCCCTCAGTTCTCTGGGACCTTAGAACCACCCCTAACATTGCCACATGAGAGACCCCCTTCAAGCTTTCCCATGGGTGCGAGGCAGTACTTCCAATCGAGTTCGAGGTCCGAACGCCTCGGGTGGTCGAGGCAGAAGCAGGCAGGGCAGGATGGCAAGTGGAAAATGAAGAAGAGTTGTGGCTCTCCCTTGACATGGTAGAGGAGGTACGCGACCTCTCTGCCATCCTCCAGGAGGAAGTGAAAAGAAGAATGGCTAAGTATTTCGACAAGCACGTCAGGGTCAAACAGTTCGCAGAAGGGGACTTGGTCTTGAAGAAGGTGGATGTCGCAGGAAGGTTAGCCGTCGTGGGAAAGCTTAACCCCAACTGGGAGGGTCCGTACATTGTAAAAGAAACATTAAGATCAGGAGGATATCGCCTCCATAATGTGGAGGGCGAGACCCTAAGTCTCACTTGGAGCGGTGATGACTTGAAACGTTTTTTCCCTTCAAGCCATATAAGTAACATTCCTTTTTTTTAATGAAACTTGAAGTGTCAGTGCTCTCGTTGCGATCTATATAAACGGTTGAAGTATTCACTTGATAGACCCCGAGCAGATCCCTTTGTCAGTCTCCCACCTAGCTGGCATGACTGGATGTCACTCGAGGGAGTCTACCCCAGACCCCAAGCAAATCCCGCTGTCAGGTCCTCACCTAGCTGGCAGGGCTGAATGTCACTCGAGGGAGTCTGCCCCAGACCCCGAGCAGATCCCGCTGTTAGGCTCCCACCTAGCTGGTAGGGCTGGATGTTACTCGAGGGAGTCTGTCTCAGACCTCGAGCAGATCCCACTGCCAGGCCCTCATCTAGATGCAGGGCTGGATGTCACTCGAGGGAGTCTGCCCCAAATCCTGAGCAGATCCCGCTGTCAGGCTCCCACCTAGCTGGCAGGGCTGGAGGCCACTCGAGGGAGTCTCCCCAGACCCTGAGCAGATCCGGCTGCCAGACCCTCACCTAGCTGGCAGGGCTGGATGTCACTCGAGGAAGTCTGCCTCAGACTCCGAGCAGATCCCGCTGTCAGGCTCCCACCCAGTTGGCAGGACTGGATGTCACTCGAGGGAGTCTGCCTTAGACACTGAGCAGATCCCGCTGTCAGGCTCCCACCTAGATGGTAGGGTTGGAGGTCACTCGAGGGAGTCTGCCCCAGACCCCGAGCAGATCCCGCTTCCAGGCCTTCACCTAGCTGGCAGGGCTGGATGTCACTTAAGGGAGTCTGTCCCAAACCCCGAGCAGATCCCGCTATCAGGCTCCCACCTAGCTGGCAGGGCTGGATGTCACTCGAAAGAGTCTACTCCAGACCCCGAGCAGATCCCGCTGCTAGGCCCTCACCTAGCTAGCAGGGTTGGATATCACTCGAGGGATTCTGCCCTAGATCCCGAGCAGATCCCGGTGCCAGGCTCCCACCTAGCTGGCAGGGCTGGATGTCATTCGAGGGAGCCTGCCCCAGACCCGCACAGATCTCGTTGTCAGGCTCCCACCTAGCTGGCAGGGCTGGATATCACTCGAGGGAGTCTGCCCCAGACCCCGAGCAGATCCCGCTGTCAGGCTCCCACCTAGATGATAGGGTTGGATGTCACTCGAGGGAGTCTACCCCAGACCCCGAGCAGATCCTGCTGCTAGACCCTCACCCAGCTGGCAGGGCTGGATATCACTCGAGGGAGTCTGCCCTAGACCCCGAGCAAATCCCGTTGCCAGGCTCCCACCTAGCTGGCAGGGTTGGATGTCACTCGAGGGAGTCTGCCCCAGAACCCGAGCAGATCCCGCTGTCAGGCTCTCACTTAGCTGGCAGGGCTGGATGTCACTCGAGGGAGTTTACCCGAACCCCAGCAGATCCCGTTGTCAGGCTCTCACTTAGCTGACAGGGCTAAACGTCACTCGAGGGAGTCCCACACTCTCCGAGAGTTATTTGGGAAGATCGGTCTTTCCTAAGGGTATAGAGGAGAAAGCCCTTTTAGGCGAGTCGGGGCCCGCGGGCCCAGCTCGGCAGAAAGAAGACGAGCCATGCCCTAAGCCTCCTTTGAAAAAGGTGAGCTCCAACAATGCATTCCACCCCCTCCAGTTTTATTTGTGAAATATTTTAACAATTTTGGCTCGACATTGGCAAGAGAAGAGGCAGCTTGCGCGCGAGCTGGGTGGCGGCGAACCCAGCTCGGCTGGTGATCCATTCCTGGTTAGCCTTGGGCGGGCGAGCTCTTGGAATCCGCTCGCGTGTACGAATCCTAAACATGAACTTTAGCGGCAAGTTCTATCCTAGCGAGGTCCAAGAAAGAGGAGGGCTCGCAGGTGAATGCATCACAGAAAGAAAGTTCAATGAAAAGAAGATAGAAAATTTTACTTTTCATTAAGTATAAAGCTGATTACAAAAGGGAGAACTTGCCTAGACGAGGTTACAAAAAGAGGGGAGAGAAATACAAGAAAGAGAAAAAAAAGTGTCAGCTCTCGCCTCCTCCCCCAGATTGGCGATCTCTTCCCGCCCCGCCAGAGGGATTGTCCTTGAAGTCCTTCCCGAAGAATAGGTCGAGGCTGTCTTCCTTCTCGCTGGGCGGCGTGGGCGGGAAAAGA
Organism: Platanthera zijinensis; assembly: GCA_039513925.1. Taxonomy (NCBI): domain Eukaryota; kingdom Viridiplantae; phylum Streptophyta; class Magnoliopsida; order Asparagales; family Orchidaceae; genus Platanthera; species Platanthera zijinensis. The sequence continues at coordinate 4,820,220 of CM077093.1, forward strand.
CTCGACATGAGGTCCCGGGCCGTGACCTCCTTGCAGCCCTCCACCAGCACCTACATATCCTTCATGATTTGCAGGGTGTATTCGGCAGATTCGATTGAGTTGACACACAGCCTTTCCACGACCTCAGCCTCGCCGAAGATCCTCGGGCTCTTATATGGGAAGGGGGGCTCGCTGCCGCCTGGAGGGAGGAAGGCTTCTGCATGACGGGTGATTTCGCCGTGAAGCCCCTTATTTTCCTCGCACAGCTTCACGTTCTTCCCTTCCAGCTCGGCGGTGCGAGCCTCCAGCTCGGCGGCGCGAGCTTCCAGCACGGTGGAGTGAGCACGGAGCCTGTTGTTTTCTGCCTCTAGCCTGACGACGCGAGTCCGCAGCTCCCCAGCGGCCTCGGCATCCTGAGGCAAGAACGGACCCAGGAAAGATATTGTTCAAAGAAATCAAATGCGAAGAAAGAAAACAACAAATTCAATACACGCGCGAGCTGAGGGGGGCAGGAGGCGAGTATCGGTAGGCCCGGTAGGGGGGCCGTTTTCTACCTACCCCGGCCTCGCATCTCCTTTCCCGCAGGTCGACGCGAATCGCGGGGCTCGCAAATCCACCTAAAGCACCCCCCGGCGGCCAGAAGGTTCTCGTCCAGCTCCTCCAACAGCGGTGAAAGAGACATCGCCTCGCCCGCCAGGTCCTCCCTCGCCTCGCCTACTAGCCACACGCACTCCCGCTGCAGCACCTCGTTGTCCTCCCGCAACCGGTGGAGCTCGCGTACCATCTTATTGAGGACCTCAATTCCTCGCTTCGTCAGCTCGGGGCCCTCTAGCTCGGAGTCCAGGAAGGATTCTAAGGTCTTCGGGGAAGGGAGGGGCGAGTAGCGAGCTCGCTCCAGGGATTCGTCAGCCTCCGATTGACTGAAGAAGGCTGCAAGGATAGTTGAACAATAATATGACGGGCGAACACGCCAAGACAACTATGGATGAGAACCAATAAAGGACAACTTGCCTGACGAGCTCGGCGCCTCGAAGGAGAGGCGAGGTGGAGGCATCTTTAAATTTTTACCATGACCCGGAGGGTGTATTCTGGGTGGAAGAAGGCTGAAGCCCGGTACTGGGATAGTTCCAGCGCCTTCCCTCAAAGTCTCAGTGAGCTGATAGAGGGGAATGTGGGCTGGCAAGCCCGGCCTTTGCGAGCCCAACCTCAGAGTCCCAAAGGGAGGGGATGGGTCGCGTCGACGAACCTCTGGATCTTTAAACCGCGGGTCGGCAGGAAGGATATCAGCTCGCGGAGAGGTGACCTCGCCTCCCCCCCGGCAATTCGAGTCGGTGTAGAGGTCAATAAAATTCCCCTCCTTCCCAGGGGCAGGCAGGGTAGAAGAGCCAGCCTCTGGCTCCAGGGTCGTTTCCAAGTCTTGGAAGACGCACTTGGACGCTTCTTCATCTGGCTTCGCCCTCTTGGCAGAATTAGATTCGGCTGGGATACTCCGCGGGAGGTTAAGGGGAACGACGATCAAGCTGGCGACGCGGGCAAAGGAGACCTCGCGAGCCTTCGCAAGCCTCTCTTGGAGCTCCTTGGGGAAAGGCATCTCGTCAAATTTAAAGCGAAGGGGAATGACAAAGGTCACCCAGGTACACAGGCACATATTTATAGCCGCTGGTGGACCCCGCCGAAAGATTCTCTGGCTCCTGCCACACTCGTTGAAACCCGTGGGGTTAGATGTTTCTTCCCGAGCTTGTGCCAACCTCGCAAAGAGCGGGGATTGTATACAACCCCGTATCCGGCGAGTGGGTCAGCAAGAGCCAGACTGGCCAAATCGGACAATCTGTGTCCCTGGGCGAGCTCGGCAGTCTCCGGCTCTCCCAGGCGGGGTGAGATACTTTCGGGAGGCGAGCTCGTACTCGCCAAGCCCTGTTCATCGAGCTCTGGGCTGTTCATCGAGCTCTGGGCCTTTCGTCGAGCTCTGGGCCTTTCGTCGAGCTCTGGGCTGTTCGTCGAGCTCTGGGCCTTTCGTCGAGCTCTGGGCCTTTCGTCGAGCTCTGGGCTGTTCGTTGAGCTCTAGGCCTTTCGTCGAGCTCTGGGCCTTTCGTTGAGCTCTGAGCCTTTCGTCGAGCTCTTGGCCGTTTGCCGAGTTCGGACCGTTCAACAAACCCGCGGCATGCGAGCAGGGCAGGCCAGGCCCGTACTCGTCCAAGGTCAAAGATAGGCGGCGAGTGCCAGCTCCATCGAGCACTCGCCGCCCTTGCCGAGCATGAGTTTTTGAGGGCTACTCGCCCAGTGATCAACGAGGTGTTTTTACCATTTTGCCCCCGCTGGCCTGTCCATAGCCAGTTAGAACAGCGGAGTTGCGCTGTTGGCAGACCCAGTTGGGCTGCACATAGCTGTTCAGAATATCGGAGGTTGGCTATTCACATGTCGTTTTTAGAAATCTATAAATATGACCCAAGGGGTACCTCATAAGGCATGCTCACTTGTCTCCCAACCTTCTAGCGCTTTCTGAGGTACCTTAGCCCGACATTTGGCTAAGGAGGGGAAGCGCTCAGAGATCTTACGGGTGTGTGGTGGGTCCTCCGCGCCGGGCCCTTGAGTCAGTCCCCTATTCTTTTTCCTTTGTCATTTTTCTTGCAGGAGAGAAGTAGGCGTGCGATCACCCCTTCCCCAATGGTGAACTCCATCGAGACCGAATTCTCGGTTTCAACACACGGCTCCCCCGACACTCGCTCCTTTAGGCGAGTGGTGCCTTCATGGACCACTCGCCCAGTGGGATCCAGAGACAGAATTACCTTGATGCCCTCAAAGGGCTGCAAATAGCCTTTCAAGACGACGATGTTTGGCTGTTGACAGACCCAATTGGGCTGCATTTAGTATTTTTGGACATCAGAGTTACACTGTTGACAGACTAAGGTTAGAAATCTATAAATAGATCCAAGGGAGTATCTTAGAAGACACACTTTCATACTTTCTTATTTTCTGGTCTTCTAGCGCTTTCTGAGGTGCCTTTAGCTTAGCACTGACTAAGGAGGGGAAGCACTCTAAGATCTTTCGGGTGTGTGGTGGGACCTCTGTGCTGGAGCCTTGGGTTAGTTGTGAGTTCTAAGTCTTCAGTCAGTCAAGCTTGCTAGGAGAAGTAAGTGTGAGGTCATCTCTTTCTCAAGGATCTGAACTCCACAGAATCCGGTTCTCTGTTTCAACAATGGGATCCATAATATTGCTCTTTTTTTGAGTTTTTTAAATAAAAAAACAATTATTTTTAAATTTAAAATTAGATGTTAATAAATATACATTTAAATCCGATGTGAGTTGCCGGCGAGTCTCGCCGTCACAAGCCATCTAATGCGCACGGCTCACGAAAAATTTAATGGTGTCACCGTGGTTCATAGAGCTATGTACCTCAATAAATAAAGCCTTCTTAACCGCGGGGCCCACTGTCAGAAAAAATAATCGCAGCCCACCAATTCCTCCCGCCCAATATTTTCTTAAGGTTTTTCGAAATTTAATCAACTTCTAGGTTTTCCCCCTTCCGCCGTCACCTTCTTCCTCTAGCACCGGTCTCGCCGCTGTCGTAAAGGTCTTCGTTCCCCACAGACCTTACAGATGATGAAAAAACTTGTAGTGATCCGGGTATTGTAAGTGACGACTGTCCGTTCATGTTATGTTTAACTTTCGTAGATCTTGTAGTTTATTCTCTTTTAAAATGTTTGATAGTCCAATTTTATCTTCAATTTACAGCTTAATGGGGAGAAATCTTCAGTTGAAGTCGTCGCCGAGGAAATTTTCAGAGCATACAACAATGTAAGTGAGGAACAAAAATTACAGTATCAATTATTATTGTAATTTTAGTTTACGATAGTGTTACTGCCGTAATTTGTTATTACGGCTGTGATGACTGCTGTAATATATATTACAACAGTATATATTTTTTCCGTTCAGTTTTAAAGGTAAGATTAAAAATGTGATGTACGTTTGAATAAACTCCTGTTTTTTGATACGTATAACAAAATAAGGGTATCTGTAGTATTTTACAGACGTTTTTACCATTTAATTTACGGTATGTTTACAGTTATAACACAATCGATACGGTATGTTTACAGTCGTAACACAATCAATACGGTATGTTTACAGTCGAAAACTACTGTTACGGTATGTTTACAGTCGTAACACAATAAATACGGTATGTTTACAATTGTAACACAATCGATACGACATGTTTACAGTCGTAACACAATCGATACGGTATGTTTACAGTCGTAACACAATCGATACGGTATGTTTACAGTCGTAACACAATCGATACGGTATGTTTATAGTCGTAACACAATCGATGCGATATTTTTACAGTCGAAAACTACTGTTACAGCTATGTTCCGGCCGTAAGGGTCCCCTTAATATAGAAAAAAGCAAGGTCTTTGTCATCGCAAACAGATTTCGATCATAAGTAATTTGGAAAAGAATTTGAGAAAATACCATTACTTGTCTTTTCGACAACCAGAAAATGCCGGGAAAAATTTAAGGTTCTGCACCGCTAGGTCTTCGGGGAGAGTAGATTTCCGGCTACTGGATCACCGGAGGGAATAACGCGGCCTCCGGGGTGTACTGCCGTGGATTTTGAATCCGAAACCCTAAACGACAAGTTTCGGGAGCGTTTTCGAAAACTACGGATTATTTTTTCTGGCAGTGAGTCTCGCGGTTAAGAAAATGCTATTTATTGAGGCACATAGCTCTATGAATCACGATGACATCATAAAATTTTAGCTAATTTAACAACAACAAAAAAAATACCTGTCGGCAGGCGGCGACTCTTTTTGAATCTGCTTTTAGGCTTAATTAATGCTATTTAAAGAGCCCGGATTTCTGATTCCTTGCAAAATTTTCCCCAATTCCCCCCTCCCGCTCTCTCTCTCTCTCTCTACGGCCCTTCTCCCTTCAACCCTAAACCCATTTTAGGGTTTCTACATTTCTCCGACTCCGCCTTCTTCCAAGCGATTAATAGCCGGAAAATCGCAGATCTCTCCGGCCGTGACCGCCCTTCGCATTCTCCGTTCGTTTCTCCGCCCGCGCTGCCTCCTCTTCAGTTGCGTCGCGTAAGCGAACCCGACTACCCTTCGAATCGTCTTCTGTTTCATTGTTTTCTTTCTTATAAAAATCGCGAAATATAGTTTCTTATTTATTTGTAAAGATCATGAAAGCAATGCGCGTGAACTAGAAGATTTTTATTGACAGAAAGGTCAGGAAAATATTCTGGCATTGTCTCTGTTGAGAAGTATTTTAGAACTCAAGATGGATAGATTATATTTTTGAATGTGTTCTTAAATATTTAGTATTTGGAACATGTTTTGTCAGATATCAATGGCAAGTGCACTTTGTATTTGCATTGTAGATGAAGTTTGCTATGAAAATCCATCTAACTTTAATGGATAAGCAGTGAACATTGAATAAGTCCATCTAACTTCTGCATACAAAGCACTGAATTTATATGCACCGTCACTATCTTTGAATAAGGTTTTATCTTTGGTGGCTCCATTAGTAGTACCTAGTAAAGCAAGATTTTCTTCGCACTGTATATTGTTTGTATATTTTAGTGCAATCTCATATTCAGTTTGTATCAACTGGTCCAACCTCACCAATTCCACCTGTTGTCCCCTTGACCATAACCTCCTTATTGCCTTGTCTAGTCGGTCAACCCTCTTCCTTCCTTCCTTTGATGAGCACTTGTCTTGATTGCCTCGACGTTAAGCTCGCCCACCTAATTTATAGACTGTGCTCTTCACGGCCAGATTATTCCTTTCTCCCCTTCAATCCTCCACCACCCTCATATACTCTCATCGACCAATCTTTGCACCATTTTAGACATTTTGATACAACATCGTAACCGTTCCCAACCTCTCCTACCACTTTTCCCCTTGCCAAATCTACCTTTGCCTTCCTTATGGCCAACAAATCACAGCCGCACAAATCTGTCATTTCTAGCAAAGTGACACTTCCATCACCACCACCACCATCTCTTAGATATTCACACCTTCTCCCCAATCCTTGGGTCCTCTTATCCCCATTCCTGCAAATTTACATGAGAATCATTTGACATCGTCCAAAAGGTTATCGACGTCTCATATGTCTTAAGGGGTGTACATTTGTCTTCACCCCAATATACTGCTTCTTATGTAAAAAACTGTTAACCTCCCTGCCATCCCAAGACTGCCCAAATCTCCTCCAGTAATCTCACTCAAATTTGGGTGCTCCATTTTTTCACACCACAACAATTACTAGAAGTGTTGACATATTAGTTGGAATTTGCGTTTGTAGCACCAGTCCCTCATTCTTACAACTTGCTAGCCATGATGCGGGCCCACTTTCTTACATCTAGGAAGACAACCCCACCATCTCCACAATGTTGTCATCCCATCCCATCGAGGGAGGAGCTCTCATCGCTTTTCTCACTGCACTCACTCATGTGATTACGAGAATGCATGAGCCGCTTCTACTGTACATTCCCTCGGGCTCTACAATTTGATCCACACATTTCTCTCCGTCTCACACAAACCCACTCCAAAAACAACAACAAACCCACACAATTCTCTGAATCCCATTCTCGTATCATGCTACCAGTATCATCATCCAACCCACGATAGATCCAATTCCCAATGTACACTAAACCCATTAAAAATCCCACAACTCCATAATAAAATTGCAACCCATTTCATTTTCCTCTACACACACTATTCTTTTTTTGTCTACAAACCCCATATTCCCCACAAGACTCAAGGACTTAAACCCTTCGCTTATATCTTCATTGATTTCAATCCTCACATCCAGCTCCACCCTATTTTTTGCCAGGTCGCACTAATTTTATCCTTTGAGTAGTGATAACAGTTAGCGTTCTTGTGAACTCCCATCCCACCATCATGCTCTATTTTTCACATGCATGCTCCACCATGATCCTAATTTCATCCACTCTTTTTGACCCATTGTAAGAAGAATCAAATTCTGAATTCATCCTGCTTTGGGACAAGGGACAAGACAGTTTTTTCAAATGGTGAGAATTGTCATAGATATCTCCAGCATCAGCTTTGTACTTCAGCGCCCCTTATCACTAGCAAGTAGCAGGACATATTAATATTAGTTACACAAGATAATGACCTCAGACCCATGGTATTGTTGGCGGAGGCGATCTTATCATTCTTTTCTATGACCACTGAGACATCAATGATTCTCTATGCACATTCTGTTGTTTCCTCTCCACTGCCGTAGAGTTTTATGCAACATACATTTTTTGGTAAGATTGACTTTGGGACAAGGTCGGTTTTCCATGAGGATGTATTGATAATGCACACTCTTAGAATGTATAAACCTCCTATGAAGACCCCACATGATGAGGGAAGAATAATAAAAGCACCTCCATAAGGTGATTTTTGTATTAATATTTGTTAAATACATAATTCATTTTATTATTAGGTATGCCCTTTCCATCTATATTGCGGGGGACTTAGCGGAGAATTGTGATCAGTGAGTTATTACTTATTCTCTCATTTACAGAGTATTTCTTAGAGGGAATTAGCCCTCAAGAATGGAGGCACAGGCTTGCCTTACAAGATTGTATCCCGCCAGTATATTCCTGTGCAATATCATTTTCGAGTTTATATCTTTCTTCTAGTCAATTAAGAATCAGTAAAAAGAAAGAAAAGAACTTCAAGAATTTTCCAAATATTATTCGGGGATGTTTTTTTGTCTTATTTACTGATTAGAAACAATCATTGATGTTTATTTTAAAATATGAGAGAGTTATTCTTACTTTGATTGGGTATTCAGAAATTCACAATGTGATACAACATAATCTGTTTATTCTCATTTATAAAAACGGAAGGATTTGGATGATAGCATAGATGGAGTAGATATTTCATTTTAAAATATTGCCATTCATATTTTAAGTAGTTTTTTTTAGTGTAGTCCGCACTCTAACAACTTGAAGACATTCATGCTTCTTGGCCTTCTGTAATATATTACTTATATGTTTAATTTGGAAATATGAATATATAGGATTTTCTTATTCTCACATTTGAATCTGTATTTGAGTATTTATTTATTTTTTTAATTTTCTTTAATGCCATATTTCTAGATGGAACAACTTTTGTTCAATTGAAGGTGTACAAAAGTGAACTTTGCAGCAAAAGTTTCATAGAGAAAACATTTCTGATCCATCTTTTGTAAGGTCATGGGTTCCAAACGGCACCGCCAAGTTAGTTCGTATGGAATGGGACCAACACTCTCTTCTACACCTAATCTAAGGTTGTCCCAAATAAGGGCGGTTTGGCTAGCGTTCCAGGAACAAAATGAACATTTAAGGGAAGAAATTGCATTTATCATGAATGAGATTGCCCTAATCAGACAGGAGATGGATGAACTTAGGAGAAGGCTTTTGCCAAACAATGCTGATTGAATGCATTAAAAACATTTTGACAAGGTATGTACATAGCTTTTAATATTTTCTTCAACCATTTGTCCAGATTTGTAGAGAATTTCATATATCCTGTTTGAATATTTTGTTATTTTCCCGGGGCTATTTATTTTACTGTTTTCATCAATAACTGATTTAATCAATTTATTTTGTTAATCCTTGTTACAAGCATGTTGTATTAGAAGCTGATGTTAAGTATCTGCATACAAATTACTTTTTTCTGAGTTTGTTTTAAAAAGAAAATTATTTTATCTCCATTGTTTATTTCCATCACATGTTGGTGCCATCCTACCAATAGTTAATAAAAGCATGACATTCCAGATTGTATTAGTTATAAATAAATCAAATTCATGTGTCATACATTGAAACAATGCAAATATAGGAAAGAGTTGCAAAAAATGGCTTAGAAAATTACGTAAATTTATGAGAATCAATTTGAAACATTGAAAATGATTTTTTTTAAGATAATTAATGAAAAAATATTGTGAGTAAAGAAAAGATATTTATATATTTTTATTTCTCTAAGGCATATGTTCAAAAAGATAGAGGTATTGATAAAGATGTGACACATAGAATCCAAGCGGGTTGGTTGAAGTGGAGAGGCGCGTCAGAGATCTTATGTGATCGTAAAGCACCACTAAAACTTAAGGACAAGTTTTACTGTACTGCAATTAGACCCGCGATGCTCTATGGTTCTGAGTGTTGGGCAGTGAATTGTGTACATGAGCAAAAAATGGGAGTTGCGGAGATGAGAATGCTTAGGTGGATGTGTGGACACACAAGATTGGATAAAATTAGGAATGAAAGTATCAGGGATAAGACAGGAGTAGCACCAATTTCAGAGAAGATGCGAGAAGCTCGTCTAAGATGGTTTGGACACGTACAAAGGAGACCATTAGAGGCACCTGTTAGGCGTTGTGAGAGTCTAGTCACTAGGCATGTTAGATGAGGGAGGGGTAGACCAATAAAGACTTGGAATGAAACTATAAAATGACATGATGTACTTAGGCATTAGTGAGATTATGACAAAAGATTTAGGCTTGAGTGTTGTTGTTGTTGTAAGTCATATGTTTGAGTAAAATGAAATTTGTCTAGTCAGTTTTAAGAAAAAGAATTGTGTTTCTAAGGTATAATTACGCTGATGATGTTATATGAATTTGAGTGTTGAGAACTAAAATTTGTTGATAGTTTAGTTGAGTGTGGCATAATGTCAAGGCTAAAATGGATGTGTACAAGACTATTAAAGATGAATTAATAGAATATTTCATTAGTCGAGCAATGAGAGTGGCGTTTATTAGTGGAAAGTGTTTATAAAGGGGTTGTTGTTGGATGATAAATGCCAAATGATTTGTGTGACATTAGCTTTGATTTGCAAATGTTGTCAAAAGAGCCACTGTTGTGTTTGAACATCTATTCAATGAGTGAATTGTCTCAGGTTTGTGGTCCCATTTTGAAATATCTTGGAATTGGGTTGCAAGTATGGTTTAAGCTTGGAGGTTAGATTCAAAAGATGAAATATGATTGCTTGTATGTAGAAGAAAATAATTAAGTTTATCCTAAATGCTATCTCTAACGTCACGGGGTATCACATTAGGGTTGAGAGGTGTAGAAAAACATAAGATGATTGCTTGCTACGTTCTCAATATGGGGAGTGTATTATTGTGACGAGCAACTCATCTTCTCTTAGCTGCAAGTGGGGATATCCAATCCTAATATCTAAGTGGTGCAGGAGAGCTGGTCAAATGGAAGACTTCTTGGAATTTCAAGTTTTTCCTTACTGTGGATGGTGCCACCAATGGAAATTTTGGAGAAGCTGATGGTGAGGGATGGAGTAGGATTTCAGATGAAAATCTCATTTTGGGTTTCTGCAATTACTATGGGGTTTGTCCTCCAATAAAGCTGAATGCAGTGGTTTGCTTGTGGGTATCTCTTTGTGCAAAAAAGTTGGAATTGATTAGTCCCAATTATGGTGGACTCGATCTCTCTTAGTTCAAGAAATTTTGACTTTAAATTTCACACTGTATTTCAAAATATCGTTATAAAGCAGCTCAGTTCTGTGAATTTTAGAATATCGCATGACTATAGGAGGGGAGTAAGTTGTTAGATATTTGTGTAAACTTTGGTGTCCAAAAATTATGACATGAGCTTTAATGGTCTCTGTATGCCTAAGTATGTTAGGCATGCTTTTAGAGAAGGGAACTTCTCTATTAGACTTGTGTTCAAACCACCTTAGGTTGGGGTGGTATGTGGGGTTTTGATTGGTGGATATGAGTTTCCTAATTTTCACATGTATACCTGTTGTTTTACTTTTTCTTATTTAGAAAACCTAGATAGGTTGATGAGAGTCTGTCATTGGCTTTATCCCTATTTCTCCATCTCCTCGAGAAAGAGTGACATCTCTCATAAGAGAATAGATTTGGGTATAACACAACTTGGTAGCTTAGTTATTAAAGCCGCAAGGCGCTCCAAGGCGCAAAGGGATCTTGGAGCCTAAGCGTAAGGCTCAAGGTGTAGGCGTGCGCCTGACGAAGGCAAGACGTAACCACATTCATTTTAAATAATCAACATCAAATATTATTTCAGCTTCTCGATCAAATTCTTTATTCTTCATCTAATTTACTAATTATTCATTCATTACTATCATTTATATCTCTTAAAAAATAGAATCAATGTAATCACTTGCATCATATGTAAGTGTCAACGCACAATTATCTTTCACAAACACTAAATCAATAAAAAGTTATTTAGTTCTTACATTATTTTTTTCTTAATTTTTGAAGAAAAAAATTTACAACAAAAATATAACTCAGACGCGCCTTTTATATTCTAAAGGCACAAATAAGGCACACAGATGCGCAAACCTCTGAGCCTGGTGAGCCTGGAGCCTTAGGCGCGCCTTTAATAACATAGCTTGGTAGAGTAAATGAAAACAGAGGATTCAGTAGGCCGATACTTTATAGTTTGGACAAGGCTATTGGTTATGGTAATTTTATTCGAAGGTTTGTTGCGGAGTTAATGCGGAGAAATTAATGGCATTTGTTTTATGAGGATTATTTTGAATGCATTTAAAATTTTGAATTCAGCGAATTAAAAACATCTTTCAACTCTTATATATCCCACTTTGCTTAGATTCTTATTTCTCATTCTTCAAGATTAAGTCAAATGTTTATTATGAACTATGGACCATGTAGATAGACATAACATAAGTTGCAAATTGTGATGTTGGAAAACTTTGAAAAATATGACTAGACAGACCTAGAATCATGAATGCGTTTCAAAAACAAAATAGTGACATATCCATGAAAAGCTAGAAAGCACCGTTATGAGTACGGAAATCGGGTACAACAAAATTTAAAAAACAAAGATACAGATACGATTAGATACATTGTATTAAATATAATAAATATATATGTATATATCACAAATGCAATTATAAATTCTCAAAACAATAACATATGAAGTATAAATAATCAATTGAAATACAAGTTCACAACTAATGCAATATAACATGAAGTTCTTAGACATAAAATATTTATAATCATTTCAAATTTAATGATGTTCATCACTCATTTTATTCATCTCCCTCCGTATTGTTCGAAGAAGAAGAAGAAAAAACAAAGTAAAAAGGAGGAAGAAAAAGAGGAGGAAGAAGAGGAAGATGAAGAAGAAGAGGAGGAAGAATATAAAGAGGAAGAAGAACTTACGAGTTACGACCTAAAGGATATTTAGCGACAGCGGCAGCAGGATCAGCAGAGGAAACATGAGCGACAGTGAGAAACAAGAGCGACAACTGGATCTTTAGCGACAACGGGTTCTTTAGCGGGAACGGTAGCAGGATTGACAGATGCAGCGAGATCGGCAGTGAGAGTTTGGCGAAAGCGGCAGCGGGTCGATGGAAAAATGAACTGAGGAAAACCTAAAAGCGCGATATTACTGGTATCTACACGTATGGTGCGCGTACCTGTACCGAAAATGCACCCGGTACGGCTACGGGCCTAATAATGGCGTATTTATGCTTCATAGATGCACATGTATATAGTAAAAGCAAAATAATAAAATTTAATCAAATTTTTAGTTGCAGCAAAAAAACAAAAAAAACTTTCATCTGAAGCACATTTTGTTACTATAATAAAAAAATAACGCTAGTTGTATTTATTGGTCACAAAAAAATTCTTCTAAAAGACATGCATGAGTCTTTTGTTTACTTTAGAAAAGCATACTCTTATCACAATATGCAAAACGATCAAAATCAGGTCCGAATGTATCTACAGACTAGAGTAACAAGTGTATCAGTCGAGTACCATGTACGTACCGGTATCAGATACGTAGGGTATGTGGCCCTCAAGGAAGTCTAGAAGTATTATTTGTTTGCATTTTGGCAAAGCACAAATGGGATATTAATGTGAGATGTATGTATGAAAGGTACTAGAGATTTTTGCATAAGATTGATTGGGGTTTTAGCAATATATGATGGCATTGCTTGCATCCATTTTGTTTCTCACTTTGACACCATAGGTTGATGTGTATTGGTTAGTAGGTATTTTATTGATAACCAGTTTAGAAGCCCAATTTGGCCCATGTATATGCCATAATTATGAACTCAAAAGTAACCCCTCTTCACGGAACACAATCTTAAAGAGTAATAAACCCTCTTCACAGAACACAATCTTAAAGAGTAAGTTCAACAGGCTGGCCATTGAGATATGCTTTTTCTTTTTATTCTTTCTCATACAGCGCGAGCAATTGAAGGTGATAAAATTCAATGAAAAATGGTTGCATGAATAACATCCTTAAAAGAAAAAGGAAATATGCAAAGCATGTTTAAACTCGCCATCCCGAAGTGTTCACTTTAACAAAAATCTAACGCAACAAGGTAAATTGATTATGATTGGGAGAGTGCTTATGACGTATGACAGGGTCTAGTGGTGTGTGTGGTGGAATCCTAAAGACAATCTATGGTGGTGATAGTGAGACTTGACCAAATAAAGATGCACAGATATCCAACTCCAGGATGCAGCAGATCATTATATTAAGAGCGCTTGCAATATGACCACAATCAAAATTAGATGCTTAAGGAAAAAAACTTGTAACTAGCTAATTCATGAGTGGAGAGAGTAATGCACTGTGCTCTAAACCCTTCAAATCACAACAGTTCTACGAGAAACAGCTTCCAAATGAATATCCCTAGCGATAAAGTACAACACATAATGAAGCCGAATAAAAACTTACATACGTATAGGGGGCCCACAGGAGAAAGTTGATTTTGGATGTCCAGTAGTGGAGTTTTTCAAGAAATGTTGGCGTCAGCATGATGGAGTGCTCAAGAAGAGATTGTAGGGGATGTATGTGGATTTTAGGATGCAGTGAAATGAATTCAGAGGTGATTAGGGGATTTCCGGTCGATTTCATGTGGTGTCTGGTGGGCTATGGTTTGGTGGTGCATGGTGGGTTTTCAGTGGGCGGGAATGATTCATGACTGGTAGCTGGCTGTTTAGGCTGTGTTGGAAGGGCTCAGCAAGGCTACCAGGGAGTTAAGGTAGTGCTGGTAGGAGGGGGCTGGGAGGGGTTCAGATAGGGGAAATCTAGGAATTTTGGTCATTTGGTGGTGCTGAGCCTGCTGAAAGCAGGTAGGAAGAGAGGCAGCATTTGGTGGAGAGGTTATGGGGATTGGTGACGCGGTCCCGCAGTGGAGCACAAATTTTGGGCCCGTTCGGTGCCGATTGACCACTTGCCACAGTTGGCATCTCTGAATCGACGACCTAACTTCGCGGATGCGTTCAGATTGACGACTCGATTCTGTGATTGCATCCCGATTTTTTATTTACCTACATTTATATATATTATGTTGTTATATTTGGTTTTATTTCATGTAACCGAGTCTGCTACATCGATAATGAATCATATCGTTAATGTGGTGGTGCCCTAGAGTGGTTTTGTTATAAATATGCGCAAAAAAGGGCTGTCGGTTTCTCATTGCAGATTTTGGAGAAGACGAATTCCTAGAATCCGGCGATCCTCTCATGGCGACGATTCCGTGAGGCCCTAGATGACAATTCCTAAGTTTGTATCCCCTTGCCGTCGCTCCTTCCAGGCCTTTACCACCTCTCAAATCCTTGCCGCCATCTCCACAGTTTCTTCCTACCATTGCTACAACAGCCCGCCTATAGGCTTCTACAACCACCAAAATTCCTCTCCACAACAGTCAACCCCTCAGAAATCCCACACAATCCTCCCAGCTTCATCGACTATCTTCTAGGAGATCTACGCCCCTACCTCCAATGAAAGTTCCCTTTTCCCTCCTTGTAACCCATGCCCAACACCCTATTCCAAATTCCTGCCTCAGATTCCTTCCTCCACAACACTCCCCTCATCAGAACCCCCACCCTACCCCACCACAACCACTGACTTCACAACATGTTCTCCTAGCAAACCCTGCTTCAAATCTCACAAACCAGTCACTGGATGCCCCCTTTGGCCCCTCTTGTCTGCTTCCGGCCTGATTTAGCCAGCATCCATAAATTTCCACCTCCGAAGAGCTGCCAACCTCCCACGTGTCACCAGATCTCCACCCCACAACATCCCCCCTACTTAATGAGTGCCTTTATTTGTATGGATCTTTATTCTCTTCATTATTGTATGATGTTGTGGACCTATATTCTTATGAATCTATAATATTTTGGAAATTTGTTCTAGATTGTCTTGTGATTTGCAAGTTTAAGTCACTGCACCTTTTTGCTTTGGCCCTCCATGTGAAGGAAAGCCTATGCTTGATTTGCTTAAACAAAATTATTTTGCACCGCTTAAATTATCTGCTTGCGATTTAATATTTATTGCTTGGTTTGATTTTCCTGTCTGGTTGTGCATGCGCGTTGATAGTGTTCTACGGTAGTAGAATTATCTTCCCCGCACTACACTTATGGTTGTGTAATAGTCAAACACTCATGTACCCTACCCTACGCTCGTTGTTATTTTAGTCCGGGGATTGTGTGCTTGCTTTCACATCATTCTATTGTTGGTATTTAAGTTCATTGCATTCTTTGCAATGATTATTTGCATTGAATTCCGTATTTTAGTCAGTGGATTGCGTGCTTGCTTTCACATCATTCTATTGTTGGTATTTAAGTTCATTGCATTCTTCGCATGATTATTTGCATTGCATTCTTCGCATGATTATTTGCATTGCATTCATCACATGATTATTTGCATTGCATTCGTCGCATGATTATTTGCATTGCATGTATGGTTAGGGCATCGTTTGTCCACTGCTTATAGATTCGCCCTGCATCTGCGTCAAGAGGAATATGAACTATTGGAAATTTGGAGACGCCTGCAACAAGTGGGGGAATTGGGGGAGGGGGTTTCAGTTTTATTAAAGGGAGTGTCATAGTTTCATTTGGAGTTAAATGGGAAGTCTGAGTTGTTATGGGTAATTATGAGCAGTGGAGGTTATGGTAGTTTTCGAGGGAGCAATGGGTAATTACGTAGTGATGAGTGGGTGATTGAGGTAGTTATTGGAGTGGTAATGAAAAATGGGTGTAGTTATGAGCTACAAAGAATGGATACTTAAAAATGGTCTACGTATCGACGCAAACGCGTACCAGATACGGGAAATGCCCGGAAACGCGTTTCCGAAACTCCAGGAAACGCATTTTTAAAAAAATATATTTTATTTTCGGAATCGCGTATCCCGCAAGGGGGATACGCGATTTCGTGAGATATAGAGCTCGCATATTTCATTTTACGCATTATGTTTTCCTGTTCCGCTCCCGATCCCGCCGGTGTTCCGCTCCCGATTCCGCCGATCCTGCAGGTACTCCTTCTCCTGCTTCTCCTCCTTCTCCTCCTTCTGCTTCTTCTTCTCCCGCTTCTTCTTCTTCTCCTGCTTCTTCTTCTTCTCCTCCTCCAGCTTCTTCTTCTCCTTCTCCTCCTCCTCCTGCTTCTTCTTCTTATTCTTCTCCTTCTTCTCCTTCTTCTCCTACTTCTTCTTCTTCTCCTTCTCCTTCTTCTCCTTCTTCTCCTCCTCCTCCTCCTCCTCCTCCTCCTCCTTCTTCTTCTCCTCCTGCTGCCTCCTCCTCCTTCTTCTTCTTCTCCTGCTGCTTCTTCTTCTTCTTCTCCTGCTTCTCCTTCTTCTTTTCCTGCTTCTCCTTCTTCTCCTCCTTCTCCTGCTTCTTCTTCTCCTCCTTCTCCTGCTTCTTCTTCTTCTCCTGGTTCTTCTTTTTGCATCATATTAATATCTAATATATGTTTAAAAACATTGCATCGTGTCTTCTAATTTTAAGAGGATAATGCATCATGTTAGAAGCATGAAATCCATTTTTAATGTTCAAGAAACTAGGTTTAAACTAACTAGCCCTTGATGGCTAATAAGTAGAATAAATATTCATGATGCTTTCAAGTAGTGCATAGTAGATATTATATGTTATAGTGGGAAAATCACTTACATAGAGAAATCCTTAATGTTTTTATGCTAATTGCTAAAACTAAGCTTGTGCAAAATAATAATTAGAGTACGGCTACGTTTGGCGGTGACGTTTTTGATCTATTGAGTTTAGACAAAAACACCACCATTAGAGTACGGCTACATCTGTATTCTCTACATGTTACTAAGTAATCTAATTTTGCTTATGGTATTTACATTGATAATCCCCCAACAACTCCAACTCAAACAAGTAATGGAGATGAGTTTTTCCCCTTGCCCTCGATGGCTTTCCTTCCACAAAACTTGAGTTCTTAATGTTAGCACCATGTTAATCGATGTGATATATGTAGCACTTATAGTAGTAACAAATGCGTGTAGCTAGGATTTTACACTCAACAGTTAATCTATTGTTGTACAAAAAAAATGTGTAGCTAAAAATTTCTCACATGATCCAATTTTATTATGAGTTTGTTAACATTGTTTGTTATGAATTTCATTATTGTTTAAATTAGGTCTTATCTTTCATAACATTGATTCAAGTAGCGACATTACTAAAAAAGACGAAAAGCCTTTTTGGAAATATGTGACAAGAGGGAACAAGTTAACTGAAGGAGGTGAAAGTATAAGTTTAACATGTAATTTTTGTGGTAAGTCTTACAAAAGCTCATACACTCGTGTGAAGGGTAATTTATTGAGGATCAAGAGTAGTGAAATTGAAGCATGTAACAAGGTTCCGGCTTCCGCATACAAGAACATGTTGAAGGAAGATAAAGATGCTCAAAAGCTTATTGAGCGAAGACTTCCAAAATTTATACCGGTAGCTCCAAGTACTTCAAGTGGAGTTGGAAGCGTTGAGAGTGTTGGTGATAAGCGGAGAAGAAATGATGATCCAAGCGGTAGAGAAAAGAATCCAATATCTAGTGCATTCAATAATGAGGATAGAGCTCATTTAGATGTTTTAATTGCTAGGGCATTTTATTCGGCGGGGTTGCCTTTCAATTTAGCAAGAAATCCTTATTGGAGGGAATCTTATTCTTTTGCCGCCAGTCATAACCTTGCGGGATACGTACCACCCGAATATAATTCTCTAAGAATCACATTATTGTTGAAGGAGAAGATCAAAATTGAAAAAAGATTAGCTCCCATTCGAGGGATGTGGGTAGAGAAAGGATTTAGTATTGTAAGCGACGGATGGAGCGATCAACAAAGAAGATCACTCATTAATTTCATTACAATAACCGATTCAAAAGCAATATTCTTGAAGGCGGTTAATTGTGAAGGTCAAATCAAAGACAAGTATTTCATTGTCTCTTTGATCAAAGAGGTCATTTTAGAAATCAGATATGAAAAGGTTGTTCAGGTTATAACAGATAATGCGGCGAATTGCAAGGGGGCGGGTAAACTAATTGAGAATGAGTTTCCATCAATTTTTTGGACTCCTTTTGTGGGGCACACTCTCAATCTAGCTTTGAAGAACATATGTGCCGCTAAGAATTCGAAGAATAATGCGGTTACGTATGAAGAATGTTCGTGGATTACTCATATTGGTGATGATGTCATGTTCATTAAGAACTATATAATGAATCATTCCATGAGATTGACTATGTTTAATGAGTTTGTGAGCTTCAAATTAATGTCTATTGTCGAAACTCGTTTTGCTTCAATTATCATCATGTTAAAACGATTCAAACTTATAAAAAACGGACTTCAAAGAATGGTTATTAGTGATTATTGGCTTCTATATCGTAATGATGATATGGAAAAGGCAAGACATATGAAAGAGAAGGTCTTGGATGATGATTAGTGGGCTTCCATTGGTATAGTGATTATTGAGTATATTCTTTCATTCACCGCTCCAATATATGACATGATTCGCTTTTGCGATACGGATAAGCCTTGTCTTCATCTAGTATATGATATGTGGGACACAATGATTGAAAGGGTGAGGAAGACTATCTACTCTCATGAGAGGAAAAGATAAGAAGATGTGTCTACCTTTTTTGAGGTAGTACATGCTATCCTAGTGGATTGTTGGAACAAGAATAATACTCTGCTTCATTGCTTTGCGCATTCATTGAGTCCAAGGTATCTTTTTTAATTATAAATTTTTATTTGTCATTTGTATAATTGATTTTTGACTCAATTTTTTTTACTAGATATTATATTGAATAATGGCTGGCGGAGGATCAAAATAGAGGTGCTCCTCATAAAGATCCAAAAGTTAGCATGGAAAGAATTAAATGCTTGAAAAAGTATTTTCCAAGCTTAATGGAGCGTAATGTGGTCGTCAAGGAGTACGCGGAGTTCATTGACAAATCCGGGGATTTTAACGATTATGATTCAATTCAAAATCGTTATCTCTTAGATTTAAAGACTTTGTGGATAAATCATGAATCGCCGGCCCCTTCGCTTTCAACCATTGCATTGAAGTTATTAATACAATCATCATCTTCTTCATGCGCCGAGAGAAATTGGAGTACTTACTCCTTTATCCATTCAATGAAAAAGAATAGAATGACACCGCAATGTGCACAAGATTTAATAAATATCCATAGCAATCTTCGTCTTCTTTCTAGAAGAAATCAAAAATACAATGAAGGAGAGTCTACATTGTGGGATATTGCGGGCGATGGCTTTGAGTCATCAAGCGATAGATTAGCTATCTCAAGTGTACCTACATCTTCGAATGATTTGAAGTCATCACTCCCAATGTCCCACAATGTCGACTCTCCTTCATTGTATTTTTGATCTCTTCTAGAAAGAAGATGAAAATTGCTATGGATATTTATTAAATCTTCTGCACGTTGCGGTGTCATTCTATTCCTTTTCATTGAATGGATAAAGGAGTAAGTACTTCAATTTCTCTCGGCGCATGAAGAATATGATGGTTGTACTAATAACTTCAATGCAATGGTTTGAAGCGAAAGGGTCGGTGATCCATGATTTATCCACCAAGTCTTTGGATCTAAGAGATAACTATTTTGAATTGAATCATAATCGTTAAAATCCCCCGATTTGTCAATGAACTCCGCATACTCCTTGACGACCACATTACGCTCCAATAAGCTTGAAAAATACTTTTTCAAGCATTTAATTCTTTCCTTGCTAACTTTCAGATCTTTATGAGGAGCAACTTTATTTGGATCCTCCGCTAGCCATTGCTCACTATAATATCTAGTAAAAAAAATTGAGTTAAAAATTAATTATACAAATGACAAATAAAAATTTATAATTAAAAAAGATACCTTGGATTCAATGAATGCGCAAAGCAATGAAGCGGAGTATTATTCTTGTTCTAGCGATCCACTAGGATATCATGTACTACCTCAAAAAAGGTAGACACATCTTCTCTTTTCCTCTCATGAGAGTAGATAGTCTTCCTCACCCTTTCAATCATTGTATCCCACCTATCATATACTAGATGAAGACAAGGCTTATCCGTATCGCAAAAGCGAATCATGTCATATATTGGAGCGGTGAATGAAAGAATATACTCAATGGAAGCCCACCAATCATCATCCAAGACCTTCTCTTTCACATGTCTTGCCTTTTCCATATCATCATCACGATATAGAAGTCAATAATCACTAATAACCATTCTTTGAAGTCCATTTTTTATAAGTTTGAATCGTTTTAACATGATGATAATTGAAGCAAAACGAGTTTCGGCAATAGACATTAATTTCAAGCTCACAAACTCATTAAACATAGCCAATCTCATTGAATGATTCATTATATAGTTCTTAATGAATATGACATCATCATCAATATGGGTAATCCACGAACATTCTTCATGCGTAACCGCATTATTCTCCGAATTCTTAGCGGCACATATGTTCTTCAAAGCTAGATTGAGAGTGTGCACCACACAAGGAGTCCAAAAAATTGATGGAAACTCACTCTCAAATAGTTGGCCCGCCCCCTTGCAATTCGCCGCATTATCTGTTATAACCTGACCAACCTTTTCATATCCGATTTCTAAAATGACCTCTTTGATCAAAGAGACAATGAAATACTTGTCTTTGGTTTGACTTTCACAATTAACCACCTTCAAGAACATTGCTTTTGAATCGGTTATTGCCTTGAAATTAATGAGTGGTCTTCTTTGTTGATCGCTCCATCCGTCGCTTACAATACTAACTCCTTTCTCTACCCACATCCCTCGAATGAGAGCTAATCTTTTTTCAATTTTGATCTTCTCCTTCAACAATAATGTGGTTTTTAAAGAATTATATCCTGGTGGTACGTATCCCGCAAGTTTATGACTAGCGGCAAAAGAATAAGATTCCCTCCAATAAGGATTTCTTGCTAGATTGAAAGGCAATTTCGCCGAATAAAATGCCCTAGCAATTAAAGCATCTAAATGAGCTCTATCCTCATTATTGAATGCACTAGAAATTGGATTCTTTTCTCTACCGCTTGGATCATCATTTCTTCTCCGCTTATCACCAACACTCCCAACGCTTCCAACTCCACTTGAAGTACTTGGAGCTACCGGTATAAATTTTGGAAGTTTTCGCTCAATAAGCTCTTGAACATCTTTATCTTCCTTCAACATGTTCTTGTATGGGGAAGCCGGAACCTTGTTACACGCTCCAATTCCACTACTCTTGATCCTCAATTAATTACCCTTCACACGAGTGTATGAGCTTTTGTAAGGCTTACCACAAAAATTACATGTCTAACTTATACTTCCACCTCCTTCAGTTAACTTGTTCCCTCTTGTCACATATTTCCAAAAAGGCTTTTCGTCATTTTTAGTAATGCCGCTACTTGAATCAATGTTATGAAAGATAAAGACCTAATTTAAACAATAATGAAATTCATAACAAACAATGTTAACAAACTCATAATAAAATTGGATCATGTGAGAAATTTTTAGCTACACATTTTTTTTGTACAACAATAGATTAACTGTTGAGTGTAAAATCCTAGCTACACGCATTTGTTACTACTATAAGTGCTACATATATCACATCGATTAACATGGTGCTAACATTAAGAACTCAAGTTTTGTGGAAGGAAAGCCATCGAGGGCAAGGGGAAAAACTCATCTCCATTACTTGTTTGAGTTGGAGTTGTTGGGGGATTATCAATGTAAATACCATAGGCAAAATTAGATTACTTAGTAACATGTAGAGAATACAGATGTAGCCGTACTCTAATGGTGGTGTTTTTGTCTAAACTCAATAGATCAAAAACGTCACCGCCAAACGTAGCCGTACTCTAATTATTATTTTGCACAAGCTTAGTGTTAGCAATTAGCATAAAAACATTAAGGATTTCTCTATGTAAGTGGTTTTCCCACTATAACATATAATATCTACTATGCACTACTTGAAAGCATCATGGATATTTACTCTACTTATTAGCCATCAAGGGCTAGTTAGTTTAAACCTAGTTCCTTGAACATTAAAAAGGTGTTTCATGCTTCTAACATGATGCATTATTCTCTTAAAATTAGAATACACGATGCAAGGCATATATTGGATATTAATATGATGCAAAAAGGAGGAGAAGAAGCAGGAGAAGGAGGAGGAGAAGCAGGAAAAGAAGGAGAAGGAGGAGAAGAAGAAGAGAAGGAGTACCTGCGGGATCGGGAGCAGAACGCCGGCGGGATCGGGAGTGGAACGCCGGCGGGAGCGGAACAAGAAAACCTAACGCGTAAAATGAAATATGTGAGCTCTATATCTTATGGAATCGCGTATCCCCCTTGCAGGATATGCGATTCCGAAAATAAAATATAATTTTTTAAAAACTATGCGTTTCCTGGAGTTTCAGAAAGTTTCCGCCCGTTTTTGGGCGTTTCCTGTATCCTGTACGCGTTCGCGTCGATACGTTGACCATTTTTAAGTATCTGTGCTTTGTAGTTCACCGCTCTTATCTATGATATGGTAAGATATTGCGACATAGATAAACCTTTTCCTCATTTAATATTTAATATGTGAAATGTAGTGATTGAAAAAATGAAGAACATGTTATTGCCACACATGCCTTCATATTACTTTGTATTTATATTTAAATATTAGAACTCAAAAAATATCTTGGATTATCTTTTTTTTTTTGAAAATTGCAAATCTCATATCCTTATCATATCATATTTCGTCCCTGTCCTTTCAACAAAGCCAATAACTACTTAAACTTCTTGGGAAAGTTAGTGTTCTCATAAAAATGAGAGGATTATGAGGACAAACAAATGGTGAGGAATTTATTCCATTACAATGATCTTGAGGAACTGACATATGTATATCTATCCTCAACTCTTGAGTGTTTAATACACATTCTATCATATGCCTAGTGGCTTAATTTGGTAATAACCCGTAGTATTGTGCTTTTAGTGCCTTGGCTCCTCCCTTAATAGCATCTGAATCATAGAGGTAAGTATAAATTTAGTCAACCAATGATATAGCTAGGGAAAGATCATATTTTACGTCGACTGTTGTTGGCTAGGAAACGGTTAGTCTAAATCACTCTTTTATTCTTAAGAACGTTGTGTTTCAAATCTATCAATCAATCTTGTATCATTCATTTAATCATTAAACATTTTAACCACCAAACTTTCTTCCTCAGCCATTACATTTTTAAGATTAGGTTTTAGTAATGATGATTATGTATGTTAAGAAGTACATGCTTAACCATCTCGCGGACCTGAATATTGGCAAAAGAAACCAATTATCCTTTGTTCACCAAAAAATTCCTTTAATTCCGCTGAGATTTGTCCTCATCTTTGTACTAGACATCCTCTTATTTATATACTATATCTATAAGGGAAAACACCCATTGGTGAAACATTCATCTTTTAATTTTACCCCTATTTATTCTGAAATTTCTTACTTTTCATAATTGAATTTAATTTGTATGTTTTTATTTATTTTTAAAAAGTGTGCCCTCATCCACTCAATTGCTGTTGTATTTTGTATTTGTGCAATAAAAAAATTTACGGGAACGGCAAACAGAAGTTATAATATCGCATTGGGGCGCAGGAACCCTGTGCACAACTGATTGTTGATCTACCATAGAAAACATGTCCTCTTTTTCAGAATAAGATGTTAGATTATGGTATCTGTGATCTTGCCAAACTTCAATTCCTTTCTATTGAATAGTAGGTCCTCTGACTAATAAATAAGCAGAAGTTTGTCGAGCTCCGAGTCAAGCCAAATTCCCGAACGTTCTAATTAAACTTGTTAAACCAAGGCCTAGAGGGCTGCTTGAGGCCATAGATAGTGTTACAAATTTCTTGAGGTGGTAGACAAGAGACTTCCCTGTGGTTTCATATTTAAGAGATTGTTGCATGTAGACAGTATCTGCTAGATCGCTATTAAGGAATACATACTTGATAACAAGTTGATGCAACTGCTAATGATAATGGACGACAAAGGAGGAAATTCAACTTAGCGACTACAGAGAATGTCTCTTCATAGTTAAGGCCATATTGTTGAGTGAAACTGCTAGCTACATTACGAGATTTGAGGCGTTCAACTGTCCCATTAGAAGGATTGTTCACAATTAACACCCATTGACATCCCATACGGGATTGGCCAGGAGGAAGGGAGACAATGTCCCAAATCAGATTGGCCCATAGGACAACCATTTTCTCATCCATCCCGACTCTCCACACTGGATGCAAAAGAGCTTCCTGTACAAACGAGAGGGTAGAAATATAAGACAAGTGAAAAACCTGTGAAGTTCTGAAGATAAGCGGTGAAAGGAGATATAATGAGAGTGAGGGTGAGCGGTAGAAGGGACCACATCCTAGGGGGGCCGTAGTTGGCTCAGTTGGCCGTGTAGCGTCATCAATATGGGGAAACTGTCTTAGGACATGAGACCGAGCACGATGATGACACACGAAGAGGAAGCGGTGGTGGTGTTGGGAGCACAAGAGGTGGTGGTGGGAGTAGTGGAGGTGTTGAGTTGTTGATAGTGATGTTATGCCGTGGAATAACAAATGGGAAGTTACCATGAGGAGTCGAGGAGAAGAAAGATTAATCCTCGAGGAAGGTGACATGCACTGATGTGACTGTTTTTCAATCAGTGGGAGAGTACCTAACAAAGATATATTTTGTAGCACGTGGGTTCAGGTTGTTCACCGGAGGGCCAAGATGTTGGACAAAGCAGACAAACCCAAAAACAATGGGAGGCAGGGGGAACAAAGGTGTGGAGGGGAAAAAGATGGAGAAAGGAGTGGCAACCCTCAGGACGGTCAAAGGCATGCGATTAATTAATAGAGAAGTTCCAATAATTTTTGGGAACCTTCATTTGAAACATAAGAGAGCGTGCTAGCGCAAGGAGGTGACAATTCTTTCGCTCAACTATATTACGATTGTTGAATAATACCCAAACTATTGTAGGTTTCCAAAAAATCGTGACTAGTATATTCACAAGCATTATCAGTCTGAAGCATTTTAATAGAGCTCAAAAATTGAGTGAGTTTTAGCTATGAATGAGCGAAAACAACACAGTAATATGGACCAATCACTCAATAAATATACCCATGTCATTCGAGAATTATCATCAAAAAATGTAAGTAATAATCTCCAAACAAATTAGCAGTTTTATACAGACCCCAATGTCCGAATGAATTTGAGCAAATGGAGAAGAGAGTTGCGAATATCTGGAAGCGCTAGCGTCTGCGAATACATGAGATGGAAGTCGTCGATGCTAGTGAGCATGAAAGGAGGAAGGAGTGGCGAGTTTTGCGATGATTGAGTGTGGCGAGTTCGGGACGTCACATATTCAAATGCGGATGCGGCAGGAGAAGGTTGTGGTTATTCCGTGCTAAAAGGTAGCGGGACTAGGAGCTGGCAATGGGCCTATGAAAGGCGGGGCAGGGGGTGCCCAGTCCGACAATAACTGGAGAGGAGAATCGTAGCGAGCTTGGCGCATAGTCTGCAAGTACCTAAAAAAAGAGGTTCCAACAAAAATTGAATACTCAATCGGCGAGTGCTTGAGCTCAATTGTCGAGTGTTTTACGTTAGGAGTGAGTCTACTGATACCATGTAGAGAAGTAGAATATGAAGCGTAAAAGTTTTTGTTAATTCAATATATGAACTTACAGTTTGGACACGTACAAAGGAGACCATTAGAGACACCTGTTAGGCATTGCGAGAGTCTAGTCACTAGGCATGTTAAATGAGGGAGGGGTAGACCAATAAAGACTTGGGATGAAACTAGAAGGAAGACATGCACTTTAGGCATTAGTGAAATTATGACAAAAGATAGGGTACAATGGCGACAAAGGATCCATATAACCGATCCCACTATAGTGGTATAAAGGCTTGAGTGTTGTAATATATGAACTTACAATACAAGTATTTGCACACATTTATAGGATGGAAGAGTGAAATTTCATCTTCAAACAAAAATGTGGGATTAATTTATACATGAGAAAAATCACTTAATGAGCCAGGAAAGAGGGTCTTTACATGTGCTTATTTATAGTTCTTCTACAATATACTTACTATCACAAACTATCACTTCAAAACAATGCCCTTGAGTATCTTGGTGGAGTGCTCCTTGGTTTCTCTCTTGCAGACGGTGCACAACACTTAATATCACAAACTATCATTTCAAAACAATGTCCTTGAGTATCTTGGTGGAGCGCTCCTCTATTTATCTCTTGCAGATGGTGTACAACACACATACACACACCTTCATACAAGCGGAAGGTAAAGGACGAAGGCCAACAAATGAGATATTTCTTTTTCTTTTGTCAAGATGAATGCAACTCTAAATGATTGATACTCATCTTTATGTTTTCTAGCTCTGATGTTCCTGATACACTCAATATTGTCAATCCTTCTCTATTTTTAGAGATTGTGATCCTTGAAATTAAGGGGTTGGTGATAACTAATCACTTGATATTCACTTCTTAAATGGAATCTCAGATTCTCGGTTAACCTAGTACGACACTGAGTAATGATATATTCAGACTGGAAGTTTGCTCTACTTGAACTCATCCTCTTAGAATGAGACGATTTCTTCATGTCTGGTTATTGAATTTTAACTTTTCACCTTATCAGTTTTACTACTTATTAACTTTTCCCTTTTTACTTGCTACTGACACAGATCTCTCTAGCTTGGCTAAATTTTTTCGGCAATTTGTGTCGGTCATTGTCTAGTTGATTTTTTGATCTTTGTTGACAGTGTCAACTGTCAACATCCTTTCACTTGTCTAAGAAGTTGAATGGTCACCAACTTCTTGCACACCATTTGACGAAGTTCTTTTCACTTTAATCTTCAGTTTATACTCCCTTTCATTAGAGAAGCTATTCACTCTTGTGAAATTGTTCGTCGAGATCAACACATTATTTCTCGCTTTCTTTGTCAAATTTTTTTTATTTTCTTCTATCATCTTCCATTTGCCAACTGATAAGTCATTTCTTTGTTCTTCTCCAAATGATGGGGGGGGGGGGGGGGAGATTCCACCTGTCAACAATTATTTTTACCTGTTAAGTTACCATCGATCTTGAGTCAGATGAACCTCGGCTTGATTGGAATTCTTATCCTCCTTGATGTGTTTATTTTGTGGTGCCCCAGTTGTAAATCATGATTTTGTGAAAATGGTACACGTCCCGTAGATCATATATTTATGCAATAGGATATCCCATCGGTACTGAGTGCTCCAACCCTTGGAATATGAATTGGCAAAATGATGAATACTAAAGTTCCAAGGGTTATGAACCCCAGACTGCAAAATATTTGATATCTGTCCACATAGTTCTTTATTGATATCTGGCAGGTTTTCGATAATGGTATGGTCAATTAGACACAAGTTCAATATATTTAGGCCCTGTTTGGCTGGGCGGATCCCACGTGGTCGCACGGACAGTCGCATCCGCGCCTTGGCGGTGGGATCTGAACCGCCCTCTAATTTCAGTGGATTTCCCACGGAAATCCGCCGCAGGGAGGCTTCCACACGGATGGGCTCCGTGGAAAATCTGCTCCGCCAAACCAAGCCTTAATCAGACCAGATATTCTGCACACTGCTATGATCTACAGAGTTTGGTTCCTCCCACACCTCAAAATCAATCTCTTTCATGTGTTCCTGTATGATTTATCTTTGCAGTTTTCTACAAGTTAATTGATTTAATACAATTTATATTCAGGATTGTGTATGACCGAATAAATTGAGCGGAAAAAATTTGTGTTTTAAATGAAGTATCATACACATCAAAACGGTTGTGATTTTAAATTTTTAAGCAGTTAAGCTCCTCTCTATAATCACTGTGTTGGATTGAAGCATCAACAAATTTCTATTACTCAAAACTGTGGTTCTATATTGATTTGCAGGCTTTTAAAATACTGGCAGGATCAAATTTTCATTGGTTTGAGTTAGATCTGTTGGAATTTGAAATGTGTTCAAATAATTGTGTAGTTTTTATATGATAATATGGATGTATGTAGGTGAAACTTAATACATTAGCCCATACTTATGATAATTAAAGTGTGTTATTATTAGGGATATTGGCATTTGTTCAAAGGCAGATTTAGGCTCCGTTTCGCATAGCGTTGGCGTCGTAAACGTGGTGGTTACAAGCCGTTGTCCGTTTGACACTGTGTTTTCGCTCCAGTGAATTTGGACAAAAGTGTCACCGTCATGAAATGTGTTTGACATAGACAACGTTTATGATCGCAACCAAGGGAAAAAAAACTATTTTTGAGCATAAAATGGATGTAGTTTCTTAGGTGAGGTTGGAATTGGATGTAGTTTCGTAGGCGAGGTTGGGCTTTCACGAACTGCAATTCCTCACGACCTCTACCACCGTCCCGAATGGACCCTTTAATCCCTGATTTATGGCAGGTTTGTTTCCAGGTATGAATATTTATACTAAAATCTGTAGAACCGTGCATTGATTAAAGCTTTTGAAATCCATTTAACTAAAATCTCTGCCTCCAGTTTTGTAGCCGCTACTCAAAATGTTGGCCCAGTTGCGAAACAGAGCCAGTGGGACTTTGCAGACTGAACTAAGAAGAGCATTATGAACAAAGACGATAACGGGAAACATCAATATATTCGTTTTATTTTGCCAATGTAATCACAAACTTGTTATCACCATGTATTTATGTTTGTTTAATCAATAACACGTTAGATTTTCTCGTGAATCTCCTTCGTCCTGTTGATGCTTCACAAGTATTAGGATTTTCATTTTTTGTTGTTTGACACAAATTAGTTATTTTTTTTTAATATGCATTATATAAGCATGACTTAGGCTCTGTTTGGGATAGTGGTGGTGGTCGTGAATATGGTGGTTAAACTGTCATTTGTTAACACACACCTGAGAAATTTCATCTACTTTTATGTTTAACTGGACGAAATTATGAAATTTGTTAGGTGGTTGTTAACAAATAATGGTTTAACCCATGCATTTATGACTGCGACTGCAATGCCAAAATAAGGCTTAATTGTATATAGTTTGTATAATTCTACAACACTAATGCTTTTCCTAATAATATTTAGGAGTAACTATCAAAACTTCCCCTGAAAGTAATCATAATTACAGGTTGCACTCCCTCTTACTATTGAAGTTACAAAAAACCTCCCCCATAACTTTATATTTCATAATATTCAAGCACACTTGCAAGGATAAATTCAAAAGTAAGAGGGGTGCAACTTGTAATTTATCAAACTTAGAAGGGAGATCATGAAAAATGCCTCAATATATAATCATACCAAACTATGAAGACAAGATATTTATATTTCAATAATATTATTTCCTATCGTTTTACTTTCAAATTTAGGCTCAGGTGTCAATTGACACCGCTTATTTGCTCCGAAGAGTTTGGATAAAAACATCGCCATCATATAATGTATATTAGGCATGATAGTGATTATGACTGCCATCAAGAAATGAAAACTAGTTTAATTTGAACATAAATGTGGATGAAATATTTTAGATGAGGTCAATCATTCATGAAGGATGGTTCATAACCACTGCGCTCACGACCGCCACTACCTTGCCAAACATAGTCTTAGGAGCTTTTCACCAGTAGCTGGCTACTAGTTTTGGTCATATAGAGACATTTGCTGTTCTCCATCATAAAAATTATATCATTCTCTATTAATAATAGATAAAAGTATAATAATTAAAGTTTCAATTTAAATTAACAGTAATGACTGAAACATAAACCATACAAAACATTTTATTTGAAATTCATGGGTTTTCATCCCATAAAAACATTTTATTTGAACTTTGAAGGAACACAAAAGTCAAGTTAACCAATCTAACTTAAGAAAATCTCTCTCAAAAACTATATATGGTCACTATAACCAATCCCTCACAAGCATTCATACCAATAGTTTATAACACAATACACTTTGTGCATAACCCCCCGTCCCCCGGCACAGCCCCACACCGACCCACCCCGCCGACAGAATCTACGAACGAAAAAAGTTCCCTTGGTGTTTCATGATTGGGACCAGGCATCTATAGAATACGCTAAAGATACCGAAATCATTTCTCCGGGCCTGATAGGGTTCATTCTTTTGCATAAGATTTTGGACCAATTAAGGGCATCTCGCAAGGAGAGATCCAAAGGCCCCACAATATGGCTACATGTATGAAGAGCAGCACAAGAGAAGAGAAAGAACTTGATGGGTACACATTCCAGCAGAGTTCTATGCTAGCAAATAACAACAGCCTGCGCATTAAAGTTTAACTTTCTTTTACATAAATGCCCTACAAAAATATGAAACATGAATCAATTTGGTGTTCATTGAGCATCACCTGATGGTTGTAGGGAAAGTAGTCTTCCACAGCAGAAGAGGCAAAGAAAAGAAATACCTGCAGCCAGATATTTCAATTCATTAAACAGTATTTTGTTATAAGAAATGATAATATGATTGGAAGCTACATGTAGGAGTTAATATCTGAGGCAACTTTTGAGCTGATTCTAGTCAAGTTTAATAATTTATAAAATACTTTCTAAATAACTAATTGAAATTACAATCTATATGCATGTGTTTATGGATATTCTGCCGTATAAAAAGGGCAGCCCGGTGCACAAAGCATCCCCGTACAATGAGGATCCGATGAAAGGTCCCATCACAAGGGTGAAATGTAGGCAAATCTCACCCTGCTTTTTGCAAGAGGCCGCTTCCAGGACTAGAACTCGTGACCTCAAGGTCACACGTCAACACGCTAACCGGTGCGCCAAGGCTCCCCTTTTGGATATTATTTGTCATATAATCATGAATAATGTACCTAGATTTTATAGAAAAGTAAATCATGTGTATATTTGTGTTAAATGAGAGTTGCATAAATGATGGCTCAATTTAAATCAGAGTTGACACAAATTGGTGATACACAATAGATTGAAGGGTCGTTTGCTGGGACCACCCCTACAAGTTTGCCTAATTACACGTTCTGTTCGTTTATCTTTTGAGTTATAAAAACCTCTCCCACAAGCTTATATTTGATACCACAAGGGACATACAACGGGGCTCCGCCCCTGTACAACCCCGTATTCGCAGAGTAGGGTCCATTCGGCAGGCGCAGAGCAAGTTTTAAGCTTTCAAGCTTTTTGGATATTTCGGACTCTTGGTGGCCAATTTTGGCTCTAACTTGGAATATACTAGTAGGGGGAGGAAAAATTTGCCTCCCCCTTGCCCCTTCTTTTGAGGGTCGGGTGCGGCAAGTTGGCCGGCACCCCCGACGAGGTGAAGTGCGGGGTGGGGGGCAGCAGGGTCGACTGGAGACCAGGGTCTCGTCCCCCTGCCCCTTAGCCCCGAGCAGAGGCGAGGCCGCCGGCCAGGCGGGCTCTCGCCCCGCGAGGCCAGCTCGCCGGGCGAGGCCGCCGGCCAGGCGGGCTCTCGCCCCGCGAGGCCAGCTCGCCGGGCGAGGCCGCCGGCCAGGCGGGCTCTCGCCCCGCGAGGCCAGCTCGCCGGGCGAGGCCGCCGGCCAGGCGGGCTCTCGCCCCGCGAGGCCATCTCGCCGGGCGAGGCCGCCGGCCAGGCGGGCTCTCGCCCCGCGAGGCTAGCTCGCCGGGCGAGGCCGCCGGCCAGGCGGGCTCTCGCCCCGCGAGGCCAGCTCGCCAGGCGAGACCGTCCGGCCAGGCCCTCGCCCGCGCGGCTAGACCCCCCCGGGCTCGGGTGTCCAGGGAGGCGGGAGGAGTGTGGCTTGGTCTCCTCTCGCCCTTGGACCGCTTTGCCCCTGGGGGGGATTTTTCCCTTTTCACCCTCCAGTGTGGGTATTTTCTATTGGTTGGAGGTATGTTTGCCTTGGGGGCATTTTGGTCATTTTGACCTCAGGACTTGGAAAAACTATAAATAGACCCCCTTGGGTACCTTTGGAGAGGCATTGGCTTTTGGCTTCCTCCTCCCTAGTTTTCTTCTTGGTAGAGTTGAGAGAACTCTCCAAGGTACCCAGCTCTCATTGGTAAGGGAGGGGAAGTGTTCTTGTGACCTTCCGGGTGTGTGGTGGGACCTCCGCGCTAGAGCCGAGGGTCTGTTCCTAGTTTCCCAAGTCTTTGGTCCGTGACATTCTTCCAAGTGTAGTAGGTGTGAGGTCACCCCTTCCCCAAGGGTCGAACTCCACAGAGACCAAGTTTTTGGTTTCAACATTTTGGTGCGGTGAGCGTGGAGAGTGACCAGCACAGAAGATCTCGGGTGAGTGTCATGGCTGGAGATCAGGGAGGTAGTGATGACCTCGGTGGTCTCCCCAACCCAGGACCCTTTGTAGGAAGGGAAGAGTTCATGGCTTCCATCGAAGGCATCATGGGGATGCTTAGAAGCATTGCCCCTCGGGCTGACAGCTCAACCCCCACCCCCCAGGGACTGGCTCCCAGGGGTCTCGGTGAGCTGACCCAGAGTGGTCTCGGCGAGCTGGCTCCGAGGGGGCAAGGCGAGATCACCCCAGCAGGGGGAGAAGAAAGTGTGCCAGGTAGGCGACCTGGGAAGGAGCGGATGGTAGAGGGGGTCGAGCGAGACCTCCCAGGCCGGGAGCTGTTCCCAAGCCCGGCGAGAGCTAGCCCCCCAGGCGAGCAGGTCGCGCGAGTGGAGGTGGCGAAAGCTCCCCTTAGGGGGTCACCCTTTAGTGAGTTGATCATCTCAGCTCCCGTTCCCGAGGGGTTCAGAGAGCCCGATATGGCTTACTATACCGGGAAGGAAGACCCCGTCCAGCATCTGCAATGGTTCGAGGATGCCGTCTCCATCAGGCCGATGACGGATGCCTTCAAGTGTCGCCTCTTTGCGATCACGTTGAAGGAGAAGGCAAGGGACTGGTTTCATCAACTCCCTCCGAGGTCCATCTTCGGGTTCGAAGACTTGAGCCGGAGCTTTCAGCTTCGCTTCTCCACCTCCAAGAAGAGGAAGAAAGGCCCCGAGTCCCTCTTCCTGATAAAGCAAAGGGCCGAGGAGTCGCTGGCCCACTACGTTGACAGGTTCCAGGAAGAGGTCCTGGACATCCAAGAGGTGCCAGGGTATGCCCTCCAGATGGCGTTTACGGTGGGGTTGCGCGAAGGGTTCTTCAAAATGAGCTTGACCCGGAAGACCCCCCTTTCCTTCGAGGAGCTGATGGAAAGGGCGGCAGAGGAGATAGCCATGGAGGCAGCCAACCCAGCCTTTGTGAAGAAGTTGGCAAAGCTAACAGAGGTGGAGTCAAAGGAGGAAGGTGGCTCGCGGCACCAGGAAGGAAGGCGGAGAGAAGAGCAGAGAGCCCACGGGTTCCAGAGACAGGAGGGTCCGGAGCCAGGATGGAGGCAGCAGGGAGGACCTGCCCATGGTCCAGGAAGAGCTCTTATCCAGGATGGGGGGAACTTTCATGGGGGCCAAGGGAGGTTCAACTTCCAGAGGCAAGCCCCAAGGCAACTCCTGCCCCCACCCCAACAAGCGATGGCGATCGGCCGAAGGGAAAGGAGGAATCGCAAGGGGAGAGGGGGAGGCAGGGTAGAGTTACCGTACTGTGACTTCCACCAGTTGGAAGGTCACGCCACGACTACCTGCCCCGAGTTCCTGGAAATGAGGAGGACAAGAGCTCCAGCCCAGCAGCAGTCGGAGCGGATAGAAGCTCCTCCCCAAGGAGGTGGAGGGGATGATGTATGCGAGGATCGGGTTGATGTAGGACACCGAGGAGGAATAGCAGTGATCCACGGTGGAGTGGGCATCGAGGCCACTCGGAAGGCGAGCCTCCATGTTATGTACCGTCGAAGCGTTGCCTCGACGTCCCAGACCCCTCCCGTGGAAGAAAAAATCACCTTCTCGTCAAAGGACATGCCAGAGCATGAGGATCCCTTCTGCGACGCCCTGGTCATCCAGGCGGCCGTCGAAGGCTTCACCGTCTCCCGGATCTTGGTTGATAACGGAAGCTCTGTCAACATCATTTTCAAGAAGGCGTTCGAGGGGATGAAGGTGGAGCCAAGGAGGGTAGTGGCATCGGATGGACCCCTGTTTGGATTCTCAGGGGAGAGGAAGGAGGTGGAAGGTGGAGTCGGACTCCAAGTAAAATTAGGAGGGACCTCAAGGAACTGCAGGTTCGTCATTGTTGACGCACCAAGCAGCTACAACGCCATCTTCGGAAGGCCCCTCATCAGCGCCTTCCGGTGCGTGCCCTCATCCTTCCACCAGTGCCTCAAGTTCAACTCAGATGGGATCCAGGTCAGGATCAAAGGAGACTCTAGGATGGCGAGGCAGTGCTATGTCACGGCAGTCAACACCATCTCTTGGTTGGCTAAGGCAGAGGAGATGGAGAAGATCATGGAGAGCCTGAGCAGGATGGAGGTGTCCAGTGGAAGAGAGCCCGATGGCAACCACCGTGCCCAGACCCCCTGAAGAAGGCTCGTCTCGGCAGAGTCATGTATCTTGTTTTTCTTTATGATGTAATGAGTCCAGCCTCCGACCGGTAGGGTTGGGAGGGTCATGTAACCCAACTGTTTTCCCCTTTTGAGGATGTTGAATTTTGGGAGAGTTCAGGTGACACGCCTCGTCCCTAAGTCCCTTAGCTCCGAGATGATTCCGCTGCCAGGCTCTCGCTAGCTGGTGGGTTCAGGTTGATCTCTCGTGGGAGCTAAGTCCTTTTGCTCCGAGATGATTCCGCTGCCAGGCTCTCGCTAGCTGGTGGGTTCAGGTTGATCTCTCGTGGGAGCTAAGTCCTTTTGCTCCGAGATGATTCCGCTGCCAGGCTCTCGCTAGCTGGTGGGTTCAGGTTGATCTCTCGTGGGAGCTAAGTCCTTCTGCTCCGAGATGATTCCGCTGCCAGGCTCTCGCTAGCTGGTGGGTTCAGGTTGATCTCTCGTGGGAGCTAAGTCCTTTTGCTCCGAGATGATTCCGCTGCCAGGCTCTCGCTAGCTGGTGGGTTCAGGTTGATCTCTCGTGGGAGCTAAGTCCTTTTGCTCCGAGATGATTCCGCTGCCAGGCTCTCGCTAGCTGGTGGGTTCAGGTTGATCTCTCGTGGGAGCTAAGTCCTTTTGCTCCGAGATGATTCCGCTGCCAGGCTCTCGCTAGCTGGTGGGTTCAGGTTGATCTCTCGTGGGAGCTAAGTCCTTTTGCTCCGAGATGATTCCGCTGCCAGGCTCTCGCTAGCTGGTGGGTTCAGGTTGATCTCTCGTGGGAGCTAAGTCCTTTTGCTCCGAGATGATTCCGCTGCCAGGCTCTCGCTAGCTGGTGGGTTCAGGTTGATCTCTCGTGGGAGCTAAGTCCTTTTGCTCCGAGATGATTCCGCTGCCAGGCTCTCGCTAGCTGGTGGGTTCAGGTTGATCTCTCGTGGGAGCTAAGTCCTTTTGCTCCGAGATGATTCCGCTGCCAGGCTCTCCCTAGCTGGTGGGTTCAGGTTGATCTCTCGTGGGAGCTAAGTCCTTTTGCTCCGAGATGATTCTGCTGCCAGGCTCTCGCTAGCTGGTGCGTTCAGGTTGATCTCTCGTGGGAGCTAAGTCCTTTTGCTCCGAGATGATTCCGCTGCCAAGCTCTCGCTAGCTGGTGGGTTCAGGTTGATCTCTCGTGGGAGTTAAGTCCTTTTGCTCCGAGATGATTCCGCTGCCAGGCTCTCGCTAGCTGGTGGGTTCAGGTTGATCTCTCGTGGGAGCTAAGTCCTTTTGCTCCGAGATGATTCCGCTGCCAGGCTCTCGCTAGCTGGTGGGTTCAGGTTGATCTCTCGTGGGAGCTAAGTCCTTTTGCTCCGAGATGATTCCGCTGCCAGGCTCTCGCTAGCTGGTGGGTTCAGGTTGACCCCTCGGAGAGACCGAGTATTTTCGGCCCCATGAGGGCCACTCAGCGAATACGTTGGGTTGGATGTTTCTTTCCGAGCTTGTGCCAACCTCGAAAAGAGCGGGGATTGTGTACAACCCCGTATTCGCAGAGTAGGGTCCATTCGGCAGGCGCAGAGCAAGTTTTAAGCTTTCAAGCTTTTTGGATATTTCGGACTCTTGGTGGCCAATTTTGGCTCTAACTTGGAATATACTAGTAGGGGGAGGAAAAATTTGCCTCCCCCTTGCCCCTTCTTTTGAGGGTCGGGTGCGGCAAGTTGGCCGGCACCCCCCGACGAGGTGAAGTGCGGGGTGGGGGGCAGCAGGGTCGACTGGAGACCAGGGTCTCGTCCCCCTGCCCCTTAGCCCCGAGCAGAGGCGAGGCCGCCGGCCAGGCGGGCTCTCGCCCCGCGAGGCCAGCTCGCCGGGCGAGGCCGCCGGCCAGGCGGGCTCTCGCCCCGCGAGGCCAGCTCGCCGGGCGAGGCCGCCGGCCAGGCGGGCTCTCGCCCCGCGAGGCCAGCTCGCCGGGCGAGGCCGCCGGCCAGGCGGGCTCTCGCCCCGCGAGGCCAGCTCGCCGGGCGAGGCCGCCGGCCAGGCGGGCTCTCGCCCCGCGAGGCTAGCTCGCCGGGCGAGGCCGCCGGCCAGGCGGGCTCTCGCCCCGCGAGGCCAGCTCGCCGGGCGAGGCCGCCGGCCAGGCGGGCTCTCGCCCCGCGAGGCCAGCTCGCCAGGCGAGACCGTCCGGCCAGGCCCTCGCCCGCGCGGCTAGACCCCCCCGGGCTCGGGTGTCCAGGGAGGCGGGAGGAGTGTGGCTTGGTCTCCTCTCGCCCTTGGACCGCTTTGCCCCTGGGGGGGATTTTTCCCTTTTCACCCTCCAGTGTGGGTATTTTCTATTGGTTGGAGGTATGTTTGCCTTGGGGGCATTTTGGTCATTTTGACCTCAGGACTTGGAAAAACTATAAATAGACCCCCTTGGGTACCTTTGGAGAGGCATTGGCTTTTGGCTTCCTCCTCCCTAGTTTTCTTCTTGGTAGAGTTGAGAGAACTCTCCAAGGTACCCAGCTCTCATTGGTAAGGGAGGGGAAGTGTTCTTGTGACCTTCCGGGTGTGTGGTGGGACCTCCGCGCTAGAGCCGAGGGTCTGTTCCTAGTTTCCCAAGTCTTTGGTCCGTGACATTCTTCCAAGTGTAGTAGGTGTGAGGTCACCCCTTCCCCAAGGGTCGAACTCCACAGAGACCAAGTTTTTGGTTTCAACAGCCCCTATGGCCAGTCGCGATAGTATTTCAACCCTGACATGTACGGGGCTCCACCCTTATCAATTAATTAATGCACCTTAAAATAAACACAATATCAATTAATTAATACGAAAATTCATTATACGTCATTTTTCAATTTTTATTAAAAAATTTTCACCTTAATGTATATATTATCATGCATGTTACATCAACTTTAATAAAGTTAATGAGTTTAATGGTAGCTCCTCAAAAATACCGCAAACATGTCTAATGATAGCCTTTCTCGAAAAGACCGTTGACATGTCAAATGATAGCCTACCATAATAAGTCTAGGAGCTCTACTAATTTTTTTTTTCGATTTTATGAATTTTCATTATTATTTTTTATTTGAGGACATGATGTAATTACATAAATGAGTAATGTATTTTATTTTTCTTTAAATATATTATAATACATGTTAAGTCATTAGACTAAAAGAACAAGGCTATATTTCACAATTTTGAATGTTTCGTCAAAGCCAACTTTTCCCTTGTATATTTGATACCATGTATGCACATAAATACCAACTGGACGAGATATTTTTGTACTTTCAAAAGACAGAGGAGTACAACAATAACAACACTCAAGCCTTTATCCCACTATAGTGGGGTCGGAAAAGACAAAGGAGTGCAACCTGTAATTATGCAAACTCATACCGGAGATTTGGTTAATTACTAGATGGACTAAATTCAAATGGCTCCATAGTTACTGAATTTGTGATTTTACAAAAAACACATTTGCTGAATTCATGTTAATATATAAATGACTCGTGTTAAATGTTAATATCATTTAATTTCTCTAACACCAAAGTTTGGCCTAATCAAAATAAGCATAAATGGTGGTTTACCATAAAAAAATGTGCATAGTTGAAGTAACTCACCAGGAGTAGAACTGATAGTGAAGAGACCTGGCACAGATAATTCCAATGAAATTCCCAACAAACATAACAGTTGCAATATCTGTGCACATAATTAAAAAAATGATTTTTTCTTCAGAAAAAAACAGTAAGCTTTAAATTGAATGAAAAATGCTACAAGCTTACGCTCTTTGCGAAGGACATGGATTGTCGATTCACAATAAAGGAATTGATGAATGTTCGAAAATTTTGTTGTAGCATCACGCGCTAGCGATTGTATTAGATTGATTAGTCCTCCTTCATGCCTGTCAAAGGCCTGCATTGTCAGCAGATACTATATTGGCCATAACAAACAAACTAATTTAAAAAAGAATTTGATTTGCTTTTGCCCAAAGTTTGTCTCGAATAAAAAATGATCGATTTGGAACCAAGATTCGATTTGATCCGCGTAGGTCTATTAAGATTGTAACATATTCTCAATTACTAATAAAGATAATTGTATATATGTACTTTACATTATTTTATAAATTTATATATATATGTATATATATATATAGACACACACTAATGTATTATGCGATTATTAATTCATGCATGCTTATGTGTATACATTTATAACATATGTAGTATATATCAAATATAATTGCTTCCAAGTTGAACTCAACTAAATTCGTGAGTCATCTCCATGTTGGGCAAATCGATTTTGATTCTAGAAGATAAAACAAATTCAAGTAGCTTTCGAGCATTTTTTTCTTCTTCTAATGAAGAATAGTACATGACAAAAATGGATACAGAGGCAACTTTTAATTAGAATCACATACACGCTCTAATGATCCCAATTCCACATTCGATGCCTATTTGTTTCAGTTTTCCTTTGTCAAGTTTACAACTAGAAGGAATTATTTTTCCACATAGTAAGCCAAATGTCAGAAAGGGGAGGGGGAGCCCTAGCAAACCCTTGTGTCGGTTTGGTTTGTGGAGTTTGAATGTGATTTGTCCGACTGTGGGCTATAGCGGCTAGAGGATCTGCCCACGGATGTAATAAATTTGGTCTCCAAGGAGCAGGTCCACTACATTGCCAGTGTCAGAGTAGATGGGCTAAAAGTAAGCAATCAAACATGTATGTGAGGTTGTAGACCATGCATAAAATACCCAAGGTGTGAGGTTGTAGACCATGCATAAAATACACAAGGTGTGAGGCTGTAGGCCATGCATAAAATACCCAAGGTGCGTCTCATCGACAATCCTGATACATGATACACTAGCTCCATGAAATCACTCGCGCAGAAATTCATCAAGTAGGCATGATGTATTGCACACAAACACTTTGAAGGCATTTCTCAACGTGCGTCACAAGCTCGCGCCGCAGTATAAGCTCTTCCTTCAACATTGTTCAATTCATGTGAGGAGGCATCACATCCAATGAAAGGTTGATCCATCCATGTTTTGGTGAAATGCTAATATTTGACACTACCATTTTTTAAAATTAACTTCTTTAGAATTGCAAAACACGGTAGAGGTGTTATATTGAAATTTAATGATCCAAAGTTCATAAGGATATGAAAGGGAGTTGCTATGGGTTCACGAAGGGGGTGAAATTATGTGGCTATGGACGCTTATCTTTATTTCTCGCACAATATTTTAATAATTGCCGCACGATCATATTTTACTCACATATCTTGTAGCCTAAGAGGCGTAAATTGGAACATTTTGAACCCTTTCTCTCTCACTACCCCTAGTCGATAGCTGCACCTCCTTAGGAGTATTTGTGTGTGGGTTGAGCACTACTCAATTACTCATCGAAAGTACC
The DNA here is from genome assembly GCA_039513925.1 of Platanthera zijinensis. Taxonomy (NCBI): domain Eukaryota; kingdom Viridiplantae; phylum Streptophyta; class Magnoliopsida; order Asparagales; family Orchidaceae; genus Platanthera; species Platanthera zijinensis. Next base: position 4,860,179 of record CM077093.1, read on the forward strand.
CTTCCTATTATCCCTCGAACATTGAGAAATTTTCAAGGATGGATCGAGAGAATCCTCTCAGGAACTTCTCCCTCTCATGACTGCGCACCTGCTCTCAATCAGAAGCCCATAGCAACCCGGTAGTATAACAACTTCCACTCGCAACCATCAACGAACACTCCAATTTGGTAGTTCAGTGCCCCGATGCAATTCCTATCTCGAATCGAATGAAAGAGTGTGGTATCACCATAGTGCAAGTCATGAAGTCCATCCAAAAGATGATGACCGACCAAGCCACCTAGGTGGTTTAGTAACCAGCCACCTAGGTGGTTTAGTAACCAGCCACCATTCGAGGCCCTACCGGACAACATCGATGACATGCATCTACCACCCTAACTGAGACACCAACAAACTACAAGCTCGAGTCAGGGCTGTCCACAGAACACCATGCATTCCGAACTCGACAAAATCGTTTAGCGAGAGGTGACGTACCACATTATGTGAAGTTGTATTTGGTGAAAATTTCAGGGAAGCTTCGTCTCGTCGCCACAAGTCCACAGTAGGGGTGCAAATAAAGCCTTGCGGGCTCGGGCCGGGCTCGGGCCGGGCTCGGGCCCCCTGGGCCCGGGCTTTTTTGCTGCCAGACCCAGGTCGGGCCCTTATCAAACCGGGCCCAGACCGGGCCAAGGCCATAGTAAAAAAAAGGGAGCCTGTTGGGCCTTTTATATCGGGCCCAAACCGGGCCCAAACCGGGCCCAGGCCATAGTAAAAAAAGGGAGCCTGTTGGGCCTTTTAGATCGGGCCCAACCAAGCCCCCAACCAGGCAGCCCAGCATTTGGGCTGAGCTGAGCATTGCCAGCATTAAATGCTGGCCAGCATTAAATGCTGGCTCTTGCCAGCATTAAATGCTGGCCAACATTAAATGCTGGCTCTTGCCAGCATTAACTGCTGGCCAACATTAAATGTTGGCTCTTGCCAGCATTAAATGTTGGTCGCAACCATCTTTATGCGGGCTTTAATGCCCGGCCGGGCCTGAGCCTGGCCCGGGCCGGGCATCAGGCCGGGCCCTGATCATATTTGGGGGTCTGGTGAGCCTCTTTGGGCCTGGTCTGGGCCTCACCGGGCCCAGACTTAATCGGGCTCAGATCTGAGCAGACCCGGGCCGGGCAACCGGGCCCGGGCTAAATTTGCACCCATAGTCCACAGGTCCCGACGGTTCCTTGATCGGAGGTTTGGAGCTCCGGTAATGGCCGACGAAGGGGGAGATTAGGTGAAATGGTCACCCCGCCAAAACTCTACCAAAATCTTCGATTGAATAGACTATCTTGTAGCATATTTCGAGAACAGTCCGGCGCCGCTTTCGAATTGAAGTTTCGTTTAGCAGTTAAGAAGTTATGGGCATTCAAAGTTTTGAAAAATTCCTCATTAAATGCCGTTTTGGCGTTTTTTGGGGAGGAAGAAGGGATGATTCTTTATAAATGAAAAAAATTCAGTTAGATAACGAATGTCTGACCCCCGAGTCATGATCATTCTATTGTTAAGATGTGACTTTAAAGGCCATGATATAGGTGCGTCGTTTAAAGACTAAAATTTCTCCTCTAACATTTATGCATATAGCGTTTGAGAGGTAAGGGAAGGTGGGAGACACAAACTCAAGCTGAATAAATAGTCACGATAATCTTCCACAACATCACCATGTAGTAAGAACATTCATCAAACTAAGGCTCTATTTGTTTGGGCGTTTCGCTGCTCCGTTTTGGGCAAACGCCGCCGGAAGGAGGGTAAACAAATGAACCTCCGGCGGCGTTTGCTCCGTTTCCACCCGCCCGCCTAGAGAAACGCCCCAAAAAGCTCCGTTTGGAGCAGCGACCTCCCCCCTCCGATTCGAACACTCCGTTTCCACCCGCCACCGCCGAACCAAATGAAGCCTAAGTTACATTTTGCATGATCTAGTCAGCATGCCAGTGAATAACAAAACATGGTTATATCAAATTGTAGTTAAAAAAAAGACAGCCCAATGCACAAAATCCCCGCGCAGTGAGGGTCCGGGGAAGGGTCCCACCACACCGGTGAAATGTAGGCAAACCTTGCCCTGCATCTTTTGCAAGAGGCTGCTTCCAGGACTCGAACCCGTGACCTCAAGATCACATGGCAACACCTTAACCGGTGCGCCAAGGCTCCCCTTTTATATCAAATTGTAGTTATCTTTAAAACATTTGTTAATCAGGTGAATAAGAAATTTTAGCAACTAGCATCACAAAAAGGAGATTAGAACAAACATGAAATAGATAAAAGCTGGTAGTGAAAACAGATTGAGCACTTACTTGCACCATTTGTGATGTGCAAATATTAAAAGCAGAGTCAGATGAATAAGTAGCAATGAACTTGCAAATTCTTTTGAGACGAATATTTCTTCTGGAACAAACTTAAAATTTACTGACCTGGAATATTAAAAGAATGAGTATGAGATAAGAGAGTTAATGTGATGCAATACCACCAGCCAATTAGTTCAAACAAATTTAGGTTCTGTTTGGGACTCTGGCGGTGGCCGGGAAGGGAGCCAAACGGCGCCGGAGTTACGGACCGGAGGTAGGGGCGGCGGCTGGCAACGGCGCGTTTTCTCCGTTTTTTGTAGGCAGTGTGATGCAAGACAACGCGTAGGGTTTGCGCGCTTGTCGGATTTTTCTAGAAAATCATAAATGCATGCGATGATTATTTTTTGTTTAATTTAAAGAAAATCGAGTGGATTGTTTGCATAAACTTTTTTGAAAAATAAACAACTTTTAAAATAAAATTTTAAAAACATAAATTACTATTTTCTTTCAAAAAATAAATCACTTGAAAAATAATTCTAGGCGAAAATTTGTAACATCCTATCTGACGCGAGATTATTTAAAATTGTTGGGGCAAGTCGCGACGATTTGTGATCGAGACAGCGCGTCGTCGAGGTACGTTGTTAGTATTGTTAGAAATCGCGTCCATTAATTGGTGGCGTATATTAGTTATAATTATAGTGCATAACGCAGGATATGCAAGAATCGACGCGCGCCGCATAGTAGGTGTATATTTTAAAGTTTTGAGATGGGGTGCCAATAGCATTTTTACCCCCATTCTCCTTTCGGTTAATAAGTAAACCGCATGCCCGATCGTTTTAAAAACCCGCACGCCTCACTTCTATCGGGAGCAAAACCGCAAGCCGCAACATTTTTTTTCCTCCCGTTCCGCCAGCGCCGACACCTGCTGCTCTGCCCGACGCCTCCCGTGCCCTAGGCGACGGCCGTTCCCGCTCCAGAACCCATCGCTGGCTTCCTCTCCCTCCTCTGCAGACGTCGGGGAGTACTCCTCTTCTTTCCTTGGCCATGGGAGAAGCGGGTATAACCCTAACCGAAGGGGGTTGAGTTTCGTTTTGTTACCGGTGAGTCGATTCCTCCCTTATTTCGATTTCTTGTTGATAATCAGTTGATTTGGAAGTTAAAATATACTAAGTTTACATTCCTATTGCCCTATTTTAGGTTTTGGCGTTCGTGGTTCACAGCGGTATTTGTGTGGGACGCATTGAGAGCCTCAATCGCTACGTAAAGGTAATATACGAAGTTTAGCACATGTATTTTTGTAACCCTAGATGTTTTGGAGATTTTCCACCGGAAACCCTAAAGGGGAAAAATTATGAAAATAGGTTTGCCTTAAATTGCAGGACTCTAGTAGGTTCGAGGAAGCACTCTGAGTTTTTCAGACAGTAGAATTTCCTTCGGAAGAGCTAATGTCGCCGCGCCGAGTGTACGAGCGCCGCAGCACCACTGTAAGGAAACTTAATTTCTGCTAATTAGACATATCAATAAATATATATTTTTGTATACGCATGAGTAGGCTTTGTACATGTATCATGACTATGCATAAAAAGGTGTGGTGATAGGAAAACGGTCGCGGAAAACGTGTAGGATGACACCCTTCTCCAAGACCCAGGTAGTCAGATCAGAAATGGTAACGTTAGGTACGAAACCTGTACCCGTGTACGTAAGTTTGGAATTTGTCCAACCAAGGGCGTGAATGTCCCTTCTAGTCGATCACAAGAAAGTCAAGGGTCGCTCAGTAGTACACCAGAAAAGAAATCCCAAGCAGAGTAGCATCAGACCGAAAGGTCAATGAGCACACAAGTTTTTACGTGCTCGGTAGAGGCGCACTACCTTTCTCATAAGGCATATGGTATCTTGTGAGCAGTATAGTCTTGGGAGTTTACTTCCCTTTGAGGCAGTTAGTAGATTCGAGATCGTGTCCGCGCAACACTAGAACAATTGAATTCGTAAGATGGTCTCGGGTCGCCAGTTTCAGTTGCGCGTTAGGAGCTACTATGCCTAGAGCCTTCCAAGTAGATGTGCATGTTAGAAGCCACCTAGAACTCAAGTATAGACCTTACGTGAGACAGTACGATAGTTAGTGAACGCCAGGACTTGGGTTAGTGAACTAAAAGTCATGTGCTTAGAACAAATAGATGTTTGACCAGGAAGTAGTGTGAAGGCATGCATAACATATAGCATAAAGGTTTTTAATACACAAAACTGTTTTCTAAAGACATGCATTCATCATATGAAAACTGTTTTTAGTATCACTAGGAGGAATTCTTTTTCTTTACTATGACCCCTCGTGGACAATGTTTTTCAGGTGACCCAGGTGGGAAACTACGCCTAGGATGAGCGTTATGGTGGCGTCAGTTAGTAGTGTATTACCTTTCAGTTTTCTTACTTCCAGTAAACACTTGTAAATGTGGTCAATGTAACTTATTAATGTTTATTATGTCATGTATCAGACTATGTTAAACAGATTTTCAGTTAATTCAATTCCATTCATGTTTAGTGGCTCTGTGAATCCAGATTTGAGGTATGTGTTTACCCTTAGTTTACTTTCCTAGCTTCCGTTATAAGTTGTAAATTTTTAATAGATGCTTCTTTACCTGCTGTATATTAGTTTTTAATACTGTTTCCTAGTTTTCTTTATATCGCTGACCCGGCCGGACGGCTGATTTCTGAAATACTGGGAAGGGGTGTTACAAAATCCAGGAAAAGGAAATTTGTGACTTTCGTTACTTTCCCCTTGTCGTAGCAAAACGAAAATCGTGAACTCCAAATTACATTTCCGATTTGAGTTTTTGACATAACGTTCGCTGAAAAAATTCAATCGAAAATCCAAAAATGAGTTTATTATCCTAAAGAGAAAAAAATTAGACACACAAAAAGAAGGGCGAAGAAACAAGTTACCCGCATAAAGAGTCGTCTTTCCACAATCGAAGTCGACGGTGATCCCGTGAGGCGCTCCTTGTCACCTTCGATCTCCCGCTCCGTGATCGGCCGCTATCGCACACGGGCACCATGAAATTAATTCGCTCTCCATCTCACAAGTGGCTTCAACGAAATCTCACCAAACATCAAAAACAACTTCAATTCCGAACTTCAATCGGCAGCAACAAGCAACACAACCATATTCTTACATTCAACAACTGTTTACAGAAGCAATTAAACCGAACTTCACAATCTCGTTTCAACTGAACTCAATTGGACGTAACAAGCAGCAAGCCTAGTCTTTTAAACCACCAAAAAAAGGACACAACTTCCCTTTTATAGGGCATCGACAATAAATATAAAAACATAAAGATCAACGGAAATAAAACCATTCCACAATAGGCGGACCGAATCATCAGTCTCGTAGGGGAAAGAACGTGGCCAGCGCTGGGATGGTTGCAGAAACTATCGGAGGAGGGGGTTGTGCTCTGCGGTGCATGGACGCGGCTGGATCGTGGGTGGAAGATGTGCAAAACTTGAAGGACGACGCGCGGCGACTGGAAATTTCGACTGGAAATTTCGACTGGATGTGGGCGGAGGACGCGCTGGAAGCCCACACACAGGAAGCCCTAATTGTATGCAGTCGATGAACCCGAGGGAAACATTCCGCAACTCTGGCCGATCGGGGAGGAATAATCGGGTTCTTCCTGGGCTGGTTCATCGCAGGAGAATAATAATAACAAGAAACAGAAAGATCAAATATCGTGGCTACGCTCGCAAGCGTGCAAATAACATAGTCCCAACATAAACAACAAATAAAACAAATTACAAAGTAACATAAAATAAAATGCAATAACTCAGGGCAGGTAGAGGTCCGGTCGGGTGCGGCGTCTAGCACTTTTGCGTCGACCTGATCTGGGCTAGTCTCCACCACAGCGGATGGGTACGGAGGGGGAAGGAGGGTAACCAAACAGCTACCGGCGACGTGGTGGCGTTCGCTGCTATCGTACTAGAGCGACAACGGCGTGCCAAACATACCTTAAGTTTATTAAAGGTTATTCTCAAGCCCAAACATAATGAATCTAACTAGTCAACAAGCATATTAAGGTGGCTTTTTTATCATCCATAACAAGGATATTTATTTGTTATCTATTTACTCTTTCTCTTACATGTCAATTAACAATAATATTTATATACTTATGGTTGTTCAAATTGTTAACAATGAGCACTTGAGTATGCACAATGAACTTAGTAAGGATAAGTATGTGTTTATATGAAACGAATGCAAATTTATAATCAAAACCATAAGTTTCAGGTAAATGAATACCAGAATTGGATGAAGACTCTTCCCAGGTTGAAAGCTCTAAAAATGTACGGCATCGGATGCCTTAATAGAAAAGGCAAACCAAAGAAAATCTGCAAAGCATGTCATCATATTGAAAATCATAAGAAATCATTTTTTTGGATCATAAAGAGCTCTAATCATCTCATGCAATAATCCCATTTTCATGTAGCCACGCCAAAGAGTAAGATGATGATACCTTCATTTAAGATTATTTTTTTTTCATTTAGAAGAAGAATTCTAGCAAATCGTATAACATTATATCAACAGTGTTGGAACTTTTATAGAAATAGGGTCATCAAAAAACTAAAATGAATAAGCAATAATTATAGAAATAGGGTCATGAAAAATCAAATGGTAAGACAATTATTATCTGGATTCTAGAACACAATAACTTGAAAAACATGCAGGAAGAAAGACATCCTGGTAAAATAAATATTAAGTTTGGAGTCAGGAAAAATTTAAAAATATTATGAGGTAAAATGTATTCTCATGTGAATGTGGGCAGAGAGAAAGCATCATCATCAATAGTTATCCTTTCCCAACTAGATGGAGCAGGCAAAATTTATAAATATAATTGGCAAGTCTCTCCATCCATACGCAAGAGACTTTGAAAAGCATGAAGATAAACATAGGCTTAGAAGCAGAAAAGGTGAGGAAGGGGGCAGGAAAGTTTGTAAAAAAACATACATAAATATAAATATGAACAATTAATATAAGATAAATCTCAAGTTTGATAGGGAGAGGTTAACTGGTGGAGGGGAAGAGGGGCAAAAAAAGGCTGATGATATGTTGAGCCGGAAAATAAACAGATCCAAGAATGATAATAAACACTTCCTCATGAGCATAGATTATTTAAATATTGAATAAAATCTTAAAGATATACAAAGTCATCAAATTGTTTTCCCAATAAATTCATTTAAAAACATCTCACTTGTTCAGAAGTCGAGCCTCGCGACTTGACCATCTTTGAGACGGTATACAAGAACTACCCAGTAAGTCGCTGATCCTAGTAGTACTCTCATCCGAGCAAACTTAACAATGAACTCCACCAAATACTGTCAAAAATCGCCTCACATATTTTAGTACAAATAGCTCATCAACCATTCTTCTATTTATGGCCAATTATTTGCAGACATTGCACTAATAAAATTGTGCTACCAATATTAACACAAAAATGAAGAAATATTAGCCTTCAACTGCATGGCTTGGGAATTTCAAATTCCAGCCACTGCATTAAGGAAAATTTTGGATTTCCCTTGATTAAAATCTTCCACAATGTCTTCCACCTCTCATGCTTGTAATTTTTTGCATCTAGGTCCCCGTATGCAAAGCTCGCCGCAGTTAAAACAAAATCTTTTTGCTATTCGATCCACCATTTCCGCTCAAGATAACCACTTTTACACTGTCAGTTAATTGATCGACTGAGGAAAGTTATTTACTTCCATCTAATGTCGTAATGGCGGTGGAGTAACGTTGCCCCAAGGAGGGTAAAAACGTTTTTTTGTTATACAATTCCAGCCTATACCGGTCCCAAACCCGGATGAAAAATGGTGAGGGTTGTGTTAGGTAGATGGTGAACGTAAAATTTAGTTACCCTTATGAATATAGATCATTTTTAAATATCTTGGATCGATAGTTCAAAAGGACGGAGGTATTGATAAAGATGTGACACGGAATCCAAGCGGGTTGGTTAAAGTGGAGAGACGCATCAGGGACCTTGTGCGATCGTAAAGTTCCATTAAAACTTAAGGGCAAGTTCTACCGTACTGCGATTAGACTAGTGATGCTCTATGGTTCTGAGTGTTGGGCAGTGAATTGTGTACATGAGCAAAATTGGGAGTTGCGGAGATGAGAATGTTTATGTGGATGTGTGGACACACGAGATTAGATAGAATTAGGAATGAATGTATCAGGGATAAGACAGGAGTAGCACCAATTGCAGAGAAGATGTGAGAAGCTCGACTAAGATGATTTGGACACGTACAAAGGAGACCATTAGAGGCACTTGTCAGGCGTTGTGAGAGTCTAGTCACTACGCATGTTAAACGAGGGAGAGGTAGACCAATAAAGACTTGGAATGGAACTATAAGGAAAGACATGATGTATTTAGGCATTAGTGAGATTATGACACAAGATAGGGCACAATGCAGACAAAGGATTCACCCCACTATAGTGGGATAAAGGCTTGAGTGTTGTATACAATTGAAGCCTTCGATATCAACTAGAGTAGAGGTCATGGCTATAATTAAATTTTGAGGATTTTGGAATTTCACATCAAGCCGAAGCATTTCGTGTAATCTTGCCATGAATATGATCTGGTAAAACATTTCTAGCTAGGGCCAACAAAATTCAAAATTTCTCCAAATAATCCTCCAACAAATTCAGTTGTTTTAAGGAAATCGACTCACCAAAGAGGGCTATTATGGAGAGGAGGTCCAAATCGTATATTGCAAAGCATTTTAATGATCGCTGTATTCTCAAGTTTGAGGTTGACAAACCAAAGTTGTGCGGCTCCACAGAGATGGAAATATCTACATTCAATCCACTTATAGTACATGTATATTACCAAAGTATTGCTCATCTAGTCATGCATCTAAGCGGATCTTCTTTTTCATCGATGTTGGAGAATGTAGCTTTGTATTGGGGCACGATACATGGATCATATCATCCTCGGTAAAATCTTCCACTATCTGGGTATTGTTGCGCCACCATTGACACTTCCTGATTGATCCTGGTACCCTCCAATGAAAGCGCTCTGTGAAGTTAATACACCAATGCGTGTTGAAAGAATGGCAGAGGGTTTTGATTCCTTGCATCCAACGTGGCTTTATCATCCATAATTTTCTTCATCATTTCCATCACTTTTCAATTTGATTACTTAAACCCCCATGATGATAGGCCCTGGTACCAAATTGCAATGGTCTCTTGTTTGGGATATAGTCATGGGATGATGATTAGAAGAGGCACGGGAATTGAGGGTGAAATTCATAGTTTAATTTCTATATCCTTTATGCTTATTAATGATAAAAGAAGGATCCTTGACCTAGGCTGCCTAGAGGTATACAGTGGAATGGAGAGGAGTTGATGGTGGCTCATTGTGGCCAAATTTCCCTAGATGCATCAGATGGGCAGGGTGCTAGTAAAAGATCCGTAGGAGTAGTCGCAGAGAGATGAAGGGGGGAGAGAGGGAGCTTTGAAACAGTGTAAGAATAGAGGAAAAATTAAAATTTATTCATCAATGCTTACCCCAATTCAATTGGTTTGAGCCTTAAATAGTCCACGATTTGAACCACTATTACAAGTAAACCAAATTCAAGATGAACTCAAACTGAAATAAAAACAGTCCAAACATAAAATAAATTGCATAAAAACTAAATAAAAATCTGACGTGCACATCATTATTGGTCCAATTATTTAAGTTATCTATCAGAGATATTCAATTATTCTTGTTGCCAGAGCAAAACCTCCTGATAAATAGATGTGTCATGGACTTCTATCTACAGTTCTTCAGCTTATTCTTGATCTATTATCACAGCCTCCTTCAACAACTCTTCAGATTAGCCTGGATGAGATGCGGATCTTTGGCCCAATTTGGTTCATTGTTGGCACTTCGATACGGTACTGATGGAGGCACTGGCGCTACCAAATAACAAAGGCTCACTTCAACGTTTCACATGGAATGAGTATGACGATGGCTGTTTCTATCGTTCTACATGACATTCTAGGTTGTCCGCGGTGGTAGCAGTCAGTGGTGGCATTACGTTGTTCGCTTTGAGTACAAAAATTCTAACCAAGAAAGGCCTTTAGCATATGTTGTTATTTTCAATTAACTGTTAACCACACTTTGTTCAAGAAATCTCTGTAGGAATTCATCCATCTTCTGATCACAAACTATTTAATATTGTATGGATACTTCCCCGAAGGCAGCGTACTCATACCGAATACGTATCCGGTATTGGTACGTACCCGGTACTTGAAGGATACACTTATGTGGACACACTTGGACTTAGCACATCATTTTGCATATTGTGATAAGAGTCTATTTTTCTAGAGTAAACAAAAGTTGGTTCTATGCTAGGAAGTGTCGGTACATCCAATTAAGTTGTGTATCTGTATCGAGTATGTTTCTGGTCTTGGTACGTTTTTGTTACAATTACGTGTATCAAACGTGTTGATACGACACAAGTTATTAACAAAATGACTAACTTGTCTGTAGACTAGCCAAAGACTAAAGATGTTGATCTCCACCAATAAGAAGAAAAAAAAGACTGATGAGTAGACTTAAGTTTAATTTTATCTATTTTGGTTAAACATATAAGATGTTAATTTTGTAATATTTATGAATGCTTAATGTTTGAAAATTTCATGTTATGTTGCATTGATTTGTGGACTTGTACTTCAAGTTATGATTTATGTTTGGATGTTTTGAGAACTATTTATTGCAGTTGTGATATATATATATATATATATATATATTATTTGTTATAACGTATCATGACGTACACGTATATTTATTTTTAAAATTTTGTCGTACCGCCGTACCGGGTATGTATCGTACCCGTACCCGTACCGGTGCTTCCCAGATGGGTTGGAAAGCAGGTTCTTGACTCCTAAGGTGAACAGAAGATGGATGAATTCCTACAGATATTTCCTGAACAAAGTGTGGTTAGCAGTTAATTGAAAATAACAACATATGCTAAAGGCCTTGCTTGGTTAGAATTTCTGTACTCAACGAGCGAACAACGTAATGCCACCACTGGCTGCTACCACCGCGGACAACCTAGAATGTCATGTAGAACGATGGAAACAGCCATCGTCATATTGCATGGAATTCACAAAACATAATTAAATAGTTTGTATGACATAATTATGTTTTGTGTAATATTGTATTTTTATGTTTCATAAAAACAGTTTTACGATTCATATAAAATGTATATGAACCATAGTCTATATAAAAGGTTCAGACCATATAGTTGGAGGATCATTGATGATACTGAATTTGAAGCAAACATGCAAGTTCCTCCTTTTTTTACCCATGCATGTCTTCTCCCCTTCGAGAGGCTTCTCCTATCTCCCTTTCAATATTCCCCTTCCCTTCCTGAAAAATCCCTCATCTCTTTTGTAATTTAGTGTTTTCTAATGCAAAACATCAAACCACACATGTTTATGTGACAATTAAGCATCTGATCATAGTTCCACATTAAAAAAATGGCACACCCTGAGACATCCTTCATCAAAATACAATGCATTATTCAAGATAGGTAAGTGAATTCATATGAATGATACGCTCTGTTAGATGCCATAACAAGTATAATTTTTAAGCATACCTGCACCAATGCAGCACATGACAAGGCAGATAAAATACCCTTAACACTCAGTGCCTGAATCTCAATTTCAAACAAGGGTCCAGTAAATAAAAGATCATAAACCAAGAAGTTCAGCCATACAAAATTGATGTACCTTCAGCATAAGCATAAGTAGTGGTGGGGCAAAAAGCAGGACATTCATCTTGACTGATACAGCTGCACTGTCACGAAAATATAATTGAAACAATCCTTAAAGGATTGGGAAACTAAGTGCAGTGTGCACAAAAAAAATTGCAATGATATTCTTAAAAGACAATCTTATCTAAGAAAAGAATAATCACCTGAAGATTATTAAAGCAGAATGCCATTTTTGATAGAGAAGCAAAGCTACTGCAGCATGAAGCATAGTCATTGCAATGCAGTCATTAAACAGGCGAAGAACAAAAATTGAGTGAACTCTCTTTGAGAGACAAAGCAACACAAGAGCCCACCAAGGAAGCTGCAAATTGATCAGCAAGGAATGGCTGAGTAAATATCACTAGTGGTATGGGTAAAATGAATGAGAAAAAATATATTTTAAGTTTTACCTAAGATCAATACAATATGAATCACTAGAAAATAGCATATAAAATCATAACATTTATATCACGCCTTATAGCCTAAGGTAATGTAAGGAAGAAATTTTGTAACCTCAGTGAAAAAAATGGCGAACAGTTTAAAAACCCTCGTCAAAAAAACATTCCACGTTTCTTTTCCACGCCTTGAATTAAATATCTTGTGCTAAATTAAATCCTAATGGGGCATGTCATATGATAGGAAAAATATCATCATGATACCTTAATTAGAATTACCATCAAGTCTCTAAATACCTGAATTAAGGAATTAGTTAGACAAAGGTCAATAAAATTACATGTGTTGATTTTTGGGGTGTTACAATTCTCCCCATCTTAAGATTTTTCGTCCTCGAAAATAAAGCAGTAATACAATGGTGTATAAGAAAGCATAATCTTTACACTAAACTTCCTTTTCTTAGAGATACTAGTTGGCCATGAGCATCAAATAACTCAAATGAGTGAGATTCAAGATAAAATACAGGATTCCATAATTTGGACAAATAACATAATGGTGGTAAACCTTCCATCAATCCAAGTTTGATCAAACTTTACTATTTGCTAGGATCCAGGAGTACAGTTCAGAGAGAAGAGACATGGAATTCATCACAAACATTTCTTATATCCAATGAAAGAATAAGCCTACAAACTTTTATATCGATATGTTTCATAATTTCAAATAGGCCTAAACAAGTGCATACCCAAATTTTGTCGTACTTTGCCTTTCACTAAACAAAATCACCAACCAAAATATTGGGGCCTTGCATAGAATTAAATGGATTACTCCTCCTGGGTTATTATCATTTTTTTTGTAGAGGAAGGTTGTGGCAATTCTCTTATCAATTTCCTTACAATCCAAGATAATGAAGTTTTGCATTGTCTCTAATACAAAATTTTGTACCAATATTTAGCTAACTTTATCCCAGCTAATCACCACAAGAGATACCTCCTTTAAATTATGTTATCCATTTCATGCCAATGTTGTAGTAAGCAAGCGGGTTACTAATAAAACAGTCACTAATAAATCAAAATGGGAATAGACCATTCAATGGATATAGCCATTTATGAGATGGAGGCAGCAAAGTATTGCTTGAGTTGTTATCTAGACTTAATTATTGACTTTGAATGCATATAATGAACCTTCTTGTGCCTCTTATCATTTCCAAATAGATGCTTACAACCTCAACTGGCGGGGTCTCTAATGACAAATCTTCATCGTCTCTTTTATCGAATTTGATAGATATCATTGTATCTCTCTTAGAACATAATTCAAAAGTTTAGGCTTTTCATGGATTCCTTGATTTTCCCTATAGCCATCTAAAATTTGATTATTCATAAGATATCATGTTTTACTTCATTTTCTAACTTTCCTTATGTCAGCAATAATGATCTGAGCAATTGGAACTAGCATTCACAAATGGCATACCACCAAGCAAAGATCTAAGCAGTTAGAAATTTCCACTTATGTTCTGTCAATTTGTTTGAAAATGAAAACAAATATTTTAAGTATTTCTTTAGGAGATTTGTGAAGCTTGAAATGAATAATGATTAACCACTAACCACATCCAACAAATTCAATTTAATAAATTCCATTGTTTTATAGAATATTTTTTTGAGCACTTGTGTTAAAGGCAAAATTGCAAATTAAAGTAAATATCAACAGAACAAAACGTGAAAACCCATTTAAATAGTTTATACATCAAAAATCGTTACCAATAAACACTATCTCATGATTAATGACAATGCTATAATTAAAACCAGTTAAAAAAATATGATTTTACAAGCACAGAGATATTTCTTAAGTTATAACAGGTATCATTTGTACAAAGGCGCCAGCATTCACATTATGTAGAAAATATAGCATACCACATCGATCTTCACATAGATCATGAGGACGATTCCCAAATTTGCTAAGTAAAGAATACCAAATAAAATCTGCCATGACATGAAAAAAAATAAGAGGTGAGATTTTAGAAAATAAAGCATTAATTTTTAGGGTATAAGTTGGAGTAACTACTGCGAAATATAAACCTAATGAGCTAAAGATTGATGGTCAACCAAAATTAAAGAGATAAACGCAAGAAGAGATAAGGATGCTATCATAATTCATGATTTTTTTATAATTCTTTCACATGGTATTATTTTCACATGGAACTATTTTCTTTCACATAGTATTATTTTCAGATGATTCTTCACATGGCGTTATCCTTTGGGAGAGTCCATGCATGATGCACCGCAAGTAGGAGACACCATAGAAATTACCTAAGCTAAAGAAAACACATGATACATAAAGAAAGATCACCAACTAGAATAAATAGAAGGTTGCCTTCGAGACAAAATAATGTCACAATATCGCTCCGAGTCTAAAGTATAATCAGGGATGCCAATCTGCCGATAAATAGATCATAAACTTCAAACATACCTTAATTATTAAAATAGAAAGAGCAAAGTCTATCACTGGATTATTATTGCCCATAAAATTAAAAAAAAATAGTACATAGTCTAAATTCATTATAGTATTTAGCATAAGAAATTTCCATGGCAAATCTTTTCTCCACAGAATTATAGCAATGGAAGCAAAAACAAATAAATATTTATTTCAAAATAGAAAAAGCATGGTTTGGTTTTACGAATTTGTAGAAATTAAAAGGAGATCAATTCATGAACTTTGCGCATTGCCAAACTCAACAAAAAAAAAATCAAATACAAACAAAGCACAAAATCAATAATGCTAGAGATAAACATGGTGGATACAACAAAAGTGTTAGAAGACATAAGGATAAATGATGTAAAGGCCCATTTATAGACCCCTTTCTTCCTTCTCCTTTAATCCCATATCTATTGTATATGATTCTTCCTTCCTCTCTCCTCCTATATATTTGTATTCTCTCTTGTATTTGATATATGAAAGAAGTATATACAAGGTTCGTCCTTTGTTTTCTACATGGTATCAGAGGGAACCGGTCCGGCCTGTTTTTTAACCGCTCAGCTTCCCTATCCGCTCGGTTTCTCTTCTTGACCGGGCGGCTTGGTCTTCCGCCTGGCTCTCTTTTTTTAACCGGGCGGTTTGTTCTTGCGGCCTTTCCTGCTTCTAACTGCGGCTTCCCGCGCGGTCTATTGTTTTTCTGACCGCTCCTCTTCCTCTCTCTCGTGGCCTCCACCTCCCCTTACCTCCCCCCCCCTTTTATAAACCTCTCGGTCTGGTGGGCCCTTCCCCCTAACCGACCAGTTTCTTCTTTCTTCCCGCCCGGCTTCTCGCCATCTCGCTGCGGGGTCTTCCTCTACCCGCAATCCTTCCTTCTCTGATCTTATCGCGAGACTTCGTTCCTTGTCGCTGCGACTTCTTTTCTCGCTACGGGTTCTTTCGAACCGCTGCGAGCACCGCGTCTGGTCGCGGCACAGTTCTGCGCAGCTGGTGTTATCACCGAGACCGCGTGGTTTTCCTTACCGCTGCTGCTCTCCTACCCGCCGCGGTCTCCCTTCTTCAATCTCTGCGGGCGCCCCGGTTGGCGCTCTCCTAGCCGCTGCGGCTTCTCTCCCGCTGCGAGCTCCGATCTTGGTCATGGCATCTTTCCTTGCCGCTGGTGTGCTAACCGTGACCGTGCGGACTTCTCGCGCGGTTTCTTCTCTGCTTAGTCGCTGCGACTTGTCTTTTCGCTCGCGGCCTCTCCTCTCTGCTGCGGGCTCCGCATATTGGTCGCGGCATCCTCCTTGTCGCTGGTGTGTTATCACTGTGATCGTGCGGCTTCTCCTCGTGTCTCGGCGTAGCTGCTTCTTCCAGTTAACCGCTCTGCATCTTGGTCGCGGCCTCTTGTCGCTGGTATGTTGACATCGGGACCGTGCGGCTTCTCTTGCTCTCTAGTCTTGGCGGCTTCTCTTCTCTTACCGCTTCGGATCTTGGTGTGGTATGTCTCTCCCGCCCGGTCTTGTGCATGTTCGCTGGCCTCTGTTCTTTCTACCCGCTATCACTCACGGTTCTACCCGCCGCGGCCTGTTTCTTTTTTATACGGGCTCCCTTCTACTCGCTACCTCTCACACAATCTCCTCTAGTCGCGTGCGACGTCGTCTTACCGCTGGTGCCCGCGCGGCTTCGTTTCTCGCTGCCCTCATCGTTCTTCCGGAGTAGCCGCTGGTTCTGTCCGGCAAGCCGCCTACCTCCTTGCCGCCCGACTTCTGTGCCTATTCGCAGCTCAGGATTATGGCATCTGGTTCCACCACTACTGATGATATTGTCGCGTTGCGTGCTCAACTCCATCAGCTTCAAGAGGTGGTTAGTCGCTCATCTGGCTCTGTGGCCTCAATCTTCAAGGACGGTATATCGTGCTTCTCACACAGCTCCCCCTGGATTGTGGACTCGGGTGCTACCAGTGTTGTGGATATCCTCAAGCATGGCCGACATGTCGGCCGACATAAAGGTCTTATGGACAAAACGACATGTTTCCGATATTATTTTGCAAAATATCCTTTTGAAATATATCCTCTGATATGTCTGTTATTGACTGATATATTTGCCGATATATCGGCCGAAATATCCTGATATTTTATCGATTGGTTTATCTCAATTTATTTTAATTAGTATCTACGGTCTAATAGACAATAGACCGAAATAATTTATGTTGTTTTTTCCTTTTGGCTTTCTTCTTTGCCCAAGTCCATCATCGACGTCAATTATACATGGTTTTTGAATTATGGACTAAAAATTTCTTATCTTCCATTGCTATGGACAACTTCAAGACATTCTACTTCCTCTTGTTTTATTTCATGCGTTATACCGTTATTACTTATATAATACAAAAAGCTTATATTAGTTTAATAAATTTAAAAGTTCAAAAAATATCAAATTATTAATATATTAATATATATAAATGAAAAAATAATTAAATTTATTAATAATTGCACATATAAATAGTTAAATATTAAAACCCGATATATGAAATATCCCCGATATATCCCCCGACATAGTAAAACCGACATGAAAAATCTAAACCGACGTGTCCCCGATATCCGATATCTACAACCATGGGTGCTACACATAATCTCTCTCCACACCAGCCGCCCAAATACTTAGATACTGCTTACCCCAAGCACATCACCGTGGCCAATGGTGACAGGATCCCGGTTTCTGGCGCTGCTCATCTGTCTCTACTCCTCTCTCCTTATCCTCGATTCTTCATATTCCGGTCTCTCCTTTTAATCACCTCTTTGTTAGCCGTCTTACGCAAGACATTGATTGTTGTGTTACTTTCTCACGCTCTTCCTTTGTGGAGCAGGATTGACTAACGCAGAATATACTTGGTAGAGAGCGACTGTCTAACGAGCTATATCTTCTTGATGTTCCTCTCACTGCTCTCAATACTGTCTCCACAACTGATTGACATCGTCGTCTTGGGCATGCCCCTCTTTCAATTCTCAAGAAAGTTCTTCCTACTGTCTCTCTTCAAGAGTTCTTTTGTGAATCGTGTATTTTTGGCAAACAACACCGTGTCTCTTTTTCTCCTTCATGTACCTGGAGTGATGCTCCTTTATCCTTAGTACATTCTGATATCTGGGGGCCCTATAAGGTCCCTAGTGTCTTTGGGTATCGATACTTTGTTACCTTTATCGATGATTACTCACGGGTAACCTGGTTGTATTTATTTCGTGATCGTACCGAACTCCCAACCACGTTCCGTACGTTTCTTACGGAAACTCGCACTCGGTTCTCTACCTGTGTCAAAACTCTTCGTACAAACAATGCTCACGAATATACTGGTCGCACCTTCTCCAATCTATGCGCTGAGTTCGGTATTATATATCAGATTTCATATGCCTACACCCCTCAACAAAATGCCATCGTCGAAAGGAAAAATCGCCACCTCCTTGATGTGGCTAAATCTCTTATGATCCAAATGCAAGTTCCTCCCCTCTATTGAAATTTTGCAGTCTCTACTGCTTGTCACCTCATCAATCGCATGCATTCGTCTGTCCTCAGCTTTGTGGCACTCATTACTCTCATTTCCCCCATCCACGAATCTCTTCTCTCTCACATCTCGTATCTTTGGGTGTACTTGTTATGTCCACCATCTTGGTCCTTTCATTGACAAGCTTGCCCCTCGTGCTACAAAAACTATGTTTGTTGGGTACTCACGCACTCAGAAGGGGTATGTCTGCATTAATCCTATCACAGGAAAGGTGGTTGTGTCTGCTGATGTCTCCTTTCATGAAGACCAACCATATCACGTCAGTCCTTCTGATCCCCTTCTTCCTCCTCCGCTACCTCGACCCATCATTCCTGTCACATCTCTGCTTCCACCACTTCTCCCTCCTCCTCCTCTGCTTCTGATTCCTACACCACCACCAGTACCCTCCAAACTCGTCCCCTCCAAACCTCATATCATTGAAGTTTACACTCGTCGTCCTCCACGTCCAGCTGCCCAGCAACAGCTTCCCTCTACCGGTGTGATCTCGCGGCCTGTTGATCCGGCATCCTCCTCGACGGCTCATCCCTTGGCCAATTATGTCTCTCTACATCGGCTCTCTCCACCTCTTCTTACCTTTGCTCTCTCTCTCTCCTCTATCTCTATACCTAACTCTGTGCAGGAAGCTCTCCAGCATCCGGCGTGGCATGCCACCATGGATGAAGAAATGACTGCTCTGTGGGGTAATCATACTTGGGATCTTGTGTCTCCTCCTCCTGGCCACAGTTGTGTTAGCTGCAAGTGGATCTTTACAATCAAACATGTCGTGGATGGGACAGTTGATCGCTTAAAGGCTCGGCTTGTGACACGGGGTTTTACTCAACAGTACGAGCTTGATTATGAGAAAAAGTTCTTCCCAGTTGCGAAATTAAATACGGTTTGGGTCTTGCTCTCCTTAGCTGTTCATCGTCATTGGCCCCTCCACCAGCTGGATGTCAAGAATGTCTTTTTGAATGACGATCTTCTTGAAACTGTCTATATGCAACAACCGTCCGGGTTTGAGACCACGGGGGAGTCTCGTGTCTGTTTACTTCGCAAATCCATTTATGGTCTCAAACAGTCTCCACGCGCGTGGTTTAGAAAATTCAGCAAGACTGTTTGTGACGTTGGCTTCAAACAAAGCTCGGCAGATTCCTCTCTCTTCACTCGTCACCAATCAACGGGGACTATAATACTTCTGGTTTATGTGGACGATATTCTGATCACTGGTGATGACTCCGTTGGGATACAACATGTTAAGCGGCATTTAAATTCTAGCTTTCAAATCAAAGATCTGGGAAATCTTTGATATTTTCTTGGACTAGAGGTATCACGACAACCTGATGGCCTTGTCTTATCCCAGCGTAAGTATTGCATTGACCTTCTAAAAGATGCTGGTCTCTCAGGTCGCAAACCAGTGGAAACCCCGATGGAAGTCAACCATATGTTGTGTGCTCAGAGATCTGAGGCTGACTCTTTACTTTCAAATCCAGAATACTATCGTCGTCTTGTGGGAAAACTGATATACCTAACCGTTACGAGACCAGATTTATCATTTGCGATTGGAGTGGTTAGTCGGTTTATGCATACCCCACAGGTTTCTCACCTTCAGGCAGTGAAACGGATTCTCAGATATCTGAAGACTGCCCCTGGGCAAGGACTTGTGTATAAACCATCTTCCTCCCTTTCTCTTATTGCATACTCTGATGCGGATTATGCGAGCTCGTTGGATGATCGACGTTCGACTACTGGTTTTTGTACTTATTTTTGAGGAAATCTTATCACATGGCGGAGTAAGAAGCAGACGGTGGTTGCTCGCTCGTCTGCTGAGGCTGAGTACCGTGCGATGGCAGCCGTTACATCAGAACTAACCTGGCTGGAAAGTCTTCTAATGGATTTGGGAGTTAGGTTGTCCTCACCATCGACGTTATTTTGTGACAGTCAAGTTGCAATACATGTTGTGAAAAATCCTGTGTTCCATGAGCAGACTAAGCATATTGAGGTTGATTGTCACTTTGTTCGGGAAAAGGTTCAATCAAAGGTTGTAAAGCTTGAACATGTTCCTGCGTCTAGGAAAGTTGCTGACATCCTTACCAAGGCATTACCTCGCAAATTTTTTTACCAGTTCTTGTCCAAGCTTGGTGCTTACGACTTGTGCGCTCCAGCTTGCGGGGGAGTGTTAGAAGACATAAGGATAAATGATATAAAAACTCATTTATAGGCCCCTTTCTTCCTTCTCCTTTAGTCCCACATCTATTGTATAAGATTCTTTCTTCCTCTATCCTCCTATATATTTGTATTCTCTCTTGTATTTGATATATAAAAGAAGTATATGCAAGGTTCGCCCTTTGTTTTCTACAAAAAACAATGTTTAAATAATTGTAAGGACTCTAAACCTATAAAAAACAAGTTTAGATGATTTTCGTACTTTTAAAATCCAATAGCAACATACTACTACTACTGATAATAATAATAATAATTCATGAAACATAAAGTTGACGTTACCTGAGCAGGGAAGACCAGCCCGCCAGTAAGAAACTTTATAGCAGAGTACACATACAGAAATCCAGCAGGATAAACCAAAGGTCCTGTATCTCCCTTCAGATTATTGTAGTCTCTCTCCCCTCCCAAAAATCCATCAACCTGGCCTTACTCGAATTAAAAGAAATCCAAAATAAAGCGTTTTTATAAAAGTCCCATGATTTCAAGTTTTTCCTATAAAGCCTAAGGTTTCTAGAGTTTATAATGAGTTCCTAAACCATTGAAAATCTTGCAAAAAGGACAATTAACCTGCTTATATAATAATTTTAAGATAAAAAGCTTTGTATGTATACAAGGTTTTGAAATTTAAAAACTTGGTACGTATACCAAATTTTGGAATAAACCATAATATATAAAATACACTTTCTTTTGAAAACTTAGCAACATCTAAGGGCTATTATCACAATCATAGCATGTAGACTAAGGCTCCGTTTGGCATGGCAATAGCAGTTGTGAACGCAGTGGTTATGAACTGGCATTCGTGAACACCTCACCTAAGGAACTAAGTTCACTTTTATGTTCAAAACAAGTTTTTTTTTCTTGATGGCGGTCATAACCATTGTCATGCCAAACATAAATTCTATGATGGTGGTGATTTTGTCCAAATTCACCGTAGCAAAAACATCATGTCAAACGAAGCCTAAGGCTTCAGAGTTGTGATAAACCTTTGAAGTCTAGTTCGTATTGGCAAAATTTTCAAAGAAAAACTATTGCATAGGATGAGGGCATGTAACACCACATGCACTCAATGTAAAACTTTGCGCATTCGCAGCCTCACAGCATATACATTGTGAATGCATATGTTGTGAAGCGGTCGAGCGCACGTTGTATTGCATGCACCCAACGTACTCAATAAATTTCCATCTTCAAAATCTTACACTCCTAACTACAAACACTAGAGATTCTAGTCTTTCCAAAAAAAAACATTGAAATCCAAGGGAGTTCCATTAAAAAAAACATGAGAAAACATATATAACCTATCATTAAACCTCTAAGGCTCTTATAAATTCCAATTGTCATACCTGTGACATGTAGGCATCCCAATCAATCTTAGTATCTGAATCAACAAGACAGAGCTAAATTTCAGTAAGAAATTGATAATGAATTATCAAGTCAATCACTCAGCGTAAATAACAAAGGCCTCAATGATCATACATGGGACGAAATAAATGATGAGAGCTACTAAGATGGCGTCGGCCACTAGCAATGCAAAAGCAAATGCTGCTGATTTCGAGATCCCGTGGCCTTTCCGAGATTCGGACGACGAATCCTTTCCAAAAATAGATCTTCTCGCCATGGATCGGAGCAGCTCCTATTCTTACTTACCTCAATGGGCAATTCGCAGAGGCTAGTATAAAAACTGCTGTTATTTGCAAATCCCATATACAACCTGGATCAACTGATAAGAGTTAGGAAGATCAGAACCAGAGATTCGAGTTGAGCGGGTGATCAAAATCTTAAGAAAGAACTCACTTGGAGAGAGAGGGAGAGAGACTTAGGCGATAGCACCGATCATTTTGTGTGAAGAAATTTTAGCTACACTGAGAGTTGTAACCCTAGCTGCAATTAAAGAGCCGACTAATCGCAGCAGAATCAATTCTGGTCTTATCATTAATATTGAGAGTGATGTAATAGCGACGTCAAAAAGCAAAAAAATTTGGTCCGGGTCAAAATTATAGGTGATTGCTATTATCACTACAGTTTTGGCTAGTCGTACAATATTTTCTTCTAATTTCTTGCGTCTTTTGAAAATACGTCTTGTACTTACAATTTTAGGAAAAGTGTTCAACACGAAAGTTGTAGATCTAGACAACTTTCGTGTTGAACATTTTTCCTAAAAATGCATGTACAAGTCATATTTCTAAAAGTCGTGAAATCTGACTGTATTTTCAAAGTACGCCTTGTACTTTGGTCCGGGTCAAAATTATAGGTGATTGTTATTATCACTATAGTTTTGGCTAGTCGCACAATATTTTCTTCTAATTTCTTGCGTCTTTTGAAAATACATCTTGTACATTCAATTTTAGGAAAAGTGTTCAACACGAAAGTTGTAGATCTAGACAACTTTCGTGTTGAACATTTTTCCTAAAAATACATGTACAAGGCGCATTTCTAAAAAGCGTGAAATCTGGCTGTATTTTCAAAGTACGCCTTGTACATGCTTTTTTAGGAAAAGTATTCAACACTAAAGTTGTATATCTCGTCGAGATCTACAACTTTTGTGTTGAACACTTTTTCTAAAAATATATGTACAAGACGTATTTCCAAAAGACGCGAGAAATTAGGAGAAAACGTTGTGCGATTAGCCAAAACTGTAGTGCTAATAACAATCACCAAATTATATTCCCGTGACTATTTTTGATCACAAACAATCATCTTACTCATTTTGCTAGACTTTAGGGCACTGGACAACCGTTTCAAAGGCAAAAGGTGGCAGAGAGTCGTTGAAATGGCAGAGTAAGATGTTGAAATGGCAGAGTTCCCTAAATTAGTCGCGAATGGCATCGAACTCAGTCTAGCTAAATAGTTGTGGGGATAATGACATCTTACTCGAAATGGCAGAGTAAGATTGTAGAAAGTCGTTGAAATGGCAGAGTAAGATGTCATTATCGATTTCTTACTGAGAAAGATGACTGTTTGTGATCAAAAATAGTCGTGGGGATTAATTTCAACGTTGTTTAAGGTAATACTGAGTAAGTTGCCATGGCGAAAGGTTCCCTAAATTATATCCCGTGACTATTTTTGATCACAAACAGTCATCTTACACATTCTTGATGCCATGTCAACTTCCACACACTGTTTAAGGTACTATTTCTCACATATCCTCGCACTCCAAAGCTCCATTGTAGATATTATTTAGAGTTTAGGCGAAAAGTCGAACGAAGGCGATGGGATATGATTTCAGAAAGTCGTTGAAATGGCAGAGTGCTCCATTTCTGATCACGCAAGGTTTTCATTTCTACGATTGATTTTAATTTAAACGTGGCTTAGTTCTACTAACTTACAATCACTTTTGTGTAACTTTTGATTGTGTGGAATAATATACAAGTTTTGTTTAATTTTAGCTCAATTTTGTCACTTTTGATCTGTTTTGTGTAATTTGCGATCAATTTTGTGTAATATGCGATCAATTTTGTGTAATATGCGCTCATTTTTGTCACTTGCGATCAATTTTGTGTAATTTGAGATCAATTTTGTGTAATTTGAGATCAATTTTATGTTATTTGCGATCAGTTTTGTGCAATTTGCGATTAATTTTGTGTAACTTGCGACTATCTATTTATGTTTTTTTCTATAAATGATGAGGAGCTCGAGAGTAAGTAGAACACACTTGTTGTGTACCAGATGCTTCATCTCTGCATTTTGCGAGTTGGCAGTACCTGTTATATCCAACCTGAAAGGTGAAAGTAGGAAATTAATTGACGATTGCGGCACTTTGCACTTATTTGATATGTCGTGTCTGTCGCAGAATGTCTCATTAATTTACGCTCTCAGAGTGTTTTTCTCCCAATGATTCTTCATTTGTATTAGACGGCAAGAAACTTGCTTTCACCATCAACGAAGTAGCATCAATCCTAGGGTTACCGAATCGAGTGATGTAGTAGTTATTAGAACTAATCCCTATGCCACAATTACTAGAAGTTCTTTGAGGAGAAAGAAGACGTGGTTTCAGATGAATACAATACATTAGCCACCGATACATGTATTATACTATTGTATCTATTCAGTGGGGTTTTTTTTCATTTTCTGGATAAATCATCTCAGAGCACATGATTTAACTTGCAGACCCAATAGAGTTTATGAAATACAGTTGGCTAAAGGCAATTCATAAGTGTTTGATAAATAGTTTCCACCATCTGGACTATGGGGGGAGAGGCTGGAGATCTTGCAGGTTCTCTTGCTCGGCTGAATAAGTCACTCGAAACCAATGCACGGTTGCCCAATAGTTTTAGTGGTGGGTGTTCTTTTTAACAATCTCTAATTTATGTTTGATATTATATATTACAATGATTATTGTTTTGCAAGAATAGATTTGATTTCTAGAGCACACGACAGTAAACTCTCTCACATCTCTTGAAGCGTGTCCAAGAATTTTTTGATGGTCCGCTTAAGTTTCATTCACACTGAAGAGTTTGTCAAAACTGTTGCCAAAGTTGCAATCTGAACAAGTTAACTATGAGTGGTGTTACAATTAAATTAATGGATCAATTCATATACTTACGTTGTGTTTAATGCATTGCACAGGTTCGTGAGAGTTTTGTTGATATTGTGGTGGCTGATGAAGAGGTATGTGATGGCATGAGTCTGATTTGCAAGAGTTCACATTCTAAAGATGGGGCAACAACTCTCTCTCCGGAATGCCAAAATAAGAGATTAAAATCTATAGATAACACACCTCTATAAATATAATATTTTAAAAGACTGGAGAAACAGATGAAGCAAGGTTTTGGTGAAATAGCGGAGTGTTTAAAATCCTTATCTTACAAGGCAGATGTTCTTCTGACAAACTTAAGACAAAGGATTCAACAGTTGTGATTTCGGATTCTCCCCTTAAGAACTACAAGAAAAGTAATAAGAAAAAGGACGAGAACATTGAATTAAGACTTGAAGGTTTCCCAAATTTAGATCTTCTGAGTGATCCGAAGAAGGGGTTGTGTTCAACAGGCTGAAGAATATTCCATCCAAGTAAAAAGTGTTATTTTAGAGCTTTGTTTTTTCCTTCTCTATGCATAATTATGTAGTAATTTGTTCTTTTCAAGGAATTACATGACATTAGAAGCAGAAAATCAAATTGAAATGAGGGAATTTATGGAAGAACTCCTCTGCAGAAAATATGTGGTTGATTGTCATGTTGATGCATTCACAATAATGTTAATGAGTTGGAAAAAAAACAAAGACAAAGAAAGGTTGTCTTTCCTTTATGTTTCCCCAAAACATTAATAGTTTATAAATGGAGCACATGCAATGTTGTACTGATTCATTATATATGTAGTATCAAATATTATCACATCCTCAAAACATTGATAGTCTATTTTTTCTTTACCATCAATCCATATAAAGCTAGTCAATTGATTTATATCATCTACTAGAAAGTCAGATGAAAACATTGTCATCACGTTATTGTCGCTCCTTCAGTATTTCTAGTAGTTTAGATGCATCACCTTCGTCAATTTTTGAACTTCTCAATTTATCATTATAATTGTATGCATTAGTTCTAGAAAAACCTATATTTTGAGAACTTCCAACTTCATCATCTTGATCACCATTAAACACTGTGATCGCTGGACAATTTGTTCGGTTAGCCAAACGACAAAACCTTGCTTCAGAATCTTGAGCAAGTAAATTCCCCTGACTTTAAAATATTTGTGTTGGGCCAACAAATTCGATGTTTCTTTCGAACACTAAAACCAATCTTGCGAGCATATTTGTCGTACGTTTCATATGCTAGCTCTTCAGACTGAACAACTTCAAATGTTAGAATATTACCCAGTTAGAATATCCAATTGTTAAAAAATATTACGGTCCGTTCGCCCCCCTGAAATTGGAATTGCAGAATTGGAATTCATCTAATTCCAATTCCTGTGAGAATTGGAATTGGTCTGAATTCCAATGCAGTTGTTCGGCTGCAGGATGGATTTCTAGAATTGGAATTGAAATTGGTTTAGAATTTCTTTTTTTTCTCATTCCTGCAGGACCGAGCGACAACAAAATTGAGAATTGGAATTGAGACAACAAAATTCCAATTACAGCGTTCAGATGTTAGGAATTCCTCGAAATTGAAATTAGTCCAATTCCATGGAATTCAATTTTGTACTTATGTCCAATTCTTAGGGGTAAAAACAGCTATTTCATATAATTCAGTTTTTTGATATGGCCGTAGTTGTCTTATCTCGTCTTCTTCTCCCGATCTCGCCTCCGCCGCTCGTATCGCCTCCGTAGCCCAATCTCCTCACCGCCACCTGATCTCCTCGTCACCGCTCGATCTCACCACTGCTGCCCAATCTTGTCGCCGCCACCCGATCTCGTCGCCGCCGCCCGATCTCGTCGTCGTCGTCCGATCTCACCGTCATCACCCGATCTCGCCGCCGTCGCCCGATCTCACCGTCATCACCCGATCTCGCCGCCGCCTGAACTCGCCGCAACCGCCTGATCTCACCACAGCCGCCCGATCTCGTCGTCACCGTCCTATCTTGCCTCGATCTCCTCGCATACAAAAAATTATTGCATGACTATCGTGTATGATACCCCTGCAATCACCAACGATCGCAATAATATAATAGAAATCACGTGCTTTAAAGTGCTCGTACAGAGATCATCTTCTTCCCTATTTACATTCTTGCTTCTTTTAAAACACTAGCGCATACATCATCTTCTTCCCAATACTTTACAATCTTCCTCCTCATTTACAGTTCAATAGCAACGCAATGCATAGAAAATGACATTAAAAATGAACTGTAGCTATGTGAGGGTATACCTTCTCCTTCTCGTTCGGGTCACTTGCCGTATCCGCCATTAACGACTAGAACCAAAAAAAATAGCTTGAAGTCCTCTACTCTTTCAAATCCCTCCTCTTTTTCGAAGTACTGCTCTCATCTTCTTCTACGAAACAAACTGAGCGGGAAAGAAAATAGAATCGCGGGCTATCGTTTTGATCCCAGCGATATTTATTAATAAAAAAGACACGTAGCTGTCCCATCTTCAAATCAGGAATTTTTCGCATCAAAAATGGATATGGACACACCAATAAATTAATAAAAAAACCTCTAAATTCTTGTATTATTCCATTTCTCAATGTTGCCGGTGCACAACCAAGTTTGAATTAAGTTTGATACTCTCATCTCCCTTGTCGGGCCTCTAAGAATTTCCTGTCGTTCGGCACTTTTTAGCAGTGAAGCGGGAGCTCCGATGAGAGTGGCAGGTTG
This sequence comes from Platanthera zijinensis, assembly GCA_039513925.1. Taxonomy (NCBI): domain Eukaryota; kingdom Viridiplantae; phylum Streptophyta; class Magnoliopsida; order Asparagales; family Orchidaceae; genus Platanthera; species Platanthera zijinensis. The sequence continues at coordinate 4,888,093 of CM077093.1, forward strand.
ACGTCGAGAGAAGAATGAATGGTCATAGAGAGGAGAAGGTTTTGAAAGAAAATCTCACTTGGGCGAGTATTGCACATACTCGCCACCTCGTATTCGCGTTTTTGTGGAGGCAGGTATTCAGCATGTTGGACAGGAGCTCGAGCGGAGATATGTACTGTGATAACTTCACAACTCGGGGACTTCTGTCCACTCGAGGGGGTGAGTAGCGGCCTATATGCAAGAGAAGAGCTTGTGCAGGAATTCAAATTATGACAACTCCACAAATTGAGGATTTTTGTCCACTTGAGGGGGCAAATAGACGATATGTAGGAGAGGAGCTCGTGTAGGGTCTCAGACTAAGACAACTCTAAAACTAGAGGACTTTTATCCACTCGAGGGGGCAAGTCGTTGATATGCAGGAGATGAGCTCGTACAGGGACTCAAACTACGACAACTCGAGGACTTCTGTCTACTGAAAGGGGAAAGTAGTCGATATGCAGGAAAAGAACTTGTGTAGAGACTCGAACTACGTACAAAAACTTCATAATTCGAGGACTTCTGTTCACTCGAGGAGTATCCAACATGTGAGAGAGATGCTCGTACAAGGACTCTGACTACGACAACTCCACAACTCGAGAACTTCTGTCCACTCGAGGGGCAAATAACCAATATACGAGAGAGGAGCTCGTGCAGGGACTAGGACTACAACAGCTCCACCACTCGAGGACTTCTGTTGGTGCTGAGGTAACTCGCCCTATTTGTTGAAGTCAAAAATGACCTCTGTAGAGTTCGGGGTCCCAAAAGAGGGGTGACCTCACACCTACTACACTCGGAAAATGTCACTGACCGAAGACTTAGGAGACTATGAACAGAACCTCGGCTCTAGCGCGGAGGTCCCACCACACACCCGGAAGGTCACGAGAACTCTTCCCCTCCCTCACCAAAGGGCTAGGCTGAGCGCCTTGGAGAGCTCTCTCTACTCTACCAAGAAGAAGCTAAGGGAGAAGGAAGTAAGGAAAATTCATCCTCTCCAAAGGCACCCAAAGGGGTCTATTTATACTTTTTCCAAGTCTTGGGGGTAAAATGTCCAAAATGCCCCTAAGGCAAATATGCCTCGAGCCAATAGAAAACCTCCACACCGGGGGGCAAAGAGGGAAATTCCACCCCGGGGGTAAAAGGGTAAAAGCACGTCCCAAAGAGGTCCAAGGGCGAGAGGAGGTCAAACCACACCCCCCAGCCCCCCTGGACACCAGAAATGAGGAAACTGGCCGCGCGGGCGAGGGCCTGGCCGGCCGGTCTCGCCTCGCGAGTTGGCCTCGCGGGCGAGAACCCGCCTGGCCGGCGGTCTCTCCCGGCGAGCTGGCCTCGCGGGCGAGAAACCGCCTTGCCGGCGGTCTCGCCCGGCGAGCTGGCCGCGCGGGCGAGAACCCGCCTGGCCGGCGGTCTCGCCCGGCGAGCTGGCCTCACGGGCGAGAAACCGCCAGGCCAGCGGTCTCGCCCGGCAAGCTGGCCGCGCGGGCGAGAACCCGTCAGGCCGGCGGTCTCGCCCGGCGAGCTGGCCGCGCGGGCGAGAACCCGCCTGGCCGGCGGTCTCGCCCGGCGAGCTGGCCTCGCAGGTGAGAACCCGCCTGGCCGGCCTCGCCCCTGCTCGGGGCTAAGGGGCAGGGGGATGAGACCTTGGTCTCCAGTCGACCCCTCTGCCCTCACCTCGCACTATATCCCGGTGGGGGGTGCCGGCCAACTTGCCGCACCCGACCCTCAAAGAATGGGGCAAGGGGGGAGGCAAATTTTTCTTCCCCCTACTAGTATATTTCCAAGCTATAGCCAAAATTGGCCATCGAGAGCGCCAAAACGTCCGAAAAGCTTAAAATTATATAGGGGCGAATACGGGGTTGTACACAATCCCCGCTCTTTTCGAGCGAGTCCCACGCTCGGAAAGAATCATCCAACCTGACGTATTTGCCGAGCGTGGCTTTTTCCCACGGTTCAAAAGATTACGAGGCCTCCTCGAGGGGTCAACCTATCATGCCAGCTAATGGGAGTCTGGGCGACGAGACGGCCTCAGGGGGAGAACACTTAACCTCCTGAGGGGTCAACCTGCCATGCCAGCTGATGGGAGCCTGGGCGGCAAGACCTCCTCCGGGTGAAGAACACTTAGCCTCCCGGAGGGGTCAACCTGCTATGCCAGCTAATGGGAGTCTGGGTGACGAGACAGCCTCAGGGCGAGAGCACTTAACCTCTTGAGGGGTCAACCTGTCATACCAGCTGATGGGAGTCTGGGTAGCGAGATAGCCTCAGGGCGAGAACACTTAGCCTCCCGGAGGGGTCAACCTGTCATGCCAGCTGATGGGAGCCTGGGTGGCGAGACAGCCTCAGGGCGAGAACACTTAGCCTCCCGGAGGGGTCAACCTGCCATGCCAGCTGATGGGATCCTGTGTGGCGAGACCTCCTCTGGGTGAAGAACACTTAGCCTCCCGGAGGGGTCAACCTGCCATGCCAGCTGATGGGAGCCTGGGTGGCGAGACCTCCTCCGGGTGAAGAACACTTAGCCTCCTGAGGGGTCAACCTATCATGCCAGCTAATGGGAGCCTGGGTGGCGAGACCTCCTCAGGGTAAAAGGTCAACCTCCACGAGAGATCAACCTGCCCTGCCAGCTAGTGAGAGCCTGACAGCGGAATCATCTCGGAGCTAAGGACTTGGGCTCCACGAGAGATCAACCTGCCCTGCCAGCTAGTGAGAGCCTGACATCGGAATCATCTCGGAGCTAAAAGAAGCTTGGCTCCCACGAGAGATCAACCTGCCCTGCCAGCTAGTGAGAGCCTGGCAGCGGAATCATCTCGGAGCTAAAAGAAGCTTGGCTCCCACGAGAGATCAACCCGCCCTGCCAGCTAGTGAGAGCCTGGCAGCGGAATCATCTCGGAGCAAAAAGAACTTGGGCTCCATGAGAGATCAACCTGCCCTGCCAGCTAATGAGAGCCTGACAGCAGAATCATCTCGGAGCTAAGGACTTGGGCTCCGCGAGAGATCAACCTGCCCTGCCAGCTAGTGAGAGCCTGTCAGCAGAATCATCTCGGAGCTAAGGACTTGGGTTCCACGAGAAATCAACCTGCCCTGCCAGCTAGTGAGAGCCTGGAAGCGGAATCATCTCAGAGCAAAAAGAACTTGGGCTCCACGAGAGATTGATAACTTCCCAAAAGAAGTTATCTATTTCCGTATTTTTATGTTATATTTGTGATAATTGAGAAGAAAAGGTCGTATATTAGTATAGATATCCATAAATGCATAATTATTATACTTACGGCTGATTATGCTACTTTGTCGATGTTTGCCCTAGTAGAAATGTTGAAGAAATCGAGCTAGAGAAACAAACAATGGAATTACAGTTTGGCGGTGCAGTTGTTACAGAAAATCTGACGCAGTTGTTATAACAAGTGCTGGGCGGATTGAAGCTGCGACTTCCGATTTTGTTTGTCGAAATAGGGCGGATCAGGCTAATCATCAGCGGTTCATCTTTAATTAGATGATCGGAGGGCTATTAGTGGGGCACGAAAATCTTAAGAGGGGGAGAGGTTCATAAGGCTATCATCTTTTATGTTGGGAAAAAAACGGCTAGGGTTTGGAGAAGCTTGGAGAGAAGAAGAAGCTTGGAACCAGATTTCCACCATCATTTTCCTGCAGCTTTGGTTCTCTCTTAATCATGTCTAGTAAGGGTTATTTTGTTTTGTTCTCCCTTTTTTCTATGAACTAATTATATAAGTCTTGTATGTGAGAGTACCTTGTGATGTGGTGATGTTTTGATATTAACTTTGTTTTTATGAATGTTTGAAATCTATTCTTCGTGAATCTATATTTATTTCATGGAATGTTTGGTATTGTGTTCGTCTTCTGAATGGTGTAACAAGATTCGAGAGAGGAGTTGCATTGTTTAGGGTTGAATCATCTATTTTGTACGGCGAGATTCAAGAGAGGAGCGGCGGGAGTGCAATATAGATTGCGAGATAGTGTTGGGAAGAGAGAGATTTCATTCTTCACTAGCGGCCTTGATTGCGTGGGTATGTTATTCTCAAGTCACTTAAGTTAGAGATAACTAAGGGACTTAGGATAAACGGGTTTTGGAGATCGAGAGATAAAGAAATCCATCTTCAATCTTCGCAGGATAACAATTAAACATTCATGAGAGTTTGCCTTAAGACTCATCACCACATACAAGGGAAATCACATACGAGGCTATTCCTCCAATTTGGTAAAAGTCAATTTTAAGTATTCGCTTCAGTTTTAAGAGATTTCATAGTCAGTTTTTATTTCATTAACAAAAATTACTCTGTCTAAATTGCTTGAATTTAAAGAAAGGATAGCGCTAGTAGTTGCAAGCACTAGAGTCTTAACTTCCTCGAGGGAACGATCTTAACTCATCATTTTATTACTTGATTCGGCACGCACTCTTGCGTTATTTTATATATGCGTTTTGGCGTATCAGAGATCAACCTGACCTGCCAGCTAATGAGAGCCTGGCAGCGGAATCATCTCGGAGCTAAGGACTTGGGCGCCACGAGAGATCAACCTGCCCTGCCAGCTAGTGAGAGCCTATCAGCGGAATCATCTCGGAGCTAAGGACTTGGGTTCCACGAGAGATCAACCTGCCCTGCAAGCTAGTGAGAGACTGGCAGCGGAATCATCTCGGAGCAAAAAAAACTTGGCCTCCCCGAGGTACCGTCGACCCATCCAACTAGTGAGAGCCTGATATGAGGAGATCCTCTCGGGGGACTTGGGGACAGGGCATGCCACCTGAATTCTACCAAAATCCAACATCCTCCAAAGGGAAAAAAAACGATGGGTTATATGACCCCCCCCTAACTCTTCCAGTCGGGGGCTGGACTCCTTTCAACAACATAAGAAAAGATACATGACCCCGCCGAGGCGAGGCTTCTTCAGAGGGTCAGGGCATGGTGGTCTCCATCCGATTACTTCCCACTAGATACCTTCATCCTGCTCAGGCTCTCTATGATCTTCTCCATCTCCTACGCCTTAGCCAACCAAGAGATTGTGTTGACATCCGTGACGTAGCACTGCCTCGCCATCCTGGAGTCTCCCTTGATCCTGACCTGGATCCCTTCTGAGTTGAACTTGAGGCACTGGTGGAAGGATGAGGGCACACACCGAAAGGCGCTGATGAGGGGCCTTCCGAAGATGGCGTTGTAGCTGCTTGGAGCGTCAATAATGACGAACCTGCAGTTTCTTGAGGTCCCCCTAACTTCACCTGGAGTCCGACTCCACCTTCCACCTCCTTTCTCTCCCCTGAGAATCCAAATAGAGGTCCATCCGACGCCACCACCCTCCTTGGCTCCACATTCATTCCTTCGAACGCCTTCTTGAAAATAACGTTGACAGAGCTTTCGTTATCAACCAAGATCCGGGAGACGGTGAAGCCCTCGACGGCTGCCTGGATGACCAGGGCATCGCAAAATGGGTCCTCATGCTCTGACATGTCTTTTGAAGAGAAGGTGATCTTTTCCTCCAGGGGAGGGGTCTGGGACGTCGAGGCAACGCTCTGACGGTACGTCACATGGAAACTTGCCTTTTGAGAGGCTTCGATCCCTACTCCCCCATGGATCACAGCAATGCTACCTCAGGGTCCTACATCGACCCGGTCCTCGCATACATCATCCCCTCCACCTCCTTGGGGCAGAGCTTCGATCCGCTCCGGCTGCTGCTGGGCTGGAGCTTTCGTCCTCCTCACTTCCAGAAACTCGGGGCAGGTAGCCGTAGCGTGACCCTCCAATTGGTGGAAGTCGCAGTATGGTAACAATACTCTGCCTCCCCCTCTCCGCCTGCGGTTCCTCCTCTCCCTTCGACCAATCATCATTGCTTGCGGGGGTGGGGGCAGGAGATATCTTGGGGATTGCCTCTGGAAGTTGAACCTCCCTTGGCCCCCATGAATGTTCCCCCCCATCCTAGATGAGAGCTCTTCCTGGACCATGGGCCGGTCCTCCCTGCTGCCTCCAACCTAGCTCCGGTCCCTCCTGTCTCTGGAACCCCTGGGCTCTCTGCTCATCTCTCCGCCTTCCTTCCTGGTGCCTTGAGCCACCTTGCTCTTTTGACTCCACCTCCGTCAATTTTGCCAACTTCTTCACAAAGGCCGGGTTGGCTGCCTCCATGGCTATCTCCTCTGCCGCCCTTTCCATCAGCTCCTCGAAGGAAAGGGGGGTCTTCCGGGTCAAGCTCATCTTGAAGAACCCTTCGCGCAACCCCACCGTGAATGCCATCTGGAGGGCATACCCTGACACCTCTTGGATGTTAAGGACCTCTTCCTGAAACCTGTCAATGTAGTGAGTCAGCGACTCCTCGGCCCTTTGCTTTATCAGGAAGAGGGACTCGGGACCTTTCTTCCTCTTCTTGGAGGTGGAGAAGCGAAGCTGAAAGCTCCGGCTCAAGTCTTCGAACCCGAAGATGGACCTTGGAGGGAGTTGATGGAACCAGTCCCTTACCTTCTCCTTCAACGTGATCGCAAAGAGGCGACACTTGAAGGCATCCGTCATTGGTATGATGGAGACGACATCCTCAAACCACTACAAGTGTTGGATGGGGTCATCCTTCCCGGTATAGTATGCCTTGTCAAGTTCCCTGAACCCCTCGGGAACGGGAGCTGAGATGATCAGCTCGCTAAAGGGTGACCCTCTGAGGGGTGGCATCGCGGTCTCTACTGGCGCGACCCGGTCGCCTAAGGGGAGAGCACTCGACGGGCTGGGGAACAGCTCCCGGCCGGGGAGGTCTCGCTCGACCCCCTCTCCCATCCTCTCTTTCCCAGGTCGCCTCCCTAGGGCACTTCCTTCTCCCCCTACTGGGGTGATCTCGCTTCGATCCCTAGGGGCAGTTCATTGAGATCCCCGGGAGCCGGTCCCTGGGGGGTGGGGGCTGAGCTGCCAGCCCGAGGGGCAATGCTTCGCAACATCTTCATGATGCCAGAGATGGAAGCCATGAACTCTTCCCTTCCTACGAAGGGTCCTGGGTTGGGGAGACCACCGAGGTCATCACTACCTCCCTGATCTCCAGCCATGACACTCTCCCGAGATCTTCTGTGCTGGTCACTCTCCACGCTCACCGCACTATGTGTTGAAGCCAAAAATGACCTCTGTGGAGTTCGGGGTCCCAAAAGAGGGGTGACCTCACACCTACTATACTCGGAAGGATGTCACGGACCGAAGACTTAGGAGACTATGAACAGACCCTCGACTCTAGCGCGGAGGTCTCACCACACACTCGAAAGGTAACGAGAACTCTTCCCCTCCCTCACCAAAGAGCTAGGCTGGGCGCCTTGGAGAGATCTCTCTACTATACCAAGAAGAAGCTAAGGGAGGAGGAGGTAAGGAAAATTCATCCTCTCCAAAGGCACCCAAGGGGGTCTATTTATAGTTTTTCCAAGTCTTGGGGGTAAAATGACCAAAATGCCCCTAGGGCAAATATGCCTCGAGCCAATAGAAAACGTCCACACCGGGGGGCAAAGAGGGAAATTCCACCCCGTGGGTAAAAGGATAAAAGCACGTCCCAAAGAGGTCCAAGGGCGAGAGGAGGTCAAACCACACCCCCCAGCCCCCTGGACACCAGAGACGAGGGAACTAGACGCGCGGGCAAGGGCCTGGCCGGCCGGTCTCGCCTCACGAGCTAGCCTCGCGGGCGAGAACCCGCCTGGCCGACGGTCTCGCCTGGCGAGCTGGCCTCGCGGGCGAGAACCCGCCTGGCCGGCGGTCTCGCCCGGCGAGCTGGCCTCGCGGGCGAGAACCCGCCTGGCCGGCGGTCTCGCCCGACGAGCTGGCCGTGCGGGCGAGAAACCGCCTGGCCGGCGGTCTCGCCCGACGAGCTGGCCGCGCGGGCGAGAACCCGCCTGGCCGGCGGTCTCGCCCGGCGAGCTGGCCTCCCGGGAGAGAAACCGCCAGGCCGGCGGTCTCGCCCGGCGAGCTGGCCGCGCGGGCGAGAACCCGCCTGGCCGGCGGTCTCGCCCGGCGAGCTGGCCGCGCGGGCGAGAACCCGCCTGGCCGGCGGTCTCGCCCGACGAGCTGGCCTTGCGGGCGAGAACCCGCCTGGCCGGTCGGTCTCTCCCCTGCTCGGGGCTAAGGGGCAGGGGTACGAGACCTTTGTCTCCAGTCGACCTCGCTGCCCTCACCTCGCACTATATCCCGTCGGGGGGTGCCGGCCAACTTGCCGCACCCGACCCTCAAAGAATGGGGCAAGGGAGGAGGCAAATTTTTCCTCCCCTACTAGTATATTTCCAAGCTATAGCCAAAATTGGCTACCGAGAGCGCCAAAACGTCCGAAAAGCTTAAAATTATATATGGGCGAATACGGGGTTGTACACTATTACTTAAGAGATCAAAAAAGAGTTAAATGCATCACTCCTTTGTTGATGGAGGATCTATTTTCAAGGAATAACAATCCTCTCACCGTCGAGTTGGAATGATGGCCCTATATTTTCTTCTAATAACATCTACAGTTTGATGAGAAGTGTGATCGGGGGGGTCAATGACCAACATGTAAGAGGTGAGTTGATCTCGTCCATCAATGCATATGCTTGGACTTACATGACTCATTATATTACCTAACACATAGGCCCATCATCCGTTTTGAGTGTTACGAGAGTCAAGCCGGTGACTCTTTCCCAACTCGATCGTGAGGACTACCTTTGCACCTTTGCGAATTACAACTCTACCACCTGGCTACGAATGCCGAGATATTGAAAAAGGGAAATGACCCTCAGGAGGTCCAACAGAACGCACACGCTCGAGGCTTCCATCCTTTCCTTGGTCAATGAGTAAAAGAAACCTAGATAGGGACTGACACTCGGGAGGTCCTTCAGGACTCACACACTCGAGGCCTCCACCCTGAACTCGACTTACTCCACCTGGGAGGGTTCACTGCTTAAATGACGATAAACTTTTACCATTTTTTAAAACATTTTATGATCTTGCGCCGAGCTCATAGCTCTTTCGGGGCCTCAACGACGCCTTTAATGGCGACTCCGAGTATTACCAATCGGTTCCCCTTCATGATCCTGCAAGTGGTAACCTCCTATCTCGAGTACCTCTTAAACGATGAAATGTCCCTCCCAGTTTAGGTTGAGCTTCCCGATGGCAGTTGATCTCCCCACATCTTCCACCTTTTTTAGGATAAGGTTTCTCACTTGGAACTGCTTTTATGCGGACGTGCATGTCGAAGTTCTTTGTAACCCTTCTCTTGACCTCCTATTGCCTGGACAATGTAAGGTCTCAAAGTTCTTCAATGTAATCTAGGGAGAGCTTTTGGGTTCCTCATTCTCGAGGCATCATCTTTCATCTCCTTCTTCTGCCACCACTACCATGAGAATTTTGACCTCAAACTCTATCAGGATGAGAGCCTCAGACCCGTGGGACCTCTTCAAGGCGTTTCCCATATGGCCGAGTTTGGAGTGATTCTCAATGTCCTAAGAATCGAAGAGAGCTGCTCTGCCCAGTTCCCCTTCAGGTTCTCCCCTTCAGTTGGGTGAAAAACCTGTACTTGAAAGCATCTGCCATGCTACAGATCGACACCACGTCCTCGAGCCACTAGAGATGCCTGATCGAATCATCTCTACCAGAGTAGTAGTTCAGGATCGGATCCCTGAAGCCTTCAAGTATTAAATTTAATAACACCTTCTCGCTAAACGGGCATCTCTGGTACCTCTGAGATCCTATTTATAGAAAAAACTGTGGGCGGGGGTAGGATTGCAAGGATTCAAGGTGTCATTCCTGGGTCCAATTTATAGACAAAAATCTTGGGGGGGGGGGGGGGGGGGGGGGCTCTGGGCGAGAATAACCACCCCCAGCGAGGTTGCCTTTATGTAGTGTTGGAGTCGTGACTTTCGGCTTGACAAGATGCTATTGATAGTCTCCACCTAGGAGAGTATTTCTGATGCTCACCAAACGGATCTGTTGACTGCTCGCTTGGACGAGTATGATGCTCACCAATAATAAAGAACACCTGCTTTGGGAGTTTGTTGACTTTGGCCCGCTCTTCGATGTTTATATTGACCTGCCCATGCGGTGCGACTATGTTCCCCTTTGACGAATAAGAGTTGTACTGTACAATAATCATTTAAATTTTTCTACAAAAAATACTAATAACACGCATCATCCAACATTATACCTCAGTAGACAAATTAGTAGCCCCTAGTTCATGCTAGGAAGACGAAGGCTCTGTCCGGTTCATGCGTTCGTAACCGCTTGACCGGTGAAAATAAGTCCTCCCAAACAGAGCTGAAGTGTCGAGAAGAAGATGGATTCACTCGCTCGCCCAGTCGTCCACAGGCATGAATAACATAGAGGTCCACAACACTAACCCTAAAGCTTGAAGTCAAGATATGTATTGTTGAATTGCAAATCTACGATGGCCTGTCAAACCCTCCGATTATGAACAAATCACCCCGATTTCCGGTTCACCGTTTTTTGTTGGTTCGTGATGGTCCGGTTTGTTAAACGTAACAATTTAAGCAAAAATTTAATATTGTCAAATTGAGAAATTTTTTCCGTCTAAGCTACTTTCCTAAATTTAGGTCTGGGATTGCCGCCGTGTTACTGCGTGGAACAATAGATGATGGCGAGCAAAACTAAAAAATTAAAGGGGTGTGGTGAACCCGTTCAAAGCTAGTGCAATCTCCTAGGAGATCATCCCGAAGCCTGCTCTCCGGACGGAACATTTTCGCATCAAAATGACCCTATTAGAAGTCAAAGAAACCCAGTAGAAGGCTCCCTCATTCGATTTTTTTTGCATGCGCTCCACGCACAAGAGTTGTGTGCGCGCGGGAGAAATCAGAGCCCCTCATCTAGTTTTTGCACAAATATTAACAAGTGCACGGTCCAATTCCAATCTGTTAAGCTTATTTTTGGATCGGATCGTTGGATTTTAAGTGGATTATTATCTGAACAATCATATTTTTATTTTTCTCTCTTTTTAAATTAAATGCGATCAAAATTTATGATCCGTCGGATCATTGATCGGACGACACACAATTTTTCCAACTCTTCTCCAAGGTTAGTTACCCCATTTCGGAGTCGTGGGTTGGACATCACAAAAAAATCTCTCCCCTTCGTTCCCGCCATCCTTTATATACTAACACAGGCGGCCACCGATCAAATCGGAATGGTTGTTGTTCTCCGCCTTCCAACTGTTTGGTCTCCTAGCTTTCATCGCAGCCGGAGGAACCCTAACCCTAGCTCCCCTCTCCTCCCCCAAAATGCGTCATCTCATCTCCGCTCCGGTCGCTATCATTCAATCCATATCCTCCTCTTCCTCCTCCCCCTCCTCCGCTGCACCGCATCTCAATCCAACCTCTTCCAATGTTCGCCGCCGTTTCCGAAGAAGACGCCGACGATAGATCCCAAACCCTTCCGTCCACTTCCAATGACGCCGACATCTACCAGGTCGAGAAACACCTCCCTTCAGGCGATTTCTACACCGGGCTGTGGTGCGGCGACGCCCCCCACGGCGGAGGCAAGTATTTGTGGACCGATGGCTGTATGTACGAAGGCGAGTGGTCTCACGGCCGCACCATGGGCCGGGGGAAGTTTTCTTGGCCCTCCGGAGCCACCTATGAGGGCGAGTTTAACTCCGGCTTCATGGATGGGCATGGAACCTATACTGGATCTGCCGGAGAAACCTACCGCGGAGCATGGTCTCACAATCTCCAGCACGGCAACGGCCATAAATCCTACGCCAACGGAGATTACTACGACGGCGAGTGGCGATCCGGGCTACAGGACGGTCAGGGACGATATGTTTGGAGATCCGGTAGTCAGTATGCCGGCCGGTGGCGGGCCGGCCGTTTCCACGGCCGCGGATCCATCCTCTGGGTGTCTGGAAACCGTTACGACGGCGGATGGGAGGACGGCCTCCCTCGTGGCAACGGAAGCTTTACCTGGGCTGATGGGAGCATGTACATCGGAAACTGGTTTGGGGGCGGCGGAGGTGGAGCTGCACAGCAGCGGGGAGTTTATTACCCATCGCCTTCGGCGTCCACCCCGGCGGCTCGTGATCCCGTCGAGGCTCTCGCCAGCGAGCTCGCCGAGTGCCGCATCGCCCCAGCCGAGACGATCTCCATTCTCCCCTCGCAGAAGTTGCTCAGCTGGACGAGGATCGATGCACATTTGCTGCCCAGACAGTCGCTCTGGCGATCGGCCAAGAGCGTGGAGGCCGCCTGGAGGCGGCGAGGATCGGTGGATGCGAACACCGCCACGACAACGCCGTCGAGGCGGCCAAATGGGCACACGACGACCAAAACTGTGGTTGGATTCGATACATTGCCGCTGTGGGATTCAGATGATGATGGGAACGAGGCAAACGCCCCGATGGTGGAGTTGGAGGGTTGGGCGTTTCAGTATGATGGTATTGATGGGATGAAGAGAGGCGGGGAGACGCCTGAGACTTCGAGCATGAGCCGGAGCCCGGGGAGGATACGATGGGTTGCCAAGGAGATGAAGAAGCAAGGTGAAACGATATCTAGAGGGCACAAGAATTATGATCTCATGCTCAATTTACAGCTAGGGATCAGGTACACTTCGAACACACTCAATTTTTTTTTGTCAATGTTTGTTTTAATGCTGATAGAAGGGGAGCTTTGGCGTTGTGTTTAGTCGTGTACAAAAAGTCCGACCGGGCCGGGCTTGAATCGGGCCGGTCAGGCCCGGGCAACTGGCTAAAATGGGGGCCCAGTAAGGGCCCCAAGCCCGGCCTTGGCCCGGTCCGGGCTTTACCCGGGCCGTGCCTAGCCGGGCTTTTCCCAGCCCAGACCCGGGCGGGCTTTCCGAGCACAGGCTTTTTGTACATGTCTAGTCGTGTTGATTGAGGTGCTATCGTGTGACTTTGAGGTCACGGGATTTAATCCTGGAAGCAGCCTCTTGCAAAAAATGCAGGATAAGATTTGACTATGGCTTCGTTTGGTATGCGTGGCGGTGGCGGTCGTGAACAAAGTGGTCATGAACCGTCGTTCGTGAACGTCCAACCTCACCCAAAAAAAGTCATGCATTTTATACTTAAAACTAGTTTATTTTCTTTGTAGCGATCATAACCTTTGTCTTGCCTAACATACCAGAGCAAATAAGCAACCCCAACAAAGCCTATATTTCGGGTAAGGGAGGAGTAAAGTGCAGGGGTGCACTTTACGGTAAAGTGGGGGCGTCCAATGATAAAATTGTTGACGCAGGGCGAATCTATAGACGACGGATTAATGATGATCTAACCCTACATGTTATGCAAATCTGACGGATAGATCACAAAGTAGATAATAAATAATAAAATCTCACACAAATAATTAACAGTAAGGCAGAATAATTTATTAGGGCAAAGCAAGCTTAGGTTTTCCTTTGCGTGGAGGGTCAAAGCAAGAGCGCGCAGCGAATCGGTCATTCTTACAGTTAGAGATTTTTTTAAATAGCAAATAACATAATAACTATAATCCCAAGCAAATATCAAATATCTAAGCCATAACAATATTTACAACCAAATACCAATACAAAAACACAAAACAAAACTACGAGCTGCTGTAAATGAAAAACTTTGAACGTTGGAGGGCTCAAAGAGGGATTTCGGTGGTTGGTGGACCAGATCAGGTAAGGAGAAGGCTGGTTGGGGATTAGGAGGACTGGATCAGGGCGGGGGAGAGCTGGATCTGGGCTGAAATACCTATATTTGGGCTTATTTGTTAAAGGCCGGCTGTTGGGAGGTGGATCCACGGGTTGGGATTTTGGGGTAGCAAGTAGGGGGTGGGGAGGGGCTGGATCTAGCTGGGTTTACTTAGATCCGGCGTAATTCCAGCGGTGAGAGAGGTGGGGAGGTGACTCCTTGGGTGGGGACAGGCGACGGCCTGAGGGGGGGGGTGTAGGAGGGGAAAACTGGGCGGCGGCCTGATTAGGAAAGGTGGGTGGATGAATTAAGAGGAGGTGGATGGGCTGCGGCTTGGGGAAGGTTGGATGGCTGGCGGTTTGAGGGTTGCTGGACAACACAAAGGAAGAGTTTTCTGAAGGGGCGATGACTGGATAACAAGGAGGAGTGGTTTTTCTGAAGGGGGCTTCGGCTGGACAGCAAGGAGGAGAGGGGTAGGGGCTGGAAAATCAAAAGGATACAAAACTTTTTATATAATATTCGTTATCCCTGCACAAATATCATAATAACTATAATCCCAAGCAAATATCAAATATCCAAGCCATAACAATGTTTACAACCAAATACCACTACAAAAACACAAAACAAAACTACGAGCTGCTGTAAATAAAAAACTTTGAACGTTGGAGGGCTCAAAAAGGGATTTCGGTGGTTGGTGGATCAGATCAGGTAAGGAGGAGGCTGGTTGGGGATTAGGAGGACTGGATCAGGGCGGGGGAGAGCTGGATCTGGGCTGAAATACCTATATCTGGGCTTATTTGTTAAAGGCCGGCTGTTGGGAGGTGGATCCACGGGTTGGGATTTTGGGGTAGCAAGTAGGGAGTGGGGAGGGGCTGGATTTAGGCTGGGTTTGCTTAGATCCGGCGTAATTCCAGCGGTGAGAGAGGTGGGGAGGTGACTCCTTGGGTGGCTCAGGCGGCGGCCTGAGGGGAGGGTGTAGGAGGGGAAAACTGGGCGGCGACCTGATTAGGAAAGGTGGGTGGATGGATTAAGAGGAGGTGGATGGGCGGCGGCTTGGGGAAGGTTGGATGGCTGGCGGTTTGAGTGTTTCTGGACAACAAAGAGGAAGAGTTTTCTATGGGGCGATGACTGGATAACAAGGAGGAGGGGTTTTTCTGAAGGGGGCTTCGGCTGGACAGCAAGGAGGAGAGGGGGCAGGGGCTGGAAAATCAAAAGGATACAAAACTTTCCAAAGGAGTCATCACCAAGGGGCTCCATGGAGTCAGCACCGCGGAAGAGATCACCAGAATGAAGGAAGAAGACTCTCCACACATTCAACAATAAAAATTACAGTAGCCCTCAATATCCTATTTATAAGAAATGAAATTAGGGCACCCGGAATCAACAACTATGATTGGCCGTTGGTTTCGGGACCAAAATTTCATGAAAAATAACCGGAAAAAATACAAAGCTATATATGAAATTGATCTGCAACGCGAATTCAGACGCATCCACGAAGTCGGATCATCGATCTGGGCCCGCCATATATGGTAAGTTGTCACACCGCATCAATTGTGTTCTGTTATGGTCCCGCCTCGGTCGCGTAGTTCGCCGACTGTATCTACTCTATTTATATTTTTATTTCGCGCTTGTTTAATCCTCCGTGTCTAAGCCCAAGAAGGGGGCGTTTTGGTATTGCTACTTAAGACCCGGATGGGGGAACTATGATGGGAAGCAAAGAAGAAGTTTTTTATTTTATAATTTAACTCTCTCTCTCTATTCTCTCTCTCTCTCTCCCGTCCGCCGAGCCCTAATCCCGCAGCAAGCCGCACGCGCCTCGCCAACGCCGATCGAAGACCGCTCGCCTCCATCGCCACCATAGATCGCCGGACCTCCAAGAAGGCCTCCTCCTCCGTCATCGGGGACTTTCCTTCTCTTCCCCGGTGCACACGTTCCCAATCTCGGGCCCGTAACATGTTCTTCGACAACTCTCAATTTTTTGGATCAATATTCTCTCCATTTGAACCAAATGGATAGTATTTATTTGATAGTCAAGATCCTCTCTTTACTTATTTATAGGTGTAAAATTTTTTGTTTATATAAAAATATAGAAATATGAGATTTGTTAACTTGTTGGATGTCCAAAGAAAAATTCTTGACCTTCAAATTGATACTACTTGTTGCGGACTAACTCGACGTCCCGGTCGCGCCAGAATTCTTAGACCGTCTTAGATCTCGGAACGGTCGAGCGCGCACACAGTCAATGCAAAAAGAAAGTTGACAAGGTATTTTTTTTGACATGTAAAACCCCGAAAAGAGGTGAAAAACCACGTGGTCGGATCTGTGCCGACCAAACCTCCACTAGATCTGAGTGCTGTTACAAGGCTTTTTCAAGAACTCGAGGGCGACAGTCCGCCTCTCGTTACAATTATTGGGGAGAGAGACTGGAGGGTGACAGGCCACCACTCAGAGGACTAATTATTTCTTTGAGTGCTGCGGGAAGCGATGCGCTCGTTGTATTTTGGAGTCTTCTAATAATTCCTGGAGGCGGGAGCAGCTTGCTGTACACGTTCTGATGTCTGGAGATTTGAGGCTCGGAGGCGCGCTTAGCACGTTTTACCCTCCGCTTCTTGTCTCTGATTGTCTTTTGGAGAAGCGTGGTTTGGTTGTCTTATCGGTAGATGGAGTGCTTGTTCTGGAGCGCGTGGTACGCTTGTTGGCAAAAAGCGCGCTAGGCGCTTGCTGGAGGAGGGCGCGCGAAGCGCTAGATGAAAGAGGGCACACAGAGTGTTTGCTGGTAAAGAGAGCGCGTAGGGCGCTTGTAGGAGGAGATGAAAGAGGACACACAGAGCGCTTGTTGGTAAAGAGAGCGCGTAGAGCGCTTGTAGGAGAAGAGCGCGCAGGGTTCTACTTGGAGGAGAACGCGCAGGGCGCTTGCCAGAGGAGAGCGCGTTGGGCGATTGTTGGAGAAATGCGTGCGAGAGTGCACAGGGAGGCGGCGCGCGCGGTAGCGCGCAAGGAAGAAATGTGCGCGAGAGCACGCGAGGAGGTGGCGTGCGCGGGAGCCCGCAAGGAAGATATGTGGAGGAGAGAGAAATTCCGGGCGTAGAAGATGAAGATCTTCGAAGACGAATGAGATCTTCAAAGAATGCTTGAAGATCTTCAAAGAATGCTTGAAGATCTTCGAAGGGGAAGAAGAAGATGAAGAATGAGGGAGGAAGGAGAGAGAGAGAATCCGTAGGAGGATTTTTCCAAGGAGAGAATCCCCTCATTAAAGGGGGGTCTGGGGCCCTATTTATAAGGTTCATGGGTGGTTATGGAGGTACGCGGTTATCTGCAGCTCATAACCACCATGATTTCTATCAATAGACCAAAATATTATATTTATTTTTACGGGACTATGCTTTAATATGCATATTAATCTCGTTATACGCAGACCATTCTATTTTTGGCAACGAATTATCTCCACTACGGGAGATCATGCGGGCAGTTACGTGGGTGGTTACCCACGTAACCGACGGCGACGATCGTGGGAGCGTGATCGGACGGTGGAGACGGGCTCCCTCGGACGACCGGCGAACTTGCCGACGAATTTGCCGGCGAGGCGGGAGATCGCCGCCAACGGCCGGGAGAGCGGGCGGCGGCCATGCCGGCGGCGGAAAGTGGGGAGCGGCCGACGGTGGCGACGTCTGAGGAAGAGAGGAGCGACGGCGATGGCGGCCGCTGGACAAATGAGCGACGGCGGCCGTGGAGTCAGGAAATAACGGCGGCCGCGGCCGCGGCGTTGGGAGACGGCGGCGACGGCGGTCACGGGAGAAACGGACGACGGCGGCGGCGGTCGTGGAGTCGGGAAATAACGGCGACGGCGGCCGCGACGTTGGGAGACGGCGGCCGCGGCGTCCACGGGAGAAACGGACGACGATGGCGACGGTCGTGGAGTCAGGAAATAACGGCGGCGGCGGCCGCGGTGTTGGGAGACGGCGGCGGCGGCCACGAGAGAAACGGACGACGACGGCGACGGTCGTGGAGTCGGGAAATAACGGCGGTCGCGGCCGCGGCGTTTGAAGACGGCGGCGGCGGCGGTCGTGAAGTCTAGAAATAATGGCAGCGACGGCTGCGACGTTTGAAGACGGCGGCGGCCACGGGAGAAACGAACGACGGTGGCGGCATCCGCGGCGTTGGGAGACGGCGTCGACGGCGGCCACGGTAGAAACGGACGACGACGGCGGCAGTCGTGGAGTCGGGAAATAGCGGCAGCGGCGGCCGCGGCGTTGGGAGACGGCGGCGGCCGCCGCCGCCGTAGAAACAGACGACGGCAGTGGCGGTCGTGGCGGCGAGCGGCTGTCGGCGGCGGTGAGCGGCGGCGGCGGTAGTTGTTGAATGTCCCCATGATTTCTCCTATTGTGGTGGAGATCATGGGGAGTGGGTTGACTGGTCAAACCTATGATCTCCATAATAGAAGAAATTATGGGGGGAGTGATTGAATACACCCCCTAGAGCTTTAAATGGTCTTCGTCCCATCAATACTCAAGCTTATGTTGATATTTTTTGTATATATAAAAAATATAAAAAGACGAGTTGATAGTTTTAGCTTTTTACCATGCTTCCAGAGTTGATAATAGTAAAGCTGCATTCATCCAGTTGTCATGATATGTGAGATGAGAAGAATGAGACCGAGTTTTAAAGCTCTATTTCGACATTTAAGGTTCCATCTGAAATATTTTGTGGCCTTTAAAACCGTATAGTAAACTTGCGTGACAAATTTTTCAGTTCAAATTTTACTTTTTTGGTGTGAGAGTTCAGGGATGCTATAACTCGATCGCACCTGAATCGCTGTGAATTGTGACGACATTGTAGCCTTAAATGTAGTTTAGAAAAAAGTGTTCATCACCTCACCTACCCAAACACTGTCTTCTTAACAAGGCTTAAATTTGATGATGGAATTGACTTTTTTCAAAACTAACTACATGTCAAAATTTCATTTTATTGATGCTAAACTGCGGGCCATTTATCGGGACCTCCCCTCTAACTTTGCTAAATTACTGACAACACTCCTCTTATTTTCGAAATTACAAAAACTTTCCCTAAATTTTTCATTTCATTACAAAAACCTCCCCTAAGTTTTAATTTCATAACATTTATGCCCAAAAACACCCCCCTCGGTGAACAGTATCCAGGGGGTATTTTTCTTCATGGATGCAATGAAATGAAAAGACCAGGGGAGGTTTTGGTAATGAAATGAAAACTTAAGGGGAGTTTTTTGTAATTTCGAAAATAAGAGGGGTGCTCTCACTAATTATGCTAGTTTACAGGGAAGGTTTGGGTAATTATTCTGAAAAATTTTGTTAACTTTGTAACTTCATTTTGTTCTATCATATGTGGACGTAGGCATGCTGTGGGGAAACAGGCTCTGGACTCGTCACTTGATTTGAAGGCTTCAGCTTTCGACCAAAAGGAAAAAGTATGGACAAGGTTTCCTCCTGAAGGAACAAAGCAGACACCACCACATCTGTCTTGTGATTTTAGATGGAAGGATTACTGCCCTTTGGTTTTCAGGTGATGATAAAATATTTTTCTCTTCACTGAACCAAATCTTCACAGAGTACCAGTTTCTAAATTTTAACCATGTTTTTGGTTCATTAGTTTCTTACTTGATTGCTCAGGACCCTCCGGAAATTATTTAAGGTTGATCCGGGTGATTATATGATCTCTATATGTGGGAATGATGCCCTTCGAGAATTATCTTCCCCCGGCAAAAGCGGAAGTTTCTTTTACTTGACCAATGATGATAAATATATGATCAAAACAATGAAAAAATCTGAAGTAAAGGTTAGCTCTTTTTAGCTTCTTTTTTAAAAAAAATAAAAAAGTCTACCGCCCTCATTCTATTGGTTAATTGAATTCACGTATGGCCCATAGGTTCTCCTAAGAATGCTTCCAGCTTACTATAATCATGTTCGTGCTTTCGAAAATACTCTAGTGACCAAGTTCTTTGGTTTACACTGTGTCAAGCTAACTGGTACCATTCAAAAAAAGGTATGGCCACCAGATCAAATGCTTTTTTTTGCTACAATTACAATCTTGTGATTAATGTACCACGATCAGGTACGCTTTGTTATAATGGGTAACCTCTTCTGCACCGAGTACTCCATTCATAGAAGATTCGATTTGAAAGGATCTTCCCATGGACGCACGACTGATAAGCCCGAGGAAGAAATTGATGAGATCACCATATTAAAAGATCTTGATCTTAACTTTATCTTCCGCTTGCAACGATCTTGGTTTCAAGAATTTTGCAGGTAATTGAATATTATTGTATCTTTTCATGCTCATCAAAAATTCCTACTCATTTTTGAATTTAAAACTGTATGGTTGGTCTTATACTTTTGATGATATCATAAATGATATTTGTATATTTTGTCCCTTCATTTTTGTTGTAGACAAGTAGATAGAGACTGCGATTTCCTTGAGCAGGAGAGGATCATGGACTATAGTCTTTTGGTCGGTGTCCACTTCAGAGATGTATCTACACCTCAAGGTTTGCCGTCTTTGGACTTTGAATTTTGAAACTGAACAGTTTTTGATATTTTACCAGTAATTTATATTTTTCTTATAGAGTTTGTTGCACTTTAGAGATGTATCTATACCTCTAGGTTTGCTTTCTTTGGAGGGTAAATTTTGAACTTGAGCAGTTTTTGATACTGTGCTTGTAAACTATTTTGATTATAGCATTTGTTTCACCTTGGTTGTAGAAACTCAAGAGAGCATGAGGGAAGCGACACCTCGATTTTCAAAATCAGATATGGATCATTTTCTTTGTGATCCAGCACGGTACACTCCAGTCTCTGAACATTAGTCTTATTGATTATATTCTGCATATTATAGCATAAAATCATTTTCATGTGTAAACAGTTTAATGGCTAAATAATTTTATGGCATTTTCTAAAAATACATTAGTTAATATCATGAAAGCTGATTCACTCAATTTTTCTTAGAATGTAGATATCTGACAATCAATTCACCTGCACAGTATCAAAAGTGTTTCCTAAAAACCCTAATGTAACAGTATAAAACACTTAAATAAATGATATCAATGTGTTTCTCCATGCCCCTGACACTTCCAATTTTCTGGGGAAATCATAATCAAGATTTTACCGCTTGTACTGTTCTACAATTACTTTTGAATTATAAAATGAGATTTTCTCCGCTTGATGTTCTCTTCAAGAATTTGACGCAGGGCGAATCTATAGGCGGCGGGAAATCTGCGAGCTAACCCTACATGTTATGCAAATCCGACGGATTAAATCACAAATTAGATAATAACTTAAAATATCCCACGTGGTTAATTCAAATGCAAGACAGAATAATTTATTTAGATAAAAGCAAGCTTTGGCTTTTCTCCGCGTGGAGGGTCAAAGCTAGAGCGCGCGGCGAATAAACCCTTCCTGCAGTTAGAGATTTATCAAAGAACAAATAACATAAAAACTATAATCTCACGCAATCACTTAATATCCAAACCATGATAATGTTTACAGCCAAAAACCAATACAAAACACAATACGAATAATAGGGTTACTGCCAATAAAAGAGATCTGAACGTTGGAGGGCTTGGAGAAGGGTTCCTGTGATGGGGGAGTGAGGGAAGCAAAAGGAAAGGGTGGGATGGTTGGATCTGGGCTGGAATGCCCAGATATGGACTGGTTTGGGGCTGAAAACAGCCAGACGGCTGTTGGACGGAGATAGAGAGGGCGTGGGTGGGATGGGGTTCGACAAAGGGAGGGTGGCGGTTCACTGGTGGGCGGCTGGAGGGGTGGAGGGGGCTGGACAGGCTGCTGGACAGGCTTCTGGAGGGTGGTCTGGCGGCTCTGGAAGGCTACAGCAGTGGAGAAAACAATAGGAAATGAACAGTAAATGATATAAATGAATAGTGTCGTGAACAACAACGTGCACAGTGGCTGAACAGCAAACCGCGGGCTGTTTTGTGGGTTGTAGGGGGGCTATGGATGAGGATTTCGAAGGAGAACGGTGGCTGGACAGCAAAGGGAAATACAGGGAGGAGGGAGGAAAATAATAAAGGATACACACTTACCCAAGGAGTCGTCGCCAAGGGGGCTCCACGGAGTCGGCACCGCGGCGGAGATCACCAGAATGAAGGAAGAAGACTCTTCAAACATTCAGCAATGAGAAATGACAGCAGCCCTAAACTATCTATTTATAAGAAATAAAAATATGGCACTCGGAATCAACAGATATGATTGGTCGTTGGTCCTGGGGCCAAAACTACATGAAATAAAACTCGAAAAGTACACAGTTATATATGAAATTGATTCGCAACGTGAATCCGGACGCATCCACGGAGTCGGATCGTCGATCCGGGCACGCCATATATGGTAAGTCTTCAAATCAACCCCGAATGGGCCCAATGCTCGTCCTCGTCTTTGCTCCGCATCACTCTCCCCGGCTTGAAAGAATTCATCTCCCGATGAATAAGGATCAGAATTCTCTCGCTGCATGCCAGGTAAAGCTCGAAGAGGTCCACCAGAGGTCGCCCAAGTGTCGTCGCTGGAAAAGTGTCCTCGCCAATCAACTCCTCTGGACTGAAAAGCTTCCATTTCCAATGAATGGAGACGGTCGTACTGAAGTCGAAGTACAGGGCGAGTCGATCAAGCTCCGCTGGTAGCATCCAGGTGTCGTCAATGAAGGATCGTCCGCGCCCGCAAACCAGGTAGCGACACACAAGACCGACTGTAGAGGGGACGGACTCATGCGTAAAGATCTCAGTGATAATCTCATCTCTCAACATAGTAACAGAAGGATCCGGTGGGATCTGAGGTGCCAATGGTGGAACCGTTGGGGACAGGATCCCGGGTAAGTGGGGGTCAGAAATGGGCTTAGCACGAGGCAATGAATGTGGTGGCAAGGGCTCGGGGGTAGACTGAGTGGTGGGTGGTAAAAACGGTGGTAAAGGCTCGGGAGGGACACCAAGATGTGGGCCCGAATACTCGTGAAGTGCAAAGTTTGGCATCAGGTCCTCGACATTGAACACAGTATGGGTACCCATGCTCGCGGGGATGTCCAGCTCATAAGCATTTGTCCCGATGCGCCTCAGGACTGAGTAGGGATCCATTCGCCTAACGCTCAAGCTTTTAGCAAGCCTCGCACGGAGCCTCACAACGCAGATTCTTACCATCACCTGCTCGTCTTCATGAAGTACCTGCACTTGCTAATGAACATCCGCATGTGATTTACAAGATTTATTACCAGTATGGATTATTCGCCGGACTGACTCATGACACACATGCAAACGATGAGCAGACAACACAACAGACTCATGCAAAAGATGACGAAACGACTCAACAAACTCAGCAAATGATGCAAATGACACATGAACGACACAACGTACCTGCTATAGGAAAGTCTAATAATGACCGGGACGTCTCTAAAATATGGTGGCCTATCAGGGGGCTCTCTCGGCGGAGTGTAGAAAAACTCATCCCATGTGTGACGAGTGCTCAGATGATCGTGAGAGACAACTATACTTAAATACAAGCTCGTAAATAGCCAAATGTCTCTCAGGGAACGTGACACATCAGGGGGCTCACCAGGGGGTGTGTACGAAAAGTCATCGCGAATGAGGCAACCACCTGAATGAAGATCGTGCACACTGACTAGAAGACGTGACTCTCGAGTGTGGTGAGTGTCCCCGACATGGAAGAACTCATCGGGTAAGTCAGCGGGTGGCGTGTACCAAAACTTATCGAGGGTGTGATGTGTCGTAAGATAGGCCCTCAAAATATGTGTATGCTCAAGCATACTTAAGGAACACCCTACATACGTTATGCTCCACGCAAGATCAATTCTCTTGGACAAGGCTATAGATGATAGCGAAAGAGACGCCAATAACTCAAAGCTCATAAACGATCGTCTCACCCGATTCGTATCCTCACCTGGATGTGGTGGCTCATCAGGAGGCTTAAGATGGGGGTCATCATAAAACTCGTCACTAGGGTCATGATCCTCCATGTGAGTACCATCGTAAGGGTCGTGTCTCCGTGAATGGGTGACATAGTCACTGCGAGATCAACATCAAGCTCTGGGCTCTCGGTCGTGATGTGACTCAGGGCAATGACAACGGGAGAGCAACATAGATCTACACTCAAGAATGGGTTTGTGGGTGTAGTGTCAAGAATTGGGTCAACGGTGAGGGTGTTAACTAACCCGGTGCATGACAGAAGAAGAGGTGTGGGTGAGGGACACAATACTGCAGACTCAATAGGTCGCTCAGGTTCATTCTCAATCGGGGCCGCAGGAGACGGGTCAGAGACAAGAAATAGGTCACTCACTGGGCTAAGCACCTCACTGGGGTGAGAGCAATCCGCCTCGTGTATCACTTCTGTCGTGGCTAACAGGATAGGGGTAGGTGTCATGGTGACCTCAGTATGGGATGGACTCGTACTGTGGAGGTCAAGGTGAGAATCCCATCGACCAACTCTTGCGGATCTCAATGACCGTTCATAACGAAGGGCGAGCTGATATGTCCGCTCGAGGGACTCCGAGCTATGATAAATTACCTTAGTACAAATGTCAGATTGAAGCCCAGACCGAAATCTGGTAGTGGTCATGGCTGGGTCCTCTCGGATATCACTCCTCACAACTAACTCATCAAAGCGATCCTTGTACTCATCGACAAACATGGATCCTTGCTGCAGGGAAAATAATTGGTCGAGCAAGCGACTCCGATATGACGAAGGCAGATATCTCTGACACAATATACGCTTCATGTCCGCCAAATTAGTGATGCGACGAAGACGGTCTCGCAAACGGGTTCTCTCAACGCAAGCCCAATAAGCCCTCGCCTGATCTAAAAGTCTAAGTTTCGCAAACTTGACGCGACGCTCGCCAAATAACTCAAAATGATCTAAATAATGCTCCATATCCACGAGCCAATAACTGAAAGACTCGGGACTCGATGAATCGTCAAAGGAAGGGGAAGCAGTACGAAACTGACTCGCAAGATCTCTCTCGGAACGACTATCCTCATAATAATCATTCCTAAGGTAACCGAGTCGTGTCGAAGGATCAACACGATCTACTCGCGTGTACGGATAAGCACGACGACAATCATCATACTGATCGTCTTTAGCATAGTGGGGTCGTGTCGGTGGGTCAACACGATCTCTGAAAGTGGTGCACTGCGATCGAGAATGATCGTCGTAATAATGTGAGGATCTCTCTGAAGTGACTCTATGGGAGTGTGAGTAAGTGGGCTCGGAATAACGGTGATACATAGACATGACTAAAGAAAAAAATCTTATAGACTCTACTACTGCGTATCGAAATGTGCACGCAACCTGGCTCTGATACCAATCGACGTAGGGCGAATCTATAGCCGGCGGGAAATCTGCGAGCTAACCCTACATGCTATGCAAATCCGACGGATTAAATCACAAATTAGATAATAAATTAAAATATCCCACGTGGTTAATTCAAATGCAAGACAGAATAATTTATTTAGATAAAAGCAAGCTTAGGCTTTCCTCTGCGTGGAGGGCCAAAGCTAGAGCGCGCGGCGAATAAACCCTTCCTACAGTTAGAGATTTATCAAAGAACAAATAACATAAAAACTATAATCTCACGCAATCACTTAATATCCAAACCATGATAATGTTTACAACCAAAAACCAATACAAAACACAATACGAATAATAGGGCTACTGCCAATAAAAGAGATCTGAACGTTGGAGGGCTTGGAGAAGGGTTCCGGTGATGGGGGTGTGAGGGCAGCAAAAGGAAAGGGCGGGATGGTTGGATCTGGGCTGGAATGCCCAGATCTGAACTGGTTTGGGGCTGAAAACAGCCAGACGGCTGTTGGACGGAGATAGAGAGGGCGTGGGTGGGATGGGGTTCGGCAGAGGGAGGGCGGCGGTTCACTGGTGGGCGGCTGGAGGGGTGGAGGGTGCTGGACAGGCTGCTGGACAGGCTTCTGGAGGGTTGCCCGGCGGCTCTGGAAGGCTACAACAGTGGAGAAAACAATAGGAAATGAACAGTAAATGATATAAATGAATAGTGTCGCGAACAGTGTCGTGAACAGTAACGTGCACAGTGGCTGAACAGCAAAACCGCGGGCTGTTTTGTGGGTTGTAGGGGGGCTATAGATGAGGATTTCGAAGGAGAACGGTGGCTGGACAGCAAAGGGAAAAACAGGGAGGAGGGAGGAAAATAATAAAGGATACACACTTACCCAAGGAGTCGTCACCAAGGGGGCTCCACGGAGTCGGCACCGCGGCGGAGATCACCGGAATGAAGGAAGAAGACTCTCCAAACATTCAGCAATGAAAAATGACGGCAGCCATAAACCATCTATTTATAAGAAATAAAAATATGGCACTCGGAATCAACGGATATGATTGGTCGTTGGTCCCGGGGCCAAAACTACATGAAATAAAACTCGAAAAGTACACAGCTATATATGAAATGATTCGCAACGTGAATCCGGACGCATCCACGGAGTCGGATCGTCGATCCGGGCACGCTATATATGGTAAGTCTCTAAATCAGTCCTGAATGGGCCCAAAGCTCGTCCTCGTCTTTGCTCCGCATCAAAATTACTTTTAAATTATAAAAAGAAAAGTCCCACACAGTTCTTTCCACATGGCAAGAACCTTTCAATTAGTGTTTGAAAAATCATTAATAGTTATTTTGAATTAGGTTTTGCAAATATAGATACTCAACATGAATGTGTTAGGATAATATTGGAACCCGGAATGTTCATAGATTCTAGGTATGTATTACTTATCACCAAGGCATATTGAGAATATAGCCTCACATTGAGGAATTCATTTAGGGTCCATTTGGCACGGCGTTGGCCATCGTGAACGCACGATCTCACCTAAGGAACCCCATTCACTTTTATGTTTAAAATCAGGGTTTTTTTGTGGAGGTTATAACCATTGTCATGCCAAGCATATATTTTATGACCGTGACTCTTTTGCTCAAACTCACCAGAGCAAAAATGCCATGCCAAACAGATATAACCAATTGGTTTTGGTTGAATGTGTAGGTTTTATCAATGACAAGACTATGATGACTATGACACTATGCTTGGAAAACTAAGGCAGTATATGAGAACTTTTCTTCATTATGATCTAGTTTAGACCCCAAGAATGCCAATATTATCTAGTTTGAGTTGCCTCTCTTTTTTAAATCAATCTTTGTGTTTTGTTTGTTTTATTCCTTTAAAAAAACTGTTCAAACTTTGATCTTTCCTCCGTGCTCATCAGGAGTTGACTGTTATGGGCCTCCCCCTAGACCTTGTGACCGGCGGAGGAGCAATGGCGGCGGAGGAGGAGACGCGATGTCGATCGGAACACGGTATCTGTGTTGGTTGCGGCTAGGGCAAACTCACGGGTTCTTTCCCGTGGGTTTAGAGAGAGATAAGGAAAGAGGG
The DNA here is from genome assembly GCA_039513925.1 of Platanthera zijinensis. Lineage (NCBI taxonomy): Eukaryota > Viridiplantae > Streptophyta > Magnoliopsida > Asparagales > Orchidaceae > Platanthera > Platanthera zijinensis. The sequence goes on from CM077093.1 coordinate 4,915,121, forward strand.
AGATTAAAAGAGGGTGAGGACATCTGGAGGATTAACACAGGAATTCCCTATCATTGTTGGCTTACATCAAGGTTCAGCTTTAAGCCCTTATCTCTTTACTCTCATCTTAGATGAGCTCACGAGACATATCCAACAAGCCAGTGGCGGATCCAGAAAATTAATAATGGGGGTGCACAAATTGATAATGAGGGTGCACAGAATTTTTTTTGAATGTGTCATTGTGTTCTAAAAATTTTAATATGGGGGACTAGACATCAACTTACTTCAAAAAAAAATTTGAACATTTCAATCTTATCGGAGCTGTATCTTCCTCATCTGGCCACCGTTTTTGACGTATAAGTAGTCAAAATCCATTGCCTCGACGAGAGGAATTCAAATATACTAACCATTTTGAAAAATAATGGGGGTGCCAGTGTCCCTCGGGCCCCCCTCTGGATCCGCCCCTGCAACAAGCAATACCTTGGTGTTTATTGTTTGCGGATGATATCGTTTTGTTTGATGAGACGCGCGAGGGTGTAAACGCAATACTTGAATCTTGGCGAGATACTTTAGAAAAGAAGTGTTTTAGGTTAAGCAAGGCAAAGACGGAGTATATGGAGCTTAAATTTAGCAGTACAAGAAGGACATGTGATCAAGATATTTCCCGTAGTGAGTGTTTTAAATATCTTGGATCGATAGTTCAAAAAGACGGAGGTATTGATAAAGATGTGACACATAAAATCCAAGCGGGTTGGTTGAAGTGGAGAGGCGCATCAGGGATCTTATGTGATCGTAAAGTATCACTAAAACTTAAGGGCAAGTTTTACCGTACTGCAATTAGAACCGCGATGCTCTATGGTTCTGAGTGTTGGGCAGTGAATTGTGTACATGAGCAAAAAATGGGAGTTGCGGAGATGAGAATGCTTAGGTGGATGTGTGGACACACGAGATTGGATAAAATTAGGAATGAAAGTATCAGGGATAAGACAGGAGTAGCACCAATTGCAGAGAAGATGCGAGAAACTCGTCTAAGATGGTTTGGACACGTACAAAGGTGACCATTAGAGGCACTTGTTAGGCGCTGTGAGAGTCTAGTCACTAGGCATGTTAAACGAGGGAGGGGTAGACCAATAAAGACTTGAAATGAAACTGTAAGGAAAGACATGATGTACTTGGGCATTAGTGAGATTATGACAAAAAATAGGACACAATGGCGACAAAGGATCCATATAGCCAACCCCACTATAGTGGGATAACGGCTTGAATGTTGTTGTTTTTATATCTCATACATTTGCCTAGATAGCATGTGTTCCCTTTGAATTAATACTATGTAAAAAGAAATGTTTCATAATTTCTTATTAACTGCAACTTTTGTAATTCTTTGAGATTATTTAGGTGGGCAGCAATCAGGCTTGGGGCTAACATGCCAGCCAGAGTTGAACTCATAGTGAGAAAGGCTGAAGGCGATTGCACGTTGATCGGGGAACCCACGGGAGCCTTCTACGACGTGATCCTCTTCTTCGGCATCATCGACATCCTTCAGGATTACGATATCAGCAAGAAGCTCGAGCATGCTTACAAATCCATCCAGTACGATCCCACCTCTATATCCGCCGTCGATCCAAAGCAATATTCAAAGCGCTTTCGGGATTTCGTATTCCGAGCCTTTACGGAAGACACGTAAGTTTTTGGTATCGTCGGTGGTCTATATAGCTCTATATTTTGGAGATTAGGGGTTCGTTTGGCACGACGGTGGTGGTCTTGAACGCGGTATTTATGAGCTGTCGTTCGTGAACGCCCAATCTCACTTAAAGAATTTCATTTACTTTTACGTTCAAAATTAGTTTTTTTTCTGGGTGGCGGTCATAACCCCTATCTTGACAAACACATGTTATGATGGTGATGTTTTTGTCCAAATTCACCACAGCAAAAACGTCGCCGCAAACGGAAAGTCGCAATTGATACTCTATATATTAGAGTTACATCAACATTAAGAATCTCAATAGGCTAATCTTGATTTTTTTTTCCTTTTTTTGGTTTAAGTTGTATATGTAAATTTAAGGAATGGAGGAGAGCGCATGTAGATGTAAATGTAAATTCTAAAGGGCAGTTTTGTATTAAATGTTTGCCATTCTTTACAACAGATGCAATTCTTAAGTTCTGTTTGGCAAGACGATAGCGAGCGTGGACGCTAGGTTCACTTTTATGTTCAAAGCTAGTTTTCTTTTCTTTATGGTGGGCATAACTATTGTCATACCAAACATACATTCTATGGTGATGTCGTTTTAGTCCAAACTCATCGGAGCAAAAACGTCGTGCCAAACAAATTCGTAGGCTCCGTTTGGCATGGTGGTGGTTGTGAACGTGATGGTTATGAACCGACATTCGTGAACATCTGATCTTACCCAAGGAATTTCATCCACTAATCTCACCCAAGGAACTTAATTAAGGTCCGGTTCATGCAATCGTAATCGCTTGACTGGTGAAAATAAGTCCCCCCAAACGGAGCCTTCATCTGCTTTTATGTTCAAAACTAATTTTCTTTTATTGGTGGCTGTCATACATTTTTGATGTTTTGAGAAGTTGAGATTGAGATTTTTAATAAACAGATTTATCAATATGAGAAGATTTTTCTACATGCTGGCTATATATTTTCTTCATGCTGGCAAGTAAATTTTCTTTTTGACTAGTATTTGTTTAGATTCATTAGGTTTAGGGCTCGTTTGGGAAGGTAGTGTCTGTAGGAGATGGAGAGTATTTCTGAATGTGTCTCATTCCTTGCGGTTGAAATTAGGTATTAAATGACATCTTTGGGATCCTTGGTTTCAAAATGAGGCTGATTAAGGCTCCGTTTCTGGGGACTTATTTTCACCGGTCAAGCGGTCACGACCGCATGAACCGGGCCTTAATTAAGGCCCGGGTTCATGCGGTCGTGACCGCTTGACCGGTGAAAATAAGTCCCTCCAAACGCAGCCTAAGACTGTTTGGCACGACACTAGTGGCAAAAATTCGCGCCAAACAAAGTCTTAAAAGAGTCAGTTCAGCACAATGGCGGCTTTCATGAACGCATTGGTTATAAACTGAAATTCGTAAATGCCGAACCTTGCCTAAGGAAGTCCATCCATTTTATGCTCAAAATTAGTTTTTTTTTGTTGACGGTCATTAATAGTTATTATGTCAAACATATTTTATGACGGTGGAGTTTTTGTAAGAACTCATCATAGCAAGAATGTCGCGTCACACGGATTCTAAATGCTAAAAAAAAAACCGGTGTGTTCTTTTCAGAACTGCAACAGAGAACAAATGCCAAAACAAGTGAACATTAATCTTGTGTCTAACAAGTTTCCAATAACAAACATTATAGTGATTAGAATTCTCAAAATAAGCCATTTGATTCACATAACATGAGAAACACTTTGCATTCCTTAGACATAGAGACCCGCTCGCATCAAAAGGGGATCTAGGCCCCCATTTGGGGCGCCACGGAATTACCACGGTAGAATCACATTTGCCGCGATAAATCCATGCAGACGCACAAATAGCAACCTCTCAGCATGTAGCTGAGAGCCCTCACAGCCCGGGCACAACGACGCAATTATCAGGGGCGCGCTCTACCACTGAGCTAATAGCCCGTCGTGTGGGCCTCCCTGGGGGAGGCCTGCTATGCCAAAAGCGTTTGTACGTCCCCATGTTCCTCCCGTGTGGCGACATGGGGACGTACAAAAGAGATCCTATCAACTTGTTACGACCTAGGATAATAAGCTCATGGGCTTGGTCTTACTTCACCGTCGAGAAACGAAAGAAGACTTCCATATCCAAGCTTAGCTCAGACGTAGCTCGCTTCTTTTTGGGTGTCAAGCAGTGTCAAACCAAAATACCCAACAAGCATAAGCATTAGCTCTCCCTGAAAAGGAGGTGATCCAGCCGCACCTACGCATGCCGCTGCAGGGCTGTGCTCAAAACCCGCGCCCCAAACAGGCCATTATAGTGGAACAAAATCAAATGATAGATCCTTTAACTAGCTGTAACACATGTCTGAATTTGGTCCAACCCTGATGTATAAAGATTGAAGTTCATCAGTCACAATACATTTTCAATTACATATTTATAATTTCTTTTATGACATACATCCTCCCCCCTTCTCTCTCCCCAAACTACCTACCAAAAACTTTAAAAAGAAAGAAAAATGGGATCACAAAAGTTAAGAATTACAAGAGAGGGGTAGAAGAAAAAGGATGAAAATCTTCATACAGCTAGAGGAAGCCTGATCCTTGTCCACTCAGGCAAAACATTATCATTTGAGAATTTACTTCTGCTGCTACTGCTGTTGCTCTCCTGGGATTTGCCCTTCAGAATATGAGGTCTCAGTTTTTGCATGTCTGATAACTGCACCGGCTTCAGAAAGAACTCGTCCGCCCCTTCTTCCAGGCACCTGCACCGAAGATATTAGGCTTCTGCGACTGCTAGTTCCATCCTAATACATCTTGCTGCAAACAAAATTTTGTTTGTGTGTGGGCGTGCGGGGGTTGCTGATAGATATTGTTTGAATCTATAGTGGACCGACCGCTCAGTAGGATTCAAACCCGGATGAAATTCTGACCATATGACAGGGAAAAAAGAATGATTTGATCTTGTAGGATTTCCGAGAAATTCTTTGATTTCTAATAGAAGCGGATGAATAATGATTATTGATCCGCTTCTTAGGTTCCATGAATAGCAGGAACATGGAGGAAGATCCAAAAAGACTTTTCGGGAATCAAATTCTTATGTGAACGGAGAATTTTACGATTATTATGGAACAGACATTACCATGTGGTAGATTCTCACCCATATAGCCCACGCATATAAGCTTTTGAGCTGAATACGAGTTTAATTGTTAGAGCATATGACTGAATTTTGATCCCCAAAATTTATGTTTTAAAGCAACCAAATGAGCCATAAAACAACTGAATTGGATGCTTAAATCATATGTATTCTTTACACGAGCATTAGTGTTGTGAAATCGGATCGAGTACCGCGGTAGCGCAACGGAATTCAAATCTGAGCAAAACGATCGCGCAAAATAAAAATAACAGAACGAGATTCCAGGCACACAGACGACAAAGAGATTTTACGTGGTTCGGAGAGAAGCTCCTACGTCCACGGGGAGAGCGCGCCAGAAAGATCCACTAAAACAGATGAGGTTACAAGATACAACAAGAGAAAACAGAAAACACTATCTATCTTCCCCGCTGGAATCACCGCCTGCTTCCGCCGCCTGATGCCGATCCCGCCTGGATCAGCCGCCTCTGCGCCTGCTGCCGCCGTCGCCGCGCCTGATTCCGCCGAACCTCTGGGGCCTACTGCAGGCGGCCGGCCGGATGTCGCCTCGCCTGAGGTGACCGGATGCGCCGCAACCTTGCGCGCCAGATGCCGCCGCCTGCTGCCGCCGTTCGCCGGAAGAACCGCCCGAAAAGCTCAAAGCTCTCCCTCTCTGAATTCTCACTAGTGTTGTATATTACCGAATCATCTTATGGCTAAAGGAGGCTGACCCCTATTTATAATAGGATCAAGAGTCATCAAAATATGGAGATGAACACATATGGAGGGGGTTGCCAAAACAGGGCTCAACCAAATAGGAAGAACATCTCCTAAATTATATTCCCCCCATAAAGCATTTCCATGTTTAGAACTCCCCCAAAACAGGAATAAAGAGGGCACACGGATCGGTGAGGTGGCACAATCTCAACACATTAGTGTGCGTTGGATTCCCCGAGAATATCTTTATTTTACAAAACATAGAACTTAATAGAGATTGAAGGGACTGCGAGACCCTAAAAATAAAACAAAAAATACACAAAATAAGCTAGCTTCTAAAATGCTAAAGATGAATGTTTCACCCGAAATGTAGTTTTTTAATTACCTATCTATACTAATAACTAAAGATATCCCCTTATGGTGTAAAAGAGTGTGGATCATCAAAGCAATCCTAACTCCATTCAATCATGCCCCTGCGATTGCAATTGTGCGGTCGGGGGATTGCGAGTGCCAGGAGTATCACCACGACCAGGGTACTGTCGTTGAGTGCACAAGGGACCTCCGTGCGCACTGTCACTCGTGTATGTGTGTATAGGACTCATAAATCACAAATGTGTGTGTGTCTCTCTCTCTCTCATATAACAGGACACATGAATCACAAAAGTGTAAGAAAATATTAATATTAACATAAGAGACAACAGAGGGAAGGGAAAGGGATGCTCCTCACCTATTGATTCTGGAAGGCAAATTCTCAGAAGACATGATGACAACTGGGATGTCCTTCAACATTGATGATTCCTGCATTTATTTAATCAAACTCAATAACATATTCATAAACCCTCATCAAATTAAAATTTTGATGCCCCAAATTGATCATTCTACAAAAAGTATCAATTTTTTTTTTGAAAAAAGAACACACCTTGATCTTCCTCAAATTAAAATTTTGATGCCCCAAATTGATCATTCTACAAAAAGTATCAATTTTTTTTTTGAAAAAAGAACACACCTCGATCTTCCTCAAATTAAAATTTTGATGTCCCAAATTGATCATTCTACAAAAAGTATCAATTTTTTTTTGAAAAAAGAAAACACCTTGATCTTCCTCAAATTTTGATGCCCCAAATTGATCATTTTACAAAATTATCATTTTTTTTAAAAAAGAACACACCTTGATCTTTTCAAATTAAAATTTTGATGCCCCAAATTGATCATTTTACAAAAGTATCAATTTTTCTTTTTGAAAAAAGAACACACCTTGATCGTCTTCAAATTAAAATTTTGATGCCCCAAATTAATCAATCGACAAAAATATCAGTTTTTTTTTAAAAAAAACACACCTTGATCTTCTTCAAATTTAAATTTTGATTCCCAAATTGATTATTCTACAAAATTACCAAAAAAATATTTTTGAAAAAAGAACACACCTTGATCTTCTTCAGGAGATCATAGCCTGTCATCCCCGGCATGGAATAATCAGTAACTATCAAACTAACATCAATCTCCTGCAGCTCACCAAAAATCAATTCAGAAAAACCTCATAAACATGCTTCGAACATCAAATTTCATTTAGAGAGAGAAAATCACCGGCGAATTCAGCGCCGTCGAGCCACCCTGTTGATCAAAAAGCCCCAAAAACTCCAGAGCCCTGCTCACAGAATCCACCGCAGTGACTGCACAAGTCCAGAAACAGAGCCCATGGGTCACGAAACAGAGAGCTAAGGAATACTTTTCTCAGTTTTCTGTGAGGCATTTTATCGAACAGTTAGAGTGATACCGCGGTAAGAGGAGTTCTTAAGAAGCCGTTCGGCGAGTTTCCGGTCGGTGGGACTGTCGTCGACGACAAGGACGTGGAAGCGGGGATCCGCGGCAACGGCGGCGGCGGCGGCCATTGGCAATGGAGGACGAGAAGGACAAGTTTAATGATCTGTCCATCAGCTCCAGGTTTCGTTTCTTTATAATGAGATAATAATAATAATAATAATTAATAATTGAAGAAATGGAGAAGCAGATCCTGAAAGATTTCCTCCGAATCCGTCCAAGAATCGTCGAAGATTGTGTTTAATGAATATAATAAGATTGTCGGAAAGTTTTGAAGAACTATTTTTTTTGCCTCGCGAGCCTTAAATTATATTATATATATACTAGCATATTCGAACGGGTAGCGAACTGTAATGTAAAGACGTGCGGGCAGCGAACAGTAGCCGTCCGATTTACTGTGCTTGTCTGCACTTCAGCGATCCAGCGGCGTGCGGGCTTACAGGGGCGGTGGCCAGCGGCTGCCGGCTCGCCGGCTACCGGCCACCCTGAATTCGCCGGCATGCCCGCACGCACCTACATTACAACTGCCAGAATATGATATGTCCCCTATATGTATTTAAATAAATGATTTTTATTAAAAAAAATAAAATAAAATATTAATATTGATATTTTATCTTTATTTTTGAAAAAAATTGATCTAAAAAATATACAACAACAACACTGAACCTTTTATCTATGGGCGATCAAAAATTATGCATTTCAAAAAAATGAATGCATGCACGATATTTTGTGTACAACCCATATTCGACGAGGGAGGGCCCTACTACCGCCAGGTCATCAAAGGTCAAGGGCAACAAGACAAGCTGGGGATCCAGACCAGCACCCCGGGCCGCGGAAGGTTCGGGCGAGTATGGCGAGCTCCCCAGGCCAACTCGCCAGGTGGCGACTATGGCCAGATACTCGCCTCTTCCAGGCGAGCTCCCCAGGGAAGTCGCCAACTCGCCAGGGTGGGGGTATAAGTAAGACCCCCCCTCTCTTTGGTTTTCCCTATAAATAGGACTCCAGGGGTACGAAGGAGAGACAAGCAATTCTCGGCCTGAGCCTTCGCGAGTTCCAGCAACTGCCCTTGACTCGTTATTGCTCAAGCTCGCCTCCTTCGTACCTAGCTCGGCCAATCTGGTTGAGAAGGGGTTGCTTCTCCTAAGCAACTGGGTACGTGGTGGGACCTTGCCGCCGTAGCAACCTGGGGTCTTGTTTGCGGAATTCGTTCCTGTTTCCTGACCAGAGATCATCTTCCCGACTGGCCGACCAGTAACTTCAGGTTGCCTAGTCCGATTTCTGAGGTTGAGAAATTTCTCGGCTTCAACAATTTTGACTTATGAAATGAATGTATGATTTTCGGATCGATTTTATTCCATAAATAATTAGAATATAGATAAAAAAAAATACTTAAAATAGATAAAAAAAATATCAACATTGATATTTTCTTATTTTTTTTGTAAATAACATTTAGTTAGATGTCAAAAAACATGATTAAGGATTCATTTGGTTTCGCTTTTCCTCCAGCTGTTTGGAGTAAATGATGCCGGACAACAGATAACCAAACGGCCTACTTCGGCGTTTGCTCCATATGTCCACGCCATGCCCTGGAAAATGGAGCAAAAAGCTCAGTTTGGAGCGGCTCCTCCTCCGCTCCGGTTTGAAAGTTGGGTTTGCTGGTTCCGCCCTCCACTGCCTAATCAAAGAAGGCCTAAGTGGGTGTACGCGCCGAAAAATTGTGCGGGTTTGAAGAGGGTGGGTCCGCAATTTAAATGTATGTACATTTGTGTAATTTAGGCTATATTTGATTCGGCGGTGGCGGGTGCATCCGGTGGGTCGAGACGTCACTTTGGAATCGGAGGGGGATAGGCGGTGGTCGAAACGGAGCGGATGCGGGCCGTTTCCTCCTTGTTGCGGGTGCAAACGGAGCAAACGCCGCCGCCGGCCGTTTGTTTACCCGCCGTCCGGCGGCGTTTGCTCCAAATGGAGGTGGCGAAACGCCGAACGAAACAAAGCCTTACTCCCTTTTGAATTCATTTAAGTCAAAATTTTAGTTTAACGTTTCTGTTGCGATCTTGGATTTATTTGGCGCGGCCTATAATTATAATTTCACTTGTGAACTAGTTGATCCACTGAACCGAGGGATACGACCATCCAAAACTTAACCTAAAACATGATTTATTTGGCGCGGCCTATAATTAAGGTTCGGTTCATGCGATCGTTGTTAGTGTATATTTGAACAATTAACGGGTTCGGAGGCATAACGGGTCGTGTCAGATACACGGATATCCAATACCCGTAGAAACTCCTTGGGTTTGCCTATTTATACTCACCTAGAGGCAACGGATAGGGGATTTCAAAATCGTGCCAAACCGAGCTCAAGTGTAAAATCACAAAATTGAAAAGGTAATGAAAAATTAAATATAAAATAATATAATAAATTAAGAAATAAATCGGGTGTTTATATTAGCCGCTGATTTATGACCATTCTTTACAACGTCGAGAAGGCAAAATATGTGAATAAAAAAAATCTGATTTTTGAATAATAAAAGTTAATTGATTAATATCAAATATACACGCACATAAATAAATACCAAAAATTATAAAATTATATGTGGTGGGGGCCTGGGGGGCTGCGGGGAAAAGGAGGAAGATCTGCGGACGTGTCAGAGTTTCGCTGGAATGTCAAATCCGATGAGATTCTCGTGGATTCTGCTTCACGTGCCAACAAATCAAATCCCGACAGATTTTTTTTCTTTATTTTTTTAATTAAGATATATATACAGACACGAGCATTACCTTGATCAATTGACGGGACACAGGGACCCCTCATGCTCTACGCGACGGTACCCCCGCATCAACAGTGTCACGGTGCGGCAGCGCTTCTGCAGCTCGCAAAGCCCTGTGCGCACGAACCCTGTTCCTGGTGCTCTCCCCTGTACCTATTTTATCGTGTGCACGGGGGTTTGCGAGCAGTAGAAGCCCCGTCACGTCGAGACACCGTCGAGGCAGGGGTACTAGCTGTCTCATAGGGCACAGAGGCTCCATATGCCATGTTAATTGATCGAGGGTTGTAGAGGGGACGAGTTTGGGCGGAGATACTGTCGCAGCTGGGGTACTGTAGATGCGAAGAGCATCGTGCACAAGCATAGCCCATGCGAAGATGCTCGTATTTGTATATGAGTATTGTTATCACAACGTGAAAGTAATCTTGAAAGGAAATATTGAAATTGCAAAATACTATGATGTCCATTAATAGCTTGAATGACAAACACAGTTTTGTGCGGGAGGAGACACGATGCGGGAGAAGACTGCTTGAGAGGTATCAAAAAACGCAGAGAAGAAGATAACAGCCCTGTTCAAAATGCAGCCCAAAATAAACTACAATTTGCACAATAATATATAACCAAATATACAACAACATTTTAACAGTCAACCTTTGAGAAAACAGACGCATTTAATTTGTTAGGCTTGGGTACATATGGTAGGAAGATCTTCATAGTTATAGCGTACATTTAAACAATCATTTATCGTGGGGGCGACATTTGTCGTATTTGCGTGGGGGGGGACGACACATTTAAACAATGGGACGACATTTATTTGTCGTGGGGGCGACATTTGTCGTGGATTTGTCGTGAGGACGATTTGTCGTATTTGTCGTGATTTGTCGTGGGGGGGGGGACGACATTTGGTGGGGGACGGCATTTGTCATGGGCGCATGGGACATTTATCATGGGTGCGACATTTTTTCATGAGTGACGACATTTGTCGTGAGGAACAACATTCGATGCAGAAAATGATTGAAGATAGGTGCTTCCTTTTGGTTCTTAAATAGAAATTCCCCATCAACAAAACCTAAATGAATCAGGAATCATAAATGTCAAGTCGTGGAGATTTAGACTCCGTTTAGGAGGACTTTTTTTCACCGATCAAGCAGTTACAACCGCATGAACCAAACCTTATTCAGTAAAGAACCCGAGTGCAGCAGAAAGAGTTGGCTTCTCTAACTATAATTAAATAAAACACTTTATATAGAATAATAAATCTCCATATAAACTAATAAAATATGTGAAAATGCCAAAATTCAGGCAATAAAAAGAGTTTCACAGAATAAGCAAATATAAGAAGCCCTCGCCCTCGTGAAAGTGTGCTGCAATGTAAGCTATAAAAGCAGGGGCGGATCCAGAGGGGGGCCCGAGGGACACTGGCACCCCCATTATTTTCCAAATTGGTTAGTGCATTTGAATTCTTCTCGTCGAGGCAATGGATTTTGACTACTTAAACGTCAAAAACGGTGGCCAGATGAGGGAAATACTACTCTGATAAGATTGAAACGTTTAAAATTTTTTTTGTTTGAAGGAAGTTAATGTCTGGTCCCCCATATTAAAAATTTTAGAACACAGTGACACATTCAAAAAAAATTTATGTGCACCCCCATTATCAATTTGTGCACCCCCATTATTAATTTTCTGGATCCGCCACTGTATAAAAGCCAAAGTCGGTGCAGCAACTTGTATGCAGCTTATGTCCTTCTTGAAAGTTGAACAATAAGTCTAAACTAAATATATAATGATGCATGGTGAAACAGTGTACCATTAAATATGATAAACAGTCTATTTATCAAATCAGAGTCATCCAAATAGACACTTTTAATCATTCCTTTTCAAAAGCAACTTTGCTCATTTAACAACATGCTCTTGACTTTAAGACACTAAAAAGCATCCAAATATCAATAAGACATGTAATTTTTCTTTAGATTAAACAAATACAGCCTTGTTGATTAAAAGGTAACATGTGTATACCATTCTGCAGAAACAGCTAAATAAAGTTTCTTCAATAAAGTTTAATACCAGGGGAGATTATGGAACAGCCTCTACGGAGATGTGTAGTACTTGTCTGTCCATGCTCTAGTCGATAGATCTGATTTGACAATATTTGAGGGATTACAACACCTGTTGAAAGAGTGATTATTTTTATTATTTAAAATATAAATATCGCTGTCATAGATACATGGCTAATGAAGTTGAATAGATGTAATACCTTCAACATACGTCGGAGGATGGGTTACTCAAGTTTCTATGGTAATTCTTGAGGTTGACATGGGCGCAATATTGTTTTCTGGACTCTGATCCACGTGGAGTTGATTTTCAGGCAGAATTGATGCATTGATGGAGTTAGTGTTTGGTCCTAAATTGTAAGTAGTTAAGGGTTGATGCACAGGAACGTTGTCTTCTCTTGAATTTTCTTGATTTGTTAGACCATCTTGATCACGTAACTGGTTCAAAATAGATGTTTCCATGAGTCGATGCGTTCATCGGGCTTCTCTTCTTCTAGCATTTGTTGCATCACGTCGGTTTTGAGTTGATGCATATATTCGTGACATTCCTCTTGAGCGATATGTTCCTGGTGGCAAGCTGGAGTTGTTTGTCCCTCCACCTTCTTCTTCATCCATGGTAGGGAGGTTATGTTGTTGTGTTGCGTGAAGATGACAAAGCTCACGTCTTCATTGAGCGCGTGCTTGTAGGTGGGCACTCGTTGACATCTATAATTAGCGGATATGTATTTGTAGAAATTTTAGTCTAAGAATAAATTACAGTTAAAATTTTAGGGAAAGAAAGAGTTGCATATCATTTAGAGGAAGAAGAGAAGCTTGCATATGGTTATATGTTGACATGTCTTTTTTTGATTGGTTTAATGGAATAGAATAGGAAATTAGAACATTTAGAAGCAACCACTTATTGTACAAACTATTATTACATAATTTTTTATACTTTTATACGAACTACTGTATAAACTAAGCTAAAAAATTTCAGTGAATATTGAAGTATGGAAGAGGCAAAATGAGGAATATTTAAATGAGAAATATAAATACTTACCTTCAATTAAAATTTGTAGAATTAACCGAAGAAATGCTTTGGTGATAGCAGTTATCAAAACTTTGGTTAGATGGAATGTAGTGATGAAAACTAAACTTAGGTTAGAAGGCACCACCGTCTGAGCCTGGTGAGTCTTGAGCCTTGGGCGCGCCATTAACAACATAGGTTTTACCTCTGTTGAAATTGTTGTAACATAATGAAATCCAAGATCAATCATCATTATGGGAATGACACATCAATGAGAGGAGGAGAAATTACGTGCAAAATACTATAAATATTTCGAGCCAATGTTCATTTATTTTTACCAAACTTCACACTAAGTTGGCCAGAAAAAGTTTAATTTGTTAATCAATATTAATTTTTATATTTACTTATGCATAACATTCTTTTTCCAACATTATTGCTTTTGCTATGACTAATTTTGAAAATCTTCATTGACTTAAAGTATGAGATTACAATAATACAAACTATTAACATGACCAACACATTCTTTTTTAAGTAGTCCCGTTTAATTTGATTTGTGTAGAGCAAGCACACCAGGTTTCATCATGAGCATTTTTTTTTCTTATGTTCTGTCCGAGAATACAGTTCCAATTGATCTATTAAATCCATAACTGTTAAACATTTGTCAATTTTGTAGAGGCAATGTGTTAGAGGCAAATCGACATTGGGATGTTGAAGAATTTTTTTTTAAAAAAAACATGTGTAATGTTGTTAGGAATGGCGTCTACCAACTCTTCCAAAATCCCGGAGTGTTAGGAAGGGCGCTACCAATTCCTTTATATTATTTTAGCAGGATCGGTCAAACTGTTCGCATGGCTCCCTCACACTTAAACCGTGCCTGGAACTCTCATGTACTCATGCCCGGAGCCAACCCGACTCCCTTGCACTGAACCGTACCATGGAGTTACCCTGTACCCATGACAGGAGCCAACCCGGGTTTGCCCGGGAGGCACCCCATCCAACACCTGGATGGCGGGTCACACCCAACATAATGTAATATCAAGAGTGTACCTACTCTGATATCCAGACTCGTTCATGCATCCCCAGATCTCAACAGTCTTTTGAGTTCGAAGACAGCAAGACTGAAATGAAGAAATCAGGATACCGATATGAGATTTGAAATGATGAGTGAATGAAGATCTGATGTTGAAGAGGGCAGAGATCTTATCGGTTGGAGATCGCAGAGATGGTTGCAGTGGAGGATGGACCGTAAATTGGACAATAAATAAATAATTGGACTGTGAATAAAATATTTTGGACTGTTAATCAGACTGTTTATAACATTACTCTTTTTTAAATTCGGGCAACCGATCGAAAATGGAACCGAACGTGCAATTTCAATCTCTCCCGAATTGAATTAACCAAAGATCATGGATGTTGAAGGCACAAGGTTAGTAGGTGACATATCGCGGTATAACGTCTGCGCGGTCCTCATCAAGATGTCATTGTAGTGCATTGTGATGAGCGCTCTGTTCGTCTATCGGAATGTTAGACCCGGCGATGCATGAATGAAGTTCCTCCCCGTGCATGCGCATGCTGTGATGGTGGCGGCGTTGGATGTGAGGGCGAGGAGAAACGGAAATGGAGGGAGATCAGGACGGCTGATGAAGTCGAGGATGAACTTGGTGAGGGCAATGCAGGCAGGCGGTGGTGAGGATGGGCTGTAAATTGGACAATAAATAAATAATTGGACCGTAAATAAATTATTTTGAACTATTAATCGGACTGTTAATAACATTACTTTTTTTTTTAATTCTGGCATCAAATCAATAAAATTTGAGCAAATGAGTTCAAATCATGCAAAATACATCAACAATTACAGGAACATTCCATAGAAGAGAGCTTCATCCACAAAAATATGCTTTTTACGCTCCGTTTGGGGGGACTTATTTTCACCGGTCAAGCGGTTACGACCGCATGAATCGGACCGTAATTAAGGTCCGGTTCATGCGGTCGTAACCGCTTGACCGGTGAAAATAAGGCCCCGTTTGGGAGGACTTTTTTCCTCCTTTCGTTTTCTAGAAAACGTCATCATCCATAATATTGTGTTTGTTTTCTCTATCAGTGATAAACACTGCTCATTCAAAAGGAGTTATTTTGACTTTTTAGAAAGTCGATCGTCCATAAAAACAAACACAATATTATGCACGATGACATTTTCTAGAAAACGGAAAGGAGGATAAAAGCCTTTCCAAAGGTGACATAAGTCCCCCCAAATGGAGCCTTTAGTCAAAGCATAGCATCAGTACAATTTTTATGGCTGGAAGATCGACTTCCTGACTCCCCATTCGCAAATCACCAATCTTCGCTACTAAAATTTGAACCAGACATTAGCCCGATCCCTTCATCGAGCTCGATTTCATCTCCAGCCTTCATGAGAAATGGATCCCCAATTTCAAATTTAATGGATTCTTATCATAATATCACCAATCGCTCACAAAGGCTTCGTTTGGAAGGAGTTATTTTCACCGGTCAAGCGGTTACGACCGCATGAATCGGACCTTAATTATGACCTGGTTCATGCGGTTGTAACCGCTTGACCGGTGAAAATAAGTCCCCCCAAACGAAGCTAAAGTCTCCCACAAAAAAAGATGTTTCATGCCAAATCAACATCACAATCATGTTGGGGCAATCAAGCTCTACCAGTTTTGAACGCTTACAATCAGGAAAGAAAGTGATTTTTTTTTGAAAATAGCTTTCATGGAAGTTCCAACCATTCAATGTGTTCCATGTTTTCATTCCTCATGTGAGAGCCTAAAAGTATGCTGAGAACCCTAATATCACAGTCCCAACCTAGCGGGCTTTTACGGGAATTAACCGGAGTGACTGCAGGGAGGACCCGTGTGCCTCACGAATTCGGATTCTCGTGGCAACAACCTACCGCTGCTGAGAAACAGGCGCGGAGATTTGTGTTGGGGTGTACGGCCTGCAGGCTTTGTAGATTCCGGCTGTACCACCGTAGCGTCTTTGGCTCTCCTTGGGCTACTGGTGGGCCGGACGACGCTGTGCTCCTAGCGGGCCAGGTCGTTACAAGAAAGTGCACTTTTTGTAACGACCCGGGTTTAGGCCTTTAGCCGCCCCACAACATCGTTCAAGGGCTGCAGCCCGTGCCACCCAAACCCCTCTCTGGCTTGTTTCTCAGCACAACGGATTTTTGAGAATGTCAGGTTTCGAACCCAACACCTCCTTAACAAGGCACCATCAACGAATATGGGTTGTACACTCCAGACCAAAAGATTGAGCAAAGTGGACTTCCCCATCCTGTTAGGACTGACGAGGTCGTACCGTTTCCTCTGGGAGATCTTCACAAAGGCGTTCTTGAGCAGCTCCTTGCCCCTCACCAAAACTGAGAACTTCTCAACGGTGATATCGCACACGTTGGCATCGGCGGTAGAGGAAGCCTCATCTTCGCCGAGAGAGGACGATCACACCGCAATGACAACGGTGAAAGCATCGTGTTCGTCTCTTCCTTTTTTGTCGCCTCAGCAACAATTAACAAGATTGTCACAACTCGAGCTAATTTAGAGGGGGGTTATGTGAGTAACCACCGTTCGCGCGATCCGTGCGTAACCCATGCACATGATCCTACCACGCGCACAACCAACCGTCCGCGGCCGGCCAAAACGGACGGCCGCCTCCTCTCGAATGTCGGCCCCTCCCGGGTCAGCGTGCCTGCAGCTGGCCACCCGACCGGCCATGGTTGTGCCTTACGGCCGTGAGGCGTGACCGGCGCCATCGCCACCCTTCCCGGACGACGCGCGCGGTCGGCGCTGTCGTCGGCTGGCGGGCGTAGCCGACCGCGGATCCTCTTGCAGTCGCGAGACCGCGGTCGCAAACAAAAAACGGCCGGCGCCGCGGCAGCAGG
Source organism: Platanthera zijinensis (assembly GCA_039513925.1). Classification (NCBI taxonomy): domain Eukaryota; kingdom Viridiplantae; phylum Streptophyta; class Magnoliopsida; order Asparagales; family Orchidaceae; genus Platanthera; species Platanthera zijinensis. The sequence goes on from CM077093.1 coordinate 4,932,158, forward strand.
GCGCGACCGGCTCTCATGGCCAGTCGCGATCGCGCCTCGCGGTCGCAAGCCTGCTGCTTCAAAGAGCGGTCGGTGTCGCGGCCACAAGGCGTCGCCGGCCACGCCTGGCCTCCCTAGCCGGTGCGCGTAGGCGGTCACGACCATGCCACCCGATCGTGCCTTCTGGTCGCGAGGAGCGGATGGCGCCGCGACCTCAAGGCACGGTCGTCGCCGCGCCCGGTCGCCACGGCCAACTCGCTCACAGTCGGCCTCCCGAACGGTCGTGCCTCTCTCTCCTCCTCAACTATCAGCCACCGTCAGGGGTTCATTGCACGGGAACCTCCGACAACAGCTCTTCTTCGCCTTCTGATCATCCCCTTTGATCGCCACCGTCCATTACACGGATAACCACCCGCGTAATCACCAACGTGACCACCATCATGATTGGGTGCCAATAACAAAAATAATTGTGGCCTGCACATAAAAAAAATTATAAAAATAATACTGATCTTGAACTATACTAAATGCGGTCTAGAATTAGCAATTTAGGTGGTTACGGTTTGCGAATAACCGTGTAACCACCGTAACCAGTTGTGAGGCCCATAAATAAGACCCAGAACTCATCTAATTTCTTCTTCGAGCCTCCTTCTTTCACGCACTTCAAGAATTTGACTAAGTCTACGACGCTACTGCGAGCAAGGTGTTCTATCGATCTCCCCAGGATTTCTCCTACATGCAAGGCGTATTGCCGACCTTCCTCCACAATTCTCCCACGAGCTACCCTCCAGAGCCGCACGTTCAGACAACGAAAGAGAAAGCTCTACACCGTCTGTTGAAAATTGTGAAGTGAAAGTGGCAGATTGCGCGACTTGGGAATTCTATCCTCGCGGCCTGTGCGGTCTGGATAGGCGGATAGGCAGGTCGGCAATAAGAAAGCGGTTAGCTGATGGTCAGGCAACCAGGGCGATCTGTCCGCGCGGACTAGGCGGACAGGACTGACAGTTAATCAAGTCTGCGGATGTGCTGGAAGTGGCGGCCTTGGCTGTCTGTCCGCGCGGTCTTGTGGTGCGGCTGGTGATAGCCGCAGGGTTCGCCGGTTAGGACGGATTGATACTGGAGTTTGCCGAGCTTGGCGGACTGGTACCAGTGTCCGCCATTAAGTGCGGACTAGCCCTAATGGCCAGTGGTGTGGACTTGGTTGGTTTTGAACCAAGTCCATGGTTGGCTCAGTCCGAGGAAATCGCGCAATAGTGCGCAGACTGCTTCTCAGTCCGCCAAGTTTGGCAGGTGTTGCCCTGTGGGTTGGCTGCTTGCTTGGTGAATGTTCACTAGAGAAGTGCCCGCCTCGGCGCGCGGACTGGAGCCTTGTCCGCTGAGTCCGGCAGCTGTCAGCTTGTGTCTAGCTGCGGACTCGGAGTTATGCGGACTGTTGTTGTGTCCGCAAGGCGGGCGGACTGCGTTTACTGTCCGCCGAGTCCGGCAGTTGGCTTGGTGCCTTGGCTGCGAACTTGGGTGGAGCGGACTGTGCGGTCTCCGCGGGATGGCGGACAGGAAATGTTGATGCAGAGTCTTGCGGGTTGTCGACCAAGTCTGGCGGCCTTTGGCGACAAGGCGGACTGGGACGTCAGTCCGGCCTTGGTGATGTTGAGGCGAGCTGGCTATCGCACAAGGTCGCGGCGGACTAAGCGGACTACTTGGTGTTCGTTGCGGGATGGTAGCGGTGATCCTATCGGCTAGGGAGGTGACCACACTCCTCATTGTGCTTATAAATAGGACCCCTCCTTCACGTAAAAAAGAGAGTGAGAATGAACAGTAAGTGAGCCCGCGAACCATTGCTGCGGACTGGATTTTGGTATCCGCCCGGGTTAATGGAGTTGACAGGTTTGTGCTGTGCATGTTGTGCAAATAACGCTGGAAAGCCAGGACATGGCTCTGATTGCGGTCAGGGACAGTGCGGACTCTGTGGTTAAGCAACCGGCGGTAAACAGCAGGTCGTGGACAGCGACTAGGCGGTCTTTTCTTTGGCAACTTGTTTTGGGGTTCAATAAGTCGTCTGCTTCAGGCGGCCTGTTCAGTTCAGCAGCAGCAGATCGCGCCGTCAGGCAGTTAGGCTGCTTGCTGATCGGCGAGTAGAGTTTGCATTGGAATAACGGTCTGTCCGCTCGGTTAGTTCGCGGGTTGGCGGACTGGGCGGTCTGTGCGGACTCCGTAGTGAAGTAGTGGAATCGGCGGTTACTCCTTGAGTCCGTGCTGTTAGGTTTGCCTTATATTTTTTTCTGCTTGATTCATTGACGAAATCATGTCTCGCCTTGTAAGAAGATTGTTATGATCAATAAAGATTCTTGTTACTACATGTGTCTCTGGTTGCGTTTTAGCATTCTAAGTTGAGATAACCCCTGCTCATTCCAAGATCCGAAAAATTCAACATGGTATCAGAGAGAGGTTGGAATGGTTAAGCAGTGATCAACTAGAAGTTGCTATTGTTCTTGTGAAGAGGAAACCAGTGTTGGACCATGGCAGCAGGACTAGCAAGAGATCTATGTATTGATCTCCTAACTCAGACTAACTTCAAGAAGTGGATGTCTTGTGTAGAGAGCTTTTTTCTTGGTGAAGACCTTTGGGAGGTGCCTTGCGGAGCAGAAAGGCAAAGAATTACTACTGTCACTGGCAATGCTGATGTGATGAGAGCTTGGGAGGAGAGAAATGCGAATGCGGAAGGGATCCTCAAGCAGTTGATCTCATCGGAGCTCTTGGACCACATCGACGGATGTCGGTCAGCTGCGGAGATGTGGATTTCTCTTGTTGGGTTGTTCAACAAGGAAGTGAAGGAGGCTCCGGAGGATGGTCCTTCTACTTCATATCAGCAAGAGAGGAGTGATTCTCCTAGGCGTGATGGAAAGAGGAAGGAAGAACCAAGGTGTTATAGGTGCAAGCAGCTAGGCCACATCAGGAAGGAGTGTAAGGTTATCCTTCACTCCGCAAACGTTGCTCATTTTGGGAGTAAGGGAAAGAACTTAGTTGAGACATCAACAAGTTCTGATCGGATGAACACCATTGATAGTGCAGCTATATGATATGAAAGACTTGGGAATGTGGGGATGGACAAGCTGAAAGCAATGGCCGTGAAAAGTCTTGTAGGAGGCTTGCCTAACTTGTTACCCTTCGGGGACGGTCGTGGTTGCACGGAATGCCAACCCGGAGAAGCTGATCGCTTTAAGGTTGATAAGGCACAGACAAGGTGCAAAAGGCCATTGGAGATTATCCATGGGAGGTTGTTGGGGCCGACCGTCACTGCCAATCTTGGAGGCAGCAGGTATATGTTGTTATTGGTTGATGACTACTCAAGGTATGCTTGGGTATACTTCATGAAGGAGAAGTCGTACTTGTTTCACTTGTTTGTGGAGTTCAAGAAGCTTGTGGAGGGTCAGCTTGGCTTGTAGATCAAGAAGTTGAGAGCAAGAATCAGAGGTGGTTTTGATTCTGTTGAGTTCTTTAACTTCTGCAGAAAGCATGACATCCAGAGAGAGCTCTCTTATTGAGATACTTCGCAACAAGGTTGTGTTGCAGATCAGATGATCTGTTTATTGACGGAGACTTGCAAGTGTTGGATTCGATGCAAAGGCGTTCCTAAGGCTTTTTGGGCAGAAGGGATGGCCTGCGTAGTGCATGTCATCAATCGGATGCCTCTAGATCCGATCAATGTGAAGACTCTGTATGAGCTGATGTTCATGGTAAAGACTAGTGTGAAGCACTTTCGAGTGTTTGGTTCTACCTGCTATGTACAATCTCCTGGTGCTCTCAAGACGAAGTTAATCTTCGTTGGGTATGATGAGTGGAAGAGGAGATGGAGGTGCATGGATCCAGTAACGAAGAGGTTCATCGTGTCAAGAGACGTTGTCTTCGATGAGCTGACGTCATACTAGGATAGCTCACATGTTGAGTTAGAGGTGAGCAGGTTAGATAATGGGCATGAGGAGGCTGCTGCAAAGGTACAGTTGAAGCTGCCTGAGTCACCAGGAGCTTCAGGTTGTTCTAGCTCCAGGGTAGAGTCGTCAGGTTCAGGAAGCAGGGGGAGCGATGCTCCAGGTGCTTCTGGTTCGAAGATGGTGCCTTCTGGTTCAGGAAGCAAGGAGAGTTATACTCCAGGTGCCTGTGGTTTAAGAAGCAGGAGGAGCGATGCTCCAGGTTCTTCTAGTTCCAAGGTGGTGGCTTCTTGTACAGATAGCAAGGGTAGCGGTGCTCCAAGTTTGCCCGAGATTGGAGCTAGTTATGGAGTTACAATGGAGGTGGTTAGCCGTGATCAAGGTCTTCGGAGACCAAAGAGGATCACCAACCCACCAGCTCGATACAGTGAAGGAAACTCGGTGAGCTTCATCTCATGTTTCCTTGCAGGCCCTCAGATCGAGCAAGGATCTTCTAGCTATGAGGACACCGCTGGAGTCAAGGAGGTGGTTGACACCAAAGTTGAGGATGTGACTATTCTCAAGAGAGATGAGGTTTGGGACCTTGTGCCCAAGGTAGTTGGTGATACTCCTATGATGCATAAGTGGAGGTCAAAGCTAAAGAAGGCAGGGGGAAGCATTGCTCCTTTTGGGAGATGCTGGAGGGATCCCTTATGATCCAGGATAGGCAAGGCGAGGACTATGTCTTGGACATCTTCTCGGAGGCACTATCAGAGGGACCAGGTGCATGGTTATGGGAACTGCTGAGGTTGCTTGCCACTTCTCACTTCAAGGGGGAGTGTTGTGAAAGATAGGGGATAGATCTTAATTTACACTTAAATAATATATATGTTATGTAACATAAAAGACACAACACAAACATAAAGAAAAAGAAGAGCAAGAAAGTTAAACAACACAAGGAAATTTTTAGTGGTTCCCCAAACTGGGTACATCCACTCTTCTACCACCATGGTAGGAATCCACTACAGGTTTTGATCAGGTGACTGCCACCAATAAGCTTTTGATCAGGTACCCAAAAACCAACTCAGGTCTTTTGGAAGGAGACTTGCAACAAGAATAATTTTGAAGGGAATTAAAGCCCTGTACAGAGGTGGGAAGAGAGGTTGATTGAAGTCTTCTTTTCTCAAATCAAAATGAGAATACTTTGTGGATTATTTGATGTTATCAAAGATCCCCCTGAGATCTTGAATGGTTCAGGAGTGGAAGCTTTGCAAAGGGTGAGTAGGCCTTAGGATTGATGTTGCTCTCCAGTAAGCTTCTAGACTGATATTGATTGTTGTCTCTTGAAAGCCTGGAGCAAATGATGAAGAACAATGTATGATATAAAGCTGTGTTGTGTTCTTCAGCATCTCTATTCTGACTGCTGCATGATCTTGTTGTTAGTCACTTCTTCTTCTTGTTATTATCTCCTGCAAACTTCCAAAACCGTATATATTCCCCCTGGTCGTAATTCAAACATTTGAATTAACTCTATCTTGAAACGGCATAGTGTAACACCCCAAAATGTTGTAGGAGCGACGAGGATCGATTTTGGCCAAGACAAGGTTTTGGTGCAGGTGACACGGGCCCCGACACGGGCGTGTCGAAGGCCGTGTCGGGCGTGTCGAGCTCGGGCCGTGTAGTCGACCAGTTCAGGTCGACGATGGTCGTGTGGTGGAACACGGCCTAGGACACGGGCGTGTCCCAGGCCGTGTCACACCTGGGCTGTGCGGTGGGATACACGGGCAGTGACACGGGCACGAACACGAGCGTGTCTAGATTGACACGGGCGTGTCTGATGCCGTGTCACCAAGCCGTGTACCTCTCTGACTGCGAATTGTTGGCCGATTGCACACGGGGGGCGTGACACGGGTCCTGACACGGGCGTGTCACCGGTGACACGGGCGTGTCGGAGGCCGTGTCACATGCCGTGTTGCTGGTTTTCAATTTTGGTCGAGACGGCGAATGAGCTACACGGCCAGGCACACGGCCGTGTGCCAACCCGTGTTCGGCTCAGATTTTATGATTTTGGATTTAATCTGGGCCGTTCGTTTCCTTGGCTTTGGATCCGACGGTGGGGGGCTGCTCCTGGGTGGTTATAGTCGGGAAATAGGGTTTAGAAACCCATTTTCCATTGGCCAATCTCTCTCTAAAAGTTAGAGAGAAGGGAGAGCAAGGAGGAAGGAGGAGTCCAAGATCCGGCCGCCGGAAGAGCTTCGGAGCTCCGAATCGCGATCCGAGTCCAGATCCGCGGAGGCGATGCCGTTGCGGTGCTTTCCAACCGTATAGTTTTCGATGGCGCCGCGGAAGAATGCAAGGGTAACGATTTCTCATCCTTGGGCATGTGAAGCCCTCTTTTCCTTTGCATAGGAAGCCCTCTCTCGCGAGTGAGCGAAGAGTTGGAGCGTTCCTTGGGGTAGATATGTAAAGTCCCCCTTGTGTAGAGTCCGTATGCGAAAACGGACATAGGCATTGTGTGTGAAGCCTATCCGGACAAGTAGAGCCGGATCGGTGATGTTGCATTGCATATGAACCGGGGAAGACTCCGGGTGTTTGGGCGTTTTTCGAGTTTTCTACGTGGTAGATTGCATCAGGGAGCCTTGGAGATTAACTCCAAGGTGCACCCGGAAAACTGGGCAAAAGCCGGTTTTGCCAACACGGTGGCCGGGGAGCCAACGTGAACATAACCGGGTTATGTGATTATTGTGGTGGAAACGGGACTCGGTGAGTCTTGGCCTGCGCATATGGCTTAAATTGTCGTTGCGGTGTGAGCACGGGTCAAGCGGAACCGTACCCGATCTATGTCGTTCGGTAGGACCGTTGGCATGGATGAGGGTCTTCGGCGGTCTATGGCTTAAATTGCCGTGACCAAGGCCAGGAAGGCAAAATGCTCATATGGATGACGGTCCAAGAGGCGGTGGTGGATTGGGAACGTCTATGGCTTGAATTGACGTGACGTTGGCCGGTTCGCCGAGAATGTGCCCTGAGTGCACGGGGTGTGTGGCCGTGCGAGCCTACGCCTGTGGTGAAGTGCAAATACTTTATATAATTGCTTATGCTAATAAAGTGCAGGGAAAGAGCATTGCCGCCCCGAGTGTGGGGGCGGGATCGTTATAATTTGGTCAGCATTACTGACCGGTTCTATTGTTTGCCACCGGGCGGTGGTTTGTGGCTTGCAGGTGCTGCGGAGCAGAGCGGGAAATAGCGGGCTAAAGCCCTTGTTGCTGTGCCGGCCCTCGAAGGCCTTATTGCTTATGTTTCTTTCCCGTTTTTCATGTATGGCCGGCCTGCGAGCCGAAGTATGAAAACACTATTTTTGTTAAGTGAACAATGTAAGGCCTTAAGGCCAGTTCTCTTTTGTGTATGATTACATTCCTGAGTTTGTAGTGGATATTCATACTTTGTAGCAGGGTTCTTGTTCTCTTTGCAACTGTATAAAATTGCTTCCGCTAGGTGTTGTGTAGGACGTGATGATTGGTTGAATGGTGTCAACGCGTAACCAACCGATCTGTCCGTAGTATATGGCGTCGGGCCCCGGCCGGACCTACTGCTATATGCTATGCGACGGATAGGGGTGTTACAAATTGGTATCAGACTTCTGGTTTCGGTCAAGCTTAAATGAATTCGTGGACGAATTCACTTTAAGGGGTGGTGAGCACATGTGTGCGTCATCGTTATAATATGAAAAGAACCCATAGGAATGAAAATATACATGTTTGAGGAACCTGCGTGTTCCTATAATTGCTGTTTGTAGTAATCTTTGGTCGCTTATCGGTGTTCTGCACGATTATAGGTGACCAGAAGTGGTGCTGGGCCGTCTGAACGGCCAGGTTCTGAGGCGAACAGTGCGCCAAGCGATGCGCCTGCAACACCTCCGTCTGCCGAGACCATTAGGTTGGTGGCAGAAGCGGTCATGGCAATGATCAATGCGCAGCCTGCAAGGCAGGTGTAGCAGCCTGCTCCTGCTGTGGAGCAAGTACCGCTTCAGACGGCAGAGCAAAGGAGGGTTGAGCAAATAGTTTTGGAGCCAGAGTTGCCTCGGAGAGCAACTGAAAGACAACTGAAGCACGTGATGGGCTTTCATCCACCGGTATTCACGGGGGCAGAAACCCCGACCCAAGCAGAGGATTGGCTCTCAAGGGTCAACAGGGTGATGACTGCGACGGAAACGGAAGAGTGGCAGAAGACCAGTATAGCGACGTTCCTTTTGGATGGGGACGCAAGACTATGGTGGGAAGGCCTAGAGCTACATCAGTTGCGGGGAAGGCCGTTGGCCGAAGTTCTGATGGAGGAGTTTGCGAGACTATTCATGGCTCGATACCTCCCCTCGGCGCAGAGAATTGCGCTAGAAAGCGAATTTCAGAAGTTGGTGCAAGGGGATTGCACCGTTGATGAGTACCTCCACGAGTTTACTCGGTTGGGGAGATATGCTGGCGCTACCTTCGCAGACGAGGAGCGCAAGACGAGCCGCTTCTATAAAGGGCTAAGAGATGATTTAAGGTTGCTACTGTCGGGGCCCAAGGCGCAGGGTTTCATGACCCTGGTCAGTTCGGCCCGGTCCTTGGAGAAGGACATGAAGAATGTCCAAGAGAAGAAGGAATCCGGTAGTAAGAAAGCGGAGTTCAAGGCACCGACTACGTCGAATTCAGGCTACCGCAGATTCTATAAGAAAGCTAAGACGTTGGGTCCAGCTTCTTCAGGTGCCTCGGGGGCAACTACCAATCGAACCCCGGGCGCTTGTTTCATGTGTGGAAAGACGGGGCACTTTGCCCGTGATTGCTGGAGTGGACGCTCAAAGTCCGAAAGGAAACAAGGAGCTACCTACGAGGAGAAGGGCAAAGCGGTGGAGTCGACCGCGTCCCACTATGCTCCGACTCAGCCTAAAGTCTATAACTTGGGCCAGCAGGAGGCCATCAAACAAGTTGACGTGGTGACAGGTACGAGTTAATTTATAGCAAGTTAGCTTTAATACCGTTATCTATTTCTTGTTAGCCTAATATTGTTTGTATAGGCTTTGTTGTGATTAGTGATAGTCCGGCACGGGCACTGTTCGATACGGGAGCTTCACACTCCTTCTTGTCCGAAAGCTTTATATCGCGCATCGGAGTCCCTTCTTCGATGGCGAAGGACAAGTTGGATGTGCTACTACCGAATGGGTGCTCGATGCGTGCGGACAGAGTGTGCGCCGTGAAGGTTCACATAGGGAGCCAAGAGTTCGACTTGCTAGCGTCATTACTGCCGTTAGTAGAGTTCGACGTTATATTTGGAATGGATTGGCTGTCAGAGCAGAAGGCTTGGATCGACTGCGACCGAAAGGAGGTCAAGCTGGGTGTAGAGCGGGAGACTACATTCGAGGGGCTGAAGGGGTCGAGCAAGACACTGATGTCTGCTCTTCAGGTGGTGAAGGCGATTTGTGCTGGTGCAGAGCTGTTCTTCGCATTAGTGGAGGCCGCAGAGCCGAAGTCCACTTTGGATGAGATCCCCGTGGTATGCGACTACCCAGATGTGTTCCCGGATAGCCTTCCTGGAGCCCCACCGCAGAGAGAGATTGATTTCACCATCGAGCTCGTGCCAGGGGCCAAACCGGTGTCACGTGCTCCGTATAGGTTGGCGCCTAAGGAGATGGCAGAGTTGAAAGTTCAGCTAGAGGAGCTGATGGAGCAAGGGTATGTGCGTCCAAGCTCGTCGCCTTGGAGCGCACCGGTCCTCTTCGTTAAGAAGAAGGACGGGAGTATGCGGCTGTGTATCGACTACAAAGAGTTGAACAAGCTGACGGAGAAGAATAAGTACCCGATCCCGAGGATTGATGATCTCTTTGATCAGTTAGTCGGATCGTCGGTATACTCCAAGTTGGACTTGAAGTCGGGGTACTATCATCTAAGGATCAGGGAGTGTGATATCCCGAAGACGGCGTTTAGTACGAGGTATGGGCATTTCGAGTTCACGGTCATGCCGTTTGGACTGACAAATGCGTCATCAGTATTTATGGACTTGATGAACAGGACGTTCCGAGATTTCCTGGATCACTTTGTGATCGTCTTTATTGACGATATATTGGTGTACTCGCAGTGCGAAGAAGATCACTTCAAGCACTTGCATCTGGTGTTGGAGACTTTGAGGAGGAATGAGCTTTATGCGAAATTCTCCAAGTGCGAGTTCTAGCTACCCTCAGTAGCGTTCCTTGGTCATATAGTAAGTGGGGAAGGTATAGCGGTGGATCCGGCGAAGATTATTGCGATACAGGAGTGGCCTGCGTTGTCTTCTATCGCGGAAGTCCGTAGTTTTCTCGGGCTTGCCGGATATTACAGGCGCTTCGTAGAGAACTTCTCGCGGATAGCATTACCTCTCACGAAGTTGACAAGGAAAGATCAGAAATTCTTGTGGACGCAAGAGTGCGTGCAAGCTTTTGAGGAGCTAAAGAGGCGGTTGACCACGGCGCCAGTACTTAGTTCGCCGAGTGGGACCGAGGGCTTCGAGGTGTATAGCGACGCTTCAGGTAGTGGCTTGGGCTGCGTGTTGTTGTAGCATGGGAGCGTGATAGCGTATGGATCGCGTCAGTTGAAGGTGCATGAAAGAAATTATCCGGTGCACGACTTGGAGTTGGCGGCCGTGATATTTGCACTCAAGTTGTGGAGGCACTACCTTTACGGCGTAAGGGTCGATATATACACCGATCACAAGAGCCTAAAATACTTATTGGATCAAAAGGACCTTAATATGAGGCAGAGGAGGTGGATGGAGTTCCTTGGGGACTACACCTTCAAAATACATTATGTACCCGGGAAGGGCAACGCAGTTGCGGATGCGCTGAGCCGCAGGGCTCCCGCCCGAGCCAACTGGTTGTCGGTGCATGATGAGCGGCTAGTACGGGAGTTGGAGGAGCTTGAGATCTATTGCGTTGACAAGCAGACGAGCGCCAAAGCAATGTTAAACTGGACAGAAGTGCAGTATGACCTGGCTGACCGGGTTCGGCAGGCATTGGAGTTAGATGACTCCATGAAGGAGCTTATGGAGGCCGCCCTGGATGGGTCAAATTCCCAGTTCTCGGTGGAAGATGGTTTATTAAGGAAGGATCATCGGTTATGCGTCCCGAGTGGGGGTAACCTCCGGGCGGAGTTGATGTACGAGGCTCATCATACCAAGTACTCAATCCACCCAGGGAGCACGAAGATGTATCGTGATCTCAAGAAGCTGTTCTGGTGGCCGGGGCTCAAGAAAGATGTGGCGTTGTTTGTGGCTAAGTGCCAAACATGCGTCTTGGTGAAGGCGGAGTGCCAAAAGCCGGGAGGATTTCTGAAGTCCTTGCCTATACCGGAGTGGAAATTCGACGATATATCTATGGACTTTGTGCACGGGTTGCCAAGGTCGCAGAAAGGGAACGACGCCATCTGGGTGATCATAGACCGGCTAACAAAGGTGTCGCATTTCATCCCGCATAGGAAGGATGACTCAGTGGAGAAGTTGGCGAAGCTATACGTGGACAATATCGTTAGGCTGCATGGTGTGCCCCGTAGCATTGTGAGTGATCGCGATGGGCGGTTCACGTCAAATGATTGGAGGTTGGTGCAGCAGATGCTGGGAACAAAGTTAAAGTTCAGTACAGCTTTCCATTCGCAGACGGATGGGCAGACCGAGAGGGTCAATAGAACGATGGAGGACATGCTACGCATGTGTGTTCTGGATTTCGGTAAGCATTGGGAAGACCACCTGTATTTGGTGGAGTTCGCGTACAACAACAGCTACCAAGCAAGTATACAAATGGCGCCCTTCGAGGCCCTGTATGGTAGGAAGTGTCGCATGCCATTATCGTGGCTTGAAACGGGCGAGGCAAGGTTGTACAAGAAGCAGGAGGTGGAGAGTGCTACCTCGTTAGTACGGATCATTCGGGAGCGCTTGTTGATCGCTCAGGACCGGCAGGCGAAGTATTACAATGCCAAGCACCGGAACGTGGAGTTCACGGTAGGCGATTGGGTATATCTTAAAGTGAAGCCGTTCAAGGGGGTTTCGCGGGTGAGACGCTTGAAGAAGCTGAGCCCAAGATATCTTGGACTTTTTGAGGTTCTGGAGCGAGTCGGCGATGCGGCATACCGTTTGAGGCTATCGGAGGAATTAAGTGGATTACATGATGTGTTCCACATTTCTGTATTGCGGAAGGCGGTGCAAGAGCCTTCGTAGGTGATTGCGGTTGACCAAGTGCCGGTGGACGAGGGGTTGACGACTAGGGTCAAGCCCATTCGTATTGAAGATGTTGAGGTCAAGAGACTCCGTAACAAGGAGATCCGGATGGTTAAGGTCCAGTGGGATAATTGCGGACGAGAGGAGCTCTCTTGGGAACGGGAGCAGACTATCCTGGAGGAGTACCCGGAATTGTTCCGCTCAGGTACTGATTTACATTAAGTCCTGTTTTTCCTCTATTAATTTCGTGGGCGAAATTCTTTAAGGAGGGTAGAATTGTAACACCCCAAAATGTTGTAGGAGCGACGGGGATCGATTTTGGCCAAGACAAGGTTTTGGTGCAGGTGACACGGGCCCCGACACGGGCGTGTCGAAGGTCGTGTCAGGCGTGTCGAGCTCGGGCCGTGTAGTCGACCAGTTCAGGTCGGCGATGGTCGTGTGGTGGAACACGGCCTAGGACACGGGCGTGTCCCAGGCCGTGTCACACCTGGGCTGTGCGGTGGGATACACGGGCAGTGACACGGGCACGAACACGGGCGTGTCTAGATTGACACGCACGTGTCTGATGCCGTGTCACCAAGCCGTGTACCTCTCTGACTGCGAATTATTGGCCGATTGCACACGGGGGGCGTGACACGGGTCCCGACACGGGCGTGTCGCCGGTGACACGGGCGTGTCGGAGGTCGTGTCACATGCCGTGTTGCTGGTTTTCAATTTTGGTCAAGACGGCGAATGAGCTACACGGCCAGGCACACGGCCGTGTGCCAACCCGTGTTCAGCCCAGATTTTATGATTTTGGATTTAATCCGGGCCGTTCGTTTCCTTGGCTTTGGATCCGACGGTGGGGGGCTGCTCCTGGGTGGTTATAGTCGGGAAAGAGGGTTTAGAAACCCATTTTCCATTGGCCAATCTCTCTCTAAAAGTTAGAGAGAAGGGAGAGCAAGGAGGAAGGAGGAGTCCAAGATCCGGCCGCCGGAAGAGCTTCGGAGCTCCGAATCGCGATCCGAGTCCAGATCCGCGGAGGCAACGCCGTTGCGGTGCTTTCCAACCGTATAGTTTTCGATGGCGCCGTGGAAGAATGCAAGGGTAACGATTTCTCATCCTTGGGCATGTGAAGCCCTCTTTTCCTTTGCATAGGAAGCCCTCTCTCGCGAGTGAGCGAAGAGTTGGAGCGTTCCTTGGGGTAGATATGTAAAGTCCCCCTTGTGTAGAGTCCGTATGCGAAAACGGACATAGGCATTGTGTGTGAAGCCTATCCGGACAAGTAGAGCCGGATCGGTGATGTTGCATTGCATATGAACCGGGGAAGACTCCGGGTGTTTGGGCGTTTTTCGGGTTTTCTACGTGGTAGATTGCATCAGGGAGCCTTGGAGATTAACTCCAAGGTGCACCCGGAAAACTGGGCAAAAGCGGGTTTTGCCAACACGGTGGCCGGGGAGCCAACGTGAACATAACCGGGTTATGTGATTATTGTGGTGGAAACGGGACTCGGTGAGTCTTGGCCTGCGCATATGGCTTAAATTGTCGTTGCGGTGTGAGCACGGGTCAGGAAGAACCGTACCCGATCTATGTCGTTCGGTAGGACCGTTGGCATGGATGAGGGTCTTTGGCGGTCTATGGCTTAAATTGCCGTGACCAAGGCCAGGAAGGCAAAATGCTCATATGGATGACCGTCCAAGAGGCGGTGGTGGATTGGGAACGTCTATGGCTTGAATTGACGTGACGTTGGCCAGTTCGCCGAGAATATGCCCTGAGTGCACGGGGTGTGTGGCCGTGCGAGCCTACGCCTGTGGTGAAGTGCAAATACTTTATATAATTGCTTATGCTAATAAAGTGCAAGGAAAGAGCATTGCCGCCCCGAGTGTGGGGGCGGGATCGTTATAATTTGGTCAGCATTGCTGACCGTTGCTATTGTTTGCCACCGGGCGGTGATTTGTGGCTTGCAGGTGCTGCGGAGCAGAGCGGGAAATAGCGGGCTAAAGCCCTTGTTGCTGTGCCGGCCCTCGAAGGTCTTATTGCTTATGTTTCTTTCCCGTTTTTCATGTATGGCCGGCCTGCGAGCCGAAGTATGAAAACACTATTTTTGTTAAGTGAACAATGTAAGGACTTAAGGCCAGTTCTCTTTTGTGTATGATTACATTCCTGAGTTTGTAGTGGATATTCATGCTTTGTAGCAGGGTTCTTGTTCTCTTTGCAACTGTATAAAATTGCTTTCGCTAGGTGTTGTGTAGGACGTGGTGATTGGTTGAATGGTGTCAACGCGTAACCAACCGATCTGTCCGTAGTATATGGCGTCGGGCCCCGGCCGGACCTACTGCTATATGCTATGCGACGGATAGGGGTGTTACACATAGATATTCCCGAGAGAGAAAGATGCATGAGGAATTAATCACATTAACTGCTGCTGTTGAATGACTATATGCATTAGATATGCGAGATATTAAATGCTTTAATTTAATTCTGCCAGCTGTTAAAATCTGTCTTGAATACTCCACAGATTTTGTCGACCTCAGTGATATTCGTCGACCTCAGCTCAGAGATCGTCGACCTGAATAATCTTTGTGTCGAGCTGAGATTCTGTCTTGAGATCAGCGATCATCGACCGGAGCTCGGAGATCGTCGAGCTCAACTCAGAGATAGAACTCTGAGTTTCGTCGAGCTGAGTTCGACTATCGTCGAACTGATTTTCTGCTCTTGACAAAACTGATTTCTGCAACATTTCTCTGGAGTTCTTTTTGAGGCAGACCTAGAAATTATCCTATGAATCTGACTATACATTTTGGGTCAATCTAAAAGTATCCTAATAGTATTCCTTGCCCAAATCCAAACTATGGTTCCAACATTCTCCCCCTATTTGGGTGAGGATACTATTTACATAAAAGGAAAATAAAGCAAATTTTAAAATGAGTGCTTTGAGAAATAAAATATAAAACAACAAAGTTTTTGAAATATAAATATGAAAAACTTCTGATAGGCTATATAGCTGTTCTGTTGCTTGTCTATAAATGAGCTTATTTCAGATATGTTGCCCCTGCTGTATTCAACAATTTTCTTGACATCATCTCCCTGATTTAATTGAAACTGCTGATGCTATATTTTTTAAAGCAGTCTCCCCCTATACAACTACCCCTGTACTGAAGGGTCTTTTCCTGAAATAAGGGGTTAGGAGTTCTGGACCCAGATTACCTTGGGTCCTGATTCTTTTTCACAATAATCAGAAATAAAAGAATATTCAGGTTGATCTTTGTAACCTAATGGATGAAATTTTCTGGGAGAGAGGAACCATTGGATAAAAGGATTAACAAATTTTTGAGTTTGATTATAATTTTCAAGAGGATAAAAATTTCTGTTTTGAAATTTTGAGTTCGATGATTTAGGTAGAGATCGTCGATCTGCGTTCGACGACCAGTATTGATATCGTCGATCTTGGTTCTCAAAGTAATAGTGAATATTATCTGGGTTCCACGATCGTCGATCTCTGTTCGACGAAATGTGATGATATCGTCGATCCCCTTTTGCTGAGTAGTTAAACCCAACCTCTGGGTTCGAAGATCGTCGATCGCCGTTCGACGAGTAATACTAAGATCGTCGATCTTGGTTCGACGATTTATTTTGAATAAAAATTTTCTGAATATTTTTAGTTTATTTTGGTAAAAATTCAGTTATTTTGTCTAAATCTATTATATTTTCTTTGCCTTTAGCTGATTCTAATGAAGCTAATTGTTCAGAAACATTTTTTAAATCTTCTTTAAGATTTTTGTTTTCAGAAGATAGATTATACACTTTCTCTCTGATAAGTTTTATTTCCTTCTCAGATTGAATTAAATCATTGCATAGAATTTTAAAATCTTCTTAAAAATGTTTTGAGAAAAAATCAAAAGAAGAGATAACCTGATCCTCTTTTGATTCTGCTTCCGATTCTTCAACTTCTGATTCATCACCAGATCTGTTGCAGGATGCATTTATTGCCATCAGGAAAAACTCTCTTGCTCTTATTTCTTCTTCATCCTCAGTTGTACATGGTGAAGCTTTAGAGTCACTCCAAGTATCAGCATTATGTTTTATATTTTTAGCTGATCCAGCAGCCATTGCTGTGAGGGAGTCCTAGATTTCTTTTGCTGAAATACATTCTGCAACTCCTTCAAAAATGTCATCAGACATTGATTGAGCAAGGATGTCCATTGCTCTTGCATCAACCATCTTTAGCAATTTTTGGGCTTCTGAGTCTGTAGATAGAGTAGTGGGACCTGACAAAATAGAGTTGTAAATGGCTTCATCAATAGAATTCATAAACAGCCTAATCCTTGCCTTTCATAGTGCAAGCTTATCCAGATTGCACTTAGGAGGTCCAGTGCTTGAACATTCTTCATTTTGTGCAATGATAAACTCTTAAGAAATATAAGATCTATCAGATCGTTTTGGTTCAGGTGTTAGCCTGTACAACCAAAGAACGACCCTCTGATACCAATTGAAAGATAGGGGATAGATCTTAATTTACACTTGAATAATATATATGTTATGTAACATAAAAGGCACAACACAAACATAAAGAAAAAGAAGAGCAAGCAATCCAGACAACACAAGGAAATTTATAGTGGTTCCCCAAACTGGGTACATCCACTCTTCTACCACCCTGGTAGGAATCCACTACAGGTTTTGATCAGGTGACTGCCACCAATGAGCTTTTGATCAGGTGCCCAAAAACCAACCCAAGTCTTTTGGAAGAAGACTTGCAACCAGAATAATTTCTAAGGGAATTAAAACCCTGTACAGAGGTGGGAAGAGAGGTTGATTGGAGTCTTCTTTTCTCAAATCAAAATGAGAAGACTTTGCGGATTATTTGATGTTATCAAAGCTCGCTCTGAGATCTTGAATGGTTCAGGAGTGGAAGCTTTGCAAAGGGTGAGTAGGCCTTCAGATTGATGTTTCTCTCCAACAAGCTTCTAAACTGATATTGATTGTTGTTTCTTGAAAGCCTAGAGCAAATGATGAAGAACACTGTATGATAGAAAGCTGTGTTGTGTTCTTCAGGATCTCTATTCTGACTACTGCATGGTCTTGTTGTCAGTCACTTCTTCTTGTTATTATCTCCTGCAAACTTCCAAAAACGTATATATTCCCCTTAGCCGTAATTCAAACATTTGAATTAACTCTATATTGAAACGGCAGATGCATTCCCGAGAGAGAAAGATGTCTGGGGAATTAATCACATTAACTGCTGTTGTTGAATGGCTATATGCATTAAATCTGCGAGATATTAAATGCCTTAAGTTAATTCTGCCAGCTGTTAAAATCTGTCTTGAATACTCCACAGATTTCGTCGACCTCAGTGCTATTCGTCGACCTCAGCTCAGAGATCGTCGACCTGAATAATCTTTGCGTCGAGCTAAGATTCTGTCTTGAGATCAGCGATCGTCGATCGGAGCTCGGAGATCGTCGAGCTCAACTCAGAGATAGAACTCTGAGTTTCGTCGACCTGAGTTCGACTATCGTCGAGCTGAGTTCGACTATCGTCGAACTGATTTTCTGCTCTTGACAAAACTGATTTCTGCAACATTTCTCCGGAGTTCTTTTTGAGGCAGACCTAGAAATAATCCTATGACCCTAACTATACATTTTGGGTCAATCTAAAAGTATCTTAATAGTATTCCTTGCCCAAATTCAAACTAGGGTTCCAACATGTTGAAAATTATGAAGTAAAAGTGGCAGATTGCGCGACTTGAGTATTCTATCCGCGCGGCATGTGCGGTCTGGATAGGCGGATAGGCAGGTCGACAATAAGGCAGCGATTAGCTGATGGTCAGGCAACCAGGGCGATATGTCCGCGTAGACTGCGCGGACAGGACTGGCAGTTAATCAAGTCTGCGGATGTGCTGGAAGTGGCGGTCTGTTCGCGAGGTCTGTGCGAACAAAGGAGGCGGCCAGCCAGACCGGTTTTTGCTCAGGCAGCAAGATGTTCCTAGATGGTAACCAGGCGAATAGATTTTCTATCCGCGGTGTCCGGCAAGGTGCAGACTGGACTGGAGCTCGACAGACAGGCATGATAGATGCCTTGGTCTAGCTCTTGTGGTGCGGCTTGTGATAGCCGCAGGGTTCGCCGGATAGGGCGAATTGATACTAGAGTTCGTCGAGCTTGGCGGGCTGGTACCAGTGTCCGCCATTAAGTGCAATCTGGCCCTGATGGCCAGTGGTGTGGACTTGGTTGGTTTTGAACCAAGTCCATGGTTGGCTCAGTCCAGGGAAATCGCGCAGTAGTGCGCAGACTACTTCTCAGTCCTCCAGGTTCGGCAGGTGTTGCCATGTGTGTTGGCTGCTTGCTTGGTGAATGTTCACTGGAGAAGTGTCCGCCTCGACGCGCGGACTGGAGCCTTGTCTGCTGAGTCTTGCAGCTGTCAGCTTGTGCCTAGCTGCGTACTCGGAGTTATGCGGACTGTTGTTGTGTCCGCAAGTCGGGCGGACTGCGTTCATTGTCCGCTGAGTTCGGCAAATGGCTTGGTGCCTTGCCTGCAAACTTGGGGGGAGCGGACTGTGCGGTCTCCGCGGGATGGCTGACAGGCAATGTTGATGTAGAGTCTTGCGGGTTATCGACCAAGTCTGGCGGCCTTTTGCGACAAGGCGGACTGGGACGTCAGTTCGGCCTTGGTGTTGCTGAGGCGAGCTGGCTATCGCACAAGGTCGCGATGGACTAAGCGGACTGCTTTGTGTTCGTCGCGGGATGGTGGCGGTGATCCTATCGTCTAGGGCGGTGACCACACTTCTCATCGTGCCTATAAATAGGACCCCTCCGTCACGTCAAAAAGAGAGAAATTGAACAGTAAGTGAGCCCGCGAACCATTGCTGCGGACTTGATTTTGGTATCCGCCCGGGTTAATGGAGTTGACCGGTTTGTGTTGTGCAAGTTATGCGGATAGCGCTAGAAAGCCAGGACATGGCTCTGATTGCGGTCAGGGACAGTACGGACTCTGCGGCTAAGAAAATTGCGGTAAACAGCAGGTCGCGGACAACGACTAGACGGACTTCTCTTTGGCAACTTGTTTCGGGGTTCAATAAGTCGTCTGCTTCAGGCGACCTGTTCAGTTCGGCAGCAGCAGATCGCGCGGTCAGGCAGCTAGACGGCTATCTGATCGGCGAGTAGAGCTTGCATTGGAATAACGGTCTGTCCGCTCGATTAGTTCGCGGTTTGGCAGACTAGGCGGTCTGTGCGGACTCCGTAGTGAAGTAGTGGAATCGGCGGTTACTCCTTGAGTCCGCGCGGTTAGATTTGCCTTGTAATTTTTTTCTGCTTGGTACATTGACGAAATCATGTCTCGTCATGTATGTCTCTCCTTGTAAGAAGATTGTTGTGATCAATAAAGATTCTTGTTACTGCATGTGTCTCTGGTTGTGTTTTAGCATTCTAAGTTGAGATAACCCCTGCTCATTCCAAGATCCGGAAAATTCAATACCGTCGACAAGAGAAAAATTTTGACCTTTGTTAGAGGTGGTCTGTCAACCTCCAAACAATCTACACTCTCTCGCTCAAAAGTTGTAATGAGGAGCGGCCTGACGCCCTTGAATTCTTTTAAAACCTTGAAAACCGCTGAAAATAGTGATTTTTAATTAGCATTGAACCAGACACGTGGTTTTTACCTAGTTTACAAATTTTTCTTGTAAAAAAATTGCTTGTACAACCCTCTACTTACTCTGCGACTACTTGCTTGTTCAATTGTTTTACGAGCTAAGGCAGCCAGATTTAGTCTTATCTACCAAGAGCTAGCCTCAAAAAACCCACAACAGTTTGACATTGTTTGTGGGAAGGAGTTCCCCGAGACCAGAGAAGGCGTAGAAGACAGTATCCTCCATACAAAAATACTCGTGACTGGCTTCTATGATGAGGAGAAGTGCTCGTACCTCCTGAGAATCAGTCAAAGAAGTGCATGACAACCCAGATCTTACAACCCCTCGTAAGCATACTCAGGCTGGAGAAGACCGTCGCCGCACTCGAAAACACGCTTGTTACACATGTCGCCCGTATAAGTGGGAACCATGATGAGATCCTCGTCCTCCTTGTTGGGAAAGAGAGCGAATAATCCCGACCAGAGCACCTGTTGCAAATTTGAGCGAGCACTGTGCGACCGCATTCAGCGGTATGCAAGCGGAAATAACAATACAATGTCAGAAATAAAGGCAACAAAACACAGAAAAACACAGGAAATTTTTAACGTGAAAAACCACGGGACGATCGGAGTCTAACCCGAAAAGCCTCCACTAAAGATGTGTGATAAATCACACGCACTGATTACAGGCTTTCCCTCCACTGATTCACACAGGATCTCCACTCCTCCACCACAAATACAATCCACACAGGATACACAATCTTCCTTCCAATCCACATACACAAGTACAAGATTGAAAAAGAAATACAAGAGAGGTGAGAAGTGTTACCCAGACGGATTGAACAATCTGTCCCAACGTCGAAGATGACGTTCGCAAAACCACGAAGGACGGCTATGCACAACCCCTTCAAACTCCGTCTTCAACTTCCAAGCCACAAACAAGGGCTGACAACAAGTGGCTCGATCTTATTTCTTCACGGGCGACGACAGCAATCTCTACAAGCGACGGCGGTGAGATCTGGACGGTGACCGCGACGGGATCTGGACGTCGGTGACAGCAGCAATCTGGACGCCGGCGTCAGAGGAGGACCACTAACGGGCGGCGGCGGCTGGAAGCGATTTCTCCAAAAGCAGGATCGCCTTTTCTTCTTCCACCGAAAACCTAAAACTCCTCTCTACGCCCTATCGCCTTCAGAGAATGATTTTGGTGTTATATGTTCCTTGCCTTAACTACCTCCTAAATCACGTCCAAGAGTCCCCAAGAGGCGTACCTTTCCATATTTTAATTCAGCGCCAGATTTCAAAAAATGGATTTTAATTCTTCCCCCAAGTTGTTGTGACCTCATTTTTCTGGACGTTGCAACCTCTGCGCCTGCTCCTGCTTTACCAAACCGAGACTTGGACGTTGCAACCAATTATTTTTGGATGTTGCAACCTTTTTCCAGGCTATGAAAATTTTGGCAAATTTCCTTCTCGAAGCGAATTCCTAGCGCGTGCCCGGTGGTTTTTACCAACTCGGATGGGAACCACATCCAACAAATCTCCCCCTTCACATCGAGGTGGAAGAAACCGTCATCCTAGTGATTCTAACACAGTGCTCGAACTTCCCCTTGGCACGGTCTTGGTCAGCATGTCTGCTTCATTGTCATCAGCGTGTACCTTCTGAAAATCAAGCTCCTTCTGATCAAGGACATCTCGTATCCAATGATACTGAGTGTCAATGTGCTTCGACCTCGAGTGAAAAGTGGGGTTCTTCCCCAAGTGAATAATGCTCTGACTATCACACATGAGTGTGTATCAGTCCCGAGTGAACCCAAGTTCTTTGATGAATCTCCTCATCCAAAGCAACTCCTTTCCAGCCTCAGTTACCGCAATAAACTCAGCCTCCGTGGTGGACAGTGCAACACACTTCTGCAATCTCGACGCCCACGAGACAGCTCCACCTGCAAATAGAACCATGTATCCTGACGTCGATCTCCTGGAATCCGTATCTCCAACCATGTCAGCATCAGTGTAGCCCAACAGCTCAGGCTCACTGTCCCCAAATCTCAATGTCAAATCTGAAGTCCCCTGCAGATATCTTAGTATCCACTTTACTGCACTCCAATGCTCTCTCCCAGGATTGGAGAGGAATCTACTGATTGTCCCAACGATATGCGCAATGTCTGGACGTGTTCACACCATCGCATACATGAGGCTCCCAACTGCAGATGCATACAGAATCTTCTGCATTGCCTCGATCTCCTTAGGTGTGCTGGGGCACTGATCATCGGTAAGCCTGAAGTGAGCCGCAAGAGGTGTGCTCACCTTCTTCGCCTGATCCATATCAAATCTCTGCAAAACTTTGCAGATGTACCGCTCCTGTGATAACCAAAGTAATCTGGCTCCCCTATCTCTGCGAATGTGCATCCCCAAAATGGTCTTCACAGCACCCAGATCCTTCATCTCAAAAGTGGAACTCAACTGGCGCTTCAACTCAGCAATGCGAGCAGTGTTCCTTCCGACAATTAGCATGTCATCCACGTACAATAGCAGAATGATGAAATACTCTGGAGCATACTGCTTGATGAACACGTAGTGGTCAAGGGTGGTCCTCCTGAAGTCAATCTCCCCCATGAAAGAATCAAACTTCCTATATCATTGCCGCGGGGCCTGCTTCAGGCCATATAAACTATTCTGCAAGCGGCACACCAGACCTTCCTTCCCTCTAACACTGAAACCCTCAGGCTGCTCAATGTATAGCTCCTCCTTAAGATCGTCATGCAAAAAGGCGGTCTTGACATCCATCTGCTCTATCTCCAAATCAAGCCTGGCTGCAAGTCCAAGTACAACCTGAATAGATGACATCTTCACCACAGGCGAGAAGATCTCATCAAAGTCAACACCCTGTTACTGTCCAAAGCCCTTCACCACCAGTCTGGCCTTGTATCTGAGAGGTGTGGAGGAATCACCCTGCTTCACCCTGAAAATCCACCGATTCTTCAAGGCCTTCTTGCCCTTAGGCAATCTCACCATGTCATACGTGTGGTTATTTTGCAGCGACTGCATCTCCTCCTGCATAGCAACCATCCACTGACGATTCTCGGTGCTCTATACAGCCTCGATATAACTCCAAGGCTCCTCCGCATCAGTCAGCAATATGAACTCTGATGTAGAATATCAAACGGGTGGGTGCCTGGCTCGATCAGACCTCCGTATGGCCGGCTCCGGGGCTGATGCAGGTACATCATCAGCAATATCCTCAGCGACTACTGGTTCACCATCAATGGTGATATCATGATCTGGAAGGGCATCAGTGCCCTGTGCTGGCTCAGGATCAGTAGCCTTCTCTGTATCCTCAACTCCAACTATAGGTGACTCCGCAGCAGTACGAGAGTCAACCTCCAACTCAACAGTCCCCTCAGGATCACCAACAGTCTGATCCTCACAGAAAACAGCATCACGGCTACGTACAAGCTTCTTCTCAACTGGATCGAAGAACCTGTACCCAAACTCTCCACTGTAGTCGTACCCCAAGAAGATACACTACCGGGTCTTCAAATCCAACTTCAATCTCTCGTCCCTAGGGACATGCACAAAGGCTTTGCAGCCAAATACCCGTAAGTGACTGTAAGAGGGGTCTTTTCCATACCATACCCTATCCGGGACGTCCTCCTGCAATGCTGAACTCGGCGAGAGGTTGATGACATACGCTGCAGTAAGAAGAGCCTCGCCCCAGAACATCCTTGGCATCTTCGACTCAGATAGCATGCATCGAATCCGCTCCAACAGTGTCCGATTCATCCTCTCAGCTACGCCATTCAGCTGAGGCATCTTCGGTGGGGTCTTCTCATGTCTGATGCCATGGTCCATGCAGTACTCGTCAAACGGACCAATGTAATCTCCCCTGTTGTCGGACCTGATGCATCTCAGCCTCTTCCCAGACTGTCTTTCCACCTCAGCGTGGAATCTCCTGAAAATATCAAGGACCTGATCTTTGGTCTTGAGAGCATAGACCCAAATTTTCCTCGAATAGTCGTCAATAAAGGTAACGAAATAAGAAGCACCTCCTCTAGTCTGGACCTTCAGCGGTCCGCAAACATCAGTATGAACTAGCTCCAAAGGCTCCGATCTCCTGATGGACGTGTGTCTCTGGAATGAAATTTTGTTCTGCTTCCCAGGCCCCAGCCATGCAGTGGTCACACCTCTCCAAATGGTCGCCAGAAATTTCACTTATCAACTTCTTCTTCGCTAGGCATCCCAAACCCTTCTAGCTAATGTGAGCCAGCTTCATATGCCACAAGGAAGTGGATGCCTCATCCCTGACGGAGTTGGCCTGAGCAGCTTCAGGCCTCCCCTCCTTGTAATACAGTCCAGAATCTCTATAACCTCTGGCCATCACGAGTGATCCCCTGATCAACTTCCAGAAGTCTCCTCCAAAGACACTCAGGTGTCCTTCGTCTCCAAGTCTGCCAACAGAAATCAGATTGCAGTGAATGTCTGACACATGTCGTACATCCCTCAGAACAAGTAAGGCTCCAGTACTCATCTTTAAATGCATGTCTCCACGCCCAAGCACCTTGGACGTATCCCCATTGCTCATCCTCAACACCCGATAGTCATAAGTGGTGTAAGTGGAAAATAACTCCCTGTTGTGGGAGACATGCACAGAGGCTCCTGAATCAACGATCCAGCATCGGTCATCACACGCGAGTGCAGCAGTGACGTCGTCACCAACAATAATGACATCCTCCTCAGTTGAAGCGGTGGATGCCGTGTGACCCTCATCTTTGCCCTCAGTGGCAATCCCCTTCTTCTTCTGATCATTCTTCCAAGAATAACAAAACTTATTGATGTGCCCCTTCTTGTGGCAATAGTGACATTCCACGTTCTGATAGCGTGTTTTCGACTTGCCCCTGCTCTGACTCCTATCCTCCTTCCTTCCTCAGTTCTTACTCCTTCCCCTCCCCCTAGGATCCATAAAGAGAATGTCGGCTCGTGAAGAAGAGCCCGAAGTCCCCTGAGACTTTCGTCTCACCTCCTCATTCAAGATCCCACTCTTGACGATCTCCATAGAAACAATCCTCTGGGGGGAAGAATTGATTAGAGAAACTCTGACCATCTCCCACGAGTCTAGAAGTGACTTGAGTAGCCACAATGCATTCACCTCATCTTCAAAGGTCACCTTCATAGTAGTCAAGCAATCTATAATCACCTGAAACTCGTTGGCATGATCCAAAATAGGTGAGTCCTCACGGTATCTGAACTCTCCAAGCTTCTTCAGCAAGTACAGCTTGTTGATGCCCGTACTCTTGGCATACAAGATCTCGAGAGTCTTCCACAGATCCTTCGCATCATTGATGTTAGCTACATGGTTGTAGACGTTCAGTTCCATGAACCGTCTGATAAACCCACACAGCTTCCGATGCTCCACCTTCCATTTTGCCGGATCCGTGTCTTTTGACATCTCCTCAAAGATAGGAGCGTGTCATCCCTTCACATATATCAAGTGCTCCATCAGTAGATGCCACTGGTGATAATTGACACCATTCAACTTTATCATCTTCTCTGAACCTGATGAGGACTCCATTATGCTCTGCCAACTGGCCGGACCGACAATTGATCTTTGAGTCGACTGTCTCAAAGTATGCAACTGGATAGGATAGCCAGCGGGCCAATATCGTAAACTATCACTCCCAATTGCACACCCGAGATCCTGATCGACTCGTCCTGAAAACCCAAAGGTCAGCCCAGTATCTGCTCTGTCACTGAACGGCTCTTTCACTCAACCTCCCTCTGATACCACTTATTGGGAAAGAGAGCGAACAATCCCGACCAGAGCACATGTTGCAAATTTGAGCGAGCACCTGTGCGACCGCGTTCAGCGGCATGCAAGCGGAAACAACAATACAATGTCGGAAATAAAGGCAACAAAACACAGAAAAACACAAGGAATTTTTAACCCGGAAAGCCTCCACTAAAGATGTGTGATAAATCACGCGCACAGATTATAGGCTTTCCCTCCACCGATCCACACAGGATCTCCACTCCTCCATCACAAATACAATACGCACAGGATATACAATATTCCTTTCAATCCACACACACAAGTACAAGATTGAAAAAGAAATACAAGAGAGGTGAGAAGTGTTACCCGGGCAGATTAAACAATCCTTCCCAACGTCGAAGATTACGTTCGCAAAACCACGAAGAAGGACGGCTATGCACAGCCCCTTCCAACTCCGTCTTCAACCTCCAAGCAACGAACAAGGGTCGGCAACAAGTGGCCCGATCCTATTTCTTCACGGGCGATGACAACAATCTCTGCAAGCGACGGCGGCGAGATCTGTATGGTGACTGCGGAGGGATCTGGACGCCAGTGACAGCAGCAATCTGGACGCCGGCGTCGGAGGAGGACCACGAACGGGCGGCGGCGGCTGGAGGCGATTTCTCCAAAAGCAGGATCGCCTTTTCTTCTTCCACCGAAAACCTAAAAATCCTCTCTATGCCCTCTCGCCTTCAGAGAATGATTTTGGTGTTATATGTTCCTTGTCATAACTACCTCCTAAATCACGTCCAAACGTCCCCAAGAGGCGCACCTTTCCATATTTTAATTCAGCGTCAGATTTAAAAAAAACGGATTTTAATTCCGCCCCCAAGTTGTTGCAACCTCATTTTTCTGGACGTTGCAATCTCTGCGGCTGCGCTTGCTCTTACTTTGCCAAACCGAGACTTGGACGTTACAACCAATTATTTTTGGACGTTGCAACCTTTTTCCAGGCTATGAAAATTTTGGCAAATTTCCTTCTCGAAGCAAATTCCTAGCGCGTTGTCACGACCTTGCATTCATGAGGTTAACTTCTAGAGATTTCTAGAGAAATCTAGGATCTTGGTGTATATTCTTGTATATAGAGAATAGTCTAGAATATTCTTGAAAGTTGTAGATACTTAGATGATGGTAGAGTAGTCTAGACCCTTCCATTCTTTGGAGGGAAAACCCTTTTGAGGACTATATAAGGGGAAGACCTCCTCATTTGTAACTCACCAAGCAATTCAAGCAATAAAGCTCTCTTACTCATTGTTACTCTCTTGCTCTCTCATTCCCGTTCCTAAGTGCTCTCTTCTTATTCTTCCACGATCAAGTGTTGACGGAGGCTGACTTAGCTAGCTGCGAAGGACGCAACAAGGAGCTAAGGCCGCACGCAATGTTGTCAAGGGGACAAGTCCGTGATAGTTGGTATTAGAGGGAGGTTCACTCAAGTTCGTGGTTCGTGCTAAGGAGAAGATGTCTTTGGAAGGGAATAAAACTTCAAGCGTCATCGATGAGCGTGGCAGGGTGGTCGAGGAGAAAAGGGAGAGAAGGAAGAGGGGTCAAAGCAAAGGTCGCAAAGAGCCTAGCGATGATCAAAATATGGTGGATATGGTAGAGTACGAGGCTCTGCGGGATGCATACCTTACTCTACAGCGGAAAGTGGAGAACATATGTAAGTATTTTGATACTTTTCATATGGAACAAGAAAAGATGCAAGTGGATATTGATCTTTTGAAGAAGCAAACGTTGGGCAAAGAGGAATCTTCACATAATGCCTTTGACACCATCCTTAGTGACTTTGAAAAGCGCTTGAAAAGTGTGGAGACAGAAATGGAAGACTTGCGCAAGCGAAGTCCTACCAATGGAGGGAACATTGGAGCTACGGTGAACAACTCCAGGCTGGACGTGCCAAAGCCTAAGAAGTTTGGGGGAAAACGGGATGCGTTGGAGGTAGAAAACTTCCTTTGGCACATGGAGAAATATTTGGAGGGATATGACATCATAGATGAAGTATTAAAGGTACGTCATGCTAGCTATTATCTAGAAGACATTGCTTCGTTATGGTGGCGGAAAATACAAGAAGATGTTGCCAAGGGACTATACCGGATCGACTCTTGGGAGGACTTCAAACAAGAGTTGAGAAGGAACTTCATCCCGGAGAATGTGAAGGACGAAAACTTATGGAAGCTCAGGGAGCTGAGGCAGAAGGGAACCATTGGAGACTATGTCAAGGAGTTTACAGCATTATCGCTACAAGTCTTTGATGTTCCCGAACACATTCTCCTCTTCAACTTCATTGATGGACTACAAAATTGGGTCAAACAAGAAGTCAAGCGGAAGGACCCAAGGACCACCACAGATGTGATTGTTATCGCCAAGTCCCTTATTGAGTTCCAACGTCAACCCAATCCAATCAAGGAGAAGAAGGACAAGCCCAACAATGGCAAGAATTGGGGAGGATGGCGAGACAACAAGATCACCCACTTCAAAGGTGGATCAAAGACTGTGCCCGATCCACGGAAGGAGTTTGAAGAAAGGAAGAAGAACTTCGTACCAAAAGGCGGATGTTATGTGTGCAAGGGGCCACATCCGATGAGCAGTTACCCAAAGTTGGGATCATTATCCGCTATGGTGGAGAGCCAGAACGTCACCCCACCAGACGAAGGTACTTCTCAAATGAGTTCATTGCAAATACTAAACGCTTTGAACGTGCAGCCAACAAAAGCTACATCAAGCAAGGGGCTGATGTATGTGGAAGCTACGGTCAATGGGAAGACCATGAAGGCCTTAATAGACACGGGAGCTTCACACAACTTCATGACAGAAGGAGAGGCCAAGAGGTTGGGCTTGCAAGTCATGAAGGGCGGAGGTTGGATCAAGACGGTGAACGGCCAAGCGAGGCCGCTCGATGGAGTTACACGCAGCGTGGAGTTGCGCATGGGCACCTGGAAGGGCCGGGTGGACTTCTCTATAGCACACATGGATGACTTCAATGTTGTGCTAGGAATGGACTTCTTAGAGAAGATGCAAGCGATTGTCATGCCAGCACATCGCTCGGTTTGCATCTTGGAGGAAGGAACCACATGCATGGTCCCAACGATGCAAGGACCATCAAGGCTTGACAAGGACGGGCCGAAACAACTTTCGGCCATGCAGATTACAAAAGGGTTCAAGGAGGGTGAACCAACTTACTTGGCCACCCTAAAGGAGGGAGACAAAAGTGACATGGTGGAGGAGGTGCCTCACCTCATTGCGGACGCTCTAGTAAAGAATGAAGACATCATGCCCGCCGAGTTACCTCTCAAGCTACCACCTCGGAGGGAGGTGGATCACAAGATTGAGCTTGAGCCAGGGACAAAACCACCGGCCAAAGCACCATATAGAATGGCTCCCCCCCCCCCGAATTAGAGGAATTGAGGAAGCAACTTCAAGTACTGCTGGAGTCAGGAATGATCAGGCCATCGAAGGCGCCATTTGGTGCTCCGGTGCTATTTCAAAAGAAGAAGGATGGAACCTTGCGACTTTGCACCGACTACCGGGCGCTAAACAAGGTGACGATAAAAAACAAATATCTTATTCCTCTCATCGCGGATCTCTTCGACATGCTTGGGAAGGCAAGGATCTACTCCAAGTTGGACTTACAAAAGGGATATCATCAAGTGCGGATTGCAGAAGGAGATGAACCTAAGACCACTTGCGTTACAAGGTATGGAGCGTTTGAATGGTTGGTGATGCCTTTCGGCTTAACCAACGCACCAACAACTTTCTGCACTCTAATGAACCAAATATTCCACCCGTACTTGGACAAATTCGTGGTGGTGTACTTGGATGACATTGTGGTCTACAGCAACACCTTGGAGGAGCATGTCAAGCATCTTAGCTTAGTATTTCAAGCATTGCGGGAGAACGAGTTATATGTGAAGAAGTCCAAATGCTCATTTGGACAAGAGGAGATAAAATTTCTTTGACATGTTATTGGATATGGCCAACTGCGAATGGACATGAGCAAAGTGCAAGCCATTCAAGAATGGGAGCGGCCAACAAAGGTGACTGATTTACGATCATTCCTTGGCTTGGTGAACTACTACCGTCGGTTCATCAAGGACTACTCGAAGAGGGTAGTACCATTGACGGACTTGTTGAAGAAGAACAAGGCTTGGCTATGGACGGATGAATGCCAACAAGCCTTTGAAGACTTGAAGGCAACAATTTGTAGTGAACCGGTGCTTGCCTTACCAGACTTTAACAAGAGATTTGAGTTGCACACAGACGCATCAGACTTTGCGATCGGTGGAGTGCTAATGCAAGAAGGCCATCCCTTAGCCTTTGAAAGTCGCAAACTCAATGAGGCGGAACGAAGGTACACCGTTCAGGAGAAGGAAATGACGATCATAATACATTTCTTGCAAGTTTGGAGGCATTATCTACTAGGAGCTCAATTCACAATTAAGACGGATAATGTTGCAACCACCTACTTTCAAACGCAAAAGAAGTTGACAACAAAGCAAGCACTGTGGCAGGACTTCCTAGCAGAGTTTGACTTCATCTTGGAGCACAAGGCAGGGAATACTAATGTGGTGGCAGATGCACTAAGCCGCAAAGCTGAGCTAGCCGCGATATCCATGGCTAGTGGAGGAATACTGGATCGCGTGAGGCAAGGGTTAAAAGAAGATCCTCTTGCCATGCAACTTATCCATTTGGCCAAGGAGGGTCAAGCCAGGAGATTTTGGGTAGAGGATGAGCTACTCTATACAAAAGGAAGATGACTATACATCCCTAGGTGGGATAACCTACGGAGGGATATCATCAAGGAATGTCATGACACAAAATGGGTGGGACATCCTGGACAGAAACACACGTTGGCGTTGATGGAGGACTCATACTTCTGGACATAGATGAGAGATGAAGTGGAGCTATACATCAAAACTTGTCTTGTGTGCCAACAAGACAAAGTGGACAACAAGCAACCCGCTGGATTACTAGAGCCATTGCCGATTGCGGAGCATCCTTAGGAGTCGGTGACACTTGACTTCATCAATGCTTTGCCAAAATCCGAAGGGTGCGGATCAATCTTAGTAGTGGTAGATCGATTTTCGAAGTATGGGACATTTATCCCAAGCACCAGGGACACTACAGTGGAGGAGACAACACGTCTTTTCTTCAAGAACGTAGTGAAATATTTGGGCTTACCGAAGACGATTATCAGCGATCGTGACCCCAAATTCACAGGGAAATTGTGGACGGAGTTATTCAAGTTCTTGGGATCTGAACTTAACTTCTCCACAAGCTTCCACCCTCAAACTGATGGGCAAACTGAGAGGGTGAATGCATTGCTTGAGTGCTACCTACGACACTTTGTGAGCGCCAATCAGAAGGACTGGGCTAAGTTGATGGATGTGGCACAATTCTCTTACAACTTACAAAGGAGCGAGGCGACTGGAAGGAGTCCATTTGAGCTTGCAACGGGAAGGCAACCTCTTACTCCACACACTCTAGCCACAACTGATGAAGGAAGAAGCCCGGGAGCATGGAAAATGGCTAAGTCTTGGGAGGAACAAACAGACTTAGTGAGAGCATGTTTGGAAAAAACGCGCAAGAGGATGAAGAAGTGGGCTGATTCTAAGCGACGGATGGTAGAATACACGGTTGGGGATAAGGTTATGGTAAAACTTCTACCCCAACAATTCAAAGCCTTGCGGAGCTTGCACAAAGGATTGATTAGAAGATATGAAAGCCCATTTCCGGTGATCGCCAAGGTGGGTAAGATTTCATACCGCCTTGACCTACCAAACTCTTTGAAGATACATCCAGTATTTCATGTCAGCATGTTAAAACCTTACCATGAAGACCATGCAGACCTTCAAAGAGGAACATCTCAAAGAGCACCTCCAGTAATGACCAAGTCTTTTGACAAAGAGGTGGAAGAAGTGCTCACGAAGAAAACAGTGCGAAGGAGAGGCGTGCAATCGGGCACGCAATATTTGATTAAGTGGAAGGGAAGGCCAGAGTCCGAAGCAACATGGGAAACATTAGAAGATCTCTAGCAGTTCAAAGACATCATCCAACAGTACGAGGCGACGAGGGCGTCGCCAGATTAGGTGGGGGAGGATGTCACAGCCTTGCATTCATGAGGTTAACTTCTGGAGATTTCTAGAGAAATCTAGGATCTTGGAGGACATTCTTGTATATAGAGAATAGTCTAGAATATTTTTGAAAGTTGTAGATACTTAGATGATGGTAGAGTAGTCTAGACCCTTCCATTCTTTGGAGGGAAAACCCTTTTGGGGACTATATAAGGGGAAGACCCCCCTCATTTGTAACTCACCAAGCAATTCAAGCAATAAAGCTCTCTTACTCATTGTTACTCTCTTGCTCTCTCATTCCCGTTCCTAAGTACTCTCTTCTTATTCTTCCACGATCAAGTGTTGACGGAGGCTGACTTAGCTAGCTGTGAAGGGCGCAACAAGGAGCTAAGGCCGCACACAACGTTGTCAAGGGGACAAGTCCGTGACAGCGTGCCCGGTGGTTTTTACTGACTCGGATGGGAACCACACCCAACACTCCTTAGGAAGCAAGCCCCAAAGCAAACTTCTGTCGCGCTTCGCGCACTAGTCAGATCACCCACACCAGGACCACACTCCACTTTGACATAACATTCCTCCTCCAAACCCTACGATCTAAAGAAATAATTCTCCAACACAAGAAGCTCATCAACTCCGACACACTCGGCTCAAGAACCGAAAGCAGCTCACCTCTAAGATCGCCTGAACGCTGAAAAACACCAGGCATGTGTTTAATGAGCACACTCACGAAATGATTCATGGAACATCTGCAGGAAGCCAGGGTGGGGTTAAGTAGTGCAATTTGCCAAACTCCTATCCTTTTCAAGACTGCTCGCCATTGGTGCTAGAATATTTGCACACCCCATTTCACGAGGCTTAGATCTCCCCATCATTGAAATATTTGATGGAACAGATGATCCGTTGATGCATGTTAGACACAACGCGACTATCATGCACATCTGTAACACCTCAAACTAATTCCTGTGCTAGGAATTTTTGATCACCTTAAAATGGTAGACTCGAGGTTGGTTTTACTCCTTAAAAGGAGGGATTAATAGTTTTGCAGAATTATCACAGTTCTTCGTCGACCAATTCATCACCAACATTGATAAGA
Source organism: Platanthera zijinensis (assembly GCA_039513925.1). Taxonomy (NCBI): domain Eukaryota; kingdom Viridiplantae; phylum Streptophyta; class Magnoliopsida; order Asparagales; family Orchidaceae; genus Platanthera; species Platanthera zijinensis. Next base: position 4,964,815 of record CM077093.1, read on the forward strand.
AGTTCATCTCCAAAGAGACAAACCCGCAGAATATTTGAAAAAAAGCAAGGGAATAGCCTCCGGCCAGAGTCCAAGAGAAGTTGTGGACATTACACTGATATCTTCCAGTTAGGGGAACGTCGTCAACGTCAAATCTATATCCCCCTCAATGTCTCTAAATAGAAGGTTTTAATCGTCATCTACAATAATCTTGCATTGTGAAGGCCTATACCACTCATCACGAATTGAGGAGATCTCTCAAAATTCTACAAATACCACTAAGGACTCGACCATGACACTGAGGAGTGCAAACTCCGTAAAGAATAAATCGAATGATTCACTCATCTAGGAATGATTAATCAATTCTACTTACAAAGGAAGAACCATCACCCCCCCATCGAAGTCTAACGAGTTCCAGCATTGTTATCGGAGAACCCCCAACTAAGATAGGTCGAATCCTAGTCGACGATGAAATCACAGTCAACGTGTTATTCCTCTTACCACTGCTACACCTCAATTTAACAAGCGACATCATCGAGATGAAGTTCGTCCGCGCACACATATCAGACAACTTTCCGGTACTAGTCCTCGGAACCACAGTTCTTCCAGTCACTCTAGGGGAGATACCCGAATAAGTGACCCGCGATGTGCAATTTACTGTCATTCAAGCAGATTCTGACTATGCCGCCATACTTCAGCAATCACTCTTAAATGCTTTCCATACTAGTGCATACCACTATCATTCCCTTCAAAGACCCACTTGGAGAAAAGCTTGGAAACAGTCAACAACGCCCTACTATATTCCATCTTGTTAGTCTCTGTCCTTAACTATTTCACTTTTTCTTTATGTCATACAAACAACACTAACTTTTAAAAGTCACAAGCATATGTTTGTGCACGAACTCTAATTTTCAGTTAATGCAATTTGTTTGTTTACTTCTAATTCGATTGTCGTAGGAACGCTCGAAGCTTGTTAACTCAACCGCTCACCGTGCACATCATGGTAGTTCTTGTTGCCCCTGATCGAAGGTTCGCCCTTCTCCATGGCATAAGGGCACACTGTCGGGGCCTTGCTCCAACGACCTCTTACTACTCCGGATCGAAGGTTTTCCTTTCTCCCCAACGGTAGGTCACGGTGACGCCCGGGCAAGCCCCCCTCGCATGCGCCAAACAGCTAGTATTGTCTACCCCTCGCCGTCTCTAGGGCCTTACCCCAATGACCTCTCACTGCCCCAGTTTTAAGGTTCGCCCTTCTCCCCCTTGGTTGGTCACAGTGACGCCAGGGCAAGCCCCCCCCCCCCCCCCCCCCCCCGCGTCCGCCAAACAACTAATCGAGTCTACCCTTTGTCGTCTATGGGGCCTTACCCTAGTGACCTATCACTGTCAGGGATCGAAGATTTGCCCTTCTCTAAGACATTGTCTGGGCCTGCCCCCTCGCGATTGCTCAGGTTCAAAGGTTTGCCCTTTACCACCACGATCAATGAGACCCCCCCCCCCCAATTCGAATATCTCGACCTCTACTTGGCTAGAAGGGCGGCGCGCCCTTTGCCTTGGTAGTAAATTAAGATGTCATCGGGCCTCATCCTTCTACCGCCAACCGATCAACAACATACCCTAGCTCGTCGCTCTAGCTTGTTTCAACCTGGCTATAAGGGTTCGCCCTAATAAAAAGATTACGATATCGCATGGGTTTCGTCCTCTAGACTCTAACATCAAAAAAGGAGATCATAATCATGCGCAAAGCAACGGTGATAGCACCACATAAACTCAATCAATCAAAACAAGGCTTAATGCTAAAGAAATATTCAAACATAGATGTGATAAAAAAGAGTGTTTAAAGTAGCGCTAAAAAAAGTTGTCTTAAAGTACGTGCATAATAAGCTCGGATACAAAAACAATTCTGCCACATGACAACATGAATATACAAATACAAATAACGTCAAAAGCACTAGCAAAGTTACAAAAGCGAGCCCACTACTCGCCTACTACATCAACTTCTGAGTCAGAACCCGAGCCTTCGTCCTCAGAAAGATCATCGAAGTCAAGGCCAAAAACATCACATTTGAGCCTCCGGGTCACCATCTGAAGACTCTTCAACAATCCGCGCCTAAGACAAATCTCCCGAACATCCTCAATTTATGGCTCAACCTCTCTGGTCTAAATCTTCTCTCGGACCTCTTCAAAAAACAAGCAGCGATCCCGCAAGAAGTCAGGAGAGACCATGTACTCGACAAGTCATACTGCCTTCAGCTCTACGACCAGCTATTGAGAAGAAAGACGCTACACCTCGGCCTTCGAAGCCCCGAGCTCAGTCTCCAAGCGATCCACATCTTCCTGTGCGCCTTCTAGTAGCCGCATCGCTTCCTTCGTGGAAGACTTTTCTACTCGAAGCTCTGCTTGCAGCCCCTCCGCCTCCGTCTTCAACTCCGACTTAGTTTGCACGAAGCGAGATATGTCACGATCCCGCCTCCCTCTCAAATCGGAAAGGGAGCTCTCTGCTCCCCAATACTTCTCCTGAGGAGCCATATATTCGTCCTTCAGATTCACGCAGTGGCCATTCCATGTGATTGCCATGTTGACACGAGCCTCAATCTGCAATAAGGAAAAAAAGTCAGATACAAACAAAACAAGAGGAATTATTTTACTCACCACGTTATTCAACGCCTCTAAAGGTGAAGCTACACACTTTCCTTTCACTGCCACCTTTGAGTACATGCTTCCTCTTTCTTCACGAACCAGCGGAATAGCTACAACGCTCTCAGGATCAGTAGAAAGTCCTCAAAACAACAATCATTTCTCCTCCACAAACAAGGAGATACTAAAAGACGTCCCCCATCTCATTAGGCTTTATGAACCCCCAACATCAGAGTAAATTTTCCCTCACGCTCCTTTAGAGGATGACAATGATTGAGCGATATCCAAAGCTCTGGCAAGCCCCAAAAATTTTAAACATATCTGAATAGAGTATTTTTCACGGCGTTGATGTAAGACCCCCCCCCATCCCAGAACAAAAGACACGACTCGAGGGGAGTCTTATGCCCAGAAGAGCCATCTTGCGGTAGAGCTAGCACTCGAGCTAGCCTGTACTACAAGACGACTATTCTGTCGGTCTTTACCAATATCAATCATGTCAACCCAATCAGAATAAAATCAGAAGTCAAAATCCACACAAAGCATATAACTAGTCCAAAAGTACAATAAATAAAGAAGCTTCGTCAAGCTTACAAATTATCCGAGTACGAATAAACTTGCCCAAAAGGGGCTACATCAAAAAGTCTCTCAAAACTCACATCTGTCACCGACGGTAATGACCGTACCGTCCCTTCAGGCCCTGTCGTCCTGGCCTGGCTGTCTTGCTGCAAAACCTACTGCCGCTCCGTATGCGGGGTTTCCTCCTAAAAAGGAAGACGTAGCATCCGTTAGTCATAACGACTAAGTGACTATCACATCCACTTCCCCGGTGACTCCTCGACACCGGGCAGAGAAAGAAACAGGGTACAATATATATGTATATAAAGCTATAGTACAAACAAGTGGTATAGAGTGATTAGTAAACAATGTATGTATATAGCAGCACAATAAATGAGCAAACTAATTGCAAAGTGCTTCTAGTCAGAAAAAAACTGCCAACAACAGTTATATCATCTACAACAGAGTATGAAAGAGTAAAGCTACAACAAAAAGTAACTCAACTTATATGAATGTCATACAAACATATAAGTTGAGGATTGACTCAACAGTAAAGTAACTCATCGTATAAGATTGCCCATACAAACTTATACGATGAGGATCTTGTGTATGTGATGTAATACAATGTCATGAATACTATGCAATGACTCACTCATGATCACGCACAAGAAATTGCTGTGTCAACACTGACTCTTAGTTCCTACTATTCGAGTAGGTAGCTAACCTCTCAGGCGTCATCTGTCGTGGCCAGACAGTGATAGTAGAGCGGGCATCTCCACTACTCGACTGGTCTCCACACTACCTGGCCTAGGCCTCTGTATGCCTCAATGCTAAGAACACAACAACGGAGCTCACACGCGTACTACGGCTCAGCGGGAGTCTCGGGTAGATGTGCACCGAGAACCAAGCCCCGAACTGGCCAAGATGTGACCCTAAAGGAGCCTCGGAAAAAGCACGAGGACCAAGCTCAACCGTTCACCTAGCTCGGAAGGAGCCCCGGGAATGAGCACCGAGGACCAAGCCGAACCACCCAAGGTCTAACCGTCAACTCCCGTCGGTGTGACGACTGGAGAGCCTGTAGACCTACCACACCATCCTTAACCAGGATTACGACACCACGTGTCGACTCACACCGCATGCAATCTCACATTTCGAGCTCAACAGCTCACAAGGGCTCCTTACCGAGTCCCTTATAAACACAATCGATCAAGTGCGGCAAACACTCACGCACTATCAACCCTTCCACATATTCGTTCACTAACCTTATTCAATCCTCTTCCAAACAATATTCATCATCTTGCTGATTCACATATCTAGTTTGTTTATACAATCCAACTCGCCTACCCACTAGTTCACCTAGGGATCTATCAACCAAATCATCTCAAACTAGTACGTTTCACTTCGTCATTTAAATATAAAGGATCAATCCAACTACTCACAACAAACTTCACGCTAACTATCCACAATCTCTCTAATAGTTCTAAATTAGGTTTACATAACCAAAAGAACAAAGCATGCATGAATTGTATAGAGTGCAGAACTTCAAACAAGGATTTCTGATGCTACAGGAATCCGGTGAAAGTGTTTAACCCCTCGTTGGAAAGGTATTTCCAATAGCTACGAATTTCATGTTTAGTCGGAGGGCCAAATTTGGCCGTATCACGCTTGAAATCGACTTCAAAGTCTGTCACGTACAGATTACAGATTCTGCACATTTATACTATCAGCCATCAAATTCGATGAAGCTTTCCCGTGGCTACATACTTTGTACGAAGACGTGTAATCACTCGTTGGAAAGGTATTTCCATGGGCTACGACTTTCGTGTTTAGTCGAAAGCCCATATCATGTCGTTTCATATATAAAAATGGCCATGAAGATCGCTGCACGCAAAAAACAGATTTCTATGCGCATCTTAAGACGGAACGAACGTCATCGGTCCGTTTTCCTCCTCTAGCCGATCTTACTAAATCACAATTAGAAATTCCTCCTCCCTTATTCACCCTCATAAGGTCATTTCTCTTCACGAGACCATCCCCCATCTTCACATTGAAGGAAGGAGAGGTTGAAGATGACTAAACCCTAGAACACAAATCCTAGCATGACCTCTTTCTAGAAATCTTCATCTCACACATCAAGACTCTTTTGAGTCGATATCTCGCATAAGAATAACTAGAGATCTAGCACCAAGGAAGAGGGGAGGAAGCTCACCTCGATTCCGGTGTTTCCACCATTTTCGGCCATGGATCTCGTCACCCTTCGCGACGATATCTTCTTCTCCTCGGCGGTGGTGGTTCTTCACGGGATGAAGATTGCTCCAGCACCAGTATCTCCACAGAAAAGGCTTGGTAAGAGGATGAAAAACGGCCAATGTTTCAGAAATCCTATATATATAGGACCAACACGGGTAGAGACACGCCCGTGTCCCTACCCGTGTCCTGCTCGGGTGAAGCGTCGTCGATGGTTAAAGTGTCGTTTGGATACCAACACCGGTAAGGACACGCCCATGTCAACTACCCATATCACCCAACACGGCAGTGTTCATGCCCGTGTTCTACCCGTGTCCTGCTCGGGAGACACGGTCGGCTTCCCGGAGATATGCACACGGGTAAGGACACGCTCGTATCTCTACCCGTGTCCTGCTATGGAAACTCTTGGACACATTGTACATGGGTAGGGACACGCCGTGTCTCTACCCGTGTCCTGCTCGGGACACACGACCGACGATGTCAGTTACACACATGGGTAGGGACACACCCGTTCCTTTACCCGTGTCCACATATACACGGGTAGGGACACGCCCGTGTCACTACCTGTGTCCTTCTCTGGAAACTCCACGAATTTCCAACCCAGGTACCAGAGCACCACACGGGTATGGACACGCCCGTGTCACTACCAGTGTCCTACTCTGGACCGACTTCTCTTCCCTTACACAAGTGTAAGCCTAGCTTCCAGCACTCCCTGATCCCAAATCGTCTCTCCTGACTCAAAAGCGCGCACGAGGGGCCTAGCGCGAATTGGGACGTTACAGTTGATCCGTCAGACTCCCAAAATAAAGTTAGCATTTATTGTTTTGAATCTCAATACGTCTGCCGCCATCAACTTGAATCTCACACCATTCTATGAACAGGTTCAAGGAGAACCTTGAGCCATGCTCCCTAAAGAACACGACCGACCCAAAATGCGTGTCATCCCGGAGGAGTAAATTAGGACACTGGAATGCCGCTTAACTTTAAAATCTAAACCAACTCTTCGCACGACGGAAGACGGAACCCGGATCTTAGAGTTGTTTCACACAACGTCAACTAACCCTTTGGAGGTCCTGAACTTGATTTTCAACCTCCGGTATCCTTTTCTTCAACTCGACAAGTAACCCAAACCATTTTCTCCAAATTATAATTTGCTCAGCGGCAAGCGAAGAGCGCATCCGCATTGGCCGACCCTGCGCAGAACGCCTCGATACCTGGAAAGAAAAAACATGATGAAATTCGCGTGAGAAAGATGTCATAAATGGTAGAGAGCACGTACGTACAACGAGAAGAACCACCCCCAGAAACGTGCATGACATACTAAGGGACCGCAAGCACACGACAAACAACCCACACGCACATGACCTTACCCTGCACGTGCACGCGCACAAAGAGCGCACGTGAACGCGCCCCACATGCGCTTCCCCGCAAAGAGCGCGCAGGAAAGCCCATGCGCGCGCATAGCGCACAAGAGCATTTGCTCTCCGTGGGTTCGCTTGCCGCGCCCGTGCCCGCAATGCGCGGGTCCTCCCTACTCACACGAGTCTTGTCCGTGTTTTGCTCCTGCACGCGCCTCACCTTTGTGTTTTGTCCACCTCCACTCGTGCTTTCCGACATCTCTCTGTTTGCCTCCGTCATAGATGTCGCAACTTGGATCCACACAAAAGTCCATGCTCTTCTCCCGCTCTAGCTCTGAATTTTAAGGATTTGGGGCAAATGATTGGGTCTTGTCCAATCTATAAGATAACCAGTATGCAATTATCCAGATTTCCATAACTCCCACTAATTTAGTGGGGGGTTATGTGAGTAACCACGGCACGATCGATCAGTGCGCAACCCGCACACACGATCTCACCACGCACACAAACAACCGTCTGCGCCCGGCCAAAACGGTCGGCCGATATAGCCCCCGACAACCAGTCCCTCCCGGGCAAATGTGCTCGCGGTTGGCCTCGCGACCGGCTGTGTCTGCGCCTCGCTCCCACCGCCACCGTCGGCCTCCTAGACTGGAAGGCGTAGTCGACCACGGACCCTCTTGCGGCCACAAGACCGTGGCCGCTGCGGACGCAGGGCCCGATCAGCAATGCGCCCGACCTCCTCGACCGACGCGTGTGGTCGGTCGCTGCTGCACCCAACAACTGCAAGCCCGCGATCGCAAAGAGCAGTCGGTGCCGAGGCCGCAAGGCATGGCTTGCAACGCCAGGCCTGCCTGGCTGGCGTGCGTGGGCGGTCGTGGCCATGCCTCATGGCCGTGAGCCCCACCACGAGGAGCGGGGGACGTCGTGGCCGAAAGGCGCGGTCGGCGCCCCGCCCGACCACCCCGTCTAGCACACCCAGCAGTCGGCCACCGCCGAGGGTTCGTCGCCCTGGAGCCTCCTTCGGCTGCCCTTCTCCGCCGTCCGATCATCCCCCTTTGATCGTCACCGCCTGTTTTGCGGGTAACTACCCGCATAACCATCAACGTTGGCCGCGTGGCCACTATCGTGGGTGGGTGCAAATAATAAAAATAATTTTGGCATGTGCATAAGAAAATTATAAAAATAATACGGGTCGTGAACTATGCTAAATGCGGTCTACAGTTACTAATTTAAGTGATCATGGTTTGCTGGATAACCGCGTAACCACCACAATCATTATTGGAGCCTATAAATAGGACCTCAGACTCACTCTCAATTTTAACTTTCTCCTCCTCCTCCTATAGGACAGAGCTTCGCTGAATTTCTCCTACGAGCCTCCTCCTCCTTCCGTGCACTTTAAGAATTTGGCTTAGTCCACGACGTTCTTGGGAGCAAGGTGTTCTACCGATCTCCCCTGAATTTCTACTACGTGCAAGGCGTATCGTTAGCCTTCCTCCACAATTCTCCCACGAGCTACCCTCCAAAGTCGCGCGTCCGGACAACGACAGAGAACGGTCTACACCGCCAGCAAGAGACAAACATTGAGCTTTGTGAGAGCAGCGGCCTGTCGCATACACTCTTCAAACAATCTACACACACACTCTCTCTCTCTCGCCCAAAAATTGTAACGAGCAGCGGCTTGTCACACTCAAATTCCTTTAAAGCCCTGTAAACAACTGAAAATAGTGAGGTTTGTTTGGCACCGAACCAGTCACATGATTTTTTACTCAATATGCGGGGTTTCCACGTAAAAAAATATGCTTATCCACCCCTCTACCTACTCCGCGACTGTTTCCACGCTCGACCGCTCTACAGGAAAATACAACCAGATTTAGTCTTTATTTGTTTAAGCATTTTTAGCCAGTGTTTTCGGCAAACGCTACTGGACAACGGCTAATCAAATGGGGGGGCGTCTCCATTTGCTCCATTTGCGCCCGCAATAAGGAGGAAAAGACCCCCCCCCACCCCGTTTCGATCCCCACCTCCCCTCTTCTAGTCCCAAGCTCCCTTTCCAGCCGCCGCCTGCTCCCGCCATCACCTAATCAAACAAAGCATTAGTCTGATCTACCAAGAGTCTCGAGGCCATAATAATTAGGATTGTTTAGCTGATCTTTATTCAGTTTTCGATGACTATTCATTCATTTAACATATGAGGGAAAATTATTGCATGTAAATGAAATGACAGAAATTTAGGCCTAATTTGGTTAAGCTTATCTGTCTGGTTCGTTTTGGCGAAACGGAGACCGCGCTTGTTTTGTTGTTTGTTTTTCCGCATTCCTTTTCCGCCCGCTCCGCGTTTCTCCCCGTTCAAAATGTCGCGTGACGAAACTCTGCACAACACCTCCGGTTTATAAAGTTTTGCGGAGGAGCAGGCGAATCACGCTAGGGCAAGGCCCGTCTCTCCTGATCGACTCTTCTGCTTCGATTTTCAGACGGCAAGTCTCTCCCGATCGAAAATCGATTCTCTAGCGGCTTCTCTCCGGCGGCAAAAACATCTTCGAGTCTTCTCTCTGGCGGCTCCGTCTCTCCCGATCAAAAATCATTCTCCGACGGCTTCTGGCGGCTTTCTCGGCCATCTCCTTCGCATCATTCTCCGGCAGATTCTATCCTTTGGGTCTCCGACGCTCTTGTCTCTGGTTGCTTCTCTCCTTCGCATCTCCGGCGGCTATATCCTTCCCGTCTCCTCCTACTGCAGCTTGCAGGTATACCGGTGTTGTATTTTTTTTCCTGACTGTTGTGCTGATTAATGATATGCATTTGGTAATATTTGTATGAATGTATTTGTGTAGATGAGTGTGTAATGTGATGTGTTTGTGCAGAGTGTTGAGTGTGTGTGTATGTGTTTGTGTGTGTGCAGGTTGTTGAGTGTTTGTGTTTGTGTGTGTGCAGGTTGTTGAGTGTTTGTGTGTGTGCATGGTGTACTTGTGTATTTGTTTGTGTGTATGTGATGTGTGTGTGTAAGTGCTGTGTATATGTGTTGTGTGTGTGCAGTGTATGTGTTGTGTGTGTGTATGTGCTGTGTGAGTGTGTTTATGTGTTGTGTGTGTGGTATGTATATGTTGTGTATGTGTGCTTCTGATGTGTGTGTGTGTATGTGTTGTTTTGTGTGTGTGTACATGTGTTGTGTGTGTGTATGTGTTGACTATTGCGTGTTGTGTGTGTGTGTGTATGTGTGTATGTACATGTGTTGTGTGTGTGTGTGTGTTGTGTGTGTTTGTGTGTTGTGTGTGTGTGTGTGTTGTGTGTGTGTGTTGTGTGTGTGTGTGTGTGGTGTGTGTGTATATGTGTAAGTGCTGTGTATATATGTTGCGCGTGTGTGTGTTATTGGTTATGTATGTGTGTGTATGAGTGTATGTGTTGTATGTGTGGAGTGTATGAGTGTATGTGTGGATGTGTCTTCGTGTGTTGTTTGTGTGTGGTTTGTGCATATGTGTCGAGTTGAGTGTGTGAGTGTTCATGTGTGTGTGTGTATATGTGTATGTATGTGTGTATGTACATGTGTTGTGTGTGTGTGTTGTGTGTGTTTGTGTTCATGTGTGTGTGTTGATGTGTGTGTGCATTGTGTTGTTTGGGTGTTGTTTGTTTGTGGTTTGTGCATATGTGCATATGTGTCGAGTTGAGTGTTCATGTGTGAGTGTTCATGTGTGTGTTCGTCTATGATAATGCATGTTTGATTATTTTTTTTCACTCATCCAGTTTACGTGTTATGGGTAAACATAAAGAAGGCGGTGTTAATGCCAATTAGGAGGTCGTTGACGTTTTGGTTTTCTGTGATCTTTGCTTGAAAGAAATTGAGTTGTGTAATTGCCCAACAACGCACTTTAGCAGGGATGGTTGGTCCAACCTAACCACAGGTTTCTTCACTCGTACGGGAAAGTCTTATGATCGTAATCAAATGAAGAATAAGTGGGATCAACTAAAAAAAGATTGGAAATTATGGCGAGAACTTAAGGGTCGTGAGACAGGTCTGGGCTGGGATCCAATACGCAAAACAATTGCTGCTTCATGTGTGTGTTCATCTTTTCCGGGATATTCCCCCCCAAATTCTGAATGATTCTCGATACATGCCGTTCTTTAAAAACTGTATTGGGGCTATTGATGGGACTCATGTTGATGCTCGTGTTCCTGCTGATCAACAAGTTTCGTACATTGTCCGTCATGGGACAACGACACAGAATGTTATGGCGGTTTGTGATTCAATATGTGTTTCACATTAATACTTGCGGGTTGGGAAAGATCTACCCATGACAGCCGTATTTTTCACCGTGCCCTTATGGATCCAAGTTATAATTTTCCGTATCCTCCATCAGGTGAGACTTGTATTTCTTAAGATTTCAGTAGTTTTTAATTACTTTGTTTGACATAAATTAAATTTAAAACTTGTAGGCAAATATTATGTCGTTGATGCGGGATACCCTCTCCAACGTGGTTTCTTGAAACCGTATTCAGGGACACGATATCATTTACCAGATTTCAGAAGGGGCAACATGCCTATACAAGGACATCGGGAAATATTCAATCGGGCACACTCATCATTACGAAGTGTTATAGAACGATCATTCGGAGTTTGGAAAAAAAAATGGAAGATACTTAGGGATATGCCGCCTTATAGTTTGGCAAAGCAAAGAGACATTGTGATTGGAACAATGACTTTGCATAATTATATTCGCAGACACCCATCCCGCTCAGACGGTCATTTTTAGGCTTGTGATCTTGACGAGCTTTTCATTTACCCGGTGGGCCGTCAAAGAAGATCAGGGTAAAATGATGAAAGCTCGGTGGAGATCATGCTAGAGGAATTCGAGTTGGTGTTGAGGAGATGTCGACGTTGCGTGACTCGATTGCCGAACAACTACATGGTCCTTGAACGTACTTGAGGTATCTGCGTATTCAACATATGTATTCCATGTTTTGGATATTTTGATATTTGCATGTATTTGGATATTTGTATGTATGTTGTCATGTTGCATACCTCGATGTACATATATTTTCTGTAATTTATATAGATTGGAACAAAAAAATTTGTATATTTTTTTTATAAAACGCCACCGCTGTATTGGCAAACGGTTCTCTGTTTCGAACAGCTCTACAAACACAGACTACCCAAACAATTCTCCATTTCCACCAACCAGTTTCCAACAGTTCCATTTACAAACCTCAATTTACAACAACTCCTTTTACAATCGCAGCCGCTAAACCAAATGAAACCTTAGGCATCATTTGGTTCGGCGATGGCGGGTCGATCCGGTGGGTCGAAACGGAGTGTTCGAATCAGAGGGGGGAGATGGCTGCTCCAAACGGAGCTTTTGGGCGTTTCTCAAGGCGGGCGGGTGGAAACGGAACAAACGTCGCCGGAGGTTCATTTGTTTACCCTCCTTACGACAGCGTTTGCCCAAAACGGATTAGCGAAACGCCCAAACAAATAGAGCCTTAATATATATAAATAATTTAGGGTATTGTTATTCATATCCCATATTTGGATATTCATACCCAAATATTTCTAAATATTTGCCTTTTTTTCTCATCCTCCTCCTTGATATTTGTACCCAGAAATCCCTCTTCTTTCTCCTCCCGTGAGCAGCCCGTCGGCCCTAACCCCCGTCTCTTGCGAATCCCGACGGCGCGACACCGATCGACCGCCCTTCCGCCGGCGCGACACCGACCCTGACTCCTCCCACGCCGGCGTGACACCGGGTGCCCGGTTGGTGGTGCGACTTCAGCCCTCTCCCTCCGATTTGTTGCTCCCGCTCCCCTCCATCGCCATCCTGCAAGTTCTGGTTCTCTCTCTCTCACCCTCCATCGTCATTCCTGCAAAGTATTTGTGTGTGTCTCTCTCTCTCCCTCCATCGCCATTCCTGCAAAGTATTTGTGTGTGTGTGTCTTTCTCTCTCTCTCTCTCTCTCTCTCACCGAAGCAGGCTGGAAGTTTCATATAATCAAACTCATATTCAACCAAAAAAGCTTAATCCCATAAATAAAGGCTAATTGCTTGGTATATAAGCACCAACAAATCCTTCACCTATTAAATATTGAAAAGCTTATGTTGCTGCAAGCCTTAGCAGAAACATTGGAGTGTTAACACTAGAAATATCTAGTAATGATGATTTGTTGAGCATGACAAGTTGTATTACCGACCACTGTAGTGATGATTTGTTATTTTTTTGGCAGATTTTTGGCTATGGCAGAGTGTTGAAGTTGGAGCTAGCTAGAGCAGATTTTCCCTATCGGGTGACCTTTATGTTTTGTTTTCATGTTGGTTAACTAGTGGGTCATTTTGCACTCAAACCATTTAGTGCATGTTTTAATAGTTTGAAGAAGTTCATGGACTATTACAAGTCCACCAAAAGAGAGTCATCACATTTCGAGCATGTTTTGAGCGAAAAACAAGAGACATCGAAGATTAAAACTACAAAGTTGACAAAGAAATTTAGAAGCACAAGGAGTGAGTTTCTTTAAAATGTGCGTAATCAAATGCCACCTAGTGCGCAATCACATCTCCTTGACGCTAATTTAAATAAACTTATTGCATAAAATATATTTATTGTTTTAAATTTACAATACTAATTTAAGTCAATTGTTCTTGTAGGTGGAGTTCATTTTGACAGAACATGATATTTTGATGCTGAGAAAAATTTGATGTCACTTTAACTTTTACTTATGAAGATAAATATGTTCTAAACAATTTTCATTTTCATAATTTTTGTTTTTTTAAACTGCATGGAAACATTAGATTTTTTGGGGAGTTGAATAGCTATGCTATCCATTTACAAAAATATGACATCGAAATTTAAGTTTCTTAAGATTTTATGTATGAGTATAAATATCAATTATGAATACAATTATCTTATTTGGGTACAAATATCAATAAGTTACAAATATCCATTTATGAGGTACCCATAATTTAATATATTATAAAAATAATATCAGCAGTAGCGCTCGGCACTTTCCCGTTCCACCTCGAACGGCAGATCAATCGGTCTGTAAACGCACAGATCTAATAAGCTACTGCCGGCTAACTTGCCGCCGATGATCCCCTCGATCGCCGGCGGCACCAACGGCACCAACGGCGTAGAAGATGACGATGATTTCGGAGATTTCGTGTTCTCCACCCCATCCCCATCTCACGCCCCTTCTTTGCGCGCGGCTATCACGGCCGTCGACGAAGATTGGGGTGATTTCTACGCCAGTCCGCTCGGATCCTCGGGTTCCCAAACCCATTCCTCTTTGCCTTTGTCACCTCCGTTTGATCCGTTCTCCGGTGCGTCCCTCCGTCATCCGTCGCCGCCGGGGTCTTCTCAGCTGAGTGGTAAGGTGTGGGAAAAGCCCAAGGGCGCGATTCCGCTGTCCATCTTCGGTGAGGAAGACGCAGAGGAGCCAGAGCCGCTAGAGCGTCCTGGAGTTTTTGAGAATGGATTTGCTTCCTATTCCTTCTCGAGTCACTCTTCCCGGGATCCGACAAGGAAATTGAATGATCTATTTGAAAGCCTATATGGTGAGGCTGGTTCAGGAAAGGAGCAGGAGGATGATTTCGATGAGGGAAGTTGGGAATTCAAGGATGCCTTCTCAGCTTATACTGGACCCAAGGTGGAGCTCCTATAAATTACTGGTAAAAAATTTCAAGCTCTTAAGTCGATTAATTGAACTTGATTGATATTTTTATGTCAAGCTGATGGATGGGGAAGATGATTCCTTATCTGGGCTGAAAATGGCGGTTTCTGCAAATGAAAATGGTGGGAATCAGGTGAACAATCATTTCTTCTTTCCTACTTGTGATCCAGTATTTTATTCTTGCAACATATGTAAAATACATAACACCATTCTTTAGTTTATTTTTGATGGATTTGCAGATGTTTATACATAAAAAAACTGTTTCAAATTACTCAGCCAGGCATTATTGTGTTGGTGCGCGATGGTGTCTGTGTTTGTGGGCAAATGTCTGCTAGAATGTGCTTGCGAATGAATATTAATTATCTTTAGATGTGTTGAGGGTTTATCAGTTCCTAAAGATCTATCTAATAAGTGAGCTATCGCAAGACAACTTGAAGTGTACATCTGTATATATAATTTAGACTCAGAATAGACAAACAATTGAGTTATTACGTTCTGCAGGCCCCGCTAAGCCTTTTGGGAAGGAGCGGGAATTGCTCTTTGCTAATCTCTTACGCACGGCTTGTGGAGAGTGGTTGCGAGGTACTCTCCGTCATCTTATAAGGGAGAGGCTTTGTTGAGAGAATATGAGCGATGGAGATAGTAACTGGATGACTAGCAGGAAGGAGCTTGATGCTGCTTCCTTACTCACCTGCTTTTTCTTCCACTCATATAGCTGCACAAGTTTATTTTTTAATGCTTTTCAATGCTTATAGATATGAAATATGAAGGGCTGAAGGAATGAAAGGGGATCCTTTGGAGACTTTGTCCCTTTGGAGGGCCTGAAGTTTTAATAGCATCCCATACTTTATCTTTGCAAAACACAATTGATGTACAAAAGGAAGAATTTTTTTATATCTTGAAAAGCAGTATAGTGCAATTCTATCTTCAAACTGTCGATCGTACATAGGATGTGTGTAATAGATGGAACTTTAATACAATTGTAAATTTGTCATGAGAGACAGATGAGTATAGATAATTTGATCTTGCCCCATGTCATAAGTGGATTTAAATCCACTCCTATAGGATTTTTTTTCTAAATTCGAGAGAGAAAATAATCTATTTATTTTAGATATGTTAAATTCCACCTATCTATTCCCTTTCTCTAGGAAGCGTCCTGTTTTTTCTTCCCTCAATTTTCTAATATTTCTTATTGTTCCACTCTATTGTTTGATGCACAACTTTGACAATTTTTTTAATTAGATCGGGCAAGAGCATATTGAGGTCACGGGTTTGATTCCTGTAAGAAACCTCTTGCAAAAATATATGGAAAGGTTTGCCTACATTTCACCCTTGTGGTGGGACCCTTCCCCGGGCCCTCGCAGCACGGGGATGCCTTTGTGCACCGAGCTACTCTTTTTTAGATCAGGCAAGAGCATATTGTAACATTCCTTCTTAAATGTTGATGCACAATTGGTTGATTCTCTTGGGGCCCGTTCGGATCGCAGGAATTGGAATTGGTTTGGAATTGTTTTTTTTTCTCATGACTGCATGTTCTGACCAAGGTTGTCAGGATCGCGATCCAGATCTTAGAATCTTACGATCCAGATTTTGTAAAGCGATCCTCGATCCGACCCTACTATCAGATTCGATCTTACCTCGAAACGATCTCATCTAGGATCTCGATCCTGGCAACCTTAGTTCTGGCGACAATGACAGTTTGACGTTGGAGTCTGGAGTCATTCAAGACGAAGTTATTGCAACAAAACCCAGTGATGAAGGGAATTATTCCTTTATGATATCTCGAAAAATGCAGAGGTTGACAAAAAAAGGAATATAATGCCACATTAATCAACTTCAGATAGTGTATCGACAATTAATTATGATAAGTTTGTTGAAAACACATCATATATCTGAAGTAGGAAAACATGTCCGAGCCTCGACGAGTTCGGTCGATGACGACAAGATTGGGTGACTACGCGTGACCGGGCAGCGACGACAAGATCAGGTGACGACGGTGAGATCAGACGATGACAGAGAGATTACAACGACAAGATCGGGCGACAACGACGCGACTGGGCGACGGTGGGGAGATCAGGCAACGACGGCGAGATCGGGCGACGACAGTTAGATCGGGTGATGACGGCGAGATCGTGCGACGACGACGAGATCGTGCGACGACGGCGAGATCGGGCGACTACGGTGAGATCGGGTGACGGTCGCGAGATCGGGCGACGACCGCGAGATCGGGCTACGACTGCGAGATCGGGCGACGTTGTCGAGATTAGGCAACGACGACGAGATTGGGTGGCAACGACGAGATCAGGTGACGACGACGAGATCGAGCGTTGACAGAGAGATCAGGTGACAACGACGAGATCAGGCGACAATGACGCGATTGAGCGACAACGGTGAGATCAAGAGACGACGAGATTGGGTGACGACTATGAGATTCGACGACGACGGCGAGATCAGACGACGCTGACGAGATCGGGCGACAATGACGAGATCGGGCGATGACGACGAGATCGGCCGATGACAACGAGATCGGGCGAAGGCGAGATCAGGCGACGAAGACGAGATCGGGCGATGACGGAGAGATCTGGCAACAACGGCAAGATTCAGCAACCACGACGAGATCAGACGACGACTGTGAGATCGGTCGACGATTACGAGATCGGGCGGCGACAGCGAGATCGGGCGACGACGGTGAGATCGGGCGGGGACGGCGAGATCGGGCGACGACGACGAGATCGGGCGACGACGACGAGATCGGGCGACGACGGCGAGATCGGGCGACGACGACAAGATCAGGCGACGACGACGAGATCGGGCGACGACGACGAGATCGGGCGACGACGACGAGATCGGGCGACGACGACGAGATCGGACGACGACGATTATAGTACAAAACTGAATTCTATGGAATAGCTGTCTTTATCCCTAATAATTAGCCATAATACAAAATTGAATTCCATGCAATTGGACCAATTCCAATTCCGCATGAATTTCTAACATCCGAACACTGGAATTGGAATTCTGCTACCCGAATTCCAATTCCCAATTCCAATTCCAGAGATCCGAGCGGGCCCCAAGGGATTGCAATGATCTTATATCTTGAGGGGTCTTTTATCTAGTATGACTTGGTTTTATTCACTTCATGAAGTATCTATTCGAGTAAAAAAAACTAATACAAACGATGATCTATTATAGAGAAGGAACAAAATGTTAGAATTTGTGTGCTGTTCTTAATTCCTAAACTATGCTACGTTATACAAAATTTAGTTGGAAAACCTGAGTTGATCTATTAATGCATGCAGTGGAATTCATTGAATTATCATATTTCACTATCTTATGGCCAATTCTTAATCAAAATTGACTCTTTAGCACTGATCAAAATTAGAACATTAATTATTTTTCACCTTTTCTAGACTTGTGAATTGGCTCCTAGGATTTGTAATGATTTTTTGTATGCATATCAGTCTCATGCAATTACTGCGCAGGGATGCTTTGTGCATCGGGCTGCTCATGAGTCTTATGCCTGAGAATGGAAGGAAGAGCGGCCGGCTGCTTGAATTGGAGTAGGGGGGTCGGTTTTGTACTCGAGAGGGTTGATCCATGTGAATGATGGAGAGAAATGAGGAGAAAGTGGATAAATGGGGGTGGGGAGTTAATTTAGGATTGAGGCCTAAATTTTAGGAAGTGGGGTGGGGATGCGGAGGTTGGGGGTAGTGGAAGGTAGTTATGATCAGGGGTCGATCCAGGAATTGTAATAAGGGGGGCCGAGACCGGATAAAAAACTTAGCTTCAACACTTGGATTTCCGGCTTCGGAACCGGGTGATCGAAAGAAGCAATTTCTTCTTTACTCAAACTTTCAATATCTTCAAATTGAACCTTTTATTCCTATTCATAGACAATGAGGTCATCATGGATGGTCATGATTCTCTGATCACGTCGATCCTCAAATTACATGAAATAAAAAAAATACAGAAAAAATCTTGGATCGGATCGCATAAAATGGATTGCTCTGATCGTCGTGTAGGCCGATGTGTGTCGCGACCCCCATCAATAACATTAACATAAGAAGTTTTGCCCCTGCAATGAAGTCAAAATTCTTTTTTAGTTTCTTAAAGATCAATGTGGTGATTCTGGTTAACAAAATCCTTTTTTTCTTCTAAGATGGATACATGTAAGTGATGTGAAACCCGGTGATCTTGTCGTTACACTTACCTTTTCTTCCTTCCATGCTGAAAATTTTCTGATTTTTTTTTTTAATTTGAATCTGTTACTTGATAAAGCCTAACATGATTCTACTTTGCATGAAAAGCCTGAAAATGAAATGGTCATAAATAACCTTAATATTTTCTACCTATCTTTAAATAATATAATCTATTTAATATAACCCTTCAAACTCTTTGCACAAGCCTATTTGTATTTTATTCCATAAATCTGATATTTCTATTGTAAAGGTTGATGCTAGCAGGTTAGAAAATGGTTGGAAAGGCATGGAGCAGTTTGAAACGAATAATCAGGAAAGAATACCTGGTCATACTTATCATACACATGAGAGACTCAAAGACAGGTCACTTGGTCGTAATAATTCTGTTACAGAGAAGTTCCATCATGAGTTACTACCCAGTTTTGGAAATGGGAATGTAAGCATTGGCATAAATGGATTCAAGCTTGAATTTCCAGAATACGCTATTAGAAATGGGTCTACAGAGGTATGCATCTTTTTCTCCTAGATAATATTTTGCTAAGATGTTAATTTTAAAACTGATTTACATGTCCATTTTGTTATGTGAAGAACAGAAGATTCAAGCTGATCAAGTAGTACTACAACCTCCTGCAAAAAGAGAGGTTAGATATTACTCTTTGTACTTATATGCTGTGTTCGCTATTAAAGATCGTCTCAGGGTATGATATAGTTGGGTATGCATTAGAATTGGAGGTGATAAAAAACTACATCAAGTGAAAATTGAATAAAACTGACAAAGCATTGAGCTTTTTAGCTATCAACATGTGAAGGTTTATAAAGCTTTGGATGATCTGGCTTTGCATGGATGGCTGCACATAAAAAGTATTCTATATTCAGTACTTACCTAAAGTGAAAATTTTGTGCTGCTCTAGATTTATTTTGCTCACATGTTTAGGATTATGGTGTAGGTGACAGAAGGGTGGGAACATGGAACAACTAGTTAGAAAGGAGGAGAGTGGAAACCTGGAAATCTTCTTGGATAGAGTTTCAATCGGAAGCTTATTAGAAAAAAGCCTCAATTTAAAATATTTTCCACTCCATATCCAAGTAGATATTTGAGATTATTAAATATCTTCAAAACTTTGATATCTTTGATGATCTTTAGATACATCTTTTGTATCTATCCAGACTTTTTTGAAATTTTTTGGGTCTTTTGAATCACATATATGAAATAATAAATCATATTAATCTTTTGTCTATGAAAATTACTTTATTCCATTAAGCTATTTTTCTCATTCTAAGTTGATGTTCATTTTTGTCCGAGTACTAATAGAAAATAGTGTTCTTCTATCCCTTGAATGCACATTTTGCTTTGTCAATGTTTTTATTGATCTATCCTGTCATCTTCCAATGATAGCTATTTATTACGTGTTAATTAGCAGGATTATTAGGAAACACAATTTCCTAGATCCAGTCTTTAAAAACGGTGCTTGGGTGATTGAATTTAAAGAAAGATGGAAATTAAGTTGCATGTCAGAATCTTAAATGTTCTTTACTCCAAACAGTTGCTTAAACCCAAAGGATGTGAACAAATCGCCATACATGATAAAGTGTTGTACCATTGAAAACACTTAAATCACAAGGGAGAATTGATATGCGGTAGAAGCCACTTGTGATCCTATTTAGGTGACTTCTAGAATCCCATTTTCCCTGCGTGTGCTTGTATAAAAACCCATTGACGAGGAAATCCACCATAGAGTTGTATTTGGCAAGAGTGTGATTCTCGAGTTCTAGTGTATCTTTCTTTGTGCAATCTCTTTTTTGTTCGCCCTCATTCTCCTTGTTATCAAACATACGGGTGCTCATCCATATTTGGAGTATTTGAAACTGTAGGAGTCGATACCATAGTTATAGTGGTGGATTGTCTTTCTAATAGAATAAGTGACGAGAAGGTCCACAGACACAATATAGCATTTGTATCATTTTGATGTGAATGATAGCTAAAAAAACATTTTGATGTGTGAAGATCAAATTTGCTTTGTGATTTTTATGAAGTGAACAAAACATACAAAACCAATTATTTTCAAAGGAAAATTCTTACTAATTCCTAAAGTATCAAGAGGAGTATCACAATCGACAACACCAATTGTCATACCATTAACTTGATAAGTTGTAGTAAACACAATATCGCCCAATAATGTTTGTGAAGGTGCATGTTATGAATCCTCATAACGACCGGTTCGCGGGACAAACATACCAGAGACGGCAAAAGGATTCGACATTAAGCGGGGCTGAACCATCCGTTTCATCCCTCCCTAATTAAACAAGAAGGCGGCTGGGTGTTGAACCAGACAGGTTCAACCCCTATGAGGGGGGGGGGGGGGCGATCCCTCCTTAGCCCGAGGGGTATAAATACCACTAGGGTTTCTTGGCGATGGACAAACAAGTATTCTCAGGTATTCCTTCTTTCCTCTCTCAAACCCTAGATCTCTCTCTCTCCCAAATCTCTTCTTGTTCCTAACATTTGGTATCAGAGGTTTACGATTCACCACCATGGTGACCCATTCTCAGGAAGAATCCAATCGACTAGCAACCCTAGAAGAAAACTACACTGGGCTGTCCGACACAGTGGCGGCCATCGAAGAAAAATTGAGGGATCAGAGAAGCGATTGGAAGAACGACTAGATTCGCGTATGGCGCAAAACATCAAGGGCAAAGCAATAGCCACCGACGTAACCAGCTGGATCCTGATCCCGATCCCACCTCCAGCAGCGGGATCCAAAGACCCGTTCGGCCCGTTTGCACCTAGCGATGGCCACGATTGGATGAGCTGCGTCCGTAGGGGGCTCGACATTGACAACGGAAGGGCTGGAGGCTCACACCGGCAACCCGCCTGGAGCGATGCGTCGTAGAACGGCGGTATTGACGACGACGACTTGGATTTCCCCCCTATGGCAGAGACACACGCCCCTTTGGCTTCGATTGGACACAGGAGGCATGCCCGGATGTCCGACCCGGGGTATACCCACAGTGGCGGAACTAGAAAAAATTTGTCCAACCCAGACACTAATTTAAATTTAAATTCAAATAATTTTACCAATGGCAAGATATCAAAATAAATATCAACACTTGCATGAATGATTGAAATTATATGTAAATAAAATTAATTGCAGAAAACTGGGTTAATAGATAGTTTGCTTCAAATTAACTTAGATCCTATAAAATTAACTAAGATCCTATCAAATTTAAAGAATAGATGCTCGTCATCAAACTCGTCAAAGGATCTCCTTGATTTCTTATTTGGTTAAAACTTGAGTTTACTCTATCTGAAATATATTATGTATTTCAGTATTTTGAATATGAAAGTCATATTATAATTACTATTTGCTGTCTAACAAAAAATCTTTCAGATCATACATATCCTGATATACAGGCACACAAGAAGCTATAAATGAGACGTACATGCAATAAGAAGCTATGTAAGAACTAATATCCTGCTACGTTGCTACCCATGAATTGATCTTTGCTGCATCATTTAAAAAAAAAGATTTATAACAAGTTTCTATTGAATCTATCACAAATACTAAATGTCTGCGAGCACTTATATTGGCTCAACGACAAACTCATCTACAGATTCCTACCTTGGTTTTCGTCTTTCTGATGAGTAATGTAGTTGAAGGAGGAAGGAATCTGATTTATAACTAGCTGATTTAATTTCTACTTATAAACAAATACTAAAAGTTTGAAATACCTCTACTATCTGGGCTTGAGAGTAGCAGAGACACTTGAAATCGACGGCAAAACTTCAAATCGGGCTAAAGTAGACCACAAAAGCTTCAAATCGACAGAGACTGAGCTTCAGAGGGTGCTGGGTGCGGCCGACGTCTGAGAACTTGAAATCAACGTCGAGTCAGCGAGCTGCGACGGTGAAGGAATCGAGCGGAATTGACGAACGGAGAATCGGGCGGTCTTGAGGTCCTTGATGAACAGAGTGATCAAAGGGGCGGAGATGCCAGAGAGTCGAGTAGAAAATTTAGGTTTTCACTTTTCTGGGAAAGACCAAAGGCTGAACCGGTAGATTTGGGAAACACGCGAAGGCGGAAGGCGGAAGGCGGAAGGCGGAAGGCGGAAGGCGGAAGGCGGAAGGCGGAAGGCGGAAGGCGGAAGGCGGAAGGCGGAAGGCGGAAGGCGGAAGGCGGAAGGCGGAAGGCGGAAGGCGGAAGGCGGAAGGCGGAAGGCGGAAGGCGGAAGGCGGAAAGGGATTTTTCCTATTTGGGAAAGATGTGATTTGTCAAAGACGAAAAAAATTAATATTGTTTGGACCGCGAAAACGCAAAATTGAAACTCTTATCACACTAAATATTGTTTGGGGTTGAACCAAGTTGAATGTACATGGACCTAAACCCACTATATCTATTGTTTTTTCTGAAAATTTCGACCCGTCAGGATGGACTCCTGTCCATACCCATGATGGTCAGGACAAGCCGACAACGACAGAGGGGGCGGGTGGGAGAATAGACCTCTGCCGGGGACCGAAACTCCCTACGGGGAGAATTGGGGATACCCAAATGGTGGCACCGAATGACGACGACCGCCAGGACTCGTGCAAGAGTATGGAGGACCCGGACAACAACAACTGAGAGCCTACATGCCACCGAAAGTGACACACATGAACTATCCCAAATTCAAAGGAGGAGACACATTGGAATGAGTCCAAAAAGCTGAGTTATTCTGCAATTATCAGGAGATACCAGAAGAATAGTGGGTAAAGTTAACACCCTTTCACCTTGAAGAGGACACATTCTAGTGGACCCAGTGGTTTCTTCGAGGGTGGGAACACGTGTCATGACATGAATTTGTTGACAGATTTACAGCCCTCTTCGGCCTATTGGAATACAAATATTTTGAGGCTCTTCTTCAGAAACAGAGGCAGAAGGGGACGATGATGGAATACCGAGCGAAGTTCGAAAGGTTAGCCAACCTGGTGCAGTGGGAAGAGAAAACATTAATGAGCTATTTTATTTTGGGGTTGAAGGAACACATCAAGGATGAGGTACATGCCTATATGCCGCACAGTTTGACCCACGCTATCAACTTGACCCAGATTCAAGAGGAGCGATTCAACCGCCAGAAGTGCAGATGGGGGAATACGAGGAACACTACGACCCCTCCGGGCACCAATAAAGATCAAAGAGCTACTGGAATGACGTCTGTGAAGAAATTGACATGGTCCGAGCTATCGATAAGGAAGGAGAAGAGATTGTGCTTCAACTGTGATGAGAAATTCACCGCAGACCACAAATGCTAGCTGATCCAGGTGTACATGTTACAGGAGGAAGACGAGATGCCAGATAAATGAGGGGTACAGGAGCACGTTTCAGATATACCCGAGTTCGGGGTATCCATCCAGGCCATGAAGGGAGGATCTACACCGCTCACTATGCAGATTGCAGGGCGGATCTGCCAACATATGGTATTGATTTTGGTCGACAACGGGAGTACTCATAATTTTATCAACCCCGTTGTGGCACAGAAGCTAGGACAGGAGATCTCCAAGGATGCCGCTTTCCAGGTCATGGCGACAGACAAAAATAAGCTACATTACAAAGGGGTGCTGAAAGGAGCGGCGCTCAGTGTGCAAGGATACACCTATAGGATGGATGTCTACTTCATGCAGGGATCAAATATTGTTTTGGGGGTCCAGTGGTTGTGACAACTGGGTAAAGTAACCTCGGTTTTGGATAGCTTGACCATGAAGTTTGCTTAGAGTGGGAGAAAGTACTGCCTGCGTTGGATCAGAACCTCGCCGGTGAAGGAGATCTCCTTTGTAAACCACCACAGACTGTCAATTTTCTTCCCCCTCAAACCTACTGTCTCCTTTGTAAACCGCCACTAAACAACTCGATTCGTCCCTGTCACGGGCTTCTTCCTCAGCGAGAATGAGAGACAGGCGCTCAATTCCAGTGGACTGATTCCCTCCTCCTTCAACGAGCCGAGCAACGTTCCCCGACCTGGTCGCCAACCCTAATTGATGACAACGCTCGCTATTTTCGTGTTCCCGTCGACCCTTCCTACAATGTTCGGCCCCTTTTTTCCTTCCCCCGTCTTCACTGTCCCGTGGAGCCACCTGCAGTCGCCACCAGTCACCGCTGACCATCCTTTCTCATTGCTCTCCTTCCCCATCGCTAGTCACCAACCCTTTCCATCAACATCTGACGTACTGTTCATCATATTCCTCCTTCCTACGCCCTGTTCTAGTGTTCTCCTACTGTAGAGTCTCACAGTCCCGTCAGTCACCTTCCCCTCTCTTCTCTCTTTCCAGTGATGACATTCCTCCCTCTCCACTGTATTTCCTTCTGCTCCCATCTCTGTCGTGGAACCACCAAGAATCATCCCTAATTCCTACAGTTCAGGCTACCTTCCATTCACAGTTCTATCAGTCCCCCTCCTTTTCACAGAGTCACAAGTCGCACATCTCCAACAACCCAACATCTTGTTCCTTCCCCTCATCCTCCCTGTCGTTGAACCATACATTAGCCATACCTCTCCATTTCCTGAAGCCGACACAGTCGCATCGTTCATCTCATGGAGCTACGCCTGCCTCCGTTACCGGATCTTCATTGCTACGTGAGTATTATTGTACCGCATCATGTTTTTTGTATTAAATTGTATATGAACATGTTGTGTCTATTTGGGTATTGAAAATTGCTAGTGCTATTGTTTTAGTTCTTTTAGTTTTATAGTAATTATTCATGCAATTTGTTGTTAATCATCATCTATGCGGAGAAAGTGCTTGATATAATTCACGTACTTGAAAATTATTGATTCACATTGTGTAGCATTGCTTAACTTATATTTTTTTTCTAAGTTTGTTTCCGGAATAATTAAAACATGCAAGCATCATTTAAATTGGGCTTGATTGCATTCATTCCGCACATTCACTTAGCTTGCATTAGCGTGTCGGCGCCGTCATATTTTCATTTTTTTCACATAGGACCGTCCTGCGTTAGAAGGTATTAGGGACTGAGGGAGCTAGCCAGGATACAGATGATGAAATCTTGTTTGAACACTCTTTCATGAACTGATGTAATGCCTTCAACTCCTCAATAGAAAAGTTGTGATGAAGAGGAACTGAAGGACTCCTCAATAGAAAAGTTGTCAAGAAGAGGAACTGAAGGTGAAGACTCAAATGTATCATTTGTGTTGCGTCAGAAATTCTAGCTCCACCATGTAAAATACCACCCCGCTAACTATCTCCCTAGTATATCTTGGGAAATTTTTTGATCAACGCCCTAAGGAGCTCTACCATCCTGCCCCAAGGTCGCCCATGTAGCTTATAATGTCTTTCTAGTATGACGCAGCTTTTGAAAAAAATTGCATATAAGATGATTCCCGTCGCGCTGTCTTGACAAGCATCACAATCCCTAATTGCAATAGTTGCCGGAGTAGGATGTGGCCCAGCGATAAGATCGAAACAGTACCGTAAAATGAACCAAAGAATTGTATTGATCTGATTCTTAGAGAACATAATTATACACTTCAACATGAGGTGAAATCAGAACATGAACAAGAATCTGAATTGTAGTATGGTAGTGCTCTCTTTTCAGCCCATGAACTCAAATACTTTGTTATGCTCATTTCTAACCTGGATTATCTTTGTATCTTGAGTACACTTCATGTTAACGTATCTGGATAATTATGTTCCTTAGAAATCTGCTAGAGTTTGAATATAATTAGGATACATACTAATCCCTCTGTTTCTAGCAGAAGATACAATATCACAATTGAAAAAACATGAATGTAATACTACTACAAGAATAAGTGACCTTTTCCCTATCCCCAAATAATACTAGAAGATCAAGATAGTATTGATTAGTCACTGAGTTAAGAAGTGACATAATAATTAAAATTTCTATATGCCACTTACAATATTGCTGATCCCATCAATATACTCAAATCTGTACTACGTAAAGCAACCAAAATAGATCTTGACCACGTGAGATGATTTGCCCCATCAAGAATAAGATAGTAATTGTAATATTGTGATGAAAGGTAACCAAAAATGATCTTGACCACGCTAGATAATTTGCCCCATCAAGAACAAGATAATAATAGTAATAGTGTGATGAAAAGTCATGTCCTGAGTAGTGATAACAAGAGAAGATGCATAAGTACTAACATTGAACACAATTCACAAATCAATAACAAAGAAAAGTCATAAAGAGCTCACAACGAGGCTTCAACGTCATATGAACGACTTAGTTCACCACTTTCAACACGAATAGATCAAAATTCTAAATTTTTTAAGACCTAAAAGCACCAAAAAAGTTGTCTGAACCCTAAATAGGGCATACGAAGAAGGCAATCGTGTCATAGTCGGAAGACAAATGTATTTTTTTTGAGAAGTGAAACAAAGAAGAACAATGCTTAGTGATGCAACCTGCGGTGCATCATTGTAGCCTATATTTTTTATTTATGCCTCTTTATTTTATTGCATTTTTGTGTGCACCTGCCTATTATTTATGCTCGTTTATTTTTGTTTGCATAGAGCATGCCACTCGTGCTCAGCTTACTGGGGTGATTTGATGCGGAACAGATACAAGGACCTGCAGTGGAGGATGAGTTTTGGGCCCGTTCGAGGACAATTATTCCTCTCCTCAATAACAAGAGAAGATGCATAAGTACTAACATTGAACTCAATTTGCAAATCAATAACAAAGAAAAGTCATAAAGAGCTTACAACGAGGCTTGAACGTCATATGAAAGACTTAGTTCACCACTTTCAACGCGAATAGATCAAAATTCTAATTTTTTAAAGACCTAAATGCACCAAAAAAGTTGCCTGAACCCTAAATAGGGCATACGAAGAAGGTAATCATGTCATAGTCGGAAGACTAAGATGTACTTTTTTTGAGAAGTGAAACAAAAAAGAACAATGCTTAGTGATGCAACCTGCAGTGCATCATTGTACCCTATATTTTTTATTTATGCCTTTTTATTTTATTGCATTTTTGTGTGCACCCGACTGTTATTCATGCTCGTTTATTTTTGTTTGCATCTAGCATGCCACTCATGCTCGGATTACTGGGGTGATTTGATGCGGAGCAGAGACAAGGACCTGCAGTGGAGGATGAGTTTTGGTCCCGTTCGGGGACAATTATTCCTCTCCTCACTTTGGAGGTTTGGAGTTCACTTGCACCCGCCCTCATAGATTTCTTTCAGGGAGACACTCACGACACTATGATGATTATTCGCAATCGCAGCACACCACTTCCAGAGATCGCGTTGACCCACCGACACGACCTCACTATGCTAGAGACAATCAGTATGACGATCGTCATCATTCTTATCCGTACACGCGAGCAGATCGTGTTGATCTTTCGACACGACTCAGTTACCTTAGAGATGAATATATTGAGGATCGTCGTTCTGAGAGAGATCTTGAGTGTCAGTTTCATATTGTTACCCCTTCCTTTGACAACTCATCGTGTCCCGAGTCTTTCAGTTATTGGCTTATGGATATAGAGTATTATCTTGATCATTTTGAGTTATTCGGTGAGCATCGCGTCAAGTTTGTAAAACTTACACTTTTAGATCAGACGAGGGCATATTGGTGACCCGCGAGCGAGATCGTCTTCGCCACATCACTAGTTTGGTGGACATGAAGTGTACATTGTGTCAGAGGTATCTGCCTCTGTTGTAT
This sequence comes from Platanthera zijinensis, assembly GCA_039513925.1. NCBI lineage: Eukaryota > Viridiplantae > Streptophyta > Magnoliopsida > Asparagales > Orchidaceae > Platanthera > Platanthera zijinensis. The sequence goes on from CM077093.1 coordinate 4,993,115, forward strand.
CAGAGTCGTTTGCTCGACCAATTATTTTCCCTTCAACAACGATTCATGTCTGTCGCTGAGTATATGGACCGTTTTGATGAGCTAGTGGTGAGGAGTGATATCCGTGAGGACCCAACCATGACCGTTTTCCGATTTCGCTCTGGACTTCGGTTTGACATATGTATTAAGGTAGTTTATCATAGTTCGAATTCTCTCGAGCAGACATATCAGCTCGCCCTTCGTTATGAACAGTCTTTGAGATCCGCAAGAGCTGGTCGATGTGATTCTCATCTTGACCTTCGCAGTACGAGTCCCTCCCATACTGAGGTCACCACGACACCCACCACTGCCCTGTCATCCATGACAAAAGTGATACCTGATGCGGATTGCCCTCACCCAGTGAGGTGCTTAGCCAAGCGAGTGACCTATCTCTTGTTTCTGACCCATCTCTTGTGACCAGACTGAGAGTGAGCCTGAGTGACCTATTGAGTCTGCAGTATTGTATCCCTCACCTACATCTTTTCTTCTGCCAATCACCGGGTTAGTTATCACTCCAACCACAGACCCAATTCTTGACACTACACCCACAGACCCATTCTTGAGTGTAGATCTATGTTGCTCTTCCCTTTTCATTGCTCCGAGCCACATCATGACCGAGAGCCCAGAGCCTGGTGTTGATCTCGTAGTGGCTGTGTCATCCACTCACGGGGGCACTACCCCTCACGATGATACTCATATGGAGGATCATGACCCTAGTGACGAGTTCTATGACGACCCCCTGATGAGCCTCCTAATGAGCCGCCACATCCTGGTGAGGATGCGATTCAGGTGAACCACTTGTTTACGAGTTTCGAGTTAGTGACGCCTCTTTCATTATCGTCCCTAGCCTTGCCCCTGAAGATGGATATTGTGTGTATCATCAAGTATTTAGGGCACCATATACTGACACATCACACTCTCGACGAGTTTTGGGATGCACCACCTGCTGACCTACCAGACGAGTTCTTTATTTTTGGGGATACGCCCACACTATAGAATCACACCTTCTAGTATGTGCACACAATTTTCACCCAGGTGGTCGTCTCATTCGCGATGACTTTTCATACACGCTTCCTGGTGAGCACCTTGATGTGTCACATTCCCTGAGAGACATTTGACTCTTTCGAGCTCGTATTTGAGTATCTATGTCTCACATGGTCACCTGAACACTCGTCGCACACTGGATGAGTTTTTCTACACCCCACCGAGAGAGCCTCCTGATATGCCACCTCATTTGATAGATTTCAGGTCATTATTAGGTTTTCTCATAGAGAGCATGTTGTGTCGGTCATGTTTCATTTGCATTATTTGCATCATTTACATCATTTGCATGAGTCTGTTGTGTTGTATGTTCATCGTTTGCATGTGTGCCATGAGTGAGTCCGACGAAGAATCCATAATGATAATAAATTTTGTAAGTCACATGCGGATGTTGACTGACAAGAGCAAGTACTTCGTGAAGGAGAGTAGGTGATGGTGAGAATCTGTGTTGTGAGGCTCCATGCGAGGCTTGCTAAAAGCTTGAGCGTTAGGTGAATGAATCCCTATATAATCATGAGACGGATCGAAGCAAACACCTATGATCTTGATATCCCTGCAAGTATGGGTATCCACCTGATATTTAGTGTTGAAGATATGTCGCCTTACTACGAGCCTCACGACTATGTGAACCGAAGCAGTGGGGACTTCCAGCTACCCACACCTCCACTTTCGTTGCCTTACCACCTTCATAGCCCACCCACGTCTGATGGCCACCACAGCTCACCCATTTCTGACACCCACCCACCTGGGGACTTGTCTTCTTTGGTTCCACCTACGACATTGTCGGGATCCACCACTCGTGAGTTGAGCGTTGAGAGCATTTCAGAGACCCGATTCTGTCAGTAATTCCTACTACAGTCGTTGATGACACCTGGGTACTTGTAGCAGAGCTTGATTGATTTACCTCTGGACTTCGACTTCAGTACGACCATATCCATTCACCGGAGATGACAACTTTTCAGTCGGGAGGAGTTGATTGGCGAGGACACTCTTCCATCGACAACACTTGGACGACCTCTGGTGGACCTCTTCGAGTCTTACTTGGCATACATCCAGAGAATTCTGATCCCTATTCATCGGGAGATGAATTCTTTCAAGCCGGGGAGATTGATGCGAAGCAGAGACGATGACTTGTAGTGGAGGACGAGTTTTGGGCCCGTTCGGGGCCAATTGATGACTTTCCATATATGGCGTGCCCGGGTCGATGGTCGGACTCTGTAGATGTGTCTGGATTCGCGTTGCGAATCGATTTGATATATTACTTCATTAATTTGCCTTGTATTTTGATGTATTTGGGTGGCTCCACCTCCGACCAATCATAGCCGTTGATTGAAGCTATTGTAGAATTTGGTGAAAGTATTCCCGGATTCCCGCGATCCCGCCACGGTGCCGACTCCGTAGAATCATATGTGACGACTCCTAGGTGCGTATCTCTCTCCCCAAGGTTTTCCCTAACCCTAGGCTCCTTCTTCCCCCTCCCATGCCCCCCCTCTCAGCCTCCACAGCCACAAATCCAGCCACCACTTTAATTCCTATTTTTTTTTCATTTCACTGTTTAATAATGAAATATCCTATTCATCCCTAAAGTTTTCCCCCTCCCTGCTCCACCGCCGGCGCCGGCCTCCCTGTTATTCCTCCAACAGCCACAACAGCCAACCACCTCCTCCTCCCCACAACCCACCTCCACCCTACCATTAACCCTCCCAGCAAGCCGCCAGTTTCCCCCACCTTCTACAGCCCTGAAACCACTGGCCCAGCAGCAGCCCCACCGCCCTTGCCTCGCCTCCCAGCCACCGCCCCTTTCTTCCCAGCTACCACCTCCAGGCCGCCGACCCTCCTCCTCCTTCCACCAGTGCCGCCAGCCCCTCCTTCCACTATTACAGCCGCCGCCCAACTTTCTGGCACCCTATTTCCTTGGCGCCAGCCCTCCCCACGTGAAACCACCGTCCATATTCTTTCCCCATCCCGGATCAGTCTAAATCCGGGAATTCAGCCCCCGTTTCGTCTTTCCCTCCATCCATACTCCCTCCCTAAGCCTGGATCTGCTACCAAACATCAGATCCATCCCCCTCGCCCGGATCTACCCCTACGTGGCCGGATCTATCCAGTTTCGGTCCGATTCCACCCTCCACCGCCGAGGACAGCCACCTACGTCTTTTTCCACGCCCCGGTTCCACCTCGGATCGTCGGCCACGCATCTCTGGCTCCGGATTCTTCAGTGTTTTGGTCAACCCACTACTTTGGTGAGTCCTTTGTCGTATTGGATTATTTTTTTCAGCATTTATTTATTGGGCTGGACATTTTATTTTTGATTGGAGAAACATTATCGTAGAATTTTTCCTAGATTATTATTGTGATTTGCATGGTTTATTTGTCGCGTGCTCTTGCTTTGGACCTCCACGCGGAGGAAAGCCTAAAGTTGCCTCTCTTAAATAAATTATTTTGCCTTGTCTTGAAATATTTATGTGGGATGTTTTAATTGTTATCTAATTGTGACTTAATTCATCGGACTTTGCATGACATGTAGGGTTAGCTAGTTAGGTCACTGATTTTCCTTGAAGTTGGCCTTAGCCTATATATATATATATAAATATAAAAACAAAAAGGATTACATAGGCAGGCTATCCTGAGAGAGGATGAAAGAGAAGGCTTGGTTAAGGGGCATACCCCTTTCCCACACAAAATCTGAGACACAAGCTTTGTTAGCCACATAGTCCGCCGCTGAGCTTGCTCGCCGGTTAATAGGTGAAATAATCAGTCTTGGACAGTCCTTCATTAAACATGCAAGCCTTGCTTCAACTTCACCATCATATAAACCGGTTATCCCCGTTTAAGTGCGGCACAAGCAAAGGTCGAATCTCCCTCTAGAATTATACCCATAGCATTGTTCATGAAGTCTTTTGCCGCAATAAGTTCCCCATCATGATTCCTGATTGTACAACCAAGCAATCAACCAAGCTCGGCCTGGTTATTTGGGTGAATGGATCCATCAAAATTGATTTTCAACCATCCCAACGGCGGGGGCGACCAAGACGAATCAAGGTTTACACGGGCCGCCCAGTTGCCATTGGATGCATCCTGAATTGCATTTAGGACTATCACTGAGGGCTGCGCGAATGGCTCACCATGGACCCGCTGGTTTCTTGCCTTCCAGATCCCATAAATTTTGGCTGTTAACATTTTTATTTTCCTTGACCGAGTGCGGGTGACCATCTCGTCAAACAATTCTTCCAAAAGAGAGATCACTGATTTTCCGCCTCCTATAGATTCGCCATGCGTCATGATTGACCAGTATTTCCCTGGATAGCAGGATCCATCTAACGGGTCACAGTAGCAGTTATGGCCAACAAAAATCAAAATTTTAAATCAACAATTTATCACAAAATATTATATATATATTTAAATGTTCGTATTATTAAATATGAGGAGAATTCCAAGCGTTAAAAGAAGCCCAGTGAACATCCCATCTTGACCCTTGATTCCAAACCTTAATTTAAAACTAACGTCTATTTAATATTCCCCTAGAGGTCAGCAAAGGAATTGACAGAGACTTTTTTTTCTCTGTTCCACTTCTTCAACCTGGCCCCTCCATCCTAGACAACGTCATGGCCAGCCCGACGCCGTCGACAGAGCCTACCCAAGAGGTCGACAAACTTACCTCTGTCGACTTCCACCCATTTATGACACTAACGTCATGTCTCTGCTCAGACCCGTTAGCTGCCGACAATCCACCAACCAACAACTCTAGACCCCTTTCGTCGGAGTCTCCCGGGCCTCGCCATCACCTACAGAGACCTACCCTAATGACGACGAGCCCCCTTCCACCATCCTCTTTTGCTATTGACAAAACCAGGGGTTGATCCCATATTTCATATCCATCCAGTGAACTCCCATCATCATTTTCCCTTATGGTCTTCTCCCAGCCAACCTCCATTGTTTAGAAATCCCAGCCCATGTATACTAGATTCGGGGCGTCACTTGTGAGTCTAAGATATACTTTTCCTCCCGTCGCGATCTAAAAATATTCAAAACTTCCCGCCAAATTGTCATTACACCTGGCCTTCGTTAATTTGTTAAATTTACTGTTTATTTTATTTTCTCGCATGTAGAAGATTTCATTGTGTTGTTCTCGTTTTCGATTGTTAGTCCCTTGGTGCGTCTTGCAAAACTCTAGATTAATTTTTTTTTATTTGCCTGTCAACTCGAGTCGAAATGTGCCACAATTAAATTCTGTTCACAGAAAATATTTACTATTGAAATTTGCAATTCCGGGCTACATCACTTAAACTGTAGAGAGCAGAGAGGGTGAGGCAATATGTGGAAAAGGTCTATTCAATCAACAGAGTAGAAAGTAAATGCGAGGATAAGTGCTCAAAGTTGAAGGAGATGCAAAATCACATTTATGGAAAGAAACCCCCTCAAAAACCAAGTATTATGTATGTAGTTGAAGATAGACGATGCCTAAAGTGAGGTATGGAAATGAAAAGCAAAGCGAGGAGCAGAGGCCTAGGGAAGAGTCAAGGAACCTATGACTGTAGAAAGACAATATTTATAGAGACAATCAAAGTTGGCGATGAAAATCAAAGCAATGTTTGCCCGGCCATAAATTTTGAGGCGTTTTGCTAGTTGCTTCGGCTCCTTTATCCTAATAGAAGAGCACTAAAGAAAGTTTGAGGGTATATTGTATATGTAATATCATATTAATTTATAATAATACCAAACACAAGTTTTTTTTTTAACTTTGTTATTCCTACATGCTTAGGTGGATGTGTGGACACACGAGACTGGATAAAATTAGGAATGAATGTATCATGGATAAGACGAGTAGCACCATTTGCAGAGAAGATGCGAGAAGCTCGACTAAGATGGGTTGGACACGTACAAAGGAGACCATTAGAGGCACCTGTTAGGCGTTGTGAGAGTCTAGTCACTAGGCATGTTAAACGAGGGAGGGATAGACCAATAAAGACTTGGAATGAAACTATAAGGAAAGATATGATGTACTTGAGCATTAGTGAGCTTATGACAAAAGATAGGACACAATGGTGACAAAAGATCCATATAGCCGATCCCACATATATTATAGTGGTGGATTTTATACCTCTATCATATGTTCATTCTAATACTTGCAGTAATATTGATGAAACTTATGCATTATGTGATACCTGTGCTATATGTTTTTTGCATTCTACTTGCAAAAGATATCCTACCAGGGTCTCATAGCACCTATTTCATTTGTCGTTGCTTTGCCTTCCAACATTAATGTTAACCTTATTTTTTATATGTTGACAATTGGTTGCCTTGCAGTCATGATTTCTTTTGAGCATCAAAGTGATTTACGTGCTTTTTCTACTACTCCCTGAGCATCACCCGATCAAGTTTTTGATTCTACTCAAGCTATATCGGATATTGATCTCATTCAGTGTGATAAGGTTTCCTCAGATAATTCAGCGACACATGATAAGATGCCGTGCGTCTTTCTTGATATGCTTGATGACTATGGGCTCGTTTGGCGCGGTGGCCAGGTGACGCTGATTTCATCCGTGGCGCGGGACCGCGGTTCCCGTGGCGCGGATGAAATCCACGCCTTTTCCACGGTAATTAGCGGCGGGGCGGATCCTCACCGCCCGACTGCGGCCCCGCCAAATGCACGGAAACCGCGTCCGGGCCGTGCCGCCCGTGCGACCGGCGTGGATCCGCCCCGCCAAATGGGACCTACGTTTAACGTTACTTTCTAGAAGACACAGTTGCTCATTCTCTTGGGACCGATGACAGGAAATCTTATCAAGACGTGTATTATCAACATTGAGATGATTGTTCACTTATTTTATGCTTTATTGATTGCCATATTAAATTTAGGAATATTTGTAATTTTCTTTTCTTGTTTCTTATAGACTTGTCTTCTAGGCTTGGGTAGTCTCCAACCTCTCAGTTCTCTTTCACTCTTTCTCTCATGCTCTCTCTCTCTCTCTTCAAGACATTATGATGCAGGGTAGGTTATTACTATGGAGACTCTAAGATATTGTCCTAAGTAAAATGTAATGTCACTACCAAAAATCCTAAGGTAAATGTAGATACAATTGGGGTAGTCCTATTAAAATTACAATAATTGATTGAAATCAAACCTATTCAGTGGCACATTTGATTACAAAAAATAAATTAAGAGGCACACATTAATTTAGATAATTGAGACACATATAATTTAAACGTGCAACAAGTAAGTCCTGAAAGTCAAACAATCTCATGGAAGAAAAAAACATATGATATCACATCCAATACATATAGTCCAAACATACAAAATAGTGAAACACATACACCAAACTATGACTTACGCGCGCATGTGACATCGAACTGTGGTAATGAAAAAGATCCGAGGACTGGTGGCTCCAACTAGAGATGAGTGTTGCTTGATAGTGGGTCAAGGGGCTTGTGTGGGGATTATAGCTGCGAGGGAGGCGTCAGAGTGTGGATGGAAGGCAACATATGGTTTGTGGGCAGTGGGAGGAATGGATGATGGGAGGAAAGATGGGATCAGGGTCCTTACAGGGAAGGGAATCGAGGTTGGTGATGGGAGATGAGATCACTGGTGGCAGGCAAGATCAATGCTAATGTTGGAAGGGGAATCAAGAATGACACTATGAGTGGGGATCAAGATCAATGTTGGGAGGCATAATCCGAGCTGATTTTAGAAGGGGAATCACAAACCATACTATGAATGTCAGGATCAATGGCGGTAGACGGTATTGTGGCTGATGGCTCGGAAGGAGAATCAAGAACAATACTGTGAGTGGGATCGGGATCAATGGCGGGGGCGGGGGGCAGAATTAGGGCTGATGTAGGAAGAGAAATAGGGAACAATACCTTGAGCGGTGGTCGGGATAAATGGCGAAATCGGGGCTTGACTTGCAGAAGTATGTCGGAAGTGGAATTCTTGGATGAAGGGAAATAAAGGATTGAGGAAGAAGAAAGCCTTGGAGTCGCACCAAGGAGTCTCTCATAGTCACACCGGGAGGGGGGACCGATGGTTCCAGAACTGGAATCTAACTAGATACCCAAACCGCTACTCAGAATGACCATCTGAACACATCCGTGGGCTCGGATCGTCCAGATGGGCAACAAATCACCGTCTCCAGCGGGAATATACATGTATGGGTCAATCTCCATCAACTCCTCCGGTTGAAAGTATTTTACTCCGGTGAATGAAGATGGCCATGCTCTCGGTGTTGCCTAGGGCGAGTCATTTGAGCTCTGCTAGGGAGATCTAAGTATCATCTACAGTCAAGCGTCCGCTCTAACGAACAAGATACCTCAGTATATTTCACCCCTTTGTGGTATTGAAGTAATGAAGACTATTTGAACTATTCCCCATGTTGTCACTCGTGTATCAGAGCAAAATGTATTTTTGTTTACTGTCGGTGGACGGTGGTGCGAGGTGCCCTCATGGTAGGACTCATCAAGTTGAGACTGGGGTGGTGTGGGAGGAAGTAAAGGATTGTGACTCATGTGTGTGAATGGAGAAGAGATCCATATACACACGCTCCTCGTAACTATGTTGTAAAAGGCGCGCCTCAGACTCAAGGCTTACCAGGTTCAGAGGTTTGCGCTTTCGTGGACCTTATTTGCACCTTTGGAACATAAAAGGTACGTCCGAGTGAGATTTTTGTTGTAAATTTTATTTTTCAAAAATAAAGAAATAATAACGTAAGAACTCAATAATTTTTTATTGATTTAGTATTTGTGAAAGATAATTGTGCGTTGGGACTTGGATAAGATGTAAGTGACCACGTTCATTCTATTTTTTAAAAGGTAAATGATAGTAATGAATGATTAGAATCTGATCGATAAGATGAAATGATGTTTGATGTTGATTATTTAAAATGTATGTAGTTGCGTCTTGCCTTCGTCGAGCGTGCGCATGTGCCTTGCCTTTGTCGGGTGTGCGCATGCGCCTCGCCTTCGTTGGGCGTGCGCATGCGCCTCGCCTTCGTTGGCCGTGCGCATGTGCCTTGCCTTCGTCAGGCACGCACCTGCATCTTTGCCCTGCGCCTAGGCTCCAAGACCCATTTGCGCCTTGGTGCGCCTTACGTCTTTAATTACTTAGTCTCGTAGTAAGGAGTCTGACCCTCCGGTTTATCCCTATATTTTGAAGGATGTCAATCTCATATGCATTTTGCATTCGTATCGATCCTTCGTATGACTATATAAGGACCCATTCACCAAACACTTTTTTTGTTGTTCCTTGATGAGACTTCTCAAATTGTAGGTGAATCACCGCCTGCTTTCCAACTTTAAAAATCCAATCCCTCTTATGCTGATTTGCTTGGGTTTTTTAGTAATCATTACTCATTGCAATTTTCTTTCGGACTGACTCATGAAGTGTTTGCAAATGTTGAATGAAAGACTCTGCAGTCTCACTGGGCCACACTTGTAAAGGGATTTGGATTAGGTCAATGGGCTTCTTAGATTCACAATCTAACATGATGTGAAATGGATTCAGATCTCTGGTTCTATTAATTGAACTATTATATACAAACTCAACTACGGGAAGAAAAAAATCTCAAGTAGGACTATCTCTAATTAGACATCGTAGGAGGGTTCGTAAGCTATGAGTGAAAACCTCGGTTTTCCCACCCATTTATGGGTGATAGACGGTGGAAATTTCAGTGTCATGCTAGTTTTCTTCCACAATATTTTCAAAAAATAGCTCATGAATCAAACGTCGCGGTCAGAAACTATAAAGTGGGTAGCTCGTGAATATTTGAACACCTCTCGAAAGAATAGTGTTGCGATGTGGGACGCATCAACCGTCTTTTGGCATGGAATGAAGTGGGACATTTTTGAAAAATCACGACGAAGATAGAGACTTCTCAGGGTGCGTGGGAGCTCGAGTGTGAAATCCATTCTGATGTCGGCTCAAGGTCACTGTGTGATCGGTAACAGAGTACATAAACCAGTCAGTTGGCATGCCCCCTTCGCTGTCTGTCAGACTTGATAATGTATAACGATCCACACAACATCTTTCTTCAGGTTAGGCCAGAAGAAACGATCCTCAACTAACGTAATTGTTATCATTCAACTTCTCATTGGACTAAGCAACCAAAATATTCATTGGGATGTGCCACTCACGAATGATCTTAACCTTGCCGTGAATGATCTTAACCTTGTCGTGAATGATCTTAACCTTGTTGTGAATGATCTTAACCTTGCCAGGATCAACTAATTTACCAGATGTGGATACGATGTACCTGAGAAAATAAATAGATGTTGGTAAGAATGGGCACTTCTTCAAATTGATATATTGATGCTCCCTTTAGAGGAGATCAAATACCAAGCGAATATGGTGCATGTGCTCGATGCGGACCTGACTGTTTATCAATATATCGCCGAAATATACTACCAGTAAGTTGCCCATGTAGGCTCGCAGGATCTACGTCATCACCGTCATGAACGTGTTGGGTGTATTCGATAATCCAAATAGCATAACTAGCCACTTATACAGACCATCCTTCTTCTCGAAAGCTATCTTTCACTTGAGCCCCTCTCTCACTCTAATTTGATGGTACCCACTACGAAAATCGATCTTTAAAAAGATATGCGTGCCAGCCATCGCGTCCAGAAGGTCGTCGAGGCGGGGTATGTGAAAACATTATTTCACAGTGATATTATTACTATCACGATTATCGATACACTTGTGCCAGCTCCCATCCTTATTCAGAGTAAGAAGGGCGGGTACTGGACATGGACTCAAACTCTCACGTATGAAACTCTTCCGAAGGAGGTCATCAATTTGCCGCTTTAGCTAGCCTTGCTGGTTCGGGTTCAAGTGATATTGGGGTAAATTGGGCAAAGATGACCCTAAGGCTAAATCAATCGCATGCTAAATGTTTCTCAAAGGAGGAAACTCCTTAGGCATACTATTTGAATAATCATCCAACAATGATGAACGTCAGGATCAGTAATCACAATGTCTGTAGAGGCCGCAGAAGCCACATTGACCACCAACACATACATAACCCCAATGTCTAAACTTTCTCTCTCTCAAAGCGTCACTTTTCCTCAAGATATGCAAAGTCCTTGATGACTTCACACCAATGGATGAGTTGACCATTCCCTTGGGAGGGTCTCTTGGTTTGGTCGGAGATAGGGTATTCTTTCATTTCTTATTAAAGAATACGCACGTCTTAGATACTTAGATTAGCCATAATACGTGGCATCATGGTCATACAACCAAGGTCACCCAAATAATACGTGTGTTGTAATACCCAATTATTTACGCGCCACACTTTATTAATCTCAGGGTTCGACCACGAGCATAATTGATCGGTCCCGTGGCGAGGTATGTTTTTATCTTGGTCTCTTACTCGCATTAATTATTAAATCATGTGAAGATAACTGAATGAAGCTTAAAATTTGTGTGTAATGAAATTTGGAGGATCGCGAGAGTATATACATTCTTATTAAAACGTGTCATAGGGGGCAGTGGCAATTTTGAAAAGTATTTCAGGTTTCTTCCTTATCCTCCCCCATTTAGAAGTATTGTGAAGCGCCGTTTCCATTTGTTATAGCCGCACCGCACCACACGTTTAATTCTTCCTGTAACCGCTCGACATAAGGGTTTGGTTTTAGTCGTGCCTTATAATCTCCTCCTGTGCCTCCACGAACCCTAACTCTTCTCTCCGTCGAGCGACGTAGTAGTCGTACCCAGTTGCCGCAGTCGACGTCTCCTCCCGCCTTGCGCGACGAAGCCCCCAACGCCCTTGCTTTCTCCTTCCACTGTATCTGTCGGCGTCCTCTGCCTCTTAGTCCGATGCCTCCCGCTCGACGACACTAGTCGACCACCGCTTGGGGTATCAACGCACGTTCCCGTTTCTCTTCCTGTTTTCGCTGCTTGAGAGGGGCCTGTTATTGACTTATCGGTCCAAGGTATCCAGTGATAGTTTTCCTTCCTCTGTGGGTTTCAATTTCTATTCGGAAGGCTACCTCACATCCTTCCTCTTGCAATAAGTTGTAAGTGTTTTTTTCCTTAGCCTAATTTTGTCCCCCTTCAATAATCATGATATTCAGTTGTGTGTTCCTCAATTTCAGAAATAGTGTATTCAGATCTTTGTTTCCCTATTGATTCACCATTATTAGTAGTAGCTGGTGGGAAGAGGTAAAAGCCGTAACATCTTCAATGAATCTTTCTTGTCCGTTTGTAATTTCACTTGAGATATTTTAGTGTCGAGATTAAAACCCTAGGGGATTGTTAATAATTTAACTAGGGTTCATGTCATATCTTAGATCTTGGAGGCGGGTTGACTTAGTTCAGAGAATGTTTTGAGTTAACAGAATAACCTAAAGAAATCATGCCACCGCACCACGTCTACGAGCGCCGCAATACCGAGGTAAGAAATTCTACTCCTCTTGGTTAGACATATCACAGTATATACATGCATTTTCTAAGTTATCTCAGAACTTTTGTGTAATTTAATTATTCATGCACTATAAATAATTAAGTTACTCCAGAGAGCGCAGAAAAATAATAACCACATGAGTTAGTAAGGCATGATGAAGCCAGTTATTGAATATCATGTAATATACACTCATATAATACAACAACACCCACAACCACCACCACCAACACAACAACAACAACGTTCAACCCTTTATCCCACTATAGTGGTGTCGGCTCCCCCTAATTAAAGAAAATACTTAGGATCTAAACTTTGCTCCAACGTGATTGAGTACACGTACGGATCCTGGTATGATGGCCTCCCCTCGAAGTATGGCCCCCATTACTCATATTATATATCCCTACTTTAAATTGTCGCGGAAATTTTCACTTAATAACTCGATTGGTCGATGGTTTTGTAATGGTGGTTAAATTAAGCGTGGTATGGTGCATGATTACTCTTGAAACAATCTATCTTTGTTTTATTTAGTTAAATGTTTTTATATTTAAATTATTTATCATCAGTAGAATTTTTGTTGAAGTTGATAGTTATTAAAAATATTTAGTGTTCATCATTGCGAGAAGCTGTTGAGATCTCTTTATTCTTCCTTTTTATTGAATTGATCTGGACTTGCCCATCTTTTCTTTTGTTCTCACCAATAAATGTAAACAGTATTTACTACAATAGATCTTTTACAATGTTATTTACATATGATGTTCTTCATTGTTGATGATGGTAAACTGTTCTGCTCTTTCCAAGTTTATATAATAAATACATATTTACAGGTGAAAGAAGTAAAAAACAACTTGTGGGATATTGATGGCCTTAACATCTCTGCTTATGTTAATGGTAAAAACAATCCTTATGGAAGTTCTGAGGATCATATGGAGCGTGGTACAGGAATTGGAAAGATGGATGATTCACATATAGCCCTTACTGGCATCATACATAGTCTGTCTGAGAATGCAGATAGACCTAATGCTACTTTTCCTTCACAAAGCTCCATCAATGATGTACAGGAAATAGATCAACACGATAAATCTTCTGCTTCTGTTAACGGAGATATTGATATTGATCAGTCTGATTGGGAATTTCAAAATGCTGCGGAGACTGCAGAGGCTGGAAATGTTGCTTTCCAGGATTCAAGGCAAAATCTATCCAGTGAATTAACTTCCTACACTTTTGTTGAATTTTACCATAGATTAAAAGAAGAATCTCTTCGTTTGGTGGTTCATCATCTAATCATTCTACAGGTCAGTAACATATAAGATGAGAATCTTAGGCCATGTTTCAATATGTGTTATTTGTGAATTTAATTTGATCCTGGAGATTCTTCTAGGTTCCTGCCCTTCCTGGAGCCACACTTGAAGTAAAGAAAATTAACGAAGAAATCCAGGTGTGTTACCCATCTTCTCAAATTTACATCACATGCAGTGAATACACATGCAATTAGATTTTTAAGGCATTTGACATCTGATATTTTGTGGCAAACTGTATAATGAGCTATTGAATGCAAATTGATGTTGTTTAATGCATTTGATATTGATACCATATAGTTTGACTAGTATTTTTATAGATTAGACAAGTAATTGTGTAGTTCAAACCATGTTCAACTATCTGGATGTCCTTAAAGAGATCGAACGAATGTTGAAGGTCGTCCTTCCCAGAGTATAATGAATGAGTTTATACCACACTTCCACATGACCTTAACAGTCTTGTGGTGCAGATATGGCTCACTCTCCATGTAATTTTGAATCCATGACTAATTACATCATCCCAGAGTCATTGCTCTGTAGGTTTAACAAGCTGGTCGCGAGTCAGATGATGAAACAACCCCTTAATTTTAAGGACACAACGCATCGAGTGGAACCACTCATGACTCAACAAAGTTTTTCTTCCCAATGAGAGAGATGGTGAAAATGCGCAGTTCATCGCGGATTTCATAGAGAGAAGCCGAACCAGGGGTGGACAGAATGGTGGCCGAGGTGAATGCAACATTTGTTCCCATGTGATTAGAGATATTTGGAAGAAAGAAGTCGACAACGGTTGGTTCCAGGGTCAATGAGCTTTGAAGGGAGGAAGGACTCTGCAAGCTCTGTAAGTGGGATCTAACGACCACAAGAAGTAGGGGTTTAGTGAGCTCGGGTAGTTTAGCTTCAACGAGCTCAGGAGAGAAGCAACCACATGGAGCTGGAAATTGAAGGCAAGGAGTGCTGAAATAGGAGGCATCACACATCGGAAAGTAGGAAGCAACGACCTATAGAAGTAGGAAGCATCGACCTCTGGAAGCAGGAAGTAGCAACGAGCTCTACAAGTGGGGGGGGGTGAGCTTTTAAGCTGGGAAGCATCGATGTCTAATGCAAGGATCCGACGCGAGCTCAAGCGGCAAAATCAAGTTGACAAGGCGGCGAGTACAGGAGGTAGGAAAGTTGTGAGAAATAAGAAGCAGGGAGCGGCGAGTCCTGAAGTGGTGAGCTCCTACATCAGGTTGCATTACTTCTGCGAATCCGAGGATACAGAAGTCGTCGATCACGGGAAAAAAATGGAAGTCGAGAATCCCATGCGAGAGTGGAATTGGCGGTTCTTGTGGCACAGGTAAAACATCGAGACATGCGAAGGAAGATAGTGAGCACACGAGCTGAGGGTGGGGGGTCGGCGAGTGCATAAACAGGGTTGGCGAGTACATCAACAGTCGACTGCCTATAAAGGCAGTGTTGGGTTGGGTAATTTGGGAGAATACCGAGCACGGGAAGTTGGCGAGCTCCCGAGGCAGAGACTACACTGAAAGAATCCTAAGTTGGAAGAAACGGCTCAATCGGCGAGAGTTAGATGTTAGGAATTGTGTGACTCCGATACTATGCAGAAAACATAGAATATGAAATTCAAATATTTTATTACTTTGTGTAAAAACTATTTCTATAAGTGTTTGTACACATTTATAAGAGGGACAAGTGAAATCTTAACTCCAAATCAAGATGTGAGACTAATCTATACATGAGAAAAACACTAATAGGCCAAGAAAGTGGGCTTTTTTACATTAGACTTATTTTTAATGTTTTTACAAACTTGATTGTGGCTTGTCTTATAATATTGTTATATAAATTTTATTATTGCAATTTTAAACTGTTTAGTTCATCCCGATATCCTTTTTAGTTCCGCTTAGTCCCTACACTGCATCACCTCATGTCATTGAACTGATCTCTAATTTTATATTATTGTCATGGACCTCATGGTCTTGTTATTCTAACATTCTTCACCTATTTTTGATGTTCCCTCTTTCTCCCTCAAGCAGTATGGTAGTCATCTTAGTAGATCTATTTTTTAATGGCTCCTACGACTGGCCTTGTAAATATGTGATGATTACACGATAAATCTTAAAATATTATTATAAACTAGCAAAGTAATCACGTATTTTTTATAATTGCAATCACAATATCTGGATTACTTGCCCTAATTTACCTGTGTTAAGAATTGATCAAATTTCTGATATAAGGGAGTGCTTTTGATGTTCTTATCCAAAAAATTGGAGTATAATCTTAATAATTTTTTTCCCATAGCTTGCCCATATTTTAGGTTTCTATAGCTTTGCATTCTGCTTATGCATCTGAGTGTCTGACCATTTTTCTTCATATATTTTATTATGTTTGTGCACCTGTAAATTTCATTTTGTTGTGTAAATTTTCTTTTTCTCCATAATCAGGAAGCTTATGGGAATATGCAAGAAACAATGGCTTCTGTAGATTCCGGCACAGGCAAGAAATTTGCCGGCCATATTGATCAACTGCGAAATGTGATAGGGACATCAGATTTTAAAGCAGTTGAGAATGAATACGGTTTATCAGAAAGATTACTAGCAGTATGTTCCCCTTGTTTTTTTTTGTGCTGTATGTTTAAGAACATCATAATTTTGCAGTTCACAGTATCATGATAGTAAATTTTTTTAGTCTATAAGTTTTGAAGATTTTGCATCGAATTGCATACAAAAAAGATAAAATTCATAGTCTTTGATTTATTAAGTTAGTTGGCTTATTTTTTCATTCTTACAGGCAGAAAATGACTTGAATGCAGCAGTGGAACTTTTTGTACATTCCTCTTCCGTTTTACACATCCTAAGACTGGCATCTGAAGAGCAGCAGATATTTTATATTAAGGCATGGTCTAAGTTGGCTTTAGCATGTGCGCAGGAGGTACAACTTGGTGCTAAAATCTTGACAGAATCGCTTGATGACAACATTTCCAAACAACTTTTATCCAAAGGTAAATGAATTTGTGTTATGCACCTATTATATCTTCCTTGCACTGTCCAGCGGAGGATCATCATCACCTTCCTTTTTGTTATAACCTTTTGAATCTTCATTTCATTTTTTTGTTGAGTGTTGCTTGAGGCGTTGTATCTATTTTTCGCATATAATGTTGAACACCTTCTGTTCATACCACTTTTGATGTACTCCTTCCTAATCCTTAGGGTCTGTTTGGAGCGGTGTTTTTGCTCCGGTGAGTTTGAACAAAGATGTCACCATCATAAACATGTGTTTGACATGATAACGGTTAAACATAATGATGCAGTGACAGGTCGACTCAAGGTGAACAAATAAAATGCAGTCCAAAATGCAATGTGTTTGATAAATGTAAGAGATGGTCCGTAATAAGAATAACAACAATACTTAATTTTTTTAAAACTGACAAAGGCATGAACATTCGCAAATTTCAATTAAAGAGAACGCGCGCTAATCCACAAACGAACAAGGCACAAATACTTTTAAGCGTGCGCGGAATAAGCCCTGCAAATTTTACGGAGTCCAATACTAAAGCAAATGTGATGCAGGACGACGCGTAAGGTTTGCGCGTCTGTCAGCTTTTCTAGGAAACCCTAAATGCATGCGATGATTAAATTAATTTTTTTTGCAAAGATTTTGAGCGTGCATTGCAAATACTTTGAGAGATTAATCAACTTTTGGAAAAAACACAAAATTAACTATTTTGTTTCAAAATTAAATTTTCTTTAAAAAAACGGTTCAATTTCTAAATCCGGGAAGGAAGCTCGCAACTTCGTTCCATTCCCCTTGTCGTAGCAAAATGGGAATCGTGAAGTACAAATACGTTTCCGTTTGGAGTTTTCGACGTAACGTTCGCTGACAAAATTCGGGCGAAAACCCAATAATGAGTCTAATTATCCTAAGAGAAAACTTAGACTCACACAAGAAAAAGATAGAAACAAGTTACCCACGGAAAGATGCGTCTTTCCGTATCCGAAGTCGACGGCGATCTCGCGAGGAACTCCTCGTCACCTTCGATCTCCCGCTCCGAGGTCGGCTACTATCGCACACGGTCACCAAAGAGAAATTCCGATTACTTTCATACGAACGTGGTTCCACCAAATCTTAAACACTTAATGGGTTTTGAGAAGCCACAAACTAATCAACCTAATTTCACTTGCTCTCACACGAGTGGCTCCATGAAATCTCAATCGCTCAAGGTGGATCCACGAAATCTCTAAGCACTAAAAGTAAATTAGCTCCTCTCAAAGAGTCAATCTACCACTGCTAAGTCACTTCATTCACTAACACTAACTCACGGTTGCACTTCAAACGAGAGGTTAATCACGATAACACTAAACTCACATCAAACCCACATTCAACCTAACCTCTAACTCTCAACAGCAGCAAATTCAATTTCCTATTACTATCTCACAGCAGGCTATTCACAAAACTTCACAAATCACTACTTTAATATTTAAACATTCAGGTGAATCAATAGACAAGCACAGTAAAATACTTTACTATTCATCTTCTCTTTCCACGGAAGACAACATCAAGCAAACCTCTAAGATCTACAGGAATCAACCATTACCAACTATAGGCTTCTCACGGAATCAAACATCAATCATCTTCAAGGTTCATCATCCTTTCATCACATCCTCTGGAGCCCCTTTTATAGGGTTACAACAATCGAAAACGAAATTAAAAAAAAACACAGAACAAATTAGATACGAACCCTGTTCTCCAGCGGAATCAATGGCGGAGAGAGAGATCGTGACCATGGAATAAGCCTGGATAGGCGCTGAAACCGCCGGGTTTGTGAGCGAGCGGACATGGCGGCGGTTGTAGGAGATGTGGCCAGCGGTTGGAGCTCCGGAAGTTGCGGCAGTGGTGTGGCCCTGGTCTCGTGCGGCAACGAGGTCGTCCACGCACGGAAGCTCTAACCCGACGAACCCGTAAAGCTGTGCGAGATTTTTTTTTTGTCCGGCTGGGAAGAAGAGCAGTGCACGGGCTGGCTGGAGATGGACAATGGACTGGTTTGGACGCTGAACCGGCAGATTACTTTGATATGTTATACATATTTATATATATATATATGATGTATTATATATATATCAGATTAATGAATTTCCGCACAGCGCTTTTTGGACAAAAAAACGCGTTCCCCGGAAAAATGAAAAAAACACCCCCTTAACAGCATTTTTAGAAAAAGCGGTCAACATGAAAGTTGTAGATCTCGACGAGATCTACAACTTTCATGTTGACCGCTTTTTCTAAAAATGCTATTTAGGGGGTCTATTTTCAAAAGGCGCGAAGGGGGTTCCGCCCGGTAAATATTACGAATTTTTTTTTTGCGCGGACCCCCTTCGCGCCTTTTGAAAATAGACCCCCTAAACAGCATTTTTAGAAAAAGTGGTCAACATGAAAGTTGTAGATCTCGTCGAGATCTACAACTTTCATGTTGACCACTTTTTCTAAAAATGCTGTTAAGGGGGTGTTTTTTTCATTTTTCCGGGGAGCGCGTTTTTTTGTCCAAAAAGCGCTGCGCGGAAATTCAGTGCCCCCTATATATATATATACATATGTTTGTGTTTTTTAATATATATACATTTATATGTATTATGTATATGTATATATATATATATATATATATATATATCGTACAACAAAATGCAACACAATAAATGACCCAAATAAAACATGCAAAACATAGGGTCAATAGAGGTCCGGACTGGTGCGGCGTCGAGACTTTTGCGTCGACCTGATCGGAGCTGGTCTCCACCAAACTGACAATAAACATCCCCTACAAATAGGGTGCCAAATAAGCAACGATAGAAAATAAAAATTCAATTACAACTTACACGTGCAGGTGGGAGATAAACGATGGTTGAATGTGGGCATCTAGGTCGCTGCAACTTTAGAGGCGTCAGGAGGAAGTTCCTGGATTGTTGGGGTTCAGGTAAGGCTGTGGGAATGTCTAGGGTAGGATGAAGGAGGCCGGCTTGCAGTGGAGTTCTCGACTGGGATTGGAGGGATGTGTACGGCGGGTAAAGGTTTGAAATGGGGATGATGTAGGGGATGGGAAGGAAGATGAAGGGACGGCTGTAGGAAAGGCTTGGGTGGGGGTGTGGTGGTGAGAGAGCGGGGCTGGAGGAGGGGTTTTGGATGGGCAGGAAGTGGGAAAGGAGGAATTGGAGAGTGCTGAAATGAGTGTATTTCCTGTGTGGACCCGACGGGAAGGAGCGGGAATAGTAACGTGGGATATCGAAGAGGCTACGGGGAAACTCGAGAGGAAAGGAGGTCTTACGGTTGTCCGACGGCGGAGGAGGCAAAAGAGGGGGCAGGGCTGTGCCGGCGTCGCACCAGCGAGAAACTCCCGGAGTCGCATCGAGAGGGAAATGCACGATCGACGATTCATAAAACTGCAACTGAACTCTTGATGCCCCCCACTCACCGCAACCCGCAATATTTATAACCCTAAAACTAACTTAACCTAAATCAGACGACTCATAATGTTCGGGCGTCAAATACAACTCTAAACATAAAATATAATATATGAAATCGACTCAGATCGACCATCTGAGCTCAACCACGGGCTCAGATCATCCGTCCGGGTAGCGGATCTCCACAATCTCCACCAATTCCCCTCAACACTCATCTCCAATGAGTGAAGGTAGACGTTTTCTCGACGACGCCTGGGGAGAAGTAGCGCAGGCTCCTCTAGGCAAATCCAAACAGCATATGGACACCAGTAGCATCTCCAGTGGACAAGACATCACAGTATCTCACATCTGCCCACGATGGTGAAGTCATATGCACCAATCAGAAGTGCCTGGCGGTAGCTAGTGGCTCTAAATAAAATGTATCTCTGTCTGGAAGCTGAAGTGGTGAAACTGTCGGTGGTGCAAAGTTGTCCTCATGGAGCGACTCCTCAGGTGGAAACAAGGAGGGGCAAGTAGGGGCGGTAGGAGGCGAAGGCTCAAGTAAGGGTATGGAGAAAGGGTCCACATACACGCACTCCTCGTAGTAAGGAGTCAGATCCTTTACGTTGAATACTCGGCTGATGCTCATACCACAAGGGATGTCAATCTCATACGTGTTCGTACCAATTTGCCGCACAAATGTATAGGGGCCTATTCGACATGCGCTTAATTTCTTTGCTAGTCCTTGCGGGACCCTCTCATGTCGAATACGAATCATCATTCCCCCCCATCCCCCCCCCCGCCTCAGAGATTTGTTCCCGCCTTTGCTGGTCTGCTCAATCTTTATAATAATCATTACTATAAGCAATTTTTTATGGTCCGAATCATGAAGTGCATGCACATGCTGAGTAAAAGACTCTGCAGACTCTTTGAGAATGATGCAAATCATACTATGGACTCAAATCACATAACATAGGAGAGTCGGACACTATATGAGAATGACCATGCAAGTTATGCAACAGATGCAAATGATTGGCGACTAACACGACAGACAGACAAAATGCGTATGCTATATAACAGTGAAAGTCCCTAAGGATGAGTGGTTTATCTGGAGGTTCTTTGGGCGGGGTGTAGAAAAACTTATTGAGTGTACGAAGACCACCCAACTGACTAATTGAGACATCGACAGTGAGTTGCCGAATCAGGATATGCCAAATATCTCCTAAGGGATGCAAATCACCAGGAGGCTCACCTGGTGATCGATAGAAAAATTTGGCGTGAATAACGCCATCATCCGAAGGAACGTCGTAGATGGTAATAAAAGAGCGTGACGCATGTGTGTGATGGGTATCTCTCAAATGATTACGCCCGTCAGGTGGCTCACGAGGAGGTGTATACGAAAAGTCATCACATACACGGTGATCACTTGTGTGAAGATGCAAACCATCCATACTAGATTGATTGCCTTTTGGGAGGAAAAACTCGTCAAATGAGCCTCTCAGGGACTTAATCCCTAGGAGTTCAATAATGGCAGGATGACCCTCCAAGAGGAAGGTATCAATAACAGTAGTGTTTATGAGAACAAGACACTCACAACAAAGTCAATGATAGCCACTCACAAGAGAGTGGTGGCTCATCAGGAGGTTTGTTAGGAGGTTCAACAGTGAAGTCCATAATAGTGGGATGATCCTCCATATGTGTATTGCTGATAGAGGTAGTGTCCTCGTAAGTGGGTGAGGCAGTCATCATGATGTCAACACTAGGCTTTTGGCTCTCGGTAATAATGTGGCTCGGGACAATGATAAGGGGGGAGTGTGAAAAGTCCATACTCAATAGTGAGCCACTAGGTATAATGTCGAGGCCTGACTTTCTAGTCGAAGGGGAAACAAGTCTAAATGAGGTGCAGATGGTAGGGGTGAGCACAAAAAACCATAAACCGCAAAAACGCCTACATCGCAAAAATGCCTGTGCCGCAAAAACCGCACCGATATTTAAACCGCACCGCGTAGTGTAGGTGTGGTGCAGTTTTGAAATTTTATAAACCGTGTGCGGTGCAGTTTTCAAATCTTAAAAACCGCAAACACCGCACCGCATCGATTATTTGGGCACTTTAAAATTTTTAATTTTGTGACATTACATTTTAGGGTATTAAGTAAAATATTCATATTTTTATTCGTATACAGTTTATTCACATTTTCTTTTATATCATTTAAGGGTGTACCACACCTATTTGCAATTAACTGTGTTCACGGGTGCACCACTTCCAGCCTTCCTGGTGAAAGCAGTAAACACGCTTGGGCCCGTGAAAATTGCGAAATCCCGCTGGACTCTTTCCTATTCATATTTTTATCAAAATGCATGCTTCATGTATATGTGCTGATGAATTGTAGGGTTAGTTTAAAGGATATTGTTACGCCCCCGTACGGGTCCGAAGGCGACAACGGGGCTGAACCAACTGGTTCAGCCCCCACTTTCTAAATGGCGGCCCTCGGGGGCTGAACCCACCCGGTTCAGCCCCAATTGGGGTCGGCCGGCCCCCTTGGCCGACCGGCCTTGGTCCGGGTATAAATATACCCGGATCCTCTATTGGGGGGGGGGGGGGGGGGGGGCTATGCAAAGTATTATCAAGATAGCCTCCTCTCTAACCCTAGAAATCTCCCCTTCTCCCTCAATCTTATCTAGTTCCTAACAATTGGTATCAGAGGATTCGTCCTCCCAATTTTTATTTTTTTGTCGTTCCGACTCGCATCCAGGCCGAATCCCTGCCTGCATCCCGCATCCCGCATCCAGGGCGCATCCCGCATCCAAGCTGAATCCCTGCGTCGTCTTCATCGACGAATCCCGGTGTCGTTCCCGCTCGCATCCGCCGACCGACTGCCGCATCTGAACCTGTCGACTGCTGCTGCTTCTTCCAGTGGCTGCCGCATCTGCATCCATTGAATCCGCCAGTTGTTGCATCCGATTGCGGCATCCAGAGGCCACCGCCTCCAATTGTTGCCATTTTTCGCACACCCCCGGGGTCCCACCATGGTGACTCGCACCCAAGAGGACTCCACTCGGCTCGCACATCTCGAAGAAAACTACACCGGTCTGACTGACACCGTGGAAGCCCTTGCCGATAAGTTAACGACATCGGAAAAACGTCTCGAAGAGAAATTGGATGCCCGCATGGACGAGCTTAAAAATATGTTAACTCAACACCTTAAAGGAAAAGCTGTTGTGGGCGAGACCAACACAGTCCAGCTTCCCCTTCCTACTCCAGCATCGGGGCACGGCAATCGGGCCTCTAGCCTCAATGGGGGGCTTGGAATTGACGGTGGAAGGGTAGGAGGCTCACGATGACCACAGGTATGGTTCGAGGCAACCCAGTTTGGCGGAATCGTCGCGTCTGCCTTGGATTTTCCTCCTCACCGTGAAGACCGCCAGGAGGACCAACGACCCAACGGGATGGGCTACCCGTCTCGTGATGGGCTCCTCCCTATTCCAGGAGCACCAGGACATGCCGCAGGAGGAAGGGGAGGAGGCAGATGGGAGTTTAGGCCGCCAGTCTTGGGGAACCCCTATGGAGGGGATTGGGGGTACCCACACGTGGCCACTGATCGACGGCTACCGCTTGGACACGGGCACGAGTACGGAGGACCCGTGCAACAACTACCACGCGCTTATATGTCGCCGAAGGTTACCCGCATGAACTACCCCAAGTTCAAAGGAGGAGATGCACTCGAATGGGTCCAAAAGGCAGAGTTATTTTACAGTTATCAGGAGATACCAGAGGCACAGTGGGTAAAGTTGGCGTCCTTCCACCTTGAAGAGGACGCATACCAATGGACCCAATGGTTCCTCCGGTGACGGGATCACGCGCCATGGCACGAGTTTGTCGACGGATTCACCGCCCGCTTTGGTCCCCTTGAGTATGAAGACTTCGAGGCTCTTCTTCAGAAATTGCGTCAGAAAGGGACGGTGATGGAGTACCGAACCGAGTTTGAACGGTTGGCCAACCGGGTGCAGTGGGGCGAGAGGACATTAACAAGTTGTTTTATTTCCGGCTTGAAGGAGGACATCAGAGATGAGGTGCATGCCTATATGCCGCGCAGCTTGACACACGCTATCAGCTTGACCCGGATTCAAGAAGAGTGTGTCAATCGACAGAAGTCCAGGGGGGACACTTCGAGGAACGCTACACACCTTCTCGACACAAAAAAAGATCAAACATCTGCAGAACGGGCAACGATGAAGAAATTGACTTGGACAGAGCTACATGCTAGGAAAGAGCAGGGATTGTGCTTCAACTGCGATGAAAAATTTACCCCAAACCACAAATGTCAGAGGATCCAGGTTTACATATTGCAGGAAGGTCCGATGTCGGATGGAGACGGAGGGGAACAAGAGCGCATTTTGGATACAATCGAGTACGTGGTATCTTCCCTGACCATGGCGGGAGACTCCGCTCCGCCCACTATGAGTATTGCGGGGCAGATTGGTCAACAGCAGGTGACCATTCTGCTTAACATTGGGAGTACACATAACTTCATTAGCCCGGCAGTGACACAGAAGCTGGGGCTAGCGATCATAAAGGATGCCGCTTCTCCGGTTGTGGTGGCCGGTGGACACGAGCTGCAGTGCGAAGGAGTGCTTCCGGACATGGAACTCAGTGTGCAGGGATACACCGACAACATGGATGTCTACTTATTGCCCATCCAGAGGCCAGATATGATTCTGGGGGCCCAGTGATTGCGACAACTGGGTAGGGTGACTCTGGATTGGGAGAGGTTGACTATGGAGTTTGCTAAGGATTGGAGAGAGTACTGTCTGCAGGGAATCCGAATCTCACCAGTGCCAGGGGGATCTCTTTGCTGTTTGGAGCGGCTGCAGGGACATGGCCGCGACGTGGCATGGGTGGGCTTGAGGGGGCGGGCGGAGCTACCAGATTCCCACCTTGAGGACAAGCTGGGTCTTGATGGGGTGGGGAATGTTACGCCCCCGTATGGGTCCGAAGGCGACAACGGGGC
Source organism: Platanthera zijinensis (assembly GCA_039513925.1). Taxonomy (NCBI): domain Eukaryota; kingdom Viridiplantae; phylum Streptophyta; class Magnoliopsida; order Asparagales; family Orchidaceae; genus Platanthera; species Platanthera zijinensis. The sequence goes on from CM077093.1 coordinate 5,018,296, forward strand.
TGAACCAACTGGTTCAGCCCCCACTTTCTAAATAGCGGCCCTCGGGGGCTGAACCCACCCGGTTCAACCCCAATTGGGGCCGGACGGCCCCCTTGGCCGGCCGGCTTTGGTCCGGGTATAAATATACCCGGATCCTCTATTGGGGGGGCTATGCAAAGTATTATCAAGGTAGCCTTCTCTCTAATCCTAGAAATCTCCCTTTCTTCCTCAATCTTATCTAGTTCCTAACAGATATAAATTAATGCAAAACCTGAGAAACACAATCAAAGATGCAGTTCCTAATTTTCTTTGGAAAAAGCTCAAGATAATAATTATTAAACAAGCAAAAGTTCAGTTTTAGATTCTCCAGAAATTTGAATACAATAGTAAATCAACTCAGGAAATTACTTCCTAATGCTGAGTAATTTCTTTCACTTGGAAACAAAAATATAGCCTTAAAAAAGTCCACAACAAGCAACTATAAATACTGAATTGCTAATGAAGAAGATGAACAATTTAATTGGACACAAATTATTTAACCAAACAATTAATGACACATAATATGTGGGGGTAAAAAACCGCTCCAAACCGAAACCACACCGCGCAATTTCGGTGCGGTGCGGTTTTGCTCGGGCCAAAACCGCGCCCTTGTGGTGCGGTTGCGGTTTGAGCCAAAACCACACCAAACTGCACCGCGCACACCCGAAGCAGATGGTGAATATACCACCACAGTATCACTGGGTCGCTCGTCCCCAATCTCGTGACCACGCTCGCTAGTCATACTAATATCACTCTCCACCTGTATGAACGTTCATGATCAGACTCGACTCCCAGGTCAAGTGAGAACTGAGTCCCACTCGACTGAGATGAATCAAAATTAGGTATCAGGTCTCACATGTCAGTGGGAACACTACTAGACACATCGGTGGTTTGACCTAAATCTGTAGGATTTCTCCTATTGACTCTCCTTAAGGCAGACCTCATGTGATCAAAATGAGTATCCAAGCAATCAAATTGATCAAGAACCAATAACTGAAATTCGGCCTTGGACATCTCTATCTGTGGAATATTAGGAGTGTCTTGACATGTGATGTAATCCTGGTGATGGTGACCTTTATAAGGCTCCTGAGAGTCATCTAGACAGAGTTTCCTAACATAATCAGATCGTGCTCATAGATGGACGTGATCCCTACCATCCTGATAATACAAGGACATCTCCGAAGGAGCTCTATTTGGTCGAGCATATACTGACTCAGGTTCCTCAAATAGTCGTGAGGTGTAACGATGATGATCTAAAGGGTTCTCAGTCCTACCATCATAATGTCGTGGAGAGGTGTATTGATGATAACTTGAGGATCTCTCATCGTGATGGTCGTCCCTAGCATAATGGAATCGTCTCGAAGGGTCCACACGATCTCTAGAAGGGATGTACTGCGAACGAGAATAATGGTCATGATAACATAGAGATCTCTGTTACTCCCCTGAACCTGACACAGTTCTTTGGGCGTCAATATGCCCGTAGGCGGAAGAAGAAGGCAGGCGACAACGGGGCTGAACCATTCGGTTCAGGCCCCACTCAATAAAGACCGGCGGCTTGGGGCTGAACCATCCCGGTTCAGCCCCGTATGGGAGGGGCCGACCGGCCCCTCTTGGGCCCGGGTATATATATACTCGGGGCTCTCTCTTTTGGGCAAGAAGAGTATTATGAGGTATTTTCCTCCTTCCCCCTCCTTCAACCCTAATTTCTCTCTAGTCCTCCCCCCTCTCCAATCTCCTATCATTTGGTATCAAAGCATTCGTCCTACGGCCATGGTGAACACCCGCTCGCAAGAAGAAATCAACCGGTTGGAAACCCCAGAGGAGAACTACGCCGGGTTGACGGATTCGGTAGCCGCCATCGAAGAGAAGATGAGGGCGTCTACGCAACGCTTGGAGGAACGAATCGATGCCCGTATGGAAGAACTCAAGGCCCTATTATCGCAAAATCTGAAAGGAAAGACACATGAGGAGATTGGCGGGTTGCAAAATACCGCGACCTCCGCGTCGCATTGTCTCGCCCCGCAGGTGGACGAGGGTTCGGGATCGGGCGACCCGGCTCGGATCAGGGCGGGACTCAGGAGCATCGACGGCGCATCGGGATCGTCGAGTGCTCCGGATTGGCGCAGCATGGGCGCAGCAACCTCCACCGGCACGGGATCGATCCCGATTGGGGTTGGCGACTTTGGAGCAGGGCGTGCTCCCTGGGGGCGGTTTGGCGGCGAGCAGGGAGGTGTCAGACGGGCTCCAGGCGCTCCGTTGGGGGGTCCAGGGGGCCTCCTTCCCCATCCACAGGGCTAGGTACCTCCAGGGGGTTACGGGGCCGACATTCCTTGGGGCGGCCAACAACATCAAGGCTACCCGGGCCCGAATCTTGGCCCTACGAAGCCAAGAAGACCAGCATGGCATGGGCACGAACAAGGGTGGCAAGGTCAAGCTGCCCCACGAGCGTCCATGCCTCCGAAATTGACGCGCATGAATTTCCCAAATACAACGGAGGGGACGCTCTCGAATGTGTACAGAAGGCCGAGCTTTTTTTAGCTATCAAGAGGTTCTGGAAGGCCAACAACATCAAGGCTACCCGGGCCCGAATATTAACAGAGGGGAGCACCCATAATTTCATTCATCCCGACGTGGCACAACGGGTAGGACATGGGATCGATACGGGAGCTGCCTTTCATGTCATGGTGGCGGATGGGAGCAAACTTCAGTGCGAAGGAGTTATGAATGAGGTGGAGCTGCAGATACGGGGGTACTTAGGTTGCACAGACGTATATCTTCTACCCATCAGAGGCTCCGACATGGTGCTTGGGGTTCAGTGGCTGCAGCAACTGAGGCTGGTGACCTTTGATTGGGACCAGATGACGACGGAGTTCGTACAACACGGGAAGCAATACTGTCTGGGGGGCCTAAAATCTTCCCCGAAGAAGGAGGTATTCCTTCGGAGTTTGGAGCGAGTTGAGAGTTAGGGCAGCACAATGACAGTGATTCTGGAGGTGACACCGGCTCCCACAGTCCCTCCAGTTCAACCCATTCAGATGCAGACGCTTTTGGTTCGGTATGCCGATATATTTCAGACACCCCGTACACTTCCACCACCGCGGTTCATAGATCATCAAATCCAGTTCAAGGCGGGTGCTGAGCCTACCAACATCCGTCCTTACCGCTACCCGTACATCCAAAAGACCGAGATAGAGCGCAGTGTCAGGGAAATGCTTACCGCCGTAATTATCCTCCCCAGTACTAGTTCTTTCTCGTCTCCCATCATTCTAGTAAAAAAGAAAGACGGGACGTGACGATTTTGTGTGGATTACCGCGGTCTGAACAACTCAACTATTAAGGATAAGTTCCCCATTCCTCTGATCGAAGAACTGTTGGACGAACTGCACGACGCTCGCCTCTTCACCAAGCTCGACCTCAGGTCGGGTTACCATCAGATTCGGATGCGCGAGGACGACATACACAAAATAGCTTTCCGTACGCATGATGGACGCTATGAATTCCTGGTAATGCCTTTTGGGCTTACCAACACCCCGTCCACGTTCCAAGCAGTCATGAACGAGATCTTTCGTCCTCTTCTCCGCCGATCAGTACTGATATTTTTGATGACATCCGCATCTACAGTACCAGTTGGGAGGAGCACTTGACCCATGTCGAGCACGTGTTCATCATCCTCCGCCAGCACCTGCTATACGCCAAGCAGTCTAAGTGTTTGTTCGGGCAAGAGGAGGTGGAGTACTTGGGACATTTGGTCTCCGCTAGCGATAATACACAAACGAACAAGACACAAATACACAAACAAACAAGACGCAAATACTTTAAGAGTGCGCGAAATATGCCCTGCATATTTTATGGAGTTTAGTACTAAAGCAAATGACAATAAACATCCACTACAAATTTGGTGTCAAATAAGCAATGATAGAAAATAAAACTTCAATTACAATTTACATGTGTAGTGGAGATAACCAATGGTTAAATGTGGGCATCCAGGTCGCTGCAACTTTAGAGGCATCAGAAGGAAGTTCCTGAACTGTTGGGGTTCGGGTAAGGATGTGGGAGGGTCTAGGGTAGGATGAAGGAGGCCGACTTGCAGTGGAGTTCTCGACTGGGATTGGAGGGATGTGTACGGTGGGTAAAGGCTTGAAATGGGGCTGCTGTAGGGGATGGAAAGGAAGATGAAGGGACGACTGTAGGAAAGGCTTGGGTGGGGGTGTGGTGGTGAGAGAGCGGGGCTGGAGGAGGAGGGGTTTTGGATGGGCTGGAAGTGGGAGTAGAGAAGAGGAAGAAATATTATCTCAATGCCTCAAACCGGGTAGAGAATACATATTTAGGACAAACACCGCGTGACATAACGCGTGAACTTAGAAACGGAAACAAATAACAGTAGAAACGAAAACAATTAAAAATATAATAAAGACGCCTCAAAAAACGTATATTCAACTCTCTCCCTCAAGTTGGGAATATATATCGATCATTCCCAGCTTGCTTGTATTGTTCATGAAGTTGTCGTGGCTTAACCCCTTGGTAAAGATGTCGGCAAGTTGGTCATGTGAATCACGAACAGAGTGCATATATTTCCCTTGTCCAAGTGGTCCTTGATGAAATGTCGATCAACCTCAACATGCTTTGTCCTATCATGTTGAACATGATTATGAGCAATACTGATGACGACCTTGTTGTCGCAATAGATAGTGACTGACTTGTTCACCTGGAGACTTATATCTTGGAGAATTGTCTTCAACCACAAACCCTCACATACTCCTTGCGCCATAGCCCTATATTCTGCTTCCGCACTTGAGTGAGCCACAATATTCTGTTTGTTGCTTTTCCACGATATAAGGTTTCCGCCTACAAATGAGCAATAGCCGGTGGTGGACTTTGTATCGTCTTGACTGCCCGCCCAATCGGCATCTGCGAACACTTCAATTTCCAAAGGTTGGTTTGCAGAGAACAAAAGTCCACGTCCTGGAGACTTGTTGAGGTATCTCAATGCACGATACGCTGCCTGTTGATGACGAATGGTGGGAGCATGCATGTATCTACTTAGAACCCCCCACGACGTATGTAATATCAGGGCGAGTATGAGATAAATATATAAGTCTCTCAATCAATCGTTGGTATCTTGAAACATCCACCTTCTCTCCACTAGTGTCAGCATCAACCTTGTGGTAGCCTCAATAGATGTATCTGCGGGAGCACAATCAAGCAGTCCAGTTTCTTCCAGAAGGTCAAGAGTATACTTTCTCTGAGAGATAAAGATCCCTCGATGATACCTCACTACTTCAATTCCCAAGAAGTATTTCAACTTCACCAGATCTTTGACCTCAAATTCCTTGCCCAATTGTTTTTTTAAGTGATCTATCTCCTCTAGATCATCTCCTGTAATTTTGATGTCATCCACGTATACAATAACCATCGAAACTTGAGCTCCTCTCCTTTTGATAAAGAGAGTGTGATCAGCCTGTCCTTGAGTATATCCCAGTTGGAGCATGTTCTTGTTAAACCGTCCAAACCAAGCTCTAGGATATTGCTTCAGGACATATAGGGATTTTTGCAGACGACAGACCTTTCCATTGAACCCTTCTTTAGTAAAACCAAGAGGGACTGTCATGTAGACTTCTTCTTCCAGATCACCATGCAAAAATGCCTTTTTAACACCAAGCTGTTGTAATTCTCATCCACGACACGTAGCACAAAAGAGAATCACCCGAATAAAATTCATCTTTGCAACCAGAGCAAAAGTTTCTTGGTAGTCGATTCCTTGGGTCTGAGTATACCCTTGAGAAACCAAGTGTGCTTTATACCGCTCCGCCACCCCATCTTGATTCTGCTTAACCGAGAAGATCCAGCGTGATCCAATAGTACGCTTTCCTTGGGGAAGATGAGCAAGCCGCCATGTCCCATTTTTCTCCAAGGCACACATCTCTTCTTCCATAGCCTGTTTCCACTCAGGTATCTGAACAACCTCCTGTCAGGTCTTAGGAATCACAATAGAGGAAAGAGATGAGATAAAAGCTTTGTGAACCTGAGAGAGGTGAGAGAAAGAAATGTAGTTGGCAATGGGGTGTCTGGTGCCACCCGTTTTACCTTTAAGACAAGCAAGGGGAACATGAAGGTCATCGTCTGAATCTGGAGCAGATACAGACACCGACATGGGTGGAACAACCACGGTCTGTACTTGCTCAGCCGTTCGAGGCCTGCGAGAGTAGGTATATGTAATCAGAGGAATAGAGATGGTAGGAACGGAAGCAGACGTCAGCGAGCTAGGATCCGGAGGAGCGAGAATATGAGGAGAAGCAACAGTCGGTGAGCTAGGAGCCGGAGGAATGGGAATATGAGGAGAAGCCACAATTGGGAGAGGAGATTCAATGGTCCCATCACTGTCACCACTCGTCTCCCCCTGACGAGGACCGAAGTTGGACTCCCCCTCACGAAAAGTGATATCAACAGTGCAGTAATAGCGACATGTAGGAGGATGATAACACTTATACCCTTTTGGTAGTAGGAGAGTAACCAACAAAGACACATCGGAGTGAGCGAGCATCCAGCTTATCGCGATGTAGGGTATGAACATGAACAAAGCAGACTGAGCCAAAAATGTGAGGTGCGACATGAGAGGTGTGGACGATGTGGTTCTTGGATAAACGACAGAGGAGTATCATCGGAAATGGAGCGAGACAGAAGGTGATTAATGAGATGGGTGATTAATGAGATGAGCAACAATCAGAACTGTATCACCCCAGTAGGACTTGGGAAGGTGCATTGCAATTAACAAACACCAAACAACCTCCAGTAAGTGCCTATTTTTCGTTCGACAACACCATTTTGAGTAGAGGTGTGGACACATGTGGTTTGGTGAATAATGCATGTTCGGACAGATAGGTACCAAACGCTCCCCGATCATCATACTTCTCACCATTATCACTACGAAACACACGAATTGTGTCGTTGAACTGGTTCACAACCATCTTATGAAAGGACTGAAAACAAGGAAGAACATCACACTTTTGTTTTAATAAATATAACCAAGTAGTACGAGAATGACAATCAATAAAGGTAATAAACCATTTATAGCTAGATAAAAATAAAACCGGAGAGGGACCCCAAACATCAGAATGAATAACATCAAACAGAGTGGAATTAGGAAAAGAAACATAACTAATACTTTGACGAACATGTTTTGAACAATCACATGCGTCACACTTGAATGATTTAATTAAACAGCTTAAAGCAGGAAAAAGTTTGGTGAGATATAAAGGAGAGGGGTGGCCAAGGCACAGATGCCAGCGCCAGATGTCGTGTGAGGTAGGAGCCCTGGTGGTGGAAAGAGCACTGGAAGATAATAACTGGTTCTACAAGTACAACCCGTCAACGTTCCTACCACTGTCAAGTGTCCGCTTCATATCCAGATCCCGAAACACACAAACATTAGGGTAAAAAGTTACAAAACAATTTAAAGAAGTAGTTAAGTGGCTTATGAAGAGAAGATTGCGATGAACGAAGGGACATGCAAAACTGAAGAGCCAGTCATGTGATCCATCGCACCCGAGTCGATAATCCACTCGGAAGGGGATGAAGACACAACATGAGCACCAGAGATACCTGAAGTAGCAAACATAGCAGTGGGATCAACCGAGGTAGGGTTAGGCTTGGAACGCAACATACGGCGAAAGGCCTCCAACTCCACAGCAGAAAGGCCCCCAGAGCTGTCCTCATAAACCTCAGGACGACCACCACGGTGACCCCCTCTCCCACGAGCACCAGAACCTCGTCCAGAGGGAGCAAGATGAGGGTGTAGGCGAAAGAATACGTCCTTAGTATGACCTTTCTTCCCACAGTGGCTGCAGACAGGAGGAGGACCTCGAGAAATCCTAGCAAGAGAAGAATGGTCAGTAGAGGCACCAAGAGAGCGACGACGATTCTCTTCCCGAATAGAGGGAAGAGGCTCACGGTGGAGGACGTGTAGGCGAACGACATCAAATTGCATATTGAGACCCATAAGAAAGACATGAACTCAAAAGCGATCTTTATCCTTTTGAAGAGCCTGCGCATCGGCAGGGCAAACAACGGTAAAGGTGTTGAAATAATCCAGTTCCTGATGCAGGCGTTCGAACTCAGAGTAGTAGGCAGAGACGGTCATGACGCCCTGTTTTAGCTCCAAACACGTCGAGTGAGCTCATAAATCTGCGTCGAACTGCTTGTCGGAGAGTAGGTGTCACAAGCCCTTTTCCAAATTTCATAAGCTGAATTCAGAAGCATGTAGCTGCGGTACACCTGAGGGGACATAGAGTGAAGTAACCACGAGACAATCAAGGAATTGTCTGCATCCCATTTTCTCCATGAGGGATCGGTACGCGGTGACTCAACTGTGGTACCATCAATATGTTTGTATAGTTAGTGACTTCGAATAGCATGTTGTGCTGCTCTGGACCATTCCAGATAATTTATGTTATCCAAGACAACAATAATGATCTTCAATGAGCCAGATTGGTCGTGGCTTCGAGGAGGCTCAACAGAGGGAACATGGAGGGCTCCAGTTGAAATGTCTTTGCTGATAGGAGTTGACGAGATTCCAGAGGAATCTCCCATCGATGACTGGCTGAAGGGAGAAAAAAAACGAAGATATTAAAGCGACAGAAAAACACATCCTACGGGTGTCCCTTAGATTGCATCGCCGATGAGGACACCGGAGGACGTGACCACGATTTCTCCAACAGCTCCCATGGAGGACAAAACGGCCAGAGACAAAGAGTTGCCCGAAAGAACCGTGCGGAGAAGAACCGCTGATGAGGGACTTCGCCGAAGAAGAAAAAAAACGAGGGGCGGCGGGGGCCCTAGGGAATGGTTCTTTGCTGGAAGATGGCGGCGGGCGACGCTGGAAGAGGGTGGCGCTGGAAGGGGCAGCGCTGGAAGGGGAGGCTAGGGCGGCGCTGGAAGGGGCGGCTAGGGCGGCGATGGAAGGGGGCGTCTATGGCGGCGCTGGAGGCGGCGTTTTCACGCGCTGGAGAACCCGCGGGATGCGGTGAAGTCGCGTTGTGGATCCGCGGGATGCGGTGCCAAAGATGAACGACAGGTTAGGTCGTACGGGCGGTAGAAGTGTTGGCTCTGATACTATGTAGAGAAGAGGAAGAAATATTATCTCGATGCCCCAAGCCGGGTAGAGAATAAATATTTATAGGACAAACACCACGTGACATAACGCGTGAACTAAGAAACAGAAACAAATAACAGCAGAAGCGGAAAAAAATAAAAATATAATAAAGACGCCTCAAAAAACGTATATTCAACCGTGGGAAGTGAGGAATTGGATAGTGCTGAAATGAGTGTATTTCCTGTGTGGACTCAACGGGAAGGAGAAGGAATAGTAGTATGGGATGTCAAAGAGTCTCGGGGGAAACTCGAGAGGAAAGGAGGTCTTACGGTGGTCTGGTGGAGGAGGCGGAAGAGGTGGCTGGGCTGTGCCGGCGTTACACCAGCGAGAAACTCCCGGAGTCGCACCGAGAGGGAAACACACGACCGACGGTTCAGAAAATTGCAACAAAACTCTCGATGCCCCACACTCACCTGAACCCACAATATTTATAACCCTAAAACTAACTTAAGCACCCGAATCAGACGGCTCATAATGTCCAGGCCGATCGGACATCAAATACAACTCGAAACATAAAATATAATATATGAAATCGACTCGGATCGACCATCCGGACGCAAGCACGGGCTCGGATCTTCCATCCGGGTAGCGGATCACCGCGATCTTCATCACATTAAAGGATGGAGTTCCTTACGTGAGGTCAGGCATTCACGAATGACGGTTCTTAACCACCATGTTCACGACCGCCATTGCCGTGCCAAACAAGCCCTTAGACACTAATCTTAATTTTCCACCCTATGCTATACATGTTCAGACCACTAACATCTATTTTTTATTACGTTATTTTGGATGGAGTTCAGTCCTACAGTCTAGTTATCTTATCTTTCCTAATCTTGCCATGAATCAATCTCAATATTTTTCACGTCTCATATTAAATTCTGTAACAATGATTTTTAATTGGTCAACAATCGGAGCCATACAACATTCCCAACCCAACTTCAGTTTTATAAAATTATCTTTCGAGTCTCCATGATATAAGATATGACATTTCTCCCTTTTAATCATTCAGTTTTCATTTGCATGTTTATTTCCTCATTTAAATCTCATTCTTTTGCATAATAGATTCACAGCTTGTCCCAAACTTCAGTTTTATAAACTTTTTTTTTGAGTCTCCGTGATATCCTGGTGTCGTGCCATTTCTCCATTTTAATCACGCAGTCCTAATTTTACAAGTTATTTCTTCATCTAACTCTCATTCTTCTGCACAATTGTTTCAACATACTTGTCCTAAACATATTTTATAATTGAAAAAAAATGTCTTTCAAAGTCCAAATAATGACAACATCTTCTCTCTCAGGGAATAAGTACTTCATTGCCCTTGCAGAGGTGTTCAGAGTCTCAAAAATTATGAAAGCCACAGTGAGGTTCTACATGCCATGGTTGCTGTCTAATCTGGAAGATTCTAGTGAAATATTAACCTGGCTGGAGAAGGGCAATCAGACATGGATTAATTCTGGCTTGGAAGAAACTCTCAAAATCATCTCCGACGACGCCGATCTTGATGAGAGGGGCTTGGCAAAGCCATTGTTGGAGTCCATCAATCTTATTGACAAAGTCATCCCGCCGACATATCTGGACCCTATATTCCACCACAAGCATGGTGTTTGCAAATTCTACTTACTACCTCTTGACAAATTGCCAGGTAATTTCAGTATATTCAAGGTTAAATTACATAATTGTCTTTTAGGCTAAGAGTTGCGCGTTTGTCCGCATTTTGAAATAACCTTTATTGGGTTCCTATAGCGTCTTTTTGCATGCATAAGTTCAATGCTTAAGATAATTTGTTTCTATTATACGCTTGTGTTTGTGTTTTATGTATACAAGCAGTTGTTTACGGGTTTATCCCGTGCCCCGACCCGATAACACATCCTTTGTTCGTCGTCCCCATAAACATTTTTGTCGCGCAGAATACAAGTCTCAACAGAAGTCGAGGGGATGAGGATTCGTTTATAAAAATTAAATAAAAGACATACAAATCAAATTCACTTTTGAAAAGTTGAAAATTTTATTATAAATGCGGGCAAATTTGGAAAGACTGTTTTCCCTGATATTAGTATTAGTATATGTATGTTTGTATGTATATATATAATCAACCCATTACTAGGACCTGCATTTGCATAATTATAGGGACCCCCATCTACCATTTGAAATTACAAAAATATCCTTTTAATACGATAAACCTCCCCTCTTGGAGGGATGCGCTCATAGTGCATGTTAAGTACGAGGTGCGTTGTAACATTGGGGAGGTCCTTGTTTATGCCGCCCCAAGGGCGGTCCCGGTAAAATTATGCAAAGTTCAAGTGAGGTCCCGGCGAAAAAAATGATTTTTTTTTTATTTCTTATTTTTTGAATTGTCCTATGTGAAGTGCTATCTTTGGACATTCAGTTCACATTGTAATCCTGTGTAAAATTGTTTTATTGATTATTCATCATCACACCCTCTAACCTTTCAATGTGAAATTAGCAGAACTGAAGACTGTTGTCTGGAATGGGGATTGCTACATCACCAAACTTGCTAATTTCTGGGCCAACCGGATATCCCCCGATCCCCCTCACCTACCACCGATAACGCCGAGCTAATGTCTTAGAGTGGAAGCTTCCGGAAGTTCTAAGGTTTCCCATCGCACTGATGGAATCTTCCTAGAAGGAAGGACGGGTCGATGATCCGTTAACCGTTCGGTATTAGAGTGCTTCTTCCCCTCCGCAGCATCATTGATGTTATCCGTCGGATCAAGATTCGTGCAGGAAATCTCGGATGAAGAACAACTCTCCACACGAGTTTTTTTTTTGTTCCCGGCGGTGATTTTTTTGTAAATCCACGTGTCATCTCATTGAATCTTCCTTATTTTAAGTAGTTCATGTTTACATTGTTGCTGGTATTATATTTGTAATCTGTAGACTTCATTATTCTTTGGCAAGGGTTAATAAAAGCATGGTCTGAATGTCGATGTTTTTTTTTAATTTTATTTATTTATATTCTTCAATTATATATTTGCAGAATATTTATTTCTTAATGAAGCTATTGATAAAGAATTTTTCAAGTTAATAGGCTCTTTGACAGTTTTTTTTTCTCGAAACTAAGGCTCTGTTTGGGGGACTTATTGCTTGACCGGTGAAAATAAGTCCCCACAAACGGAGCCTAAATGGTGTTTATGACACGAAGAGAGGTGATATTATTGAAACTATTGGGTTTGATGTAGCTTACTTGAAACTTATCAATTTCAGAGTACGATAGAAGTGGGGGCATGCACATGTAGTGTCAACAGAGACAATCACAACTCTGTAGCATGGACTCTGTTGTTGTCCGCTCGAGCCTCTCGGTAGATCGGAATTTTTGAATCATCTTAGCCCGTTGAGCGGTCGAGCGCGAGAATAGTCAGAGTTTCACAGAGTTAAGAGAGGAAGACTTGATTACGTGAAAAACCCGCAATCGAGGTAAAAAATCACACGGTCGATTCAGTGTCTGCCTAACTTTCACTATTCAGAGTTTATAACAAGGTTTCTTGGGGGAGGACGAGGGTTACAGGGCTCTGGACCTTTCCATTGATTTTGCTCAGATGGGAGCAGGCAAACTTGGGTGTCTTGACGAGCACGGCTTGGTGATAGTGAGAGAACTTGTCGCTTGCTTTTGCGTTTCGCGAACAATCAAAGATTGTGAGCGACTGTCGCGAGTCTGTGCACTTACAAGTACTTGTCTGATCTCGGGGCAACTTCATCCGTCTAGACAGACCTTGGCGGAGTTCCTTGAGAGCGATCCTTGATGGAAATCCCGCAGAGAGGCGAGAGTGTAGAGAGAGACGAGGAGTGAGAGAGAGAGGAAGTAGTGAGAGAGAGACGGAGTTCAGGTTGAGAAAAAGGATCCAAATGATGTGGAGTGAGACTATTTATAGACTTTTAAGAGGGCAATCCAGTAATTTCGCCCAATAACTATCTGACGGGCCAATAGGAATGTCCGGATTTGAGCACGGATCGCCATTTTTAGAGAAATTGCGACTCTGCCATTGTGGAGAAAAAAACCCGCCCAAGAAGACAGATGGCTCGAGGCCAGTGGCCAAAGCGGCGGGCGCCCCTCCCCGACACGTCAAGCGGCCGAGAGGGCCGCCCTCGTCCCGGGCGGCCAAGGGGTGGTGTTCTCCCTCGAGGTCGACCACGACCAAGGCCGCCCGCGATCGGGCGGCCAAAGGGGTGGCCGGCCCTCGCGGGGCCGGCCATGGCCGAGGTCGCCCCTTGTTGGGGGGGGGGGGGGGGGGGGGCTAGGGGCGGCTGGCCTTTGCGGAGCCGATCGCGACCGAGGCCGCCCGTGCCTAGTGGGGGAAGGGGCGGCCGGCCCTTGCGGGGCTGGTCGCGAACGAGGCCGCCCGTGACAGGGCGTCAAAAGGGGAGGCCGGCCCTTGCGGGGCCGACCGCGACCGACGCCGCCTGTGTTCGGGCGACCAAAGGGGAGGCCGTCCTTTGCGGGACCGACCGCGGTCGAGGCCGCACTTGTTCGGGTGACCAAAGGGAAGTCCACCCCTTGTGGGGCCGGCCGTGACAGAGGCTATCCATGTCATGCGGCGAAAGTGGGCGGCCGATCCTTGCGGGGCCGGCTGCAGCCGCAACCGCCTGTGTCGGGCGGCAAAAAGGGGGCGACTGTCCCTTGCGGGGCCGGCTCCGACCGAGGCCGCCCGTGTTCAGGAGACCAGGAGGCCGGCCCTTGCGGGGCCGACCGCAGCCGAGGCCGCCCATCTTAGGCGGCGAAAGGGGGAGGACGACCCTTGCGGGCCGGTCATGGCCGAGACAACCCTTGTCTGGGAGGCCAAAGTGACGGTCAACCCATGCGGAGCCGACCGCGACCGAGGCCGCCCGTTCCGAGCGGCCAAAGGGTCGGTCGGCCCTCACGGGCCGGCCACGGCCGAGGCCTCCAGCCGGGGGAGGGGGGGTCAAAAAAGGGGGCTGACCGGCCTTCTCGGGGCTGGTCGAGGCCGCCGGGCGGTGGCGGAGCGGTCGACACACGGGATCGCGACGGTTGGGATCCCGTGCACTGTGGTTACCACGCGGATCGGGCGCGTGCGGTGGTTACTCCCGTAACTCCCCATTACATAAGTGGGGTGATAGGGGAACCTGGTTATTTGCACCCCGATTTTTCTATAAATTGAGGCCGACCCATTAGACCCGAATAGGGAAGTACTCAAAATAATTCCGAGCTCGCACAATCTGATCCGAGATCGGCTTGAAATTAAGGGTCTGTTTGTTTCTGAGGTGTGAGTTGGAGCGGCGGGGAATTGGGGGATTACAGATTATTAGATTACTAAACAGTTTTTTTAGCAATGACGTTTCCTCTCGATGAAAATGGAGCAAAAATGTCGAAACAAATCGGCTATAAAACCCATTTGAGTTTTATCTCATGGTTTTAGATTGTTTAGGTTTGATCTAAGCTCGGATCAAGCCAAACTCGAGCTGATTTTGAGTGATCTTCTATCTTTGCACTATTATGAAAGCTCTGCACAATATTTTATAATTATCTTACTTTTATTATTCAATTCTATTAGATTTTCATCTAGCTTCTTTTTTTTTTTTTTAGAAAAACAATTCAATTAGATAATTTTGAATTTTTCCTTCCTACTGCTCAATGTTTGGTCTGATTGTCAAAGCATTAGAAAATCTAATGTAGAGAAATACTAATTCTGAAAGAACAGAAGAACTTCCACTCAGAAAATCAAAGATTATAATGATTGCAAGAGGAAAGTAGCTTTCTCAGACCTGTCTAGGAACTCATTTGGTACTCATGACGGCGATCATGAGTGCGATTATTACGAACTGTGGTTCGTAAATGCCCGACCTCACTTACGGAATTCCATCCACTTTTAGGTTTTAATTTAGGGTTTTTTATGGGAATTGTTAAAAACACCGCACTTTTGGCTAATCGCACCGCTTTGTTAAAAACACCGCAGTTTTTCACATATTGTTAAAAGCACCGCACATTGTTATCCGCACCGCAATTGAGATAAACGCACCGCACTTAATTTATGAATTAAAATAGGTTCTCATTGAATTACAATATTAATATATACTCAATAGAAAAAATATTTGATACAAAAAAACCATCAAATGTGTTGTCCAAATTGTTATGCTTTTTTCTTCAAATATTTGTGATCTTCATCAACGACATCTATAATAATGAACTTTTAAAGAAATTTCAGAAGTCCTTTAACATATGTGATTATTAACTGCAACTCTTTATTGGCTAGTCGCACCCAAAAATCTCATAACTTTTTGCGTCTTTTCGAAATACGTCTTGTACACGCAATTTCAGGAAAAGTGTTCAACACGAGATCTACAACTTTCGTGTTGAACACTTTTCCTGAAATTGCATGTACAAGGCGTATTTCTGAAAGGCGTAAAATCTGAGCGTGACGAGAGGAGGCGTTGGCGCTGATATCTGCCGGTGTCGGCGACGGAAAGGGCTGGAGGGGGCTGGAGGAGGCGGGAGGAGCCAGCGACGCGTCAGGAGGCGTGAGAAGAAGATCGGGATTTTAGGACTGCGGTGCGAGGAAGCAGCAGTGCGGTGCGGGTATATTTTTAGAGTGACAAATTTTAAGTGTTAAAAGACCCAAATGCGATGCGATTAGCCAAAAATGTGGTGCTTTTAACAATTCCCTTTTTTATTAGGGGCGGTTTTAAGTGTCGTGGTATCAATCATATATTTCGTGATGGTGATATTTTCGTCCAAACTTACCAGAACAAAATGCCACGCCAAACAAATGATGACTTATAGCCACCATATCCATGACCACCACCACCACCACCACCACCGTGCCAAACAGACCATAGATCTCATGGAAGATATGTGGTTTCTGACTGTAATTCACAGTGAATCATTCATGACTTCAAAGGCTGCAAAATTTTAGGAGGTTGTGGTTTGGATGTATAATGGCTACGCGCACACTTGCGCAATGAGAGTGCTCAAGCAAACTGTGCAATCCCGCATTTGTTGAGTGGGCCCAGCCGGCCGGAAGAGAGTGGCGAGTGCACTGCTTCACTAGACATCCGCTATCTAGGCCAACGGTAGGCGGCGAGCGGAGTCTGCGAGCTCACGCTTGCCTCTGGTTGAGAGGCGAGTGTTGGCTTCGGCACTCGCTGTCACAACCCGCATTTTCTCAGTGTTAAAATACTATCAGAGCGAGAGAAAATACGCGATCGTGGATGCCACGCCTTGGCAGGTGGACAACTGCAGACGTTCACGGCAACCCTGTCCTTTCATTTATTTTTATAAAAGGCATGTGAATTAGGTTTTAAAACATTGTTATATTATTAGATCTGCTGATCGTGTCCCTCGATCTGGTGGATCAACTAGCCCACGAGTGAGAAAGTATAGGTTTACACAGCGGAAAATTATTAAGTTTGTTTCATTTGTTATCCTAAATGAGAATGAAAACTTAGCATATAAAGGAATGGACATGTGACTTCTAGATTTATTATAAATAAGAAAGCAGTTTTTATAACCCTTAAAATAGTAGTTTACCCGTTTAAAAGCATGTTATGGAACTATGCAAAAATGCAGTTTTATTTTATATTTAAAATACCTAACACGCATCTTAACATAAATCATTCCCAGAGAGCAAGTATAAAACTAATAGTAGGTAACAACAATACAACTAGCAAGTAATCTAACACAGAAAATCTAAGACTATGGGCGTCAACAACTGACACGAAACCCATAGAGAAACTGTCATATATAACAAAACAACTATCTCAACACTTTGAGCTCGGAAACAAACGGCCGCGAGCTCGGCGGCCAGCTCGGCGGCCAGCTCCAGAAGCACAGCTCGGTCAGATGAACCTGCTACGGCGGCTCGGGACCTGAGGTATTCAAAAGAAGAACACCTCAGAAGCAAGCTACAAGCGGCCTGCAAAAGAGTAAAAGGAAGACCAACCAACCTCGAGGCGAACGAGGTACAACAAATCGACTGCAACAAAAGCTCAGTAGCAAAGCAATGGGGAGCTCGGCAAGAGCTCTAGCTAAACATGAAAAATTAAACCATAACAGCCTGAACATAACAGAATATGAGCTTTATCTTTCTTTAATATCCATAGCTCAGAATTTTAAATGCGACCTGATCAGCTCAAAAAAACATCAAAACACGGCGACAAGCCAGGGTGTATGAGCTCCTCAACAGAAAGAGAGTGATTGCTGCCTGGGGAAAAGGCTCGGCAACGCGCACAAACCCAGCTCAGAAAGGCACTATGCCTGAGGGAGAAACCTCGAACGCGGCACAGACCAACAACTAGGGTAATGCTCGGTCGGGGATGAAGGCTACACAACGGCGGCACTGGGGAGACTCAACCATAAGGCACTGTGTCGAGGGAGCTCGAACCTGATGACCCCAACGCGCACAGACCATCAAAAAATCCTTTCAGTTACATAGTATATTTATTCCAGAGTTCTTTCATTATACTTAGACTAACAAGTAAACAGACTATGACTCGACTTTGGCCACCAAGAGTCCAAAATTTACAACTTAAAAGGGAACTTGAAACAAATTGGATGCGCCTACACGACAAAATTTTAAAGGGGTTAAACAAATGACGGGGTTGGACTACATAGATCGAGGATTGCAAGGGTCACACAAGGTAGGGGACGATCAAAAATAACAGGACGCACAAGTATTTGCTGAGTCAAACAGCCTAAACGAATCAGACTGTAACAACGCTTACAACTAAAGCAGGGGATCATAAGGAGACACTAGCACAAATGCGCAACTGATGATCCAAACAGCACACGCGCTAATGCAGTGACGAGATGGCAACAAGGGTTTCATCAACTAAAAACACTTACTGGAAAGCGGCGATGCTTCCAACAAACTAAAATGCCAACTGATACGAACGAGTCTTACAACAAACAGGGTGATAAATATGATCAAAACGACACATACAATCGAGCAAGAGGAGTTAACTTTAGTCAAAGCGACGTGACGATCCAATTGACGCGGCGACAACAACATGAAAGCCTGGGTTACACTAGGTACAAAAACAACATTGGACAATAATCCTGTGGCGCACATACAACACTGACTGAGAGCGACAAAATTTTCGACGAGTTTACCTACGACAAACAAACTCTTACTCACGAGGCGGCACAACCTGCCACAAATCTCTAGATGAAAACGACCAGCGGAACTCATGAACATATTACTCAAAGGGCAATAATTACATTTAACTCTTAGCCAATCCGGAGGTGAGAACAATAAAGGAAATGCAAGCTGATCACCACTTGCCTCAAAACGTTCGGAAAACGTCCACTCGCACGCTCCGCTTCAAGGATCATCCGTAAGAACACCATGTCTCCGATTCCTGAAATTTTTCGGAGCAAAACGAGGATTAGGTCAAAAGCCCTAGCGCCAAAAATCCAAGAAACGAAGAAATCTTCCAGCGCACGCGTAGCTCTCGGCGAGAGCTTTCCGGATCTATGCTCGGGCGAAGATTTCAAGCTCCGAATCTCCGATGGAGGCGGTGGGAAAGCTCCCGAAAAAGCTCGGCGTCGCTCTGGTTCGGCCGAGTGAACAGGGCAAAAAAAAGAGATCGACTTTCTTTCTGTTTGTCTAATCCTAAAGAAGAAGAGATAAATATATATATATAATTATATATATATATAATAGTAATGATAGTATAAGTAATAAATAGGATGAATATAGGAATAGGAATTCAGTGAGTATTATTTTAGGAATTAATAATAATAATAATAATAAAAGTAATATATTATAAATATTTATTATTATGAAGGGCTAAATGTACACCGTTTCAGACGAAATTCGCATCCTAGGTAAAAACCGGCGCTACGAATCCAACGGCGAAATTCAAATCGAAATCCGACACACCGTTCTCGAGATATTAATTTCTTAAGTTTACGGCGAACAGAAATTCTACAAAACTTCTGAAATTCGCCGAGGCTCCAACAATACTCGGATCGCGATGAAACCTGACGAGCAAGTCAAAAATAAAAGAATTTAATTTCGTATCGAGAAATTTTTCAATTTCGACAAGAATCCCAAAATTTGGTCGGCTCGACCTAACGGACGCGAAAAACGCACTAACGGCGACGCGCCGTCAACTCCACGTTAACGTAACGTCCTTACATCATTATGAAGTCAACAGGAGGATTTAAATAATTAACGGAAAATCAGGGGCGTTACACTCGCCTCCCCGAGGCCCACTCTGTTAAAGCCAAAAATGACCTCTGTGAAGTTCGGGGTCTCAAAAGAGGGGTGACCTCACACCTACTACACTCGGAAGGACGTCGCGGACCGGAGACTTAGAAGACTATGACCAGACCCTCGGCTCTAGCGTGGTGGTCTCACCTCACACCCAGAAGACCTTTGAGCTCTCCCCCTCCCTAGTCAATGCTTGAGCTAGGTGCCTTGGAGGAAGAAAGTCAAGGAGATTTTAAGTGGCTAAGGAACGATTATCTCCAAGACACCTTCAAGGGTCTATTTATAGTTTTTCCAAGTCTTGGGGTCAAAATGACCAAAATGCCCTTAAAACAAATATGCCTCAAGCCAATAAAAAACCTCCACACCGGGGGGCAAAGAGGGGAATTCCACCCCAGGGGTAAAAGGGAAAAGCACGTCCCAAAGAGGTCCAAGGGCGAGAGGAGGCCAAACCACACCCCCCAGCCTCCCCTGGACACCCGAGACGACGGAACTGGCCGCGCGGGCGAGGGCCTGGCCGGCCGGAATCATCTCGCCCCGCGAGCTAGCCTCGCGGGCGAGAACCCGCCTGGCCGACGGTCTCGCCCGGCGAGCTGGCCTCGCGGGCGAGAACCCGCCTGGCCGGCGGTCTCGCCCGGCGAGCTTGCCTCGCGGGCGAGAACCCGCCAGGTCGACGGTCTCGCCCGACGAGCTGGCCGCGCAGGCGAGAACCCGCCTGGTCGGACGGTCTCGCCCCTGCTCGGGGCTAAGGGACTTAGGGGGGACGAGACCTTGGTCTCCAGTCGACCCCGCTGCCCCCACCTCGCATTTTATCCCGTCGGGGGGTGCCGGCCAACTTGCCGCACCCGACCCTCAAAGAATGGGGCAAGGGGGAGGCAAATTTTTCCTCCTCCTACTAGTATATTTCCAAGCTATAGCCAAAATTGGCCACCGAGAGCGCCAAGACGTCCGAAAAGCTTAAAATTACATAGGGGCAAATACGGGGTTGTACACAACCTCCCCGCTCTTCATTCGAGCGACTTAGCCCCACGCTCGGAAAGAATCATCCAACCCGACGTATTCGCCGAGCGTGAGGCTTTTTCTCACGGTTCGGAGAAAGATTACGAGGCCTCCTCGAGGGGTCAACCTGTCATGCCAGCTGATGGGAGCCTGGGTGATGAGACAGCGGAATCATCTGGCGAGCAAAAACACTTAACCTCCACGAGGGGTCAACCTGCCATGCTAGCTGATGGGAGCCTTGGTGGCGAGACAGCGGAATCATCTCAGGGTGAGCAAAAGGACTTAACCTCCTGAGGGGTCAACCTGAACCCATGCCAGCTGATGAGAGCCTGGGTGGCGAGACCCCCTCAGGGTAAAATGTCAACTTAGCTCCATGAGAGATCAACCTGTCCTGCCAGCTAGTGAGAGCCTGACAGCGGAATCATTTCGGAGCTAAGGACTTAGGCTCCACGAGAGATCAACATGCCCTGCCAGCTAGTGAGAGCCTGACAGCGGAATCATCTCGGAGCTGAAAGAAGCTTGGCTCCCACGAGAGATCAACCTGCCCTGCCAGCTAGTGAGAGCCTGACAGCGGAATCATCTCGGAGCTAAAAGAACTTGGCACCACGAGACATTAACCTGCCATGCCAGCTAGTGAGAACCTGACAACCGAATCATCTCGGAGCTGAAAGAATCTTGGCTCGCACGAGAGATCAACCTGCCCTGCCAGCTAGTGAGAGCCAGGCAGCGGAATCATCTCGGAGCAAAAAGAACTTGGGCTCCTTGAGAGATCAACCTGCCCTGCCAGCTAATGAGAGCCTGTCAGCGGAATCATCTCGGAGCTAAGGACTTGGGCTCCACGAGAGATCAACCTACCCTAACAGCTAGTGAGAGCCTGTCAGCGGAATCATCTCGGAGCTAAGGACTTAGACTCCACGAGAGATTAACCTGCCCTGCCAGCTAGTGAGAGCCTGACAGCGGAATCATCTCGGAGCTGAAAGAAGCTTGGCTCCCACGATAGATCAACCTGTCCTGCCAGCTAGTGAGAGCCTGACAGCGGAATCATCTCGGAGCTAAAAGAACTTGGCCTTCCCGAGGTACCATCGACCCATCCAGCTAGTGAGAGCCTGGCATGAGGAGGTCCTCTCGGGGGGCTTGGGGACAGGGCATGTCACATGAATTCTACCAAAATCCAACATCCTCCAAATCTCGGGGAAAAACGATGGGTTACATGACCCCCCGAGAGATCCCCCCCCCTAGTGAGACTCTTCAGCGGTCGGGGGCTGGACTCCTTACAACAACATAAGAAAAGACTTAGCTCCCATGACTCCGCCGAGGCGAGGCTTCTTCGGAGGGGTCAGGGCATGGTGGTCGTCATCCGATTACTTCCCACTGGATACCTCCATCCTGAGAGCTCAGGCTCTCCATGATCTTCTCCATCTCCTCCGCCTTAGCCAACCAAGAGATTGTGTTGACAGTCGTGACGTAGCACCGCCTCGCCATCCTAGAGTCTCCCTTGATCTTGACCTGGATCCCTTCTGGGTTGAACTTGAGTCACTGGTGGAAGGATGAGGGCACACACCGGAAGGCGCTGATGAAGGGACTTCCGAAGATGGCGTTGTAGCTGCTTGGAGCGTCAACAATGACGAACCTGCAGTTTCTTGAGGTCCCCCTGACTTTACTTGGAGTCCGACTCCACCTTCCACCTCCTTTCTCTCCCCTGAGAATCCAAACAGAGGTCCATCCGACGCCACCACCCTCCTTGGCTCCACCTTCATCCCCTCGAACGCCTTCTTGAAAATAACGTTGACAGAGCTTCCGTTATCAACCAAGATCTGGGAGACGGTGAAGCCTTCGATGGATGCCTGGATTACCAGGGCGTCGTAGAATGGGTCCTCATGTTCCGGCATGTCTTTTGACGAGAAGGTGATCTTTTCCCCCAGGGGAGGGGTCTGGGACGTCGAGGCAACGCTCCGACGGTACATCACATGGAGACTTGCCTTTCGAGAGGTTTCGATCCCCACTCCCCCGTGGATCACAGCTATGCCACCTCGGGGTCCTATATCGACCCGGTCTTCGCATACATCATCCCCTCCACCTCCTTGGGGAAGAGCTTCGATCCGCTCTGGCTACTGCTGGGCTGGATGAGAGCTCTTCCTGGACCATGGGCAGGTCCTCCCTGTTGCCTCCAGCCTGGCTCCGGACCCTCCTGTCTCTGGAACCCCTGAGCTCTCTGCTCCTCTCTCCGCCTTCCTTCCTGGTGCCTTGAGCCACCTTGCTCTTTTGACTCTACCTCCGTCAACTTTGCCAACTTCTTCACAAAGGCCGGGTTGGCTGCCTCCATGGCTATCTCCTCTGCCGCCCTTTCCATCAGCTCCCCGAAGGAAAGGGGGTTCTTCCGGGTCAAGCTCATCTTGAAGAACCCTCCGCGCAACCCCACCGTGAATGCCATCTGAAGGGCATAACCTGGCACCTCTTGGATGTCAAGGACCTCCTCCTAGAACCTGTCAACGTAGTGGGCCAGCGACTCCTCGGCCCTATGCTTTATCAGGAAGAGGGACTCAGGACCTTTTTTCCTCTTCTTGGAGGTGGAGAAGCGAAGCTGAAAGCTCCGGCTCAAGTATTCGAACCCGAAGATGGATCTTGGAGGGAGTTGATGGAACCAGTCCCTTGCCTTCTCCTTCAACGTGATCGCAAAGAGGCGATACTTGAAGGCATCCGTCATTGGTATGATGGAGACGGCATCCTCGAACCACTGTAAGTGCTAGATGGGGTCATCCTTCCCGGTATAGTATGCCTTGTCAAGTTCCCTGAACCCCTCGGGAATGGGAGCTTAGATGATCAGCTCGCTGAAGGGTGACCCCCTGAGGGGTGGCCTCACGGTCTCTACTGGCGCGACCTGGTCGCCTAATGGGCGAGCACTCGACGGGCTGGGGAACAGCTCCCGGCCGGGGAGGTCTCGCTCGACCCCCTCTCCCATCCTCTCCTTCCCAGGTCGCCTCACTGGGGCACTTCCTTCTCCCCCTACTGGGGTGATCTCGCTTAGATCCCTGGGGGCAGCTCATTGAGATCCCCGGGAGCCGGTCCCTGGGGGGTGGGGGCTGAGCTGCCAGCCCGAGGGGCAATGCTTCGCAACATCTCCATGATGCCAGAGATGGAACCATGAACTCTTCCCTTCCTACGAAGGGTCCTGGGTTGGGGAGACCACCGAGGTCATCACTACCTCCCTGATCTCCAGCCATGACACTCTCCCGAGATCTTCTGTGCTGGTCACTCTCCACGCTCACCGCACCAAAATGTTGAAGCCAAAAATGACCTCTGTGGAGTTCGGGGTCCCAAAAGAGGGGTGACCTCATACCTACAACACTCGGAAGGACGTCGCGGACCGGAGACTTAGAAGACTATGACCAGACCCTCGGCTCTAGCGTGGAGGTCCTACCTCACACCCAGAAGACCTTTGAGGTCTCCCCCTTTCTAGCCAATGCTTGAGTTAGGTGCCTTGGAGGAAGAAAGCCAAGGGGATTTTAAGTGGCTAAGGAACGATCATCTCCAAGGCACCCTCAAGGGTCTATTTATAGTTTTTCCAAGTCTTGGGGTCAAAATGACCAAAATGCCCCTAAGACAAATATGCCTCAAGCCAATAGAAAATCTCCACACCAGGGGGCAAAGAGGGGAATTCCACCCCGGGGGTAAAAGGGAAAAGCACGTCCCAAAGAGGTCCAAGAGCGAGAGGAGGCCAAACCACACCCCCCCAGCCTCGGCGGCCTGGACACCCGAGACGAAAGAACTGGCCGCGCAGGCGAGCTCGGGGCCTAGCCGGCCGGTCTCGCCCCGCGAGCTGGCCTCGCGGGCGAGAACCCGCCTGGCCGGCGGTCTCGCCCGGCGAGCTCGGCGGCCTCGCGGGCGAGAACCCGCCTGGCCGGCGGTC
Organism: Platanthera zijinensis; assembly: GCA_039513925.1. Lineage (NCBI taxonomy): Eukaryota > Viridiplantae > Streptophyta > Magnoliopsida > Asparagales > Orchidaceae > Platanthera > Platanthera zijinensis. The sequence continues at coordinate 5,042,552 of CM077093.1, forward strand.
TCGCCCGGTGAGCTGGCCTCGCCGACGAGAACCCGCCTGGCCGGCGAGCTGGCCGCGCGGGCGAGAACCCGCCTGGCCGGCAGTCTCGCCCGACGAGCTGGCCTCGCGGGCGAGAACCCGCCAGGCCGGCGGTCTCGCCCGGCGAGTTGGCCGCGCGGGCGAGAACCCGCCTGGACGGCCGGTCTCGCCCCTGCTCGGGGCTAAGGGGCAAGGGGGACGAGACCTTGGTCTCCAGTCGACCCCGCTGCCCCCACCTCGTACTTTATCCCGTCGGGGGGTGCTGGCCAACTTGCCGCACCCGACCCTCGAAGAATGGGGCAAGGGGGGAGGCAAATTTTTCCTCCCCTTACTAGTATATTCCCAAGCTATAGCCAAAATTGGCCACCCAGAGCGCCAAGACGTCCGAAATGCTTAAAATTACATAGGGGCGAATACGGGGTTGTACACACTCGGCTCGCCAACCAAAAGACATGGTCCGCGTGTCCGAGAAGTCCCATTTGGGCTTGTCATTAGCCGTTCCAAACAATGAGATTTTGCTATTGGTAGATCAAGCTGGGTTGCGCATAGTAGAACCAAAAGGCGGGATTTCGCTACCCGCAGACCATTCTCAAAAAACTAAAAATAGATCCCAAAGACACCTTTGGAGAGGACCTCTTTTAGACTTCTCTCTCCTTTGGCTAGCTTTGGTTGGTAAGAGTTTCAGCTCACTCTTCATCATGGTTTCTGAGTGGGTAGTCGGGAGCTCTCATGACCCTCGGAAGGTGCCTGGTTCAGCATTTGACTGGGAGGGGAAGTGATTTAAGATCTTCTGGGTGTGTGGAGGGACCTGCTCGCTGTGGCTCGAGGGTCTGTTCGAGGTTCGGTGGGAAGGTCTCCAAACTCTAAGTCCTCAGCCAAGTGTGTGCCGGTTCGGGAGAAGTAAAAGCAAGCTAGCACCCCGGTCCGAACTACTCGTTAAACCGTAACACAACCCATGCGTTTACGACCGACACCACCATGCCAAACAGAGCCTAAGGCACCATCTGGCATCCTCTATCCGAGTTGTACCTATTTTTTAGAAGTCATAATTTTTTCCAAAAGTATTTTCACAATCAATTTAAGTATTAATTTGTCGACATTCTAATAAGTTCACATTTTAACTACGTGCAACCCACAGTTATGTGCAAACAAAAAAACTGTAGGTATACTTACATAAAATTGATCTGCATTTAACAAAATTAATTTGAACTTTTTAAAAATTGATTTACAGCTAACATTACTAAAACAAGGGTGTTGTTACTAGCAAACCCTGTTTGGTTTTTAGCAAACCCCGAAAACTGTAAAAGTTTAACTTTTTTCATTTATTTCCTTAGCTCATTTATACTGTTAGCAAACCTAACCTAATCCCCCACTCGCAGTTCGCGAGCCGCCTCCCCACCCTAATTCCGAGATTCGTTGCCTCCTTCCCCCGACGAGTCGGTGGCATCTTCCATCGCCTGTGCTCGATTCCCGACGACATCCTCCGTCTAGACGGCGACATCATTCGCTCGTGTTCCCGGTGAATCGACGACATCCTTCTCCCGTTCCGGTTGAATCGGCGACAACATCCTGCTCTCCTATTCTGGGCGAATCGGCGACATCCTCTGGCTAGACGACGACATCCTCCGGCCAGACGACGACATCCTTCTCTCTCGTTCCCGACGACATTTTCCCCTGTTCTCGGCTCCGATTCAGGTATAGTTTCAGATGCCATTGCATTGGAAACATGACTGAGGATTCAATATTTGTGTCTTATGCATTCTACAAATTTTGTTATGAGTTTTGTACGCATCTCACTAGCTTTTCTTCTTCTTGAAAGGAAGATGGTCCCTCCTTCTTTGTTCCAACCGTTCCCTCCTTCTTCGTCCGCCTACAAACTTGACTAACATGGTGATTTTTTCTTCTTTTCAGGTTAAATATCATACACTATGAATGAAAATACTGTGAACATCGAATCCTCAAAGGATATTGTTCTATGAAAGTCTTCTGTTCAAAGGTATTCTGAACGTTTGAGTATTTCATAGTCTAATAGTGTTCTTCTTATGATTTTTTCTTCTTGTGATTGTTTTGAATAGTGAGTCTGAAATAAAGTTGGAAGTTGATAGTCATTTTGAAACCAATATTCAGTTTCCTTCCCGGGAAGTATTAATCGATTGAACATGCACTGTTGGCAAATCCCTTAGCTTTGCAGTTAGTGTTAAAGGTTCAGATAAACTAGATGGTGTTAGAGCACGACCACGGGTTTTTATTGGATGTGATAGAGGTGGACACTACCGTGAAAAATAATGTAAAAAAGGCTGAGTAAAACAGAATCTACGGAAAACTACTAGCAAACGTTGTGGTTGCCCATGTACTTTGATTGGGAAAAAAGATGCTCATTCACCTGAATGGACATTTGAAGTTAAATGCTGGACTCATAATCATGAAATGGAAACAAACGGCCGCGACAACTCGCAGCACCAGAAGCACAACTCTGTCAGATGAACCTGCTACTGCTCTGGACCTGAGGTATTCAAAAGAAGAACACCTCAGAAGCAAGCTACAAGCGGTGCAAAAGAGTAAAAGGAAGACCAACCAACCTCGAGGTGAACGAGGTACAACAAATCGACTGCAACAAAAGTCAGTAGCAAAGCAATAGAAATAAAACAAGAGATCTAGCTAAACATGAAAAATTAAACCATAACAGCCTGAACATAACAGAATATGAACTTTATCTTTCTTTAATATCCATATTATTCAGAATTTTAAATGAGACTGATCAGCTCAAAAAAACATCAAAACACCGACAAGCCAGGGTGTATGATCCTCAACAGAAAGAGAGTATTGTGCCGGGGAAAAGGTCCACAACGCGCACAAACCCAGCCAGAAAGGCACTATGCCGAGGGAGAAACCTCAACGCGCACAGACCAACAGCTAAGGTAATGTGTCGGGGATGAAGGTACACAACGCGCACAGACTCAACCATAAGGCACTGTGTCGAGGGAAAAACCCCAACGCGCACAGACCATCAAAAAATCCTTTAGTTACATATATATTTATTCAGAGTTCTTTCATTATACTTAGACTAACAAGTAAACAGACTATGACTCGACTTTGACGAGATTTACAACTTAAAAGGGAACTTAACAAATTGGATGTACACGACAAAATTTTAAAGGGGTTAAACAAATGACTTGGACTAATAGATGAAGATTGCAAGGGTCACACAAGGTAGAGGACGATCAAAAATAACAGGACGCACAAGATTTTATAAGTCAAACAACCTAAACGAATCAGTTAACAACGCTTACAACTAAAGCAGGGATCATAAGGAGACACTAGCACAAATCGCAACGACGATCCAAACAGCACACGCGCTAATGCAGCGACGGATGGCAACAAGGGTTTCATCAACTAAAAACAACGGAAAGCGGCGATGCTTCCGACAAATTAAAATCCAACGATACGAACGACACTTACAACAAACAGGGTGATAAATATGGTCAAAATGACACATACAATTGAGCAGAGGAGTTAACTTTAGTCAAAGCGACGTGACGATCCAATTGACGCGGCGACAACAACATGAAAGGGGTTACACTAGGTACAAAAACAACATTGGACAATAATTGTGGCGCACATACAACACGACTGTGAGCGACAAAATTTTCGACGAGTTTACCCACGACAAACAAATCTACTCACGAGGCGGCACACACAAATCTCTAGATGAAAACGACTAGCGGAACTCATGAACATATTACTAAAACAATAATTACATTTAACTCTACAATCGGAGGTGAGAACAATAAAGGAAATGCAAGTGAGCATCACTTGCCTCAAAACGTTCGGAAAACGTCCACTCGCACGCTCCGCTTCGAGGATCGTCCGTAAGAACACCATGTCTCCGATTCTTGAAAATTTTCGGAGCAAAACGTGGTTAGGTCAAAAGCCTTAGCGCCAAAAATCCACGAAACGAAGAAATCTTACCGCGCACGCGTAGCTCTCGGCGAGAGCTTTCCGGATCTATGCTCAAGCGAAAATTTCGAGCTCCGGATCTCCGATGGCGGTGGTGGGAAAGCTCCCGAAAAAGCTCGGCGTCGCTCTGGTTCGGCCGAGTGAACCGGGGAAAAAAAGGAGATCAACTTTCTTTCTGTTTGTCTAATCCTATGGAAGAAGAGATAAATATATATATAATTATATATATATATAATAGTAACGATAGTATACTATAAGTAATAATATTATTAATAGGATGAATATAGGAATAAGAATTTGGTGAGTATTTTTTTAGGAATAATAATAATAATAATAAAAGTAATATATTATAAATATTTATTATTAAGAAGGGCTAAACTTACATCGTTTCAGACGAAATTCGCATCCTAGGTAAAAGCCGGCGCTACGAATCCAACGGCGAAGTCCAAATCGAAATCCGACGCACCGTTCTCGAGATATTAATTTCTAAAGTTTACGGCGAACATAAATTCTACAAAACTTCTGAAATTCGTCGAGGCTCCAATAATGCTCGGATCGCGATGAAACCTGACGAGCAAGTCAAACATAAATCAATTTAATTTCGTATCGAGAAATTTTTCAATTTCGACAAGAATCCCAAAATTTGGTCGGCTCTACCTAACGGACGCGAAAATGCACTAACGGCGACGCGCCGTCAACTCCACGTTAATGTAACGTCCTTACATCATTATAAAGTCAACACGAGGATTTAAATAATTAACGGAAAATCAGGGGCGTTACACTCGCCTTTCCGAGGCGCACTCGGCTCGCCTACCAAAAGGCATGGGTCCGCGTGTCCGAGAAGTCCCATTTGGGCTTGTCATTAGCCGTTCCAAACAATGAGATTTTGCTATTGGTAAATCAAACTGGGTTGCGCGTAGTAGAACCAAAAGGCGGGATTTCGCTACCCGCAGACCATTCTCAAAAAACTATAAATAGATCCCAAAGATACCTTTGGAGAGGACCTCTTCTAGACTTCTCTCTCCTTTGGCTAGCTTTGGTTGGTAAGAGTTTCAGCTCACTATTCATCATGGTTTCCGAGTGGGTAGTCGGGAGCTCTCATGACCCTCGGAAGGTGCCTGGTTCAGCATTTGACTGGGAGGGGAAGCGATTTAAGATCTTTAGGGTGTGTAGCGGGACCTACTCGCTGTGGCTCGAGGGTCTGTTCGAGGTTCGGTGGGAAGGTCTCCAAACTCTAAGTCCTCAACCAAGTGTGTGCCGCTTCGGGAGAAGTAAAAGCAAGCTAGCACCCCGGTCCGAACTACTCGTTAAACCGTAACACAACCCATGCGTTTACGACCGACACCACCATGCCAAACAGAGCCTAAGGCACCATCTGACATCCTTTATCCGAGTTGTACCTATTTTTTAGAAGTCATAATTTTTTTCCAAAAGTATTTTCACAATCAATTTAAGTATTAATTTATCGACATTCTAATAAGTTCACATTTTGACTACGTGCAACCCACAGTTTTGTGCAAACAGAAAAACTGTAGGTATGCTTACATAAAATTGATCTGCACTTAACCAAAATTAATTTGAACTTTTTAAAAATTGATTTACAGCTAACATTACTAAAAAAAGGGTGTTGTTACTAGCAAATCCTGTTTGGTTTTTAGCAAACCCCGAAAACTGTAAAAGTTTAACTTTTTTCATTTTTTTTCCTTGGCCCATTTATACTGTTAGCAAACCTAACGTAATCCCCCACCCGCAGTTCGCGAGCCGCCTCCCCACCCTAATTCCGAGATTCGCTGCCTCCTTCCCCCGACGAGTCGGTGGCATCTTCCATCGCCTGTGCTCGATTCCCAACGACATCATTCGTTCGTGTTCCCGGCGAATCGGCGACATCCTTCTCCCGTTCCGGTTGAATCGGCGACAACATCCTGCTCTCCTGTTCTGGGTGAATCGACGACATCCTCTGGCTAGACGACGACATCCTCCGGCCAGACGACGACATCCTTCTCTCTCGTTCCCGACGACATCTTCCCCCCATTCTCGGCTCCGATTCAGGTATAATTTCATAAGTCATTGCATTGGAAACATGACTAAGGATTCAATATTTGTGTGTCTTATGCATTCTACACATTTTGTTATGAGTTTTGTACGCATCTCACTAGCTTTTCTTCTTCTTGAAAGGAAGATGGTCCCTCCTTCTTTGTTCCAACCGTTCCCTCCTTCTTCGTCCGCCTACAAACTTGACTAACATGGTGATTTTTTCTTCTTTTCAGGTTAAATATTATACGCTATGACTGAAAATACTATGAACATCGAATCCTCAAAAGATATTGTTCTGTGGAAGTCTTCTGTTCAAAGGTATTTTGAACATTTGAGTATTCCATAGTCTAATAGTGTTCTTCTTGTGATTTTTTCTTTTTGTGATTGTTTTGAATAGTGAGTCTGAAATAAAGTTGGAAGTTGATAGTCATTTTTAAACCAATATTCAGTGTTGAAGCCAAAATTGACCTCAACAAATGTTCACGAACCAAAGTGCAGTCAATGCCTACTTCTCTCGAACCTCGACCCCTGACAGGTTGCTAAGGCCCTAACACAGACCCAAAGCCTCAGCTGGGAGGTCCCACCACACACCCGGAAGATCTCTGAGAGCTTCCCCTCCAAAGCCAAATGCTGGGCTGGGAGCTCTTCAGAAGGCACTAGGGCTAGAGGAAAAATGATCAGCTTGCCTTCCAAAGAGCCCTTATGGGTCTTTTTATAGTCTTCCTTTGACCTAAAAATACTGAAATACCCCTGAGGGGTCTGCCAATAGCCAAATCCCGCTGTCATTCAAAGGGCATTTGGGTAATTTTACCTCGGGATAATATATTATAAAATAATCCTCTTTATGAGCGCCGGGCCCCACCTCGTGGGCCCACTTGGCGAGAACCCTGGCCGAGAAGGCTCTCGCTGGACCCTCACCCGGGCCAACCTTGGCGAGACCCCCTTGCCAGGGAGGTTCGCGCCCTCCACGGTTTCGAAGAGCTCGCGGCTGAGGGCCTTCTTGGGGCCTTCTCGCCTCCCTGGGCGGGAGCTTCCGCGGTCAGGCCCTCTGCTTTGGTCGTTCGACGATCTCTCCTGCCGAGAGGTCGACCATCTGCCCTGGTCGGTCGACGATCTCTCCTGCCGAGAGCTTGAACATCTGCCTTGGGCGAGAGCCCCTTCAGGGCGAGAACTCTATAAGTATGTCTTAGGGCTAACCCAGGGCTAACCTGAGCCTAGCCCAATTCCTCAGTGGTGTCTCCGGGTCCCACCCAGCGAATATGGGGTTGTACACAATCCCCGCTCTTTTCGAGCTAGCCCTGCGCTCGACAAGACAAGTCCAACCCCCAAAATATTCGCTGGACACGTGCCCGCCTATCGAGGGAATCTTTTGGTGGGTCCCACTGCGGCTATAAATATGCACTGATGGACGTCCATACGCCCTGCCCTTAAAATACGGCTTTCCGACTGAGCTCTCGCCTCCGGGATTTTCGCGCGAGCACACCATGCATTCCAAGCGTGCTGCCAAACCGCTTCCGCAAGACCTCCAAGACCGGTTAGCCGCTGCCCAAGCGCGGGCCTTGGCTAACTGTGCGGCGGTGGCTCCATGGTTAGCGAAAAAGACTTCAACCGCCGGGCCTTCGGAGCCGAAGAAGAAGGAAAAGAAAAGGGCGAAGGCGGTCCGGCGGGACCTTTCTCGCGAGAACAGGGATCCTCCTTCCCCCACTCCCAATCCTGCCGGAGATTCTTCCCTACAGAAGGTGAGCCTTTCGCCCGTGCCTACCGAGCTAACTGTACATTAGATTCGATGATTAAAGTATGCTTTCGCAGGAGTCCGCTCCCGATAATGACGCCGAAATTCCGCCCAGCTCTTCGAACCTACCCGCTCATCCCCCCGAGGGCCAAACACGGGTCTCGGAAAGGATTCCTCCCGCCGAGACCGGAACAATAGGTACATTTTCCCTTGTCAATATTTCAACCAGACCCTTTCTTTTCTGAACCGTCTTCTCGCAGTGCCAGCTCCCGCCGACCCGGGTCTATCCACCCGGGAAGATGAAACGAGAACCGCCGAAGTGCCTCCCGCGGTGGTCAATCCTCTCCTGCAGGCTGGGGGGGCGGCTTCCAAACCTTCCGCTACTCTCAAGGATGCTGATCGCCCCTTGAGAGAAGACCACTCCCCTCATGCTTCCGGCCAGGCCGGGATCATCGTGCGCGAGCCCTTCCGCCCGGGGCTGGGCAAGCCTCTTCACCTCCTTTACGGAACCAACGGAGGGGCCGGGCCTTCTCGTCCAACTTTGGCTGACGGTTCTCGCCCAGCCGCAGGTATGCGAAAACTTTGTCGGACTGTCGATCGTCATGTCTTAACCAAAATTCTCGCGTGTTTCTTCCGCAGGTGATCCTGGCTTGGAAGTCAACGAGGAAGGAGAGGAAGAGGAAGAAGAAGACGAGGAAGAAGAGGATGAAGAGTCCCCCCTCCCTTCGTCTGGCGAGATAGAGGAAACCCTGAACAGTGCAGGGAGCGCGAAGGGGAGACGGAGGAAGATCTCGGCCATCCTGGCCAAGCTTGTCCGGCGAGACCGTGCCCATGCTGCCGCGGCGAAAGCGTTCCGCGAATCCGTGGAGCAAAGACTGGAGGCTCTGGAGCGGGACTTCTTCTTGGGCGAGACTGATTGCCCGCGCGGGCCTTCCGCCGAGTCTTCGCCAGGGAGGTGCATCTCGCAGATCCGGGACTACGCCAGGCGGATCAACCTTGGGTGTACCACGCTATCGTCTTACTTCAACCCGTTGGCGCCCCCAAGGACTAGGCGGCGAGAACGGGGACGATGGAGCTGGAAACCCTACTAGCCTTCACGCTCTGAAGCTTAATGTATCTCTTTTTTCTTCTCCCCTTGTTTCTCTTTTTCAATGTCTGTAATAAACATTATTATTAATTAAGTTTTATCCGGCTTGCGCTAGCGAGAGTCTCGCTTCTACCCATGTCTCTCTTTTCCCTTTCCTTTTTTATCGTTCTGCGGGGCTTTTTAATCAAGGCGCTTACCCCGATCTAGGATGCTTGCGCTGATCTAGGAGGTTTGCGTTAACCCAGGAGGCTTGCGCCAGTCTAGGAGGCTCGCGCCGATCCAGGCAGTCGCGTCGAAACCCGTAGCGGCCGTTGACCGCCGTCATCCTGAGGGGGAGAACCGAGGCGCCGTTAGCCCGGATTCTGACAGCTGTACTCCGCTGTCACTTTCTCTCTCCGCCGGATGAACTCATGATGACTACGATTCCCTATAAATAGAGAAGTCTACCAACCGCATTTACTTCTCCGATCCGGAACCTCAGCCTCCCTCCGTGCTCTCGCGTTCCTGCTCCCGCTTCGACTCCCTTACAGCTCTCGCTCTTACTCACGAACTAGCCATGCCTGGCGAGAGCAAGGGTCGCGCCCATTGCGCGGAAGCCTTCCAGAAACATCTCTTCCCTTCCTGCAAGCTCACCCTCGACGAATACAACGCGATCGTCGACCGCTACGTTCCCGCCGGCTTCTCGGCGCGGAACCCGGGGAATCATGATAGGGTGAATACCCCCGGGGCGGGAGAGCTTGCCATCCCCCTCGAGCATTTCGAGGTGGGCTTCCGCCTCCCCTTGTGGCCGGAGGTTCGGTTAGCTCTCCGTTATTATGGGGTGGTGCCCGCCCAGCTAAACCCGAACTCCGTCGCGATCCTTATAGCATTCATATGCTATATGCGATCCGAGAGGATCGAGTTTAGCCTGCCCATCTTCCGGAAGCTATTCAACTTCCGTGCCAAGGGGGGGGGTAGTTTTCTTCTCCGGTCAACAGCTCGAGGTTACCGGTCTCGCCAATAAACACCACCATTGGGGCGAGAAGTTCGTATACGTCAGCGGGGACTTCGGCAACGTCCCGCTTCAGCCCGTCCAGTATGAAGACGCTGCCTACAAGCCGCCCGCTCTGGGATCGCGCGAGAGCGCAATCCTGGAATTCTTCGGGAACAAGGAGTTTGACGTCCCCTATCTTCTGCGGGACGTCGACTCCCTCCCACTTGTTCAATCGGGCGAAGGTACGGTCTCGCCTCAGATTCCCTTTTTCTATCAAAGATTTTCTTGCGCTGAAGTGCTAAAGCGTTTTTACTTTGCAGGAGAGCGGGAGGTTCCTCTGCGCCAACCCTTCGCCGCAGGACGGGGTGTCGGGGGTCTGGCAGCGAGAGGCCCCCTTGCGCTCGCGGAAGCCAGCGCCAGCGCCTGCCGAGAAGATCCAACCCCTTCCATGCCGCCACCAGCCAAGAAGCGGAAGGCCACCCTTCCTCCTCTCCGCACACTGAAGAGGCCGAAACCCTCTGCCCTTGAGAAGGGAAAAGCCCCGGCCGTCCCGCCTGTCCAACCTCCTCCCGAGGGCAGGTCCTTTGAAGCGATCCTTCAGATGGCCAGCGAGATGGATGCCGCCGCCAAAAGCCGTGCCGAGGCTTCCGCCAAGAATATATCGGCCGCAAGCGAGGCTGGTGGAGAAGTGGTCGCCGCCGAAACCTCCGCCAGCGTCCCGCCCCCGGAGGTGCCGAGAGGGCACCGAAACTTTGGCTTCGGCGTTAGATACGCCGACTCGGAGGGGAAGCCTCAGATGGAATGGGACCCTGAGTCAAACTCGATCAGGGTTTCAACCCTCCTTCCCAGATGGGCGGAGGGGGAGAATGTGACCGGCGAGGCCTTCTCGCTCGGGTATGGTCTCTACAGCCGGGAGGATGCTGGCGTTTTTGACCAGATGTCCACCCGCCTCCTAGCCTTCGACGCCACCCGGGCCCTGATGCGCGCGTTCGAGCTCACGCATATGTGTGCGCGCCGAGGCATCACCCTTGACAAGAATTTTACCGATATGCGCAAGGCGAGGGAGGACGCGATAGCTCGCGCGCATGTCGCGGAGGAAGAACTCGCGAGAGCTCAACAGGAGCTCGCGGATGCCAAATTGGCGCTGTCTCTACGCCCCGCGACCGAGGTAGGCGAGACCTTCCTGAGCCCTTGCCCCCGTTTCCTCGAAGTTTCTACTGTGTAATGCGCGACTAAGATCTTTTGTCCCTTTTGCAGGATTCCGCCCAAGTCAGGGAGCTTCGCGCAGAGCTGGCCAACGCGCGCTGCGAGAGCGTCCTTCTGAGGGAACAGCTCCGCGCAGAGCTAACGAAGGGCCCGCCCCCGGAGCTAGATGCGCGGTTGCGGAGCCGCTACCTCTCGGAGTATGACGTCGATAAGCTGCTTCAAGCCAACGCTCAAGCGACCGTCAGGCTGACGCTCGAGACGCTGCGAGACGTCGAGCTGCTCCGGGAGGATGGCGCAACCATCGACGCTCGCCAGCTTCTCCCTTGGCTTTATGATCCGGTTCCCAAACCCCCGGGCGCGCCGGACTCGCCGCTCTCAGACGTCCCGAGGTCCTCTCCCGCTGTTGACGAGACGTCCGGGGAAGGCTCTGGCGATGCTTCAAGCGAGAGCACCAGTGGGGACTACAGCGCGTCTCCTTGAGTTGTCTTTTACTTTGAATATCCTCTTGTAATGAGCGAGAAGCTCCTCACTTTTGTAATTAACCTTATATAAAGTAATGTTTCATTTCTTCACTGTCATTGTGTTTTTTAAGCGTATATTACTATGCCGAATGACCTCCGCGCGAGCTTCCGCCGAGACCCTTAGTCTCTTTAGGGTGACCCTACTTAGAGATCAGCTAGGCGGAAACCTCGCATCGTCGATTGAATCGTCCTGCCTGGGCCCGCCGGGAGCTTTCTTTTTGCGAGAGCCTCCTTTAACCGAGACCTTTGCTGGCCGAGACCTCTGGGCCGTGATCCTCACTGGCCGAAACCTCCGGGCCGCGATCTGCTGAGACCTCCAAGCCAAGACTTTTACTGGCCGAGACCCCTGAGCCGAGACCTTTACTGGCCGAGACCCCTGAACCGAGACCCTTACTGGCCGAGACCCCTGAACCGAGACCCTTCAGGGATTTGCCCCCGGTCTAGGTCAGGGTCCTGCCCACGTATTTTTCCAACCAATCAAACCCCTACCCCGTCGGCGAGCCGTTGGACCTGCTAGCTCACATGGGTGCCCGCGCGGCGGGTCTACCGGGGTTTGGGCCGAGCTCGTTGTAACGTAGTAGTTACCAATCAGGAACCAAGGATCAAAAGGTCAAGGACTTCACCTATCCCCCGCAGGCGAGCCTCCGGGCCTGCCAGCTTGATGAGAGCCTGCGCAGCGGGTCTACCTGGGGCCGAGCCGAGCTCGGGGTGTCGGAGTGGCTAAGAGCAAAGTATCGCAAGAGCTAGCCTATCCCCACAGGCGAGCCTTCGGACCTGCCAGCTTGCTGAGAGCCTGCGCAGCGGGTCTACCTGGGGCCGAGCCGAGCTCGGGGTGTCGTTGAAGTGGCTAAGAACAAAGTATCACAAGAGCCAACCTATCCCCCACAGGCGAGCCTTCGGACCTGCCAGCTTGATGAGAGCCTGCGCAGCGGGTCTACCTGGGGCCGAGCCGAGCTCGGGGTGTCGTTGAAGTGGCTAAGAACAAAGTATCACAAGAGCCAACCTATCCCCCACAGGCGAGCCTTCGGACCTGCCAGCTTGATGAGAGCCTGCGCAGCGGGTCTACCTGGGGCCGAGCCGAGCTCGGGGTGTCGTTGAAGTGGCTAAGAACAAAGTATCACAAGAGCCAACCTATCCCCCACAGGCGAGCCTTCGGACCTGCCAGCTTGATGAGAGCCTGCGCAGCGGGTCTACCTGGGGCCGAGCCGAGCTCGGGGTGTTGATGAAGATAACCAAACCTCTCCCCCACAGGCGAGCCTTCGGACCTGCCAGCTAGATGAGAGCCTGCGCAGCGGGTCTACCTGGGGCCGAGCCGAGCTCGGGGTGTTGATGAAGATAACCAAACCTCTCCCCCACAGGCGAGCCTTCGGACCTGCCAGCTAGATGAGAGCCTGCGCAGCGGGTCTACCTGGGGCCGAGCCGAGCTCGGGGTGTTGATGAAGATAACCAAACCTCTCCCCCACAGGCGAGCCTTCGGACCTGCCAGCTAGATGAGAGCCTGCGCAGCGGGTCTACCTGGGGCCGAGCCGAGCTCGGGGTGTTGATGAAGATAACCAAACCTCTCCCCCACAGGCGAGCCTTCGGACCTGCCAGCTAGATGAGAGCCTGCGCAGCGGGTCTACCTGGGGCCGAGCCGAGCTCGGGGTGTTGATGAAGATAACCAAACCTCTCCCCCACAGGCGAGCCTTCGGACCTGCCAGCTAGATGAGAGCCTGCGCAGCGGGTCTACCTGGGGCCGAGCCGAGCTCGGGGTGTTGATGAAGATAACCAAACCTCTCCCCCACAGGCGAGCCTTCGGACCTGCCAGCTAGATGAGAGCCTGCGCAGCGGGTCTACCTGGGGCCGAGCCGAGCTCGGGGTGTTGATGAAGATAACCAAACCTCTCCCCCACAGGCGAGCCTTCGGACCTGCCAGCTAGATGAGAGCCTGCGCAGCGGGTCTACCTGGGGCCGAGCCGAGCTCGGGGTGTTGATGAAGATAACCAAACCTCTCCCCCACAGGCGAGCCTTCGGACCTGCCAGCTAGATGAGAGCCTGCGCAGCGGGTCTACCTGGGGCCGAGCCGAGCTCGGGGTGTTGATGAAGATAACCAAACCTCTCCCCCACAGGCGAGCCTTCGGACCTGCCAGCTAGATGAGAGCCTGCGCAGCGGGTCTACCTGGGGCCGAGCCGAGCTCGGGGTGTTGATGAAGATAACCAAACCTCTCCCCCACAGGCGAGCCTTCGGACCTGCCAGCTAGATGAGAGCCTGCGCAGCGGGTCTACCTGGGGCCGAGCCGAGCTCGGGGTGTTGATGAAGATAACCAAACCTCTCCCCCACAGGCGAGCCTTCGGACCTGCCAGCTAGATGAGAGCCTGCGCAGCGGGTCTACCTGGGGCCGAGCCGAGCTCGGGGTGTTGATGAAGATCCCTTCAACCAGGCCTATTCTATCACTGAGATGAGGGATCCTAGCCAGTTAAAACTAAAACACAAAGATTGCCTATTCAGCGACAGTCAACATTTTGAAATAAACTTATTGAAAATGCAACAGTTGTTTACAACACTACAATCCTTCTTTCCCTCCTACGGGTAGAAGCGCTTCAGGTCATCACCATTCCAGGTGTGACTCAAGGTCCTTCCCTCCGCGTCCTGGAGATAGTAGCCTCCGTTAACCAGAGCCTTCTCTACTATGTAAGGCCCTTCCCAGCTAGGGTTGAGCTTACCAACCGCGGCCGACCTTCCCGCTGCGTCGACCTTTTTCAGCACTAGATCCCCCTCGGCGAATTGCTTGACTCTGATGTGCTTATCGAAGTACCGAGCCATTCGCCGTTTTATTTCTTCTTGCCTGATGGCGGCAACATCCCGCAGCTCTTCCACCATATCTAATGAGAGGCGCAACCCTTCCTCGTTCTCCAACCTCCAAGCTTCGTTTCCCTCTGCTGCGGCCGTAACCCTTGGGGACCGAACCTCGAACTCGACAGGGAGGACAGCCTCACACCCATGAGAGAGCTTGAAGGGGGTCTCTCCTGTGGCCGTGTTCGGAGTTGTTCGCAAGGCCCACAGGACGGAAGGGAGCTGTTCCACCCAACTACCCTTCAGGTTTTCCACCTTCTTTTTGAGCAAGTTGACAATGACTTTGTTTGCCGCCTCCACCTGACCATTGCTCCGAGGATGATGGACAGAGGCGAACCTGAGGTCAATCCCCAATTGGGTGCAGAAACCGATGAATTCTTCACTGGCAAACTGAGGTCCATTGTCTGTCACTATCGCTTGGGGCAATCCGTGCCTGCAAATGATCTCCCCCCAAACGAAGTTTCTGATGACCTGGGAGGTTACCTTGGCTAACGGCTTGATCTCCAGCCATTTGGAGAAGTAGTCAATCATAACTATGAGGAACCTCCTCTGCCCGCTAGCTGGAGGAAAGGGTCCAACCAGATCCATTCCCCAAATGGCGAAGGGCCACGGCGCCGTGATGCTTCGAAGCCTTTGCGCGGGCAAGAGCTGGAGAGGAGCATGTACTTGGCACTTCCGACACCTCCTTGCGAATTCAGCTGTATCCTTCCTTAAGGTCCGCCAGAAATATCCTTGCCTTATCACCCTTGCTTCCAATGTCCTCCCCCCTGAATGGCTGCCGCACTCTCCAGAATGCACCTCTTCCAGGATCCTCGGGACTTCCTCTTCGGTTACGCATCTCGCGAGGAGCCCTGACAACATCTTCCGATGCAAGCTCCCTTCCAGCATCAGGTAATGAGCCGCCTTGTGCCTGAAGCTCTTTGCATCCTTGACTTCTTCCGACAGTTCTCCTGTGGTTAAGAAAGTCACCAATGGATCCATCCATGAGGACCGCCGATTCACCTCCATCAACTCCCCCTCTTCAATGGCTGGTCGGAATAGTTCGGTTAGGGTACCTCCTCCCCGAGGCCCGAACTTCGCCAGTCGATCAGCTGCCATGCTTTCCTCCCTGGGAACATGTTGAATAGAAAAAGAACGGAAACCTCCAATAATAGTTCTTACCTTTGATAGATATCTTGCGAGGGTAGGCTCCCGGGCCTCGAACTCGCCTCGGATCTGCGATGCTACCACCATTGAGTCGGTGAAGGCCTCCACATCCTGGATTTCCAGCTCCTTTGCCAAGCGAAGGCCAGCTATCACAGCCTCATACTCCGCTTGGTTATTGGTTACAGGGAAGTGGAAGGTCACTGCTTGCTCTATGGTAACTCCCTGAGGACTTACCAACACCACACCTCCTCCCAGGGAGTGCCTTCCTGAGGCCCCGTCGACCACCATCTTCCACGCTTCTTGCGGCTTTGGCTCTTCAGCCTCGGCCTCGGTAACATAGTCCGCCAGGAAATCCGCTACGGCCTGGGCTTTGATAGAGAGCCTCGGGACGAAAGAGATGTCAAACTCGCTTAGCTCGATGGACCACTTTGCCAACCTTCCTGAATGTTCCACCCCCTCCAAGACCTTGCGAAGGGGATGGTCTGTTACCACCCTAATCGAGTGTGCTTGAAAGTAAGGGCGAAGCTTCCTAGCTGAGATGACCAAAGCATATGCCAGCTTCTCCAGGATGGGGTATCGGAGCTCTGCCTTTTTTAAGATTCGGCTGACATAATAGACGGGTAATTGCTTCTTCCCCTCTTCCCTAACCAAGACGGAGCTCACCGCCTCTCCTCCCACTCCTAAATACAAGGCTAGGTCCTCCCCCTCCTTTGGGCTTTGAAGTAACGGAGCTTGGGAGAGTTGCCTCTTCAGCCCCTGAAAAGCCTCTTCGCACTCGGCCGTCCATTCGAATGCTTGGTTGCCACGAAGTACTTTGAAGAAGGAGGAACATCTATCCCCTGACCGCGAGAGGAACCTGCTTAACCCGGCCAACTTCCCGGTCAAGCGCTGGATCTCCTTGGCGTTGCGAGGCGATTCTAGGTCTAGAATAGCCTTGACCTTATCAGGGTTGGGTTCTACCCCCGCGGGAGTCAAGAGGTGCCCGAGGAATTTGCCGCGACTAGCCCCGAAGACGCACTTCAAGGGGTTCAACCTCATCTTGAACTTCCGCAGGGTGGCGAACGTCTCCTCCAAGTCTCGCAAGTGGGAATCAACACACTTGCTCTTGACCATGAGGTCATCCACATAGACCTCCAGGTTCCTTCCCCTTTGATCTCGAAAGACTCGATCCATCATGCGTTGGTATGTTGCCCCTGCATTCTTTAATCCGAAGGGCATCATCTTATAGCTGAAGCATCCCTCTCTTGTGATGAAGGAAACATCCTTGACATCAGGAGGGTGCATCCGGATCTGGTGGTAACCTGAAAATGCATCTAAAAAACTCATAAGAGAAAAACCGACGGCTGAGTCAACCAGCGCGTCGATTCGAGGCAAGGGGTAACAATCCTTGGGGCATGATTTATTTAATAAGGAAAAATCGATACACATGCGCCATTTTCCTCCTCCCTTCTTTACCATTACCACGTTGGAGATCCAGCCTGGATACTGGATCTCTGAGATGAAGCCTGCGTCCAGGAGCTTTTGGACCTCCTCTCGGATGGGGGCTTCTAGCTTGGTGGCGATGGCCCTCATCTTTTGGCGTATGGGGCGGGCTCTGGAATCCAGGTTCAAGCGGTGACAGGCCACGTCCGCGTCGATGCCCGGCATGTCTGCCGCGCTCCAAGCGAAGATGTCAACGTTGCCCTGGATGCAGGCTCGCATCCGCTCCTGATCCTCAAGGCTCAAGCCTCCGTTGATCCGAATCCTTTGCACCTCCCCCGCTCTTGTAAGCACCTCCATCTCCACCACCTCTTCGGCCGGCTCCAGCCCCGACCGCTCCCAACTTACCCTTGCCTCCTCCCGCTCAAACTCGAGCTCTTCTCCCCCAACCTCATCAACTTCCATCGCCTCCTCCAAGCTCTTCTCCTGCCTCTGCTCTTCTTCATCCACCACTCCTCTCGCCTCTTCTGGGCTGATCTTCCCCGACTCCTCCGCCTCCGCTATCTCCTCAGCAACCTCCATCGCCTCTCCCAGGCTCATCCCCCCTTCCCCGACTCCTTCCTGCTCGGCCATCTCCCTTTCCAACTCCTCTGCCTCCTCCATCCATGACACGGTGTTAACCGCCGTCACATAGCACTGCCTTGCCATCTTCGGATCCCCCCTGATCCTAACCTGTACCCCTCCATTGTTGAACTTGAGGCATTGGTGGTACGAGGAGGGTACACAGCGAAAGGCGCTGATGAGGGGACGCCCGAAGATGGCATTGTAACTACTCGGGGCGTCCACGATCACGAACCGACAGTTCCGTGAGACGCCCCCAAGCCTCACATGCAGGCCCACTCCCCCTTCCACTTCTTTTCTTTCTCCGGAGAAGCCAAAAAGCGGTCCATCGGAAGCCAGGACCCTTTTTCCTTCCACTCTCATCTCATCGAAGGCCTTCTTGAAGATCACATTCACCGAGCTCCCATTATCCACCAGTATCCGGGAGACGGTGTAGTTTTCTACCGCTGTCTGGATCACAAGCGCGTCGCAGAACGGGTCCTCGTAGTCTGGCATATCCGCGGATGAGAAAGTGATCTTCTCCTCTGGGGGTGGAGCCTGGGAGGTCGAGGCGACCCCTCGGCGGAACATGGTTTGAAGGCTCCCCTTGCGGGTTGCCTCGATCCCCACTCCCCCGTGGATCACTCCAATCCCTCCTCGGGTCCCCACGTCAATCCTGTCTTCACATCTGTCCTCCACCTCTTCCCGCTGTACTTCGACGATCCTTGCAGGCGGATCTTGTCTTCCGGCCACTCTGGCCCCTCTAATCTCCAGAAACTCTGGGCAGGTGGCCGTTGCGTGACCTTCCTCCTGATGGAAGTCACAATAAGGCAACGCCACCCTGCCCCCTCTTCCTTCTCCTCCTCCCCTTCTTCCGGCTCCCCGAAATCTTCTTCCTCTTCCCCTTCCCACCTCCATAGCCTCCTGCGGCTGTGGGAAATGACCCCTTGGTCCTTGTCGCCATCCTCCCTGCTCCAGCCTTCTGGGCTCCCGAAAGTTATCTCTTATCTGAAGTCCTCCCTGGCCCTGGGGGCGACCCTCCTGAGGCCTCCAACCCAGTCGGTTGTTTGGCTCCCTGGCCCCCCCATGCTGTTGCCCCTGCCCTCGGGGCTCTTCTCTTCTCCTATCTTCCCTCGGCTCCCTCTGCTCCCTCTGCTCTCTCTGCCTTCCCGCCACCGGCTCCTTCACGTCGTCCTCGGCCAGCCTGGCCAGCTTCCTCGCAAACGCCGGGTTTGCCCTCTCAAAGTCTATCTCCTTCGCCGCCCTCTCCATGAGCTCCTCAAAAGAGAGAGGGGGCACTCTCTTCAACTCCATGCTAAAGAACCCTGGCCTCAGCCCCAGGGTGAAGGCTAGCATCAGCGCATACCCCGGGACCTCCTGGACCAGGAGAACCTCCTCTTGGAACCGGTCGACATAGCGACCCAATGTCTCCTCCGGCCCCTGCCTTACTGCAAACAGGCACTCAGCCTCCTTCTTCCTTTTCTTCGAAGTTGAGAATCTCAACAGAAAACCCCTCCGCAGATCCTCAAAGCTGTAGATGGAACTCGCCGGCAACTGGTGGAACCAGTCCCTGGCCTTTTCTTTTAGAGTGATGGCAAAGAGCCTACACTTGAAGGCATCCGACATTTGCCTGATGGACACCACGTCCTCGAACCATTGCACGTGCTGGACCGGGTCATCCTTCCCGGTGTAGTAGGTCATGTCTGGCTCCCGGAACCCCTCCGGCACTGGAGCCGAGACAATGAGCTCACTAAAGGGGGTCTCGCCCCCTGCCTGGCGAGAAGGCACGTCTCGCGACCTCGGTTGGCTGGACCGATCCGCGAGACCCTGCCCAGGGAAGAGCTCCCGCACCGTCGCCTCCTTCTCGCCCAGATCCGCCGGAAGCCCCTTCTCGAGACGCTGGCCTGGGAAAAGCTCCCGCGCGGCCACGTCCCTCTCGCCTGCCTCCACCGGGACCTCCTTCCCGGGGCGCTGCCCTGGAGCGTTCTCGCCTAGCAGCGGAACCACCTCCACCGGAACCTGCGGCGTCTCCCACTCGTTCCTTGCCGAGAAGGCCAAGTTGATCGTCTGCATGACTTCTCGCCTGAAGTCCTCAAACATTTTTCTCGTCGCCTCGTCCACCCGGGTGGGGGATCCTCCCGCGCCTGATCCTTCACCCTCGCCTCCTGCCATGGGACTTAACTCAAGATTTTCTTGCACCGACTGCTTCCACGCTCACCGCACCAGAACTGTTGAAGCCAAAATTGACCTCAACAAATGTTCACGAACCAAAGTGCAGTCAATGCCTACTTCTCTCGAACCTCGACCCCTGACAGGTTGCTAAGGCCCTAACACAGACCCAAAGCCTCAGCTGGGAGGTCCCACCACACACCCGGAAGATCTCTGAGAGCTTCCCCTCCAAAGCCAAATGCTGGGCTGGGAGCTCTTCAGAAGGCACTAGGGCTAGAGGAAAAATGATCAGCTTGCCTTCCAAAGAGCCCTTATGGGTCTTTTTATAGTCTTCCTTTGACCTAAAAATACTGAAATACCCCTGAGGGGTCTGCCAATAGCCAAATCCCGCTGTCATTCAAAGGGCATTTGGGTAATTTTACCTCGGGATAATATATTATAAAATAATCCTCTTTATGAGCGCCGGGCCCCACCTCGTGGGCCCACTTGGCGAGAACCCTGGCCGAGAAGGCTCTCGCTGGACCCTCACCCGGGCCAACCTTGGCGAGACCCCCTTGCCAGGGAGGTTCGCGCCCTCCACGGTTTCGAAGAGCTCGCGGCTGAGGGCCTTCTTGGGGCCTTCTCGCCTCCCCTGGGCGGGAGCTTCCGCGGTCAGGCCCTCTGCTTTGGTCGTTCGACGATCTCTCCTGCCGAGAGGTCGACCATCTGCCCTGGTCGGTCGACGATCTCTCCTGCCGAGAGCTTGAACATCTGCCTTGGGCGAGAGCCCCTTCAGGGCGAGAACTCTATAAGTATGTCTTAGGGCTAACCCAGGGCTAACCTGAGCCTAGCCCAATTCCTCAGTGGTGTCTCCGGGTCCCACCCAGCGAATATGGGGTTGTACATTCAGTTTCATTCCCGGGAAGTATTAATCGATTGAACACGCACTGTTGGCAAATCCCTTAGCTTTGTAGTTACTGTTAAAGGTTCAGATAAACTAGATGGTGTTAGAGCACGACCGCGGGTTTTTCTTTGATGTGATAGAGGTGGACACTACCGTGAAATACAATGTAAAAAAGGCTGGGTAAAACAGAATCTATGGAAAACTACTAGCAAACGTTGTGGTTGCCCATTCACTTTGATTGGGAAAAATGATGCTCATTCACCTGAATGGACACTTGAAGTTAAATGTTGGACTCATAATCATGAAATGGTACACTTAGAAGCACACGCCACTGCGGGTAGGTTGGATTGCATAGAGAAGAAAATCGTTCATGACATGTACTCCTCAAATGTGAAACCAAGATGCATACTATCAACTATTAAGAAAAGAAATTCAGAGAATCGCACAGTGATGCGCACAATTTATAATGAATGACGTAAGTTGAAGAAAGAAGAACTAGAGGGTGCCACACCTATACAGTATCTGTATAAATCTCTAAAGGAAAGCGGATATTTAAGTTATAATCGAGTTTTGGAAGGCAAAAAAAATTGGTCAGCTTATTCTTTGCCCATCCAGTTGCTATCAAACTTAGTAGAATGTTTTCATCCGTTTTCTTAATGGATTGTACCTACAAAACCGATAGATATCGGTTGCCTTTATTGTCTGTGGTGGGTGTTACATCTACTCAATTATCATTCTTCGGGGCATTTGCTTTTTTGTCCGATGAATCAGAGACAAGCTTTAGATGGGCGTTGGAACATTTCAAAAGAATTTTGGGGGAAACTTCATTACCTAATGTACTTATCACAGATAGAGATTTGGCTTTAATGAATGTCATAAAGTATACTTTTCCGAATGCTAAACATATTTTATGTCAAGTACACGTCCATAGAAATATTTTGCCAAACTGCAAAAAATATTTTAAAGAGGCAAAAGAGTTCAAAATTTTTCTTGGTGTTTTCCAACGCATAGTTGATGCGAGAAATGAAAATGAATTCAACATGAGGTATAACTCTTTTTTGAGTTCATACTCCAGTACATACCCCGATGTTGTCTCTTATGTATGTGCAATATGGGTTAAACCTTTGAAAGAGTACTTTGTATGCGCTTGGATAGATAAATTCATGCACCTTGGCAACTCAACCACAAATCGTGTTGAAGGAGGTCATAGTAAGTTGATTTTTTTATAAGTATCTATTGACAATTTGTCAACCATTTGGAAGACATTCGATCAAATGTTATCTCTCCAACATACTGAAATAAAACGATCATTTGGTCATAACACAATTCAGATAAGTAAGGAGTTCAAAGGATCGTTGTACTCTGAACTTATTGGGTGAGTCTCGTTACAGGCATTGCAATTGATAAAAGTGGATGAAGAAAAGTGTCATAACTCAAAATTTATTGGAGGCGAAAATTGTCCACATACAAATCGATACACACTTGATTTACCATGTGCTCATGAGTTAGCATCTTACATATCTCAAAACAAAGTTTGTCTGATATGGTTAGTTCATAAACATTAGAAGCAACTATCCTTTATTTTGGAGAGTGATGAAACACCACCTACGCAAGAATCGATTAACTTGACAGAAATTGATATAACCGTTGAGTTGGAGGGGATCATACAAAGGTATCCAAACACCAACGAACACCAACAGAAGGAGATTAGAAACAAATTGCGTGAGATCATAGATCCAACATGTAGTCAAATAAAGGAACCTATTTTGCCAACTTCTCTAAAAGGTAGGCTAAAAGGAAGCAGAAAGAAGTTCGAAAATGATTACATGAGTACTAAACGCAATCCGTCGTTATTTGAGCACATTATGAAGGGAGTCAAAAGTACACACACAAAAATGTCAAAATGATCAAGAGAACAAAGTGTGCGCAAAAATAGACTCTATGATAATGTTCGCAGACAACTACTGAGTTGTGTTGCAGAAAACTTTGTTGATGTTTGTAATGTTATCGCGGATGGCCACTGTGGATTCCGAGTTATTAGTGAATCACTACACATGGGAGATCTGATGAATGAATTGGAGAAAAGACCTATTTTATATGATTCGATATTCGGAAGCATGAGAAAGCAAGCCTTATTCAACTCTCTTGATTGTGAAAACACGCCGGCACCATATGATAAGTGGACGACGATGCCGGATATGGGTTTGGTGATTTCAAGTTGCTACAATATGTACGTTGCTCTGATTTCAAAAAAAATCAAAGTCTAACATTCTTACCATTGGACACACCAATTACTCACGTACCAAACACTATTTGGATTGGATTCATAAACGGTAATCATTTTCTCAAATTATGCATGAAAGAAGGAACTCCACTTCCACCATTTTACTCTCGTTGGAGGAGATATAACACACAAGTTGGAAGTTCATGGGAATGCATTCTCAACAAAAAAGAATGAAATGTAAGTGAAACATTGTTTATATACTTTTTTATATTAACTTATTTTGCGATGCAATATAAATGATTTAAATTTTGAATGCAGGTGGAAGTATGGTCATTGGACGTAATTGCTATAAAAAGGCAATTGGATTTTGCATTTCTTAACTTTTGTCTTTAGGTGAGCTTCAAGTAAAAAAACAATTGTCAATTACATTTACATTGAAGATGCATTACTAAACATAAAATTGCTAACGGTTACTATTAATTTTGTGCAGATGATGCTGATATTTTGTTTAATGATTTTGGAGTAGATGCTGATATTTTGTTGAAAAAGGAGTTTTGGACATACTAAACACAATTTTGCGATATTTTGGCTAATTTCTAGTACTAACATTAGATTTGAAACCAATTTGTAATGTCATTATATGTAGTGAGTTATTTTGAAAGAATGAATGATTTAAACAATATATTTTTTAAAATTTTTATGTTAGTTTGCTAGTAACAAAATGATTTTCAAATAATCATTTTGAAAATTGAGGGTTTGCTAATAGTAATGATTTGATAAAAATCAAATAGGATTTGCTAGTAACAGCACCCAAAAAAAACCAAAACCCATCAAAAAATTTTCCGCACGGTCGACCTTTGATCCCATTTGGCTGCCCTACTCTCCTAGGCTTCATTTGGTTCGGCGGTGACAGGTCAATCCGGCGGGTGGAAACGGAGTGTTCAAATCGGAGAGGGGAGGTGGCTGCTCCAAACGAAATTTTTGGAGGCATTTCTCAAGACGAGCGGGTGAAAAGGGAGCAAATGCTGTTGGAGTTTGATTTGTTTACCCCCTTCCACTTTTCGCACCCGACCATATCTTTTCTCCTGCCTTGCGAATAACCCCAGGTCCCCAGCCGCCATTGCATAGCGATTTCTCTCCGCTCGCCGCCCACTTCCGGCGAAACCGTCCTCCCGAAGATCTACTCCGCCTACGCATGGCCGCGTCCAGCAGCCCAACGAACTTCGTCGGCCGCTCGGGAGTCCGCATCGTGGTAGTCGGGGATGTAGGCACAGGGAAGTCGAGCCTCATCGTCGCTGCCGCCACCGAGTCATTTCCGGAGAACGTCCCGAGCGTATTACCCCCCACCCGCCCCCCTGCGGATTACTACCCAGATCGAGTACCCCTCACCATCATAGATACATCATCCAGGTATCTCCTAAGTCCGAGTTTCATATTTTATTTTCTTTTTTTTGATGATTCCGGCGCTTTGCAGCCCAGCAAGTAAGGCGACTCTTGTGGCGGAATGCCAGTCGGCCGATGTGGTTGTGATTACTTATGCGTGCGACAGGCCGGCATCGCTAGATCGGCTGAGTTCGTACTGGCTTCCAGAGCTTAGACGCTTGGAGGTTTGTTTCTGGATTTCATAGATCAAGGAAAGTGTTCATGATATATTTTTGCTTATGGAATTTGGCT
The DNA here is from genome assembly GCA_039513925.1 of Platanthera zijinensis. Taxonomy (NCBI): domain Eukaryota; kingdom Viridiplantae; phylum Streptophyta; class Magnoliopsida; order Asparagales; family Orchidaceae; genus Platanthera; species Platanthera zijinensis. The sequence continues at coordinate 5,067,027 of CM077093.1, forward strand.
TTTGGACATGATCTGCAGGTGAAAGTTCCGGTAATTGTGGTTGGTTGTAAGTTGGACTTGCGGGATGAGCCGAATTCTACCCTAGATCAAGTAATGTCTCCCATCATGCAACAATTTCGGGAGATTGAAACGTGTATAGAGTGTTCTGCTCTCAGACAGATTCAGGTTTTTATCCTCATGGATACTTATACTGTTTATTTTGATTGTTTCGTCTATAACTAGTGAGATTATTATGTACAATGTCTGTCAATCTGTTTTTGTGGAAACATATATATATTTATATATATACGAGTGACAGGCACGGGCCTCCGGCCCGATGGCCACGCGCCACAGTACCCGGCCGGCGACGGCGGGCTTCGCCCGCCCCCCGGCGGGCTTCGCCCGCCCCCCGGCGGGCTTCGCCCGCACCCGGGCTGTTATATATATATATTATTATTTTACCAGATTTCTGTGCCTTTACTGTAGCAGTCTCGCCGCCCAGACTTTTCAGGTCCCAAATAGAAGGTCAAGGATGCTCCAAATTAAAAAGTGATCAACATGAAAGTTGTTCGGATCGCCGAGATCTACAACTTTCATGTTGACCACTTTTCGTTTTGGAGCCATCTTGACCCTCATATTGGGCCCCGAAAAACCTGATTTCCGTGTCTTTACTGTAGCAGTCTCGCCTCCCAGACTTTTCGGATCCCAAATCGAAGGTCAAGGAGGCTCCAAATCAAAAAGTGATCAACATGAAAGTTGTTCGTATCGTCGAGATCTACAACTTTCATATTGACCACTTTTCGTTTTGGAGCCATCTTGACCCTCAGATTGGGCCCCGAAAAATCTGATTTCCGTGCCTAAACAGGCGGGTTTAGTCCCACACCGTCCATTCTTCGGTTTTTTGCGGGTATATATTCAATATTCAGCATTAGATATTTGAAGTAATGTTGGCTGGCTGTCTTGCGGGCGGGCTTGCTGGTTGTTTGCGGGCTCGCCGGGATGGGCTTGCTGGTTGTTTGCGGGCTCGCCGGTTGCAGGTCCGCTAGTTTTTTGCTGTCCTATAGTAGATTTAGGACTGTCCTAAAGTAGGTTTAAGAGGCCTATAAAAAAGTCTGGATAGAGGGTTGGTTTGATCCAACGGTTCATGATCAAAAATCTGAAATCCGACGGCCACCTAATTACCCTCTAATTTCGAACTCATGTTATCTGCAGACCACAGTATTTCTATTATAGTAGTAAAGATATGTGTACGCGTTTTGTTACTGCGGGTTTTTGAATGTATGCTGACATTGTTCCTTTGCTCTGACAGTTAATTTTGTTCTTTTATCTAGGTTCCCGAAGTATTCTACTACGCCCAAAAGGCGGTGCTGCATCCCACTTCCCCACTTTTTGACCAAGAAACACAATCTTTGAAGCCTAGATGTGTGAGAGCATTAAAGAGGATATTTATTTTATGTGATGAGGATAAAGATGGAGCTTTAAGCGATGCAGAAATTAACGCTTTTCAGGTTTTCACAACTACAACATAAAGTAAATCTCACCTTTTTTTATTTAACAAGTGAATCTTAACATCATTGTGTTATTGTTCACTTCAGGTTAAATGTTTTAATGCTCCTCTGCAACCTCCTGAAATTGCTGGTGTCCAGAAGGTTGTACAAGAAAAAATGCCTGAAGGTGTAAATGAACAAGGCCTTACTTTGACAGGATTTCTTTTCCTTCATGCTCTTTTTATAGAGAAAGGCCGCCTTGAAACAACTTGGACGGTCTTAAGAAAATTTGGATACGATAATGATATCAAATTAAGGGATGATCTCCTTCCAACAATTTTTAAGCGAGCCCCTGATCAGGTTTCTTTGCATGAATTAATTTATTTGTTTTTATCTACTTGAGTCTATCATTAATTAAAGCCTTCCATGAATTTTCTTGAAGATAACTTACGATTAATCTAATTGTTTCCATAAATAATGTTAATTTGGCTTCCATTTTTATGCGACTTAATTGTTAATTTATGCGAGACATTTAGTTTTCTGTCAGTTGAAAACTTAATCATCATAAAATAACAATATTTCCGTACTTGACCAGTGGGGTTTAACATTTTTAGTGTTTTGTAATGGGAGTGCTAATTTGAATCTAACACATAAATATTGGATACATAATATTCTATCAATGAAGTAAGTTTTAGATCTGTATTATTAAGGATTTGTGGCTTTATCCTAGGGCTGAAATAATAGTTAAAGATTGAAACCCAGTTTGATTTTGGCTCGGATTAAGTTTGGATCAATCCAAACCATGAGCCAAAACTCAGTCTGGTATTTTGTTCGAGACGATATTGAACTGGAGTCGGATTGAGTTGGCTCAAAATAAGTTTGAAATGAAAGATAAGAATGCAAAAGCACTAAAAAATCCACATTATGTCGGATTGTCCTTATTTAGTTTATTTGTTAGCATGTGCTGCTTATTCGTGAAATTAATTAGCGTTCAATCCTTCATGATTTTGTCTCTGGATTGTAGTTACTTCAAATAAAAATAATAATAATTTTTTTAATTCAAGTGCCCATTAATTTTTGCCAGCTCAAAACGATTTCATTTTAGCAAAACAATCTGTTCATTGTTTTATTTTTTAATTAATTATACTAGACCAATATTTTATTCATAATAAAAATGAGATTCAAAGCAATCAATGTTATTCTTCAATCTTCAAAATGATTCATATCTATTTTGTGGTATTCATTAAAGGAATTGTATCCAACTATGCTACATTATTTTTAGGATGACCTTGCTATTTTCTTTAAAAGTAGAAATCTTTCATGTTTCTCTAGTGGAATCTACACAACTAAAAGGGGTATCTTGCAAAAAAAAAGTATTCTTAATGTTATTTGTGCTTGTTTTTAATCCAAATCCCAAATTTTTAGGGCAATCTTCCTGATAGCTACAGTCATTATTAACAAAGCACTATTATGTAGACTTCAGAACCTCGTGAATTCGTATCTGCCTTTTATCCTTCACCTCTCAAAAAAATTACTTCAATATTTTCACATACATTGTCTATGTTCATGACGTCAGGAAAACTCCTATCTTGAACACTAAAATGTGTTATCTTGTTGCATTCCAATACTTAAAATATTTTAAATGCTATCATCAAACTTGAAAAATATTTTAATTTTATGTAGTCTTCATTAAGTTGAGTTTTACTTTTCTATCTGCCTCTCATCTTCATGGTTAAAGTTTTAAAGATGTGGAGGATCCTTTATAATTTTTGATTTTTCTGCTCGATGCACTCCATTTCTCAGATCCTTCGAACATATAGTTTAATTAATTCTAAACCTTCTAGGTTCCGTAAGGAAACATACCGGATGTGCACCCAAACTCTACTCTACTTAACGTCATAATGTGTTATTTGAGAGATTATTTTCACAACATAAAAGCTTCCTCGTAAGCTTGAAGTCAATTGATATTTCTCGAAATATTCAAGAGTCATTAGTGGATATAAAATGGACAAACGCAATGTAAAAGAAAATGCATGCATTAGAAAATGACATACTTGGGTGATTCTTGCAAGACAAATGTAAAACACCCTATATACTGTAAGTGGATGTAGACCTTAAAGTGTATGCCAAAGTAAGAATGATGACAAAGAATTATACTCTAAACCCATGGAGTTGAATATAAAAAAAACTTTGTACTTATAAAAAATGTGCATGTTAGAATATCACCTCATTAGCTTTTATATTCGAGTACTACTTAAATGATTTGACGTAAACATTTTTCTATATTGGAACTTCGAAGAAGTGTTAATGGAACCACCACCTAATTTTGATATGAGATTTAAGAAGGGTGGTATGTGTAATTCCAATACCCATTCGGGTATGGACTACTCTCACACTTTGCTTTAATAAGCGATGAGGCAAGTGCACCTTTCTTTTCTAGTAGAACTTGATAAAAGAATCAAGTGTCGTATTTCCTCAGGTCCTTTTGAGTAATCCTATTCACGAAGTTTGATTATTGTTTAATTTAATTTAAAATGTTGTTATTGTTGAAAATTGAATTAAGATAAGAAGAAAATATATAATTTGGCGAAATGATTTAGGGAAGCTTAGTGCACAAAGCATCCCCGCACAGTGAGGGTCCAGGGAAGGGTCCCACTATAAGGGTGAATGTTGTCAAATTTTACCTTGCATAATTTAGAGAAATGATTTATGATATAAAATAATGATGTGTAAGAATCCTCGTGGAAAAAATTAAAAGTGCAAACCTAATTAGTAATGAGTTGATAATAGATAATCTTGAATGCGAGGTTTCCCATTTTAGATTGGAGCTTTAAAGTCATATTACATGTGTATAAGTTAATTTGAGATCATTAATCTAGTTAGTCTAACAAACCGTTATTGTGGTGAGAATACTCGATAGATAAAAAGAATTGTTTGCAATCATAGGACAACAAAAAACATCTAGATTGGTGTTAATTGTAGTAGGATTCACCGCATAAAACAAGTTTAGGGAGGTGCGAATGTGACATGCCAAAAGGTTTTAATTGATCGTCCTAAGGTTAGGGGGTGGATTGACTGACTCGAAAAAGGCTTCGTTAAAACCTTAGGACAATCAATTAAAACCTTTTGTCCCGTCACACTCGCAACTCCCTAAGCTTGTTTTATGCGGTGAATCCTACTATTGGTTTTAACCCTAATCTAGATGCTTTTCGTCGTCCTATGATTGCAAACGACTTTTTTTAATCTATTGAGTATTCTCACCACAATAACAGTTTGTTAGACTCGCTAGATTATTGATCTCAGATTAACTTATACACATGTAATATGATATTAAAGAAAGATAATTCAAAGAAAAATCAAAGATTCTATTTTAATATGCGCAAAAAAAAGTACAACTGATAAAACATTTTAAGGTTTATCAAGACCAACACTATAAGGAAATTAGCTGCTCGTCTTGAGCAACAAAGTGCAAAAATGATAAGTGAAAGACATGATTTGAAGAAAGCTTGCTAGGGAATCTTACAACTAATACGTTCTCCTTTTGGCGATTAAGCTTGCAACACACTCAATCTCTTCTAACTAATAGTGGTAACATGTGCCTTTTAACCCTAGAGCTTTCCAATTCAACTTTTTTCATGATTGGGTATATATGAATCAACAACTGTAACATATATGTTATGTGAGGCCCCATTTGAGACCCCACAAGATGTCTAAGCTACTTTCAAGTCATTTGTCCCAGGATGAAGTAATACTAGTGAGTGCAAAATAAAACAAATAATAAAATGTTGACATACCTTGGGTCATTCTACGATGAGTTCTTACTGTTCTTCCTCGGTCAGCATCATTTTGCTTTGCGTATTCAGGGTCATTCTACGATGAGTTCTTACTGTTCTAATAGGGTTTAACATGAACTGATTATCTATTTATTTATTTAAACCTTGTATTTGGAAAGTGAATTTTTTTTTGATGAAGTTGTTAAATGTTATCCACCAATTTCTTGTTTTGCAGAGTGTTGAGCTAACAAATGCTGCTACAGAATTCTTGAAAAGTACCTTCGTCATGTTTGACTCTGACAATGTATTGTCTTCTTTCTTTCTACTTATTTATTTTTTTGTTGTCAAGTGATTTGTATTCATCTTGCTTTATATGGTTATGCTGCTTTATCGCAGGTTTTTATTTGAATCATTCCTTGTATTTATATTATTGTTTAAAATTATTTAAAATTTCCACTAAATAAATGCTACTGCTGATGATTCCTATTGTATGTGGTTTATTAAGAAAACACAGAATAAGATGAAGTGAGCTCAAGGTTAATTACAATTTTTTTCTTTATTGGCAATTTTCATTATTTAGAAATCACATTTCTCTTTTTGTTTGTTATTTTTTACCACCTCACTGAGACATTCCTTGTAACTTACAAATCAAATTTTATTCAATCTTGAAATTGTATCTTATTTGCGTCATCTTGGATGCTTTACAATTTTTGTCCGTTTAAGTAGAGAATTATTCTTTCTTTTGTACATTGTACTTAGAAAATAATTTTTTCGAACCATAAAATTTCAACTTCTACTGAATTAATTTGAGCATAAGCAAGAATTGCATCCAAATATCTCCACGTTTTGTCACTTTTGTCCATTACTACAAGGATGGGCCACTTTATCAACTTATATCTCCTCCTGAAGAGGACCGTGAAAGTAAGATTTATTTTCATGGAAAGTGACAAGATTTATTTTCATGGAAAGTGACAAGATTTATTTTCATGGAAAGTGACATCCATAGACACCTAAGTCTTGCGAGATTGTGGGTAATAACATTTATATCCTTTATGAGTAGGGGAATATGGGAATAACTGATGTCACATTTGTGAACACAAGGGTCAGGTTTTCTATGTGAGGTCTTTTGAATTTGAGCAAAATAAACACAACCAAACACCTTGGGGAAGTGTTTGAGGTGGATGGGCTTGGGCTGCTAGTGGAGTGAAATATTATACCATTGATCAAATCAACACCAATAAGGACAATATTGTCATAGTAATGTTTAGGAAATTTCATTACAAGCTTAGCTTCAAGGAGATGTGTGGTTTTTCAATTTGAGACTCCATTTTGACTTTTAAGCAAGGCCGACAACACAAGTTATTTGATGTATGATTTCATGCTCAAGAAGATAGGAGTTAAATTGGTTCTCAGTTATTTCTGACCATTGTCACTGCATAGAATCTTTGCGTGAGCATTTTGAATGGTTACAAATGAGTTTATGAAAATGCTTAAAGCATGTAAACAATTTACTTTTATTATCCATCAAATATAATCAAGTGACATGTGAGAGACAATCAATGAAGGTAATAGGCCATCAATGACCTGCATGCGGAGTAATGGGTCAAGGTTCCCAAACATTAGTATGAATAAAAGCAGTAGACAACAAAATTGTAGTAGAAAGAGTAGCACGATGATGTTTGCCAAATTCGCATTCATCACATTAAAGTTATGTGCAATTATAAGGGAAAAATCGAAGGAAACATTTGTTTAATAACATAAGGAGCATATGTCCAAGACTTCTATGATAAGTAGAAAAGATATGGAGACTAAGGCCTCGTTTGGCGCGGTGGCCGAGCGGGGCCGATTTCATCCGTGCCGTGGGACCGTGACCACAGTTCCCACGACGCTAATGAAATCTGTGCTTATATTTGCTAAATTAGCGGCGGGGCGGATCCCCACCGCCCGGCCGCGGCTCCGCCAATCGAGTGGAACCCGCGACTGGGCGGTGTCGTCCGCGCGATTAGCGCAGATCCGGCCCGCCAAACGGGGCCTAAGTGAGCCTGAGACAGGCTACAAATGGTTATTCAATAAATTGATGCCATCTTGCAAGCTATCCAATCCAATAGTGTGCTTCCCAATCAGATTCTGAAATAAAACATAAAAAGGGGCAAGAGAAAGCTGAGCACTTCATATTTTGAGTTTAAGTGGCTAATACATAATTAGTTTTTTTTTGGAAAATTGGGCATGAAGAACAAAGGACAAAGATAGGAGGAAAATGCAGAATGATTCCTTTACCAAATAGAAAAAAGTGACGTCAACAAAACAGACTTTATCCCTTCCAAACAAAGGTGTAAGAAGTGAAAATTTTGGGTGAACTAGACATGTGATATGCGGGGCTAGTGTCAAGGATCCACTTAGTAGAGCTAGAAGCAGAGAAAACATTTGAATGTCCTGTGGTACCTGATTCTAGGGAAGTGGAGGAAGAAGGTAAATAGAACGCGCGTACAAATTTGTAAGGGCTGAAGTTCTTATAAATTGAGTCTATTGAGGGAATATGTAGAACCAGGATACCGAGGAATATTAGAAAATGTGCAACAGGTGGGTCTTAAAAGTCCCTGGCCTCTCCCTCATCCACCGCATCCACCACCATTTGAACTAGATCTGCCTCGGCCGAGTGGTCAACCATGCAGCTTATAACATGTCTCTCTGTTGTGTCTTCGCTTGTTGCAATAATCACATAAAACAAAATCATGATCAAGTCGAGATAATGAATCTTGCCCGCGAATCGATAAAGCCAATGGGAGGCACATCAACTGCAAGTGTTGATCTATCCTCGACAATAGAAATAAATATGAAGTCTAATTGCTTAGTAATAGAAATGGATTTGGAGTCTCTGTGATTAACTTTTTATTGAACAATCCCAAAGGTTTCTTCCAAAGACGATATAAGCACATGTTCCAAAATCTGTAAGGTATTTGATCGAAGTCACGATTCGAACCATATAAAAACGAATACACTCTATCCACTTCCTTCCAATCTTAAAAAACATAAGCATCCTCCGTGCACTAGAGCGAAAGGGGATCATGAACATCATATTCCTGAAACTCTGATTAGTATTGAGAGACTGTCCACTCTCCTTGACTGAATTTATAGATTTCACCTCACAGTTGAAGATTTGCGCAAAATTCCCATGGCGAGAGTGTGTAAGTTTGAATTTGAGTCCAAATGTCATAAGCCATATAAAGAAGCATGTAGGTGTAGATGTAAGACCTCATCGTATTAAGGAACCAACTTAAGGAATTCTCAGAGTCCCATTTATCAAAGGTCAGATCTATGGTGAGAGGTGAGGACTTGCTACCGTTAATATACCCAACGAGACGATGAATTTAAGAGCCAAGACAAACTCTTGACCAAAAAAGATAATTTGTCTCAAGGTTGGTGAAGATAATGGTAGCACGGTGATTCTCACGTTCACCAAAGAAGATGTGGGAATCTGATTTGTAAAATCAGACACTGGGCTTATCAAAAAGGAAGGAAGGAGAGCAACTCACTTTGGAAGTGAGATGTTGGAACTCCAAAACAAAGGAATTGGTTGGAAAGAAGAAAAGTAACATACTCGTTTAAGGGAATTGTAGAGCAGCCAGATGTCAGTAAACTGATTCATAACAGGATGAGTCTCTTGAAGGAATCAAACAGTGCTAAACTGATCAATGAGTAGCGTTGATTGGTCAGATCAGTCTATGAAAGGAGTCAGTGAGATAGCTCAGTTATCAAAAGGAGTCATTTATGGATCAGTAAACTGATCCATAACAGGATGAGTCTCTTGAAGGAATCAAACAGTGCTAAACTGATCAATGAGTAGCGTTGATTGGTCAGATCAGTCTATGAAAGGAGTCAGTGAGATAGCTCAGTTATCAAAAGGAATCGAGGAGGAGGATTTGTCGTTGGAGTTAATCGATTAACATCGATAGATCCGTCACCGAAGGTGGTCGCGTCGCTGGATCCGTCGTTGAAAGAGGGAATGTCGATGGAACGCGTCATCGAAGGAGATAGCATCAACGTAAGGCGTCAGCGGCGATAAGGAAAACAGTGAGTTGCAGGTGGCTGAGCGTCAAAGACAATCAAATCACCTACTCGTTGTCTCTGATATCATGTAGAAAAGAGTTTTCTCATTCATGAATGAAATTAAATTACAAGGGATCCTTATAAAGAGAAATAACCTTACAGATTGCACCTCTAAAGGTCATCATAATTCCAACTATATTTATTTTACTACTAAATCATACTAAAAAAGACATCTCGATTTAGATCTTATATTTATTTGTAAAATATTGATAGATTACGGATTTAATGGTCCCCTAATTGTGTTTCTTAAACTTCCTAGCAGGATGGTGTTTTGCAACCTATGGAGATTGATGATCTATTTTCAACTGCCCCTGACAGGTGCTAATTGTTCTTACTTTTGAATTAAAAAAGCTTTCACTTTTAATCTATGAATCATTTTCATCTTCTTGTCATCTTCCTTATCCCATGTATTTAGGTTTGGCTTTGTCAGTTTCACAAATTTTAGCATAGATTCTATGATTAGCTGAATTTTCCACTTCGTGCTTGGACTGATAAAGATCCGTCTTTTACAATATTTTTGTGTAATCACTGTTATATCATCTTCATCTGCCGCCTTATTCTGTATATTTTTGTCGTCAGTGCCATCCATTGTATTAAGCAGAAGCAATATATTTAGTTTTCTTAAGTAATATATTATGTTGTGAGAGTTGATACCTTAATTCCATCTCTCAGATTCACTAAATGCACTAATTTTCATGTTTTCTTGTTTTTTTTTAATTTTAATTCAGCGACCTCATTACTTGTTGATGAACATGACCAAATTGTTTGTATGTACACTATAAAACTATCATGCAGGACTGTTAATTCTTTGTTACCTTTAACTACTAGAATAATAAGCTTAAAACAATAGTTTGTGAATGATAGACAAATTAACCGGTAGATTTATGAAATTTGAATACAATATATCGAGGCGAGCTTGATACCCAATCTCATGAGGACATGGTCCCTCTAAGAGTTAGACTCTCCTATGAGAGCCTAAACTAGACAAATGATCCACAATGCTCAAATGACTCTCCTCCACTCACTTGTATCAGCATGAGTGGGCATACAATGTATTTACAACAAATGACAATAGGGCTACATTTGTAAGTTGGGTGCACGGATGGTCCAAGAAACCGTGTTCATATCAGTGCTCCCCTCCTGAAAATCATCCTTGTCCTCAAGGTCGAGGCTTGTAGGGGTCATCTACAAGCGTCCAAGGTTCCAAGTTAGAAAATTTAGGATCATTGTCTTCAACACCTATCAACAAGCACAAGTACTTAGAGAGTGCATTTGTGTGTTGGCAAGCACGATGGTTGGGTATGAAAATATAGGACTTTCATGTGGAGCCTTGGAACCTAAGCACTAGGGAAGTGGAATAGAAAATTTTCTTGATCTTAAATGTAGACTTTCCCTCTCCGCTCTCTCCTTTATTATTAATGAGACTCACTTTCCTATGGGAAATACCAATCTGGTCTTATTTCTTTCTTTTTAGATTCTTTCCACAATCAAAATCCTAATTTTATTCCCACTTAAAATCTATAGTACCAATCTTGGGAGAAGGAAGAATCATTTTAAGACAAGAAAGTTGATGTGCCAGCGTTGCATCCAGAGACACACGCTAGTGTCTCCTTATTTATGTTATTTATTTTTAGTATTTTTATGTACATTGCATTTCCTGCACATTTCAGTTGTTTTTATTACCTACACATGTCTATGTTTGAAGATGGCTTACTAGGTTGACCATCTATTAAGACAATGAATAAAAAAGTCTGATAATTTAGGATAATTAAGGAGAGAAAGACAAACCCTAATCTGAATAAGTGTATGTAGGTAAGAAATTATATTGGAATTAAAATAGACAAAATTTATACTGATCTATTATAAAGAGGGGCAAATAAGAGGAGAATTGACGCAGGAGGTATCTATAGGCGGCGAAAAAGTCGGTGACCTAACCCTACATGCCATGCAACACCCGATGGATTAAATCACAATTAGATAATAAATTTCAACATCCCACGCAAACAAATTCACAGCAAGGCAAATAATTAATTTAAGCGAGACAAGTTTAGCCTTTCCTCCTCGTGGAGGGTCAAAGCTAGAGCGCGCGGCGAATTAATCCTGTAAATTACAATAATTATCTAACAAACAATTACCATACAAGAAATCCATAACAAGCACACGATCCAATCCAATATAAATATGCTGGAAATAATAATCCAGTACAACGAAGACTTACCAAATAGTGGTCTGTCCATGCACTGAAGAATTCAGAGCCGAATGTGTAGGACGACGATCGAACGTACAATCCTTGGGGAAGGAGCCATACACACCTAGGAGTCGTCACCTGGGGTTCCACGGAGTCGGCGCCCTGGGATGATCGCGGGAATCCGGGAATTATCTTTTCCAAATTCTGCAATGCCTAGATCGGCCCCCTATCACATCTGTTTATAATAAAACAAGGATTAGGACATCCCTCATCAACGACTATGATTGACCGGAGGTGAGTCTACCCAAATATATCAAAATAAATGCAAATATAGTAAAGTAATATATCAAATCTATTCGCAACACGAATACAGACAAATCTGCGGAGTCCGATCGTCGATCCGGGCACGCTATATATGATAAGTCGCCAAATCAGCATCAATCTCTCCGTCTTGAAAGAATTCATCTCCCGTTGAATTTAGATCAGAATTCTCTCGATGATTGCCAGGTACAACTTGAATAGGTCCACCGGAAGTCGTCCAAGTGTCGTCGACGGAAGAGTGTGCTCGCCAATCAATCCCCCCCACCCACCCACCCACCCCGACTGAAAAACTGTCATCTCCGGTGAATGGAGATGGTCGTGCTGAAGTCGAAGTCCAGATGCAAATCGATCAAGCTTTGTTGCAAGTATCCAAGCGTCATCTGCATCGGGGCGGCCCCGCCAATGTACCAAGTAGCGACATCGCGACCCATCTGAGGTAGGAACAAGCTGGTGGGATCTGAACTCTGTGATGCTCTCATCGCTCATCTCTCGAGTGGTGGATCCTGATGCGATCAGCGGTGTCGAAGGTGGAACCAAAGAAGACGAGTCCCCAGGTGGGTAGGTGTCAGGAGTGGGTGAGTAGTGGTGGCCATCAGACGTGGGTGGGCTATGAATGTGGTAAGACAACGAAAGTGAAGGTGTGGGCGGCTGGAAGTCCCCACTGTTGTGGTTCACATACTCGCGAGACTCGTAGTATGCCGTCAGATTTTCAACATTAAATATCAGGTGGATACCCATATTTGCAGGGATATCAAGATCGCATGCTTTTGCTTCAATCCGTCTCATGATTATATATGGATCCATTCGCCTAACGCTCACGCCTTTAACAAGCCTCGCATGGAGTCTCACAACGTAGATTCTCACCATCTTTTACTCGCCTTCATGAAGTACCTGGACTTTTCAATGAACATCCGCATGCGATTTACAAGTTTTATTACCAATATGGATTATTCGTCGGATCGACTCATGACACACATGCAAATGATGAACATACAACACAACTGGCTCATGCAAATGATGACGAAATGACTCAACAGACTCATGCAAATGATTTCAATGACACATGACCGACACAACATGCTCCCTATGGAAAAATCTACTAATGACCTAAAAATCTATCAAAGGAGGTGGACTGTCAGGAGGCTCTCTCAGTGGGGTGTAGAAAACTCACCCCGCGTGAGACGAGTGCTCAGATGACCGTGAGAGACATATATACTCAAGTGTGAGCTCGTAAAGAGCCAAATGTATCTTGGGGAAAGTAGCGCATCAGGGGGCTCACCAGGAGGTGTGTAAGAAAAGTCATCGCGGATGAGGCAACCACCTGGGTGAAAATCGTGTGCGTAGAGTAGAAGGCGTGACTCTATAGTGTGGGGAGTATCCCCAAAAATGAAGAACTCGTCTGATGAGTCAGCAGGTGGTGCGTCTCAAAACTCAGCGAGAGTGCGATGTGTCAGCAAGTGGTGCCCTAAATATTGGATGCTCCTCATAATATTTATTCTCTGGGGCGGGGTTAGAGACGATAATGGAAGAGGCGTCCATAAATCGATACTCACACTTGTGGGGCTCACCTGAATCTCATCCTTATCAAGACGCGACAGATCATCCGGAGGCTCAACTGGGGGCTCGTCATCGAACTCATTACCAGGGTCATGTCCTCCAGATGAGGACCATCATGAGGGGTAGTTTCCCCGTGAATGGGTGACATAGCCACTACAAGATCAACACCAGACTCTGCCACTCTGGGGTCTCGGTCATGATGTGACTAAGAACAATAGAAAGGGGAGAGCGACATAGAGCTATACTCAAGAATGGGTCTGTGGGTGGGGTGCTAACTAACTCGGTGCATGGCAGAGGAAGAGATGTGGGTGAGGAACACAACACTATAGACTCAATAAGACGCTCAGGCTCTCTCAGTCGGGGTCACAAGAGACGGGCCAGAAAAAATAGATAGATCACTCACTGGGGTGAGAGCAATCCGCATCAGGTATCACTTTGACAAGACAGTAGTAGGCATTGTGGTGATCCCAGTATGGGAGATACTCATACTGCAGAGATCGAGGTGAGAATCCCATCGACTAGCTCTTGGGGATCTCAAAGACTATTCGTAACGAAGGGTGAGTTTATTAGTCGACTCGAGAGACTTCAAACTATGATAAATCACCTTAGTACGAATGTCAGATCGAAGCCCATATCGAAATCAGGAAGTGGTCCATATTTGGGTCCTCTCAGATATCACTCCTCACAACTAACTCATCGAAACAATCCTTGTACTCATCGACTGACATGGATCCTTGCTGAAGGGAAAATAATTGGTCGAGCAAGCGACTCCGATACGACGAAGGCAGATACCTCTGACATAAAGTACACTTCATGTCCACCCAACTAGTGATTCGACGTAGACGGTCTCGCTCGCGGGTCCTCTCAATGCTAGCCCAATATGCCCTCTCCTGATCTAAAAGTTTAACTTTCGTAAACTTGACGCGACGTTCACCGAATAACTCAAAATGATAGAGATAATACTCCATATCCACGAGCCAATAATTGAAAGACTCGGGACTCGATAAGCCGTCAAAAGAAGGGACAGCAGTACAAAACTGACTTTCAAGGTCTCTCTCGGAACGACCATCCTTATAATAATCATCCATAAGGTAACCGAGTCGAGTCACAATCCGCTCGCGTGCAAGGATATGAACGACAACAATCATCATATTGATCGTCTCTATTGGTGGGGTCGTGTTGGTGGGTCAACACGATCTCTAAAAGTGGTGTGCTGCGATCGAGAATAATCGTCGTCGTAACATGAGGATTTCCCTGACGGGGCTCTGTGAGAGCGTGTACAAGTAGACTCGAGATCTCCAAAGTGAGGTGGGGACAAGTGGAGATACCTTGACATGACAGAGAAACCTATAGAATCTACAACTGTGTATCAAAAAGTGCGCGATACCTACCTCTGATACCAATTGACGCGGGAGGTATCTATAGGTGGCAAAAAAATTTGTGACCTAACCCTACATGTCATGCAACGCCCGTCAGATTAAATCACAATTAGATAATAAATTTCAACATCCCACGCAAACAAATTCACAGCAAGGAAAATAATTAATTTAAGCGAGACAAGTTTAGGCTTTCCTCCTCGTGGAGGGCCAAAGCTAGAGCGCGCGGCAAATAAATCCTGTAAATCACAAGAATTATTTAACAAACAACTACCATACAAGAGATTCAGAACAAACACAAGATCTAATCCAATATAAATATGCTTAAAATAATAATCCAGTACAACGAAGACTTGCCAACTTGTGGGTTGACCAAATCATTGAAGAATTCAGAGCCGAATGTGTAGTAAGACGATCAAACGTGGAATCAGTGGCATGAAAATGATGACGGTGGCTGTCCTCAGCAATAGAGGGTGGAATCAGGCCGGAAATGGATAGATCCGACCACGTAGGTATAGATCCGGACGTGGGTGGATAAATCCGATGTTTTTAGAACGAATCCGAGTTAGGGAAAGAAAAACGGGTGGAGGGAAAGGCGGGATTGGGCTGGATTGCCCAAATCTGGCCGGAAAAGGGTGAGACTGTTATGGTGGCTCCACGGGAGGAGGGAAGGGAGGTTGCTGGCTGGAGGCGGTGCGGTTGAGTGGGAGGAGTGGCCGGAAGAGGTTTCAGGCAGTGGAGTAGCAGTGTGCTGAGGGGGAGGCAGAAGGAACGAGGAGGGAGGGGGTGGCCCGATGGCTTGCTGGGAGGGGCAAAAGGAACCGGCGGCTTCCAGGGCCTGAGGGAAAAAAAACTTTATAACTGTATAATGAATTTCATTTTTGCACAGTAGAAATGAATAGAAAAGATTTTTCTGGACAGGAACCGTGGCTTGTTTTGGGGGCTGTAGGGGGTTGCGTTAGGGAGCTTGGGAGGGGAAAATGAAGCCTAGGGTTAGGGCAAACCTTGGGGAAGGAGATACACATGCAGGAGTCGTCACATATGGTTTCGCGGAGTCGACACCGTGGGATGATCACAGGAATCCGGGAGTCAACTCTCCAAATTCTGCAATGCCTAGATCAACCCCTTATTTAGGGGTGTGCAGGGAAACCAAAAACCGCACCAAACCGACAAACCGAACCGCTCGGTTGCGGTGCGGTTCGGTTTTGTATGTGTGAAAACCGACCCCCGATCGGTGCGGTGCGGTTTATAACTCCATAAAACGAGAAAATTGCACTGCACCGTGACTTAGGTTTTAACTCTTAAAATTTTATGTCAAGAAAGAAAAGCGCACACGCCGTAATTCGTAGATGGATTTAACGGTCTTGTTGGGTCAATCTTTCATTAGATTTCAATATAACTATATAATATATAAAATATAAGTATTTCATAAAATATATATAATATAACTATATAATATAATTTAATACATCATTACATATTTAGTGAATGCATGACTAAATGAAGATTTGCATATAGATAAGAATTAGAAAGATCTGTTATTTAAAATTGCCACCCTAATCAAAGCAGCAGTGAAGAGGGAAGTACTTTAGAAAATTTCCTTACCTTTTAGTTGCATAATCTTATCTTTTTTGTAAAGTGAAACTCATCGTCCAAATAAGAATTAGCAAAGAGCACCGGTATGAATGAAAGAAAAGCATTCACAACCAATATAGCAAATGATCTGAATGTACGATTGAACATTAGAAATTATAGCTGATGGTTAAACTCCAGCGATTGTTACTGGAAAAGGAATCAATTTTCAACTTTTCATAGAAGAGTCTTGCCTAATTAAAGAAGGGACAAAAACTGTCAAAAACCGAAACCGCACTGCAAAAACCGAATTGAAACTGCACCGTACGGTTTCGGTGCAGTGCGGTTTTGGTCGGTAAGAAACCGCACCGCAAGCCTACCCCTATCACCGCTCGCAAGCCTACCCCTATCACCTCTATTTATAATAAAACAACGATTAGGGCATCCCCCATCAATGACTATGATTGGTCGGAGGTGAGGCTACCCAAATATATCAAAATAAATGCAAACATAGTAAAATAATATATCAATTCTATTCGTAACGCGATTCCGGACACATCTGCGGAGTCTGATCGTCGATCCGGGCCCAAAACTCGTCCTCGTCTCTGCTCCGCACCAAAAATAGAAGGTTAAAAATGCAGAGCAAAAATTGTTGAATGACCATGAATACGTAATATTGTTCCTATTTTCTTAAGCAGCCTCGTTTCTTTTATTTACAAGTATTGTGACTGTTAAATTTTTAATCCTTCAAAATGTCTCATTCTTTATTTTATTATTTTATTGATGAAGCCCATGGTCGGAATATCCCTACAAGGATGCTGCTGAAAGGAATGTGTTGGGTGGTTTGTCCTTAGAAGGATTTCTTTCTCAAGTACGTATAATCTTCAATACTTTTCAACATGCTTTCACTTTCCGTCTTCAGTCTATTCATGTTGCCGCATTTGTTAAATACAAAGGCTTAATTTCACTGTGCAGCTTTTTTAGGGTTTGTGACTTGCTGGATGGTTTTGATGAAAGATCTTTTGAAGTTAATTTGATAGCTTAGACAAGTATTAATTTAAATTTTTTAAGTAATACATGCTTCCTTTTTTGCACCCGATCCACAAAAGCAACAAGAGCGTATTGGGTAAAGAGCATTTCTTTTGTATATGCTTCAAATAAAAGTATTTCTAAAATGCATAGTTCAAGGGACTGACGTTTAACTTTTTTTCCTTTATTTGCAAAGATTGTCTTGACCTGGAAGTTGGACATTCCTATTTGGTGCTTTAGTTTTTTGAGGAAACCTGTTTTTTGTGAGTTAGAAATCTATTTACTATGGTTTTAGTTATTTAATTTCCAGTTCTTAAGCCTAGCAGGTGGCACAATAATCTTTGTAGTGTCTATTAATTTTGCTAATCAAATTACTCCAACTGCTGTCTATTGAAGATTTTATGAAACATTATTTTATTTATTTTTTTTATACAGTGGGCACTGATGACGCTTCTCGACCCAGTAGGTAGTTTGGCAAATCTTATATACATCGGAT
Source organism: Platanthera zijinensis (assembly GCA_039513925.1). NCBI lineage: Eukaryota > Viridiplantae > Streptophyta > Magnoliopsida > Asparagales > Orchidaceae > Platanthera > Platanthera zijinensis. The sequence continues at coordinate 5,084,912 of CM077093.1, forward strand.
ATGGAAGTGAACCTTCTTTAGCATTTCATATTTCTAGACGGAGGCGCCAAGACCGGAAAAAACAACAATCCCATCGTAATGTTCTACAATGCTTTGTTTTTGGGCCAAAGAATGCTGGGAAATCCGCTCTGCTAAGTTCACTGATTGCAAGGTTGGAAGAGATTTGTCAATTTTTTGTAGACTCACACTGACTTTTATATTTTTTATGTTTCTATTGTATAGGCCTTTATCTGAGAAGTATACCCCAACAACTAGTGAGCGGTTTGCCGCCAATGTTGTGGAGCTTCCAGGAGTAAGTTTTGTAATTTGGATATTTCTCGTTTTAGAGAAGGCTGCATACGCAAATAACATTTTTTTACATCTTAAACTAGAGCAATTTTTCTGCCATGCATTTTAAATTTCAGGCTAGTCTCGGTTTATTGGAATTTTTAATTAAAAAACTTTAAAAGACATTCAAAAATCTCATGTATACATTTGGTAGAATATTCGCTTTCTTCAGTGTTCTCATTAAAACTACAAACGTTGAGCTTATATATGTATTTTATACACGGTTAAAATATATTGTGACACATTAAAGCATGTGGCTAGATGATTCAGAGGTTTATCTATCCATATTCCATATTGCCTCCGCATTCTATATTTAACTTCTTTTTAAGGTCTGGTATGGGGTATAAAATGTTGGATCAGCTGGTTCTATGGTGACTTGAGGTTTCTGTGGCTCTGATTATTTACTGCACATGGATTCATGAGAAATCGACACACTGCGCTCGCCATTCGACGCTCCGCAGTCTCTGAACGCCTTTAGAAAGAAATACTCAGAAACCTGCAAATTTCGGGTAGAGTGTGGCTGCATGAGACGACGGACCGCTGTCACATTCCGTGGTATCGTGCCAATCTGGATCCCCTGACCAATCAGGACCTTGGTTGCTAGCCCAACCGTATCTAACTTGCAGATCATATCTAAAATACAATCCGGGTCAGCTTGCGTTTTTTTGATCATGTTAAGTGGTCTAATCCCCCCAAATTTGAACTATTTGTTTTTCTTATAAGCATGTTTCCTAACACATTATTTTTATTTGAAAGCCACGAGACAGAAATTTGTGTTCAAATAGTTGATAGTAACTTGATCCCTTTTATTCTTCGATACTCTACTATTTTAGGTAGGTTTCTCATGCATGAGTTTGCTTCATAGGTCATTCTTAGGTTAACTATATAATTTTCAAAGTCCTTGTATTTTCAAAGTCCTTGTCTTTGAATTTGGTAGAGTTTGTTTATCAGTCCTAATACCAAGCAGTATGCGTTATCATTTAACGACAACTTAGTTTAAGTCATTTTACATTAGTTGGCAACGCTAGAGTTGATAGATAAAATTTGCTTCAATATTTTACTTGGAAAGATTTTAGTCAAAGGTTTCATTCACATCTCTACTTATTGAGTAAATTTTGCCACGAAGAAATTTTTATGGTCCCACATGGTCAGTTATCTATGTCGTTAACTACCATTGTCGTGTGTTTATGTTAAGGGTCTTTTATTGATCGAGTCAATGTTACGAATCCTTAGTATTTTTTAGTGTTTCTTGCTTTGGCATTATTTACACTTATGCCATTTTGTAGTTGTTACGATATGTTATTTTATTGCGTGTTATGTAATCCTCCTCTATATATAGAGGAGGACCCCTCTTTTACTTAATAGAATGATATTTTTCCTCCGTAACATGGTATCAGAGGTTCGCGCGATGCCCTAGCCGCTCGTGTCGGCGCTCGTCCTCCCCGCACATCGACCGCTACTCCTCCGCTGTTTCTCCTCTCGCTCGCGCCCGCTCGACCGCTCGCCGCCGCTAACGCTCGACCGCACGCCGCCGCTCACGCTCGACCGCACGCCGCTGCTCCTCCGCTGCTCCTCCGCTCTGCGCGTCGCGCATCCCGCGCTCCAGCGCCTCCGGCGTTCCAGGTCGCGAGTTCCAGCGACCTCCTCTGCGCGTCGCGCGTTCCGGCGTCTCCTCTGCGCTGCTTCCAGTGATTACTTCCGGCACCGGTCTTCAATGCATTGATTGCCTTTTTTCTGCCCTTCTCCGGTGCCGTTTCATCCTCCAGAGATTTATGGGGTGGATTTCTATTCCCCTCCTCGGTTTGATGCGGGTATGCCCCTCCTAGACAGCTTTTTGCGGATCCCCTAGTGGTCTCCAGATTTCTATTCTCGAGCCACGATGTCTGACATCTCAGATTCGGCCACTCCTCCCGTCGCCGCGGTACCCGTTCTGCCGGCCCCTCTCCGTGGTGGCCATGATCAAAATACGCCTCAAATCACCTCTATTCGTTTGGATGACTCCAATTATCTGTCCTGGTCTCGGTCCATTACTTTGGCACTCAAGAGCCGCCGTCTCTTCGGTTATGTCACTGGTCAGATTCCGGCTCCAGCGACGTCGTCTCCTGAATGGATTACTTGGGATTCGGAAAACTCTCTTGTTATGTCATGGCTTACCAACTCTATGCAGGAGGCTCTTGCTCGCAACTACTTGTTTCTTGACACCGCTGCTGGTATTTGGAGACGTGCTGAGGCTACTTACTCTCGGCGGGGCAATGCTGCTCAGATCTTTCAGCTGCGCCGCCGGATCTCCTTACTTCGCCAAAGTGACCGCCCTCTGTCTGTATACTACTTGGAGTTTACTCAGTTATACCAGGAGTACGATCACTTTGATCCGCTCGTTTTCACCAGTCCGGTTGATGAAGCCATGGTTCGTGCCCGGGAGGAGCGCAATCGGATTTTTGAGTTTCTTCATGGGCTTCATCGGGACTTTGACCAGATCAGTGTTCAGATTTTGGGTCGTACTTTGCTTCCATCCCTTCCTGAGGTCTACAGTCTTGTGCAGCAGGAGTTTGATCGTCGACAGTCTTTGGTTCCTGACTCCCTTCCGGAGAGTTCTGCTCTTGTTGCTGGTTCTTCCATACTTGGTGTTCGTCCGCCCCGTGATGCTAAGATGAGAGGTCCTGACAAAGATCACCTGGTCTGTGATTACTGTGGGAAGAATCGTCATACCAGAGATACTTGCTTTCGGCTCCATGGTTTCCCGCCACCAAGGGGTGGTGCCACTCGTGGCGGCCGAGGTTCTGGCAGGACTTCCAGTCGCCATACCTCTCCTCGCTCGGCTCATCTCACTGATGCTTCTGTGGACGTCTCCTCTGGACCTGATCCCTATGCTGTTACTGGCTCCTTCTCGGCGGAAGAGATGCTTGCTCTCCGTCGTATGATGCAGGGTCTCACGACCGAGCCGGCTGCCTTATCCTCCTCTACTTATGCTCACATTGGGCCTCCCGGTGCGCACTCTGCTGAGTCCTTGACCTCTCCGCAGTGGATTATTGATTCTGGGGCAACTGATCACATGACCGGCTCCGCTTCAGGTTTTGTTTCTTATACTCCCCTGTCTGGCCGGGATAAGGTGAGTATTGCTGATGGTTCCCTCTCCTCCATTGCCGGCAAGGGTTCCATCTCATGTTCCTCCCTCCTCTTGTCTTCGGTCCTTCATGTGCCCAGTTTTACCCGCAATTTACTGTCCATTAGTCATTTAACAAACTCTATGAATTGCTCGGTCACATTTCTTCCTTCCTCTTGTGTTTTTCAGGACCTGACGACGGGGAAGGTGATTGGCTCTGGTAGCTTGGTCAATGGTCTTTATGTACTTGACTCTGGAACGGCGACACCACCTCGGGCTCTTCTATCTGCTTCTTCTCATCCGCTCTATTCTCAGCATTGTCGGCTGGGCCACCCCTCTATTTCTGTGATGTGATTGTTGTTTCCGCATGTTTCTACTACTGTTCTTAATTCCTTTTTCTGCGATGTGTGTGCTACTAGTAAACATAAGCGTCATGCTTTCAGTCATGTTTCTTTACCTAGTTCTGTTCCTTTTTCTGTTATTCATACTGATGTTTGGGGACCTTCTCCTGTTCAATCTATTTCTGGCTGTGCTTGGTTTGTTTCATTTATTGATTGTTTTTCTCGTACCACCTGGTTGTATCTGCTCAAGAACAAAAATGATGTTTTTCCTACTTTTCAACGATTTCATAAAATGGTCTCCACTCAATTTCACACAAACATCCAAATTCTCCGTAGTGACAACGGTCGGGAATATATCGATTCCCACTTTTCTCACTACCTTGCCGATCACGGTATTCTCCACCAAACTACTTGTCCCTATTCTCCCGCTCAGAACGGTGTTGCCGAGCGCAAAAACCGACATCTGTTGGAGGTTGCCCGTTGTCTTTTATCCACCATGCATCTTCCTAAATACTACTGGGGTGATGCTGTCCTTACCGCGGCCTACCTTATTAATCGCATGCCCACGCCCGTCCTTGGGAATGATACCCCTCTGGGTGCTCTACACCTCACACCCTCGACACTTCCTCCTAAGGTGTTTGGGTGTGTCTGCTTTGTTCATATTCATCATCCTCGCCCTTCTAAACTTGACCAGCGGGCCCTCCGTTGTGTCTTCATTGGTTATTCTGCGACGCAAAAGGGCTACAAATGCTTTCACCCTCCTACCCGGAAGGTATTTGTTTCCATGGATGTTACTTTCCATGAGTATGAGTCATATTACTCCCCTATAGCTGACACCACCTCTGCTCCTTCCCCTACTACTCCCTTACCGGTTCCTCCACCTTATTATCCCTCACTTCAGGGGGAGTCTTTACCTCGGTAAGTGAGCTCCTATGTGCCTCCTCCACCCATCTGCCCGGGTGTGCCTTCCTTGCAGGTGTCTTTACCTCGGGAAGTGAGCTCCTATGTGCCTCCTCCACCCATCTGCCCGGGTGTGCCTTCCTTGCAGGTGTACTCTCGGCGGTCCAAAGGGCCAAGCACACAAGACCACGTCATTCAACCAGATCAATCATTGGATCCGGAATCGGGTTCATCTGATGCTCCCATTGCTCTCCGAAAAGGTATCAGATCTTGCACTAAGCATCCTCTCTCAAATTATGTGTCTTATGACTCATTCTCCACTGCCCACAAGACCTTTATATCTTCCCTGGCTTCCATCACTATACCCTCGTCCTGGCAGGAAGCTATTGGGATCCCTGAGTGGAAAGGGGCAATGCTTGAGGAAATGATGGCCCTTGAGAAGAACCGCACCTGGGATTTGGTGCAGCTTCCTTTTGGGAAAAAGACCGTTGGGTGCAAATGGGTGTTCACGGTTAAACAGAATCCTCAGGGAGTGATTGAAAGATGTAAAGCATGGTTGGTGGCACGTGGCTATACCCAGACCTTCGGGGTGGATTACCAGGAAACCTTTGCCCCAGTAGCTAAGATGAACACTATCAGGGTGCTATTATCCTGCGCTGCCTGCAAAAGGTGGGACCTTTGTCAACTTGATGTTAAAAATGCATTTCTCCATGGGAACCTTGATGAGGAAGTGTATATGACCCTTCCCCCAGGTCTTATATCTAGCGGTTCTGAAGGGAAGGTGTGCAAATTAAAGAAGGCCCTATATGGCCTGAAACAGTCTCCCCGTGCTTGGTTTGGAAGATTCCACAAAGCTATGGTCTCATTTGGATATCACCAGAGTAATGCGGATCATACCTTGTTCATCAAGAAGAGGGCCACCCAACTCACGATTCTCATTGTCTATGTTAATGACATCGTGATCACTGACAATGATGTGAAAGAAATCAAGATCCTGAAACAAAAATTGGCAAGTGAGTTTGAGGTCAAGGACCTGGGAAAACTTAGATACTTCTTGGGAATTGAGGTGGCCAGGTCTAATCACGGGATCTTTATTTCGCAGAGAAAGTATACATTGGACCTCCTTAAAAAAACAGGGATGAGTGGTTGTAAGCCTGTCAACACCCCGATTGAAGCTAATCACAAATTGGGGAAAGATGGAAAGTCCATTGATGATGTTCCAGCATTTCAGAGACTAGTTGGAAGACTGATTTACCTCTCACATACTCGCCCTGACATTTCCTACGCAGTTGGTGTTATCAGCCAGTTCATGCATGCTCCAAAGACCAACCATGTTGATGCTGCCCATCGGATTCTTCGTTATCTTAAATCTTCTCCGGGGAGTGGGATCCTTTTCTCTCCTAACTCTTGCCTGGATATTGAGGTTTACACTGATGCAGATTGGGCTGGGTCCATTGATGATCGGAGATCAACTTCCGGGTATTGTTCCCTAATTGGTGGGAATCTAGTCACTTGGAGAAGTAAAAAAACAGCAGGTAGTGGCTCGTTCAAGTGCCGAAGCAGAATTCCGAGCTATGACACACGGCGTATGTGAAGGCCTTTGGTTACGTTCCTTGATGAGTGACTTAGGCCTTGTGGACGAGACACCAATCCGGCTATATTGTGACAATAAAGCCGCTATTAGCATTGCCCACAATCCAGTTCAACATGACCGGACCAAGCACATTGAGGTGGACCGTCATTTCATCAAAGAAAACATCGAAAAAGGAGTCGTGTGTACTCCTTTTGTTCCCTCAGAAAGGCAACTTGCGGATATTCTCACAAAGGGTTTGCATGGAAGTAACTTTGATAGGATTGTAATCAAGTTGGGCATGATTAATATCTCACGTCCAACTTGAGGGGGAGTGTTACGATATGTTATTTTATTGCGTGTTATGTAATCCTCCTCTATATATAGAGGAGGGCCCCTCTTTTACTTAATAGAATGATATTTTTCCTCCGTAACAGTAGTATTATAAATTGACCCATTGGGTCATGTAAGATGATATGAAATGAATTGATCAAGTTCTCCTTCTCTCTAAATTCCTCTCGTACTGGTTTTCTCTTCTTCTCATTTATAGGGTTAAGGTTGAGCAAAACTCCCATTCTACCTCTCCTCTAACATTCATTGTGGGTTAAGCTCGAATCCCCTTATATCTTTGCTTCTACCGCCGACGTTACGGGCTGGGCCCATAGCATCTTGGTATCAGAGCTTTTTGATCTTCTTCCGTTAACAGAACAATTATCTGCTTCTGATTCTCATTTCTCCCTGCTACTAACAATAGACTCGCACTCGATCTGGCAGAGCAGTTCCCGATTCCAACCTCACGACTCTGTCTCCTCTACTAACATCTCTCCAACTCCATCCCCCTGCCTCATCGACGCCACACGACGTCGACCTCATCACAGATGACCCAGAACTCCTCCCTCCTTGTTTGCAGAAGAAGCTGACGCGACCTCCTTCCTCGTTGGACGTACCGGACGAGCCATCTCGACTTTCCTTCCAGCATTGAAGCCTCAACGTCCTCTTCGAGAGCCCGCGCCTATTCTGGTTCCTAAACCTTTATTAGTCTGATGATCTACCTCTCTGGCTCAGTGCACGTTTGTCTCTACCTGCACGCTAGTTCACGTATGTTCTAGCCCGTCGATTCTAGACCAGTATGAAGACCTGCGCTTCTTGATCCCCACGCCAGCAGAAGCACGCGCCATCACCGATTCGGCCGTGATGCATTAATTAATTAAACGGGGGGGGGGGATTAATTAATTAATCTTTTCTTAAAATTAATTGATTTATTCATTATTTTGGTGTGGAGATGAACCCCGGTGAGAAAGCCATTCTCTGTTCGATGTTCCATAAGTTACAAGAGATGTCGACATCATATGACTTCGTGTTGTCGCAACTCACTGCCAGCATTGACTGACGCTTCGGGAGTCCGATCCCACTGGAGCTGTCACTGATCCCACTGCATCAATCATCGATCCCACCCACGCTCGAAGAAGCTCCATCACTCTTCACAGTTCTTCTCGCTCCACCATCACCTTCAGTTGTTCCCTCCAAGCAATTTACACAACTGACATCGTCGCCTTCACGCACTGCGGTAATGCTGCCACAATTTTTGTTGCCACCATTAGTCCCTGCGGTCTCCATCCTGTAGCATTCGCCACGGCCACCTGCACCGCCGACCCCTCTAAAGGCATTCCTTCCGACGATAGCACCCATCCGGCGTCGCCACTTCCAATCGTTGTTGGTCATACTCAGCTCAGTTCTTCGCCCCCCTCGACTGTCCGCAACCACCGGGACACTTGCCTTACCTCCAACTAGTATGCCTGACACTCTCTACTCAGCAAGCGCCCCTACAGCGCCAAATCCCTGGAGCCTTTCGTGACATCTCTACGTTCGATGTCGGTCTATCGCTCGATGGAGCCTCTGGTACAATGGCACTATCCGGAACTGTCTTGGAGGGAAATTAATGAACCAGATGATCAAACCGTGCATGCCTCATTCGAGCTTACAGACATACTCGACTTAAAGGACATGTGAGATGTTGTGGTCCCTCATGACCAGTTATTAATGTCGTTAATTAGCATCATTGTGTGTTCATGTTAAGTATCTTTTATTAATTGAGTCGTTGCACGAGTCCTTAGTGGCTTTTAGTGTTTCTTGCTTTGGAGTTATTTACGCTTATGCCTTGGGTCATGTAAGAGGATATGAAATAAATTGATCAAGTTCTTCTTCTCTCCAAGTTTCTCTTTCTAGTTTTCTCTACTTCTCATTTCTAGGGTCGGGGTTGAGCAAGACTCCCCTTGCATTCTCAGTGGGTTGAGTTTGGCTCCCTTAGCATCTCTGCCTCCACCGCCACCTTCGATGATGATATGGGCTAGACCCATAACATCTTGATGTCGCTAGAATTTGTGCCACCGCCATTAGTCCCTGCGGACGCCATCCCACAACCTCCTCTTCGTCCACCTGCACCGCCAGTCCCTCTAGAGGTATTCCTTCTAACGACCACCCCCAGCTCGCGCCTCCTTCCAATCTCCGCAGCTTATATTCAACATGTTTCTTTGCCCCCTCAACTGTTCGCAACCACCATGCATTGTTGCCCCATCTCCAGCCATTATGCACAATAGTCTCTACTTGGCAAGCCCTCCTGCCACGCCAGATCCCTGCAATCCTTCGTGACATCTCTGCAATAGGATGACGACCTACCGCTCTTGCATCCTCCGCTACTGGTAACTATTCTAGCGGGAAATTAAGGAGTCAGTTGATCAAGCCGTGCAAGACTCATTCGAGCTTGAGGACAAGCTCGACTTGAAATATTATTGTGATATTATGGTCCCACATGACTCGTTATCTATGCCACCCGTTATCTATGTCGTTAATTAGCATAGTCGTGTGCTCATATTAAGCGTCTTTTATTAATCGAGTCGATACGAGTCCTTATGACCTTTTAGTGTTTCTTGTTTTGTTGTTATTTACGCTGAGGCCATCTTGTAGTTTTATAAATAGATCCCTTGGGTCATGTAAAAGGATATGAAATAAATTGATCAAGTTCTCCTTCTCTCTAAGTTCCATTTTCCTCGTCTCTAGGTATTTCTTCTTCCTATTTCTAGGGTTAGGGTTGAGCAAGACTCCCATTCATCCTTTCCCCTCGCATGCTCTGTGGGTTTAGTTCAGCTCCCCTTGTATTTCCTCCTCCACTGCCACCTCCAACGACATTATAGTCTAGGACCAAACATTTTAGCCTAGCTCTGATACTGAGATGTTATGGGTCTAACCTATAACGTCATCAAGGTGGCGGCGGAGACAAATATACAAGGGGGCCGAGCTCAATCCGCGGAGAATGCGAAGGGAGAGGAGGAAAGAGAGTCTTGCTCAATCTTAACCTTAGAAGTGGGAAGAAGAGAGAACTAGAGAGGGGAACTTAGTGAGAAGGAGAGCTTGATCGACTCATTTCATTTCCCCTTACTTGACCCAAGGGGTCTATCTATAGTATTACATGATGACATAATCGTAAATAACCACAAAACAAGAAACACTAAAAGACACTAAGGACTTGTACATCGATTTGATTAATAAAAATTGCTTAACATGAACACACGGCGACTTTAATTAACTACATAGATAATTGGTTGTGTGAGACCATAACAAAATTCCAATACAAGTTGTAGGGAGGGACTTATCACTTATGTAACTAAACAGAGAGTAATCAAGTATTAAATATATAGCTGATCTAAAGATACCAAATTGACTTTAATATGGCTGATTTTGAACCAAAGATATTTGTATATTGGATGCATTTATGTTTTTCATCTATAAGTAAATTTCATGTTATCTGTCTGCTTGATTGTAGCTAATTGTAAATTGATATCTTGTATGTAGTTGTAAAATTGAATGGACTGTTTGACAACACTAAAATGATGTTGCCTTATCACTGTGTTGTTCTTAAACATGATGATCCTATTATTTAATTTGAGAATTATGTTTTTTCCCTGTAATTATTGTTATTAAAATAGGGAATTAAGAAGACTCTTGTAATGAGAGAGATTCCAGAAGAATCTGTTAGGACGCTACTTTCGAATAAGGAATCATTAGCGGCTTGTGACATTGCTGTTTTTGTCCACGACAGGTACTTTTAGTTCATGATTTTGTTTTACTTGTCTGTGGGAAGGTTCACTCAGGTGTATGCATATGATTATTATCTCCAAAAACTGCAAGTTACTTTTAATTGTGTATGAATAACTAAATTAGTCTTTACTTAATAAAGAATCAGTAGCAACTTGTGACATTGCTTCATAATTTGCTTTCTTTTTGTTGAATAACTTGTAAAGAAAGACCCATTTAATAGGCCCATGTAAAGCTCTCTTAGGGATTAATCTCACACCTTAGGATGGTGTTTAGACTCTCCTCTCTCCTCCTATATATATGTACAAATATTTGTGTTGTAATTGTAGAGAGAAGCAGAATTTGAGAAAAATAATTCAAATTTTATTAATTTTCTCCAACTTATACATTACATGTTACATACACTTACATAAGAAGAGAAAAGAGGAGAGAACTTCAATCCTATGATGTGGGACTAAAGAGGGATTTACATGGGCCCCAAGAGTGGGCTTTTATCATTTTTCCTTAACACTTCCCCGCAAGCTGGAGCATACAAGTCGTAGACACCATGCTTGGATAAAAACTTATAATATAACGGCCGAGAGAGGGCTTTAGTCAGGATGTCTGCAAGTTATCCAGCAGCGGGAACATGCTCAAATTCTAATTTCTTTGACTGAACTTTTTCTCGAACGAAGTGATAATCAACTTCAATATGCTTTGTTTGCTGTTGGAATACGAGATTCTTGACAATATGTATAGTGGCTTGACTGTCACAAAATAAGGTCGTCGGAGATGGGAGTTTGAGTCCCAAATCATTTAGAAGACTTTCAAGCCAGGCTAGCTCAGAAAAAACCGTTGCCATAGCACGGTAATCGGCCTCAACAGACGAGCGAGCAATAACAGTTTACTTCTTGCTACGTCGGGTAATAAGGTGTCCACCAAAGTATGTACAAAAACCAGTTGTTGAATGTCTATCATCAAGAGAACCCGCGTAGTCAGTGTCAGAATACACAACAAGAGATAGAGAGGTAGATGATTTGTAAACGAGTCCTTGGCCTGGAGCAGTCTTCAAATATCAGTGAATATGCTCGACTGCTTGGAGATGAGATGTCCAAGGAGCATGCATAAATCGGCTCACAACCCCCACAACAAATGAGATATCTGGTCGTGTAGCTGCAAGATAAATCAACTTCCCCACCAAGCGTCGATAATACTCTAGATTTGTAAGTAGTGAGTCAGAATCAGAAACATGTGCAAAAAGCTTTTGATTCACATCCATAGGGATTTCCGCAGGTTTGCACCCTAAGTAGCTGACATCATGAAGAAGATCAATGCAGTACTTCCGTTGGGACAGGACAAGGCCATTAGGTTGTCTTGCGACCTCAAGCCCAATGAAGTATCAAAGATTTCCCAAATCTTTTATCTGAAATGCTGAGTTTAATATTGCTTGATTGTTTGTATCCCGATGGATTCGTCGCCCTTAATCAGAATATCATCAACATATACAAGAAGAATCGCAGTGCCTGTTGGTTGATTACGAGTGAAGAGGGAGAAGTCTGTCGAGTTCCGTGTAAATCCAACTTCGCAAATAACTTTGCTGAATTTCTCAAACCAAGCACGAGGGGACTGTTTGTGACCATATAGACTTCCGAAGAAGACATACCCGAGAATTCCCCGTGGTCTCAAACCGCGGAGGTTGGTGCATATAAGCAGTCTCCTGGAGATTGTCATTGATAAAGTTGTTTTTGATATCCAACTGATGTAAGGGTCACTAACGATGCACGAATAAGGAGATCAGGACTTGAACGGTATATAGCTTGGCTACCGTGGATAAGGTTTCATCATAATCAATTCCTTGTTGCTGAGTGAAGCCCCGAGCCACGAGGTGAGCCTTTAAGCGGTCAATAGTCGCATCTGGAGCATGTTTGATAGCAAAGACCCACTTGCAACTGACACAGGATTGGCTGGGAGGAAGAGGAACCAGATCCCATATCTGGTTAGCCCAGAGGGCAGTCATTTCTTTATCCATGATTGCACGCCACCCCGGGTGTTGAAGAGCTTCCTTCACAGAGTTGGAAAATGGAGGAAAGAGAGGTGGCAAATTTTATAAGTGGTGGAGAGAGGCAATGCAGAGATACATAATTCACCAAGGGATGAGCGGTAGAGGTTGATGTTGAATCGTCCGGCTGCGGAATGACATTGGTAGAAGGGAGCTGTTGTAGGGGACCAGTCTTGGACGAACGACGAGCATAGCACGTAGAAGTGGTGGTGGTGGAGCGGGCGCCTGGAGCGGCGAAGAAAGAAGTGGGAGAGACGGAGTTGTGACAGGGACAGCAGGACGAGCGATATGGATAGGTATAGACGGTGTAGAAGGGGAGGAGTGGAATGGTTGATCCTCAAAAAAGGTCACATTAGCTAAGATGATTAGCTTGACATCAGTAGGAGAGTAGTAGACATAGCCCTCTCTGAGTGCGGGAGTAGTCAATGAATATACACTTGGTAGTGTGAGCAACCAGCTTGTCAGTGGGTGGACCAAGAATGTGAACATAACATACACAGCCGAAGATACGAGGTGTGAGGGAGAACCGAGACTTGGAAGGAAAAATGAGACTAAGCGGAGAAGTGAAGTCGAGCATGGAGGACATGCGATTGATGAGATGACAGACAATAGAAACAACGAAATTCCAGTATTATGTGAGCACATTCATTTGAAACATGAGTGACCGGGCTACATCCAGGAGGTGACGATTTTTCTGCTCGGTCACACCATTTTGCTGGGGGGGGGGTATAAACACACGACGTTTGATGTAGAATGCCGATCTCGTTGCATAAATTTGAGAAGGTGCGACTAGTATATTCAACAGCATTGTCGGTGCGAATTACTTTTAACGTAGTCGAGAATTGCGTACGCGTCTCAGTAATAAAAGTACGGAACATAGATGTTTGTTCGGTAATATCATGAAGTGGATATAACCAGTTAAGACGCGAGTAATCATCAATAAAAATTACAAAATAGCGATATCCAAAGATACTAAGGATTTTATAGGTCCCCCGGATATCAGAATGCACTAAAGAGAAAGGAGTATCACTCCGAGTACATGTAGGAGGAAAAGAAGTATGATGTTGTTTGTTATTAATACGAGACTCACAAGTAACTCTTGCAACGAAACATCAGGAAGAGCCTTCTTGAGAATCGGGAGGGGAGCGTGCCCAAGACGACGATGCCAATCAACCGTAGAGATATTAGAGGGAACGGTAGGAGGAATATCCAAGAGATAGAGCTCATTCGACAATCGCCCTTTACCAATGATATTCCGTGTTCGATGATCCTGCACAATAAAAGAGGAAGGAGAAAAGGTTATACACCAGTCAAGTTCCTGAGTAAGGCGATTAACTGATAGTAGATTGAAAGGGGACCCCGGAACATGAAGAACCAAGGAGAGGGAGAGAGTTGTGGTAAGCCGAAGGTCAGCAACGCCAGAAACCGGAGTTGTGTCGCCATTTGCTACAGTGATGAACTTGGGATGGACAGAATGGATGTACTGAGGTGGTCTCTGGGAGGTAATGTGGTGAGTAGCTCCTGAGTCCACAATCCAGTGAGGGCTATGAGAGAGACAGGATATACCTTCAGTGGAGAAAGATGCAACTGAGCCAGACGAGCGACTGATAACCCCCTGGAGCTGTTGAAGCTGAGTGCGGAGAGCGTTGATGTCTTGCCGAATGGTAGAGTCGGAACCCAGTGTAGCAACATCAATGGGAGGAGCAGCTGTTGTAGAAGCAATAAGGTGTGGAGATAGACCATGCTTCCGGTAGCAAGTGACTTCAAGATGACCCTCTCGATCACAGTACATTTCAAAGCAGAACGCCCAACACGTCCTCGTCCTCGAGACGCGTGGCGACCTCTGCGAGCTGATGATCCACGAGCAGGATTATGGAAAAGGGGTTGCTAGAGGAGAGCTGGAGAGTAATTTCCTTGGACCTCAGATGGTAGAGTAACCTTGAACAGCATAGAACAAACATCAGACAACGAGGGTGTTGTAGTGGAGGAAAGAATCTGATCTCGGACACTGTGAAGATGAGGAGGAACACGAGCCATCATCATAGCAATCCCAACAGCTTCTTTTTATGCTCGTTGTGTAGTGAGGTCCGTGGAGGGAGTTTGATGTTGTATCCATCCCTCCACCAGAGTTTTGGCCTTGACAACGAAGGAGGTCAAATTTCCCGTTGTGCCGGGAGTGTTTGAAGCGTGGAGATAATGTCAAATAAATGCAGTAAGTTGTTTTTGCCATAATAAAGAGAGTGACGCTCCTCCCACATCACCTTGGCCGTCTCATGATACATGGTCATGCGGTATGGCTCGGTGTCCATGGAATTGAGGATCCAAGATTGGACCCGGCCGTCATCACAGAGCCATTCGTCGGTGGGAGCAAGGGGAATGTCCCGAGTAAGATGATGAAGAAGACCTTTAGTTTGTAGAACCCGACGAACAGAATGCACCCATTCCACAATGTTGTTTTTCCCACTGAGAAAGATGGTGGTGATCCGAAGCTCATCACAAACTTCAGGAGAGGGAGCAGCAACACGAGCGGGAAGGGAGGAATCTGCCTTAGAGTCCATGTCAGCAAGAAGGGAGGGCGGCCTGGTAAAGTAGCAGGTAGTAAGGCAAGAGCCCGCAACGGCTAGAAGAGAAACACAACGGGTAGAGGAGACCAATCAGTGTGGCAAGCAGAGAGACAGTCTGCGCGACACCAGTGGTTAGAGAAGAACCAGTCCGCGTGACAACACAACGGTAAGAGGAGAAGCAGTCCGCAGGACAAGGTTGTAGAGAACAGTCACCAACAGTCTGCGCGACAACACAACGGCAAGTCCGCAGGAGCCCGCAGTGGCTAGAAGAGAAATTGTCAATCCGCGGCGAATAGCAGGGGGGGTACACAACGAGCAAAACATGCGATAAGAGCAGGTCAGCAAGAACAATTCGCGCGACAAGCGATGCAGTCCACACGACAAGACAATTCTTCACGATAGGCGGATTGCGAAGAGAGCGCTGCAGTATAGCTAGCGGCGAGAAGAGGAGACCGTTGGGAGACCGCGAGTAGCACTGGAAAGAGACCGGAGCGGGTTGCAGAGGAGTGGGGAACAAAAAAAATTCCTATAAAGGGGGAGAGACGGGGAGGAGAGGGAGAGAGGTTGAAAGGAAGGGGGATGATGTTAGGAAAATCGTAACCGCACAAGCAAGCGAGCGGGCTGAGAGAAGGTGGAACCACAAAAGAAGAGTTGCGGGTAGAGAAGAGTGACCGTAGGGTGCGGGTAGAAAAGAGAGTGAGCGGGCTGAGAGAAGGTGGAACCACGGAAGAAGAGTTGCGGGTAGAGAAGAGAGACCGCAGGGTGCGGGTAGACAACAGGCCGGCGGTTAGAGAAAAACTATCTGCAGAGAGCAGAGAAGAACCAAACCGATGACTCTGATACCATGTAGAGAGAAGCAAAATTTGTGAAAAATAATTCAAATTTTATTAATTTTCTCTAACTTGTATATTACATGTATACATACACTTATATAGGAAGAGAAAAGAGGAGAGAACTCCAATCCTATGATCTGGTACTAAATAGGGATTTACATGGGCCCCAAGAGTGAGCTTTTATATTGGACTTTTATCATTTTTCCTTAACAGTAATCATCAGAACTACGTGAGAAATTAATTAAAATTTTTTTTTTCTATCTTGTCGGAATTCTCTACACTTTTTGTAACGACTTTTTATTAAGCAAAAGAGTTTGCATTTCGTGTAATATATATGGATATCACTATAAAATTGTCATGCAATGCATCAGTTATGTGCTTCCTTAATTGAGCCATAAAGCTTGTTGCATCAGACTATAGTTCATAATTTGGTTGTGATGTCGCTATTTAAATCATCAAATCCTTGCATTTACCTATGTCCCTTTAATTTTGGTGTCTTTATATTTATGCATTTTTATTTGTTTGAGAAGTGCAAACTCTAGTTATAAAAGACTTGAAAATTCTCTTTGACTTATTATTTCATTTCCCTCTTTGTGAAATTGTTCATTGAGAATTTTGAGTGGAATTATTTCATTTTCCTCTTTGTGATTTCCATTAGGTGGTATCTGAGAGATTTTTTTTTGGATCACCACAACTTGATTGGAGGAGTCAATCTTCCCAGTCGATCATTTTGAGTTGATCGAAGAAGAATTTGATCATTTGATGGTTGATTCCTTTGATAGTTACTATCTCCCCCACGAAACACCTGTTTTGCTCAAAGGCAGTTGATTTGTTCTTAGTAATATCATCGAAAGACCTTTCATTTTTCGGTTTCGGCAAAAGCCATCAAAAGACCTGTTGTCTCTAATATAAACTTATCTTCCATTGAATTACAAGTTCTCTTATATTGCTTTATATATGAATTTTTTAATATGGAAATTCTTTTTTTTTTCAACCAGTGATTGACTTATTAGTGTTATACATTTTTTATCATTTTGTTTTAATTATTTAGTAGACTGTTGGGCTTTTAAGTTTTCCAGTTGCCCTAGGTTGATATGGTAACAAGGCATCATCGGCTTATCTGGAGATGCAGTGTCATGATTTCATAACCCACTTTAGGCATATACCTTTTATTTTACAGTTCGGATGCCAGCTCTTTCAATAAGGCGACTGATTTGCTTATTCAAGTAGCGACTCATGGGGAAAATAGTGGTTTTGAGGTGCCTTGCCTCATTATTTCTTCTAAAGATGATCTTGATCCATATCCGTTGGCCATACAAGATTCGACGAGGGTATGTTGTTTGTCTTGCTCCTTTATTTTGCAATGTTATTCATAACTCAGATGAATTTTGACTTCATTTTTAATTTTTTCAATTATCATAGTGTCTTCATCCTCCAATTTTTTTTACTCCTATTTTATTAATTCACTGAAATGTTCAACTTATCTTTAGGACCTTAATCACCCTTACTTGCATGAGGACCATTTGTACAGAAATTTGAGACTGCTGATATATGTTTGGTAGACAAGTTCAGATGTTCGTGCTTGTTGAGACGTATGAACTTGATATAAGTGTGCCATACTGGAGATTCAGAAAAGGAATATTGCTATGCGTACTCATCATTATTTTTATCGATGAATTTACTCATCATTTTCATTTCTCTAAATTAAACGGTTGGTGTTAGGCGTATAGTCCTCCATTTATTGTTAGCATGTTTCGTTGATTTATGATGGATTGTTTTGTCATGTACTTGCATTTGACCGTGGGTAGCTATTGAACATCTGCAGCTTGGACCTTTGGCACTGGAATCTTAGTTGGGACCTCTATCAAACTAGCTTTTTGTAGTTGATTGTGCGAAGTGGCTAGATTTACATTTGATCCACCTTTTTAATACCTTTTTTTCATTTCATTGTTTTTTTTTTCATTTTTTGCCTCTTTAACTAGTTTGGCATGCATATGAAAGTTGAATTAAGTTCTTATTTCAAGCATATTGTAAAAGACATTTTTTATTTTTATTTTTGGGTCTTCACCCATTGTTTGACTAAAGATGGGGCACACTGGCGACAAAGGATCCATATAGCCGACCCACTATAGTGGGATAAAAGCTTGAGTGTTGTTGGATTTTCACCCATTGTGTATAAATAGAGGGCGTTTCCTTGAAATGAAGTAATAAACTCATTATTTATGCATGATTCCGCCTAACTTTGTATTAGAGGCGCGGTCTCCTCGCATAAAGTTTTTTTTACTTTTTTACCCAAAAATGTTGTTTTTTTTTCATTTTTTGCCTCTTTAATTACTTTGGTATACATATGAAAGTTGAATTAAATTATTATTTCAAGCATATTGTAAAAGGCCCATTTTTTATTTTTAGTTTTTGGGTCTTCACCCATTGTTTGACTAAAGATAGGGTACAATGGTGACAAAAAGGATCCATATAGCCGATCCACTATAGTGGGATAAAAGCTTGAGAGTTGTTGTTGTTGGATTTTCACCCATTGTGTATAAATAGAGGGCGTTGCCCTGAAATGAAGTAATAAACTCATTATTTCTGCATGAATCCTCCTTACTTTGTATTAGAGGCACGACCTCCTCGCTCGGTTCCGGAGCTCACTTGGTTCTTGCGCTCGTTTCTCGTGATTTCCAAAATCGTATTTTTCTGCTTCCACTTCCCGCGACTTTGTGCGACTCCGTCAGGATTCGCGGCTTCCGTTTCTCATGTCTTCTGCTTGACTGCTTCGTGTGACCTCAGCCGCTTCTTGCACGGTTTTTCCACTGTGCTTGCGCGGTCTTCGTTCTGCGTTTTTCTGCGGTATTCCTTCCGCGCGTTCTTGCGGTGTTCTTCTTCTGTCTGCCACCCCTTTCTCAGCCCGCATAGAGCGGCCCTGCGTTTTTTCCCCAGCTTGTTTGTCCGCCAACCCGTTTCTCCCGCTTATCTTACGCTTGTTAGCTTGAGTGCGGCCTCGTCTCCAGCAAAGTGTGACCTCAGCTTGAGCGCGGCTATGCAGTCTTCTTCCATGCCTCCAAAGCAAGGTTGTCAGGATTGAGATCTTAAATGAAATCGTTTCGAGGTTGGATCAGATTGTAGGATTGGATCGAGGATCGCTTTACAAAATTTGGATCGATTTACAAAATCTGGATCGATTTACAAAATCTGGATCGTAAGATCCTATGATCTGGATCGCGATCCTGATAACCCTGCTCCAAAGGTTTGTGCGGATCCTTCTACTCGTTTGGTCTTTGTTGCGTGGTCTCCAGCGCCCTCTGTTCGCTTCTATCTAGCGGCATGTGGTCTCGATCCTCATGTCTAGCTCATCGGACTCAAGCGTTCAGTCTCCTTCCTCGCTTTTCCCTACTTTGGGTAGTGATTTCTCCCGTTCTCAGGGTTCCTCCCTCTTCGTCTCTCAAGCTGTGCAATTACTGTGGCAAACAGGGTCATGCCCGGGACTCCTGCTTCTATCTCCATCCTCATCTTGCTCCATCGCATAAAAGCTCCCGTGGCATTGGCCATAGTCGTGACCCCTCTCGCCACCCCAATCCTTCTTTTGATGCTCACACTACTGAAGTTGCTCTTGGTATACTTCCCCTTGACAGTCTTTCTTCGGAGCAACTGGATGTTTTGCGTCGTCTCGCGTGCGCTTAGGTTTTTTCCCCTTTTGTACATTTGCCACCCCTTGTCCGCCCAGCTCCCAGCCCGTCTCCGCAACTTCCTATGAATGGATTATTGATTCTGAGGGGACAGATCACACGATAAGAACATTGTCAGGTTTTACCTCACTGAAGTGTTGCATGCTCCTGGTTTTCCTCACAATGTATTATTTATTAGTCATCTGACTACATCCTTAAACTTTTTTTTGTCATTCTCTCCTGATGGTTGTGTTTTTACAGGATCTGACAACAAAACAACGTATTGGCAGTGGTAAGAACTACGTGGGGTTGTAGATCTTTGACCATCCTCCAACTCAAGCTCTCTCTAGTGCCCCTCCAGCTCTCTCCAGTCCTCCTCGTCCTTCACTTGCGGATGTGTGTTGATGGTCTCAATGTCTTAGACATCCCTCCGCCAGCTATCTTCTCAAATTACTTCCTATGTTTTCAAGCTCTCTGAGACGGTTAGTCTGTAATAAATGTGAACTTTCTAATCATTTGTGGCATAATACGAATCATTTTTCTTCTCCTAGTCTGGTTTCTTTTGATGTTATTCATACTGATGTTTGAGAGTCATCCCTTGTTGTTTCTCTTTGATTTTCGATGGTTTGTGTCTTTTATTGATTGTTTCTCTCACTTTACTTGGTTGTATTTATTAAAACAGAAAACTGAGATCTTTGATTTTTTTTTAATTTTCACACTGTGATGGCTATTCAATTCGGTAGCCCTATTTGCGTGCTCCGTAGTGACCTTGGGGGTGAGTACGATAGTCGTGGTGCTTTTGGCACTAATCTTAGAGGCCATGAGATTCTTCGTCAAAAAATGTCATCATCTCTACTCAAAATGATGTGGCTGAATGTAAGAACAAACATCTACTTGAGGTTACCAGATTTCTTCTCATCATGAATCTTTCCAAGTTTTATTGGGATGACATGTTTCTCACTGCTGCTTACTTCATCAATCGTCTACGCTCCAACACCTCATATGCATACCTCTGACATATCTCCTCTTGTGAATCCCTCTATTATGGACTCACAATCACCTCCTATGATGCCATCACCTCCTATGACAACCTCTGACATATCTACTCCTGTCAATCCTCCTGGGAGTCTCATTCCTCCTCCTCTGGTCTATCACAGACGCACCCCTGGTGTTACAGTGTTATAACCTTAGTTGTCAAAGTGCGCGCCTGAGGCGTCGGGCGCACCGGGCGCAGCCCGCCGCGCCTCAGCACGACTGAGGCGGGCGATGTGCCCCAGGCGCGCCCAAGCGCGCGCCTTATAGGCTCTCAGGCGCGCCTGGGCCTTTCAAGGTGTTTTAAAAAAAATTGCGATGGACAAAAACATGATCTTAGACGCACTCAAGGCAGCCCTAGGCGCACTTAGGCGCCCAATTCGCTCAATTTCAGCGAATTGGGCGCCATATTTCAGCTAATTGGACACCCAATTTCAGCGAATTGGGCGTCCAATTCGCTCAATTTCCTTTTTCCCTCATTTTTGCGTCTCGCGTGTCTCAGGCGCGCGCCTGCGCCTTGCGACTAGGCTCCAGGGGCCCTTTGCGCCTCAGTGCGCCTTGCGCCTTTGATAACTTAGGTTATAACCTTTGATCATTCCACCACTACAGGTATGCTCTTCTGACTCAGGTTCTGATGACGAGCTTCATCATCCTCTTATACATCTAAAGCGGAAAGCGACCTCTGCTAAATACTCTCTTACCAATTATATCATTTATCAAAACCTGACACAAACACATATGACCTTCATCTCCTCCTTGGACTATGTTTTCATTCCTAATATTTGGCGAAAGGCATAGAGAAACCTGTGTGACTCATGGCATAGAAGAAGAGATGCTGACATTGGAAAAGAACCATACTTGGGCTCTCGCCTATCTCCCTGTTGAGAATAAGTCTGTTGGTTCCCGATGAGTGTTCTTTATTAAATAAAATCAAGTGAGAGTTGTCTAGAGATATAAGTAAGACTAGTTGCTTAAGGGTATACTCAAAACCTATGTGCGGGCTATCATAAAATGTTTTCTCTTGCTGCCAAGATGGACTCCATCCGTGTCATTTTTTCATGCGTTGCATGCTTTGGATGAGAGTTGCAGCAAATTGATGTCAAGAACACCTTTTTACATGGTGATCTTGAAGAAGAAGAAGTCTATGCGAAAGTTCCACCTGGTTTCGTAAAGTAAGGATCTAAGGGAAAGGCGTGTCAACTTCAAAAATCTCTCTATGTTCTTAAGCAATCCCCCAGGACTTGATTTGAAAAGTTCCAGAATGTCATGCCTGTATTGGCATATAAACAAGATCACTCATATCATACCCTCTTCGTGAAAAGGAGAGGAGAGAAAGTGGCAATTGTCGTTTAAGTCGACGACATAATCATCACGGGAACTGATGTTGTAGAAATCACAGGTCTTAAGGCACTCCTGTGTAAAAAGTGTGAAGTTATAGATATATGAAAGTTGAAGAATTTTTCGGGAATAGAAGTTGCACGCTCTGATCACAGAATCTTCATTTCTCAAAGGAAATGTGTCCTAGATCTTCTAGAATAAATCAGGATTCTTGGTTGTGCTCTTACTAATTTTATCATTTATGTAAACAGTAAGATTGACAATGACAAGGATGGTGAGAAGGTGAACTCCTCTAGCTACTAATGACGGTTTCAAGGTTGATCTATCTCTTACATACTCGCCCAGATATCACACATTATGTTGGGATCCTTAGCAGATACATGCATTCTCCTAGACTGTGACGTCATGAAGATATCATGCATGCTACGGTATTTGAAGAATTCCCCTGGATGTGAACTACTATTCTCCCGAAACAAACAATTGGATGTTGAAGTTTATACAAATATTGATTGGTTTGGAAGTCAAGATGATAAAATGTCCACCATCGGATATTGCTCTTTTGTTAGAGGGAATTTAGTGACCTAGCAAAGCCAGAAGCAAAATGTCGTAGTAAGTTCTTGTGCAAAAGCGGAGTATATGGTAATGTCACACGGAATATGTGAGGGGCTCTGACAATGTCACAAGGAATGTGTGTTGCTTAATTCGTGATGAGGAGTGGAGAAACTCCATAGCTAAGCGTGCTCGGGCTAGAGTAGTCGCGGGATTGGTGACCTCCTGGGAAGTCCCCGCATTGCCTGCTTAACTTGAGTTTCCCTCAACGAAGGGAGTTTGCGCCCTCTAACAACCCTCCAATGGGCCTGGAGAGGGGTGGGGTGCTTGGACTGTAGCCTAGACAATGCCAGGTGTGTCTCTCGGTGTGCATTGCCCGATTGGAGCAGGGCCTAGGTTGTTACATGCTCAACATGATCAAACAAAACATGTCGAAATTGATACACTGTATAAGATCACCTTGAAAAAGACTGGTTGCACTCCGTTTGTTTCATCTCAAGATCAACTTGCAGACACCATTTCCAAATCCTGAGTTGTGACTTGTTCAAAGACAATATTATCAAATTGAAAGTGTTCTACATATACTCCCATCTTGAGGGGGAGAGTTGAATTAAATTATTATTTGTTGCATATTGTAAAATGCCCATTTATTTTTCTTGTTTTGGGGTCTTCACCCATTGTGTATAATAAGTAGAGGGTGTTGCCCTCAAACAAAGTAATAAACTCATTATTTCCGCCTGACTATTAATGCACTTTTATGCTTAACCCATCAAAACTCATGATCTCAGATATGTTTTTAAAGATTGACATGTGACATGATTTTTTTATTTTATATGTTTGTCCATAATTGCTTGTTACAATATTAGTCTCCAAAACATATTCTCTAAGCTTGGAAAGAACTTGATTTTTTGATAGTCATGAGTTTATGGATTGCATATGTTTTCTGAAACCATTTTATTTTTTAATCAGAATCTCATCTTCTCTATGTCGTCTTATTTCTACAGATGATTTGATTTTTGTGTAATAAGGAATGTTGGATTTTGGTGCGAGAAAAGGATGGAGAGATGGACAGTTGGACACTAGTGAGGAATGATGTCGGCACTAGAGATGGGGAGAGAGAGAGGGTATCTGGTGTGAAAATGATAGTAAGAACATGAAATTGCAAAGGAAGGAGAGAATGGCTTTTGTGGGGTTTGGCAGTGATAATAAGAGAATGACAATGGAATGGGAGGGAAAGAAAAGGGTGGATAGCATTTGAGATGTTTTTAGGCAAGGAGATTTAAATTGAGAAAGTGAAGGATAAAAATGAGCATTAAGTAGTTGAAGGATACAGATGTACATTAAGTAGTTGAAGGATACAGATGAACATAGAGATGTTTTTAGTTGAGATACTTTTAAGTGCTCTTATTTAATATGTTGATTTTTATAGTTGATACCTATGGGAAATATTAGACACTGCTCATTTGATCATGGCTCCTATTTTATATTTATTGCAATTTCTGTTTTATGCATGTTAAGACGTGTAATATATTTTAATTAAGTTGTTTTGTCATAGGGCTTTACTCGTTTACTTTCCTGCAGTTTAGCCATGACATGGGAATCGAAACGCCCATTCCGGTCAGTTTGAAGTTAAGGGACTTAAATAATGTATTCAGTAGGATTGTTACTGCTGCACAACATCCTCATCGTAGCATTCCTGAGACTGAAGCGGGAAGAACTCGAAAACAATATCGACAACTTGTGAATCGCTCTCTCATGTTTGTTTCAGGTATATTTACTTGGCAAATACATCATACAACTACATATATGTAGCATTGACACTTGTAGAATCCATGCATATATTCTACCTTCTGTCCATGTGGAGATGTATTTTCTCTTTTTTATTTTTTCTTAATTTTTAATCACAAAATGTTTGCCAATTCGTCTTTATTTACATTCTAAGAGAGCGCCTAGTTTGTGAGAAAGTGTTACCTGCACACTTAAAATGGTTTTATGAACACCAATGATATATGGACATCATAAAATTTATTTGCAGCCCAAAATTTGTATGCACACACAAATTATAACTTTATAAACTTAGATCATAGAGCTGTACTTGGCGGAAGATTCTGTTGTGGGTTGCCAATTGTGAGCGGGTCCAAGGCCGGGCTGAGGGTTTGGTCGATCGTGAGGCGGGCCGATCTATGGCGGAGACACCGGAGGAGGACCGCGGAGAGTAGCTCTGTGTGGCTGGCAATGGGGGAGACACGCGGTGCGCGATACGCGCCGCTAGGTCCGCGCGACTTGAAGAGAGAAGGGGGGCGTGATATACGCGCGGCTAGGGCTTGCGCGTGAGCTGGAAATGGGAATAGAGAGACTTAGATAGAGAGACAGAGAATTAGAGAGAGATAGAGGGAATATAAAATGATCTTGCTTACTCTTCTTGGCTCCCAATCAGGACCTAATAGTCACACGTGGTTTTCAAAAATGCCCACTCCTTGGGCTTAGACACAGAGGATCAAAATGCGCGTAATTAAAATTATAGACTAGATAAGGGTTGTGCTATCGCATTGGCAATATACTTGATCGAAAACGGGACCATAACATTTCCTCCCTCCCCGATCACAAGCTCGCCCTCAAGCTTGTTCTGTGGTGGCGGAGGTCGTCGGATCTCCTGTGTCCGTGTCAGCATCCCTTTCCGCAGAAGGGTCGTCCACCTCCAACCAGAAGAGGCGATTGCAGTGATGTCCATGGAAATAGGGCTCGTCGCAGTTGTAACAGAGGTCCTTGGCACGACGATCGATCATCTCTTGTGTAGACAGTCGGCATACGGTGGCTGGACGGTCGGCGTCGCGGTCCTGTGCTAGGAG
Organism: Platanthera zijinensis; assembly: GCA_039513925.1. NCBI lineage: Eukaryota > Viridiplantae > Streptophyta > Magnoliopsida > Asparagales > Orchidaceae > Platanthera > Platanthera zijinensis. Next base: position 5,110,110 of record CM077093.1, read on the forward strand.
GTTGGTTGTAGGTGACGGTAGAAGGTGAGGGTTGCGGCTGGGCCCCTTATTGTCGGGGCATTGGAGATGAGGGCGATCCAACAGCAGACGCTTCTCGCAGATGCAAGCCAAGCTCATGGCGGTCATCAAATATGCGGGGGCCTAAAACTCCACTTCCGTGTGGAGGCGCTCATGGAGTCCCGTCGTGAAGATAGGCACCTGCTTGATAGGTAGAACTGAGGGAGTCCGGGCCAAGAGGATTTGAAACTGTTCGAGGTACTCGTCGATCGTACCTGTTTGCCGAAGAGAAATAAGATCGCCCAAGGGATTGCTGCGGAGGGGTGCCCCGAAATGGAGGTTGCAGCTGAATTTGAAATCCTCCCATGATAGGAGTGGTTTCTCCCGTTGCAGTTGGGAAAACCAAAGTTAGGCTGAGCCCATCAGGTGGAAAGAAGCGACATTGAGCCAGTCTTACCTAGGGGTGCGTTGATTAGCGAAGAACTGTTCACAGCGAGAGAGCCAGGCCATGGGGTCTTCGCTGTCGTCAAAGATTGGAAAATCCAGTCGCATGTATCGTGCCAAACCGTTGCCCTCGTTTCGCGGGAGCAAAAATTCTAGAGTTGGTAGGAGGGGGACGTCATGGGAGGAGCCGGTCGCCGGTTGGTCTGACCGGTGAGCCGCTAGTTGGGCGGTGCTGATGAGGGCAACATTGTTATCCTCCAGGAGTTTTGCGAGGGACTCAAAAATCTGAGTTAGTGTCTTCGGCCATCGTCGGAAGAAGAGACGGAGTGCGGTTGGTGCCGGTGGGGCCGGAGCTGCCCACAACACATCGTGCGATGGTAAGGTGGAGAAAATCGGGGGAAGAGGAACCGGGTTCCGTGGATACTACTTCTTCTCGAGGATGCTGCAGCGGAAGGGGGTTTGCAGGGTGCTGGGAGGGCGCCGACGAACAGGTACGGGGTGGGACGGTGGAGGAGAATCCCTCTGATATCAAGTTTTGTGGGTTGTCGATTGCGAGCTGGTCCAAGGCTGGGCGGAGGGTTTGGCTGACCGTGTGGCGGGCCGATCTATGGCGGAGACACCGGAGGTGGGCTGCGGAGGGCGGCTTTGCGCGGCTGGCAACGGGGGAGACGCACGGTGCCCGATACGCGCCGCTGGGGCTGCGGGACCGGGAGCGAGAAGGGGGCGCGATATATGCGAGGCTAGGGCTTGCGCGTGAACCGGAAATGGAAATAGAGAGACTTAGAGAGAGAGAGAGAGAATCAGAGAGAGATAGAGGGAATAGAAAATGATCTTGCCTACTTGTCTTGGTTCCCAACCGGGGCCTAATAGTCACACAGGGTTTCCAAAAATGCCCCCTCCTTGCCACCTTTAAGACACGGAGGATCAAAATGCGCGTAATTAAAATTATAGACTAGATAAGGGCCGTGCGATCACGCCGGCGATATACGTGAGAGAAAGTGGAAGCATAACAGATTCTTAGTCCGGCAAAGAAAACAGTGAAAACAAATTATATAAAAGATTTGGAATGTTGCTGTGTGTCCTATAGAATATGAAGTAGCACAACTCTTTAAAGTACCATGTTTTAAAACATTTATTTTGATTTCTAAGAGGCATGACTAGTGCCAATAAAGGCCCTTCCATTTTCCATATTCATTCATGTTTCTCAAAAATATTTTAAAACGGTGAAAACTTACAGTTCAAAACCAGTATATTTATAATTCACTCATGTAAGGAAACCTTCGGAATCTTGGCGAGATACTTTAGAAAAGAAGGGTTTTAGGTTGAGCAAGGCAAATACGGAGTATGTGGAGCTTAAATTTAGCAGTACAAGGACGGATGACTTCGTTATTAAGTTGGGTGATCAAGATATTTCTTGTAGTGAGTGTTTTAAATATCTTGGATCGATAGTTAAAAAAGACAGAGGTATTGATAAAGATGTGACACAGAATCCAAGCGGGTTGGTTGAAGTGGAGAGGCGTGCCAGGGATCTTATGTGATCGTAAAGTACCATAAAACTTAAGGGCAAGTTTTACCGTACTACAATTAGACCCGCGATGCTCTATGATTTTGAGTGTTGGGCTGTACATGAGCAAAAAATGAGAGTTGCGGAGATGAGAATGCTTAGGTGGATGTGTGGACACACGTGAATGGATAAAATTAGGAATGAATGTATCAGGGATAAGATAGGAGTATCATCTATTGCAGAGAAGATGCGATCTCGATTAAGATGGTTTGGACACGTACAAAGGAGACCATTAGAGGCACCTGTTAGGCGTTGTGAGAGTCTAAGCACTAGGCATGTTAAACGAGAGAGGGGTAGACCAATAAAGACTTGGAATGAAACTATAAGGAAAGACATGTACGTAGGCATTAGTGAGATTATGACAAAAGATAGGGCCCAGTGGCGACAAAGGATCCATATAGCCAACCCCACTATAGTGGGATAAAGGCTTGAGTGTCCTTGTCATGTAAGGAAGCCTTCACTGAGTACATTTGTTATGATTTCTCTATGCTGTATATAATGAGAATTTTGTCGTCCGCTTTAGATTCGCCGCTGCTTCCTGGCCCGGTGCACATGTGCCACGTGGGTCGGTGGTCCCACCACACGGCATAAATTTTTTTTCCCCGACCCCGCAAAATAGTCATTGGTAGTGCCCGGACAGAATAATTCCTACTAAATTATGGTGAAAAAAGCAACATAAACAATTCTGTTCAGTATAATCTATAGGATTAATCACGCTAACCTTTCCTCTGATCTCGTGTAATTACTGTAACCTCCTTTTTTTTTTCTTTGAAAGTTGCCAAAATCTCTCCTTCAACCCAGTACCTGTAAATTACAGTTTGTTGTACTAAAAAATAACACTTTAAACTCCGAGGGAAGGTTTTGGCAATTTCGGGGATTAATTTAATCATATTCTTCCCATGTAATCCTTAGAATGTGTTTTGACATCCGTGCCCCTGTCTCTTACTTTTCAGTTGGAGCTGCTATCACGGTCGTCGGGCTTGCCGCGTACAGGGTTTATGCTTCGAGAAAAAATTCCTCGAGCTAGATGATATCGCGTAGTTAAGTTATAATGTCGCGGCGACTCCTTGTTAACCACCTGCAGCCTTCTATGTATAGGAATCTTCTTCTGAGAAGAAACTTGATTGCAGTACTTTAGCTTTTAATTGCCATGTACTACGCTTTCTCCACATTCAGCTGATATATGAGTATTCTGTAGTAGTAGTAGTAGTAGCCCCAGTGCAGGTGGAGCTATAAATTTACTCGTCCTCTCCTGCGGCGACTGACCCAATATTTCTCGATTCTTCGGAATGTTGGTGTCTGCGAATCCACGGATGGCGAGGGAAGAGATTACAGTCAGAAGAGGTTTCTTCAGGTCTCTAATACTTGTTGCAGGTTTTTTACTTTTATTTATTTATCTGCAATTTGAATTGTTGCTGCCTGCTTGAAGTTTTGGTAAACCTTCTCCAAGATCTTGGGAGGTTGAAATCCTGCTCAAACTTTTTTTATTTTTCATTTTTACATTAGTGTTATGAAGAGCTGCATGGCCATGTGCCCAGTAATCATCACCTACTTTAAATATCCAAATATTTATTTGTAATTTTTCTTGGTGATATTTCATTTATATTTCGACAAAGGATCAGGGATAAGACAGAGTAGCACCAATTGCAGAGAAGATGCGAGAAGCTCGGACACGTACAAAGGAGACCATTAGAGTCACATGTTAGGCGTTGTGATAGTTTAGTCACTAGGCATGTTAGACGAGGGAGGGGTAGACCAATAGAGACTTAGAATGCAACTGTAAGGAATGACATGATGTACTTGGGCATTAGTGAGATTATGACAAAAGATAGGGCACAATGGCGACGAAGGATCCATATAGCCGACCCCACTATAGTGGGATAAATGTTTGGATGTTGATATTTCATTTATATTTCGGCATGTGTAATATAGTAATGTATATGTGATGTGTATATGTCTACGGTATATCTTATATGAATAAGTATTGTATAATAACAAACTAGTATGTTTATTGGAAGCAGCCTCTTGCAAAATGCAGGGTAAGGTTTGTTTACATTTCATCCTTGTGGTGGGATCCTTGTTGTGCAGAGATCCTTTGTGCACTGGGCTGCCAGTTAAAATTAGGGGATTGTTAAAAGCACCGCACTTTTGGTTAATCGCACCGTTTTGTTAAAAGCACCGCAGTTTTTCACATATTGTTAAAAGCACCGCACATTGTTATCCGCACCGCAATTGAGATAAACGCACCGCACTTAATTTATGAATTAAAATAGGTTCTCATTGAATTACAATATTAATATATACTCAATAGAAAAAATATTTGATACAAAAAAACCATCAAATGTGTTGTCCAAATTGTTATACTCTTTTCTTCAAATATTTGTGATCTTCATCAACGACATCTATAATATGAACCAATAATACTTGGGACACAATTCATGATGAGGATCAATAATATTGCAGCAATCTAAACATAGAAACAGTAATGAACTCTCAAAGAAATTTCAGAAGTCCTTTAACATAGGTGATTGTTAACTGCAACTCTTTATTGGCTAGTCGCACCCAAAAATCTCCTAACTTTTCACGTCTTTTTGAAATACGCTTTGTAAACGCAATTTCAGGAAAAGTGTTCAACACGAAAGTTGTAGATCTCGACACTTTCGTGTTGAACACTTTTTCTGAAATTGCATGTACAAGGCGTATTTCTGAAAGGCGTAAAATCTGAGCGTGAGGAGAGGCGGCGTTGGCGCTGATATCTGCCGGTGTCGGCGACGGAAAGGGCTAGAGGGGGCTGGAGGAGGCGGGAGGAGCCAGCGACGCATCAGTAGGCGTGAGGAGAAGATCGGGATTTTAGGACTGCAGTGCGAGGAAGCAACAGTGCGGTGCGGGTATATTTTTAGAGTGATAAATTTTAAGTGTTAAAAGACCTAAATGCGGTGCGATTAGCCAAAAGTGCGGTGCTTTTAACAATTCCCTAAAATTAAGGTATGGTTCATGCGATTGTAATCGCTTGAGCGGTGAAAATAAGTCCTCCCAAATGGAGCGTTAGTATGATAATGGCCTTCAGAGCAAATTAGAATAATATTCAATAATAGACATTCAATATCTTCTTACAGTGATAGCGTGCCTTCTCCCCTAGTGTATATACGCGTGCGCCCGATCAAATAAGCGCAACATAGCCGGTGACAAATGTCTTACTTGTTTAACTACTATAACATGTCTAATTTATTGGAGTTATGATTTTCGTTTTTGGTTTCATTCTTTTTCTCGAGTTTTGGATCAAACTAATTTGATGGCACAAATTTTCTTAGATGTGGGATTTGTTTGTGATGGTGGTGGCGGTGGGAAGAGTTTTATTTTCGCCGTCTTTGTCGGTTTAGAGGAGTGGTTTTTCGGTGATGGGAAGTTTGCTTGTGTCAAAAGATGTTTTTGGGAGTTTTTTGAAAGCTGCGAACCCTAGCACTTCTAAACAAAACTATAAGGAGATTTTCGCATTTTCATGTTTATGTTTTCGTTACTCTGCATTTTCCCTCGTGCTTATGTTTTCGTAATTCCACCAAGACTTTGTCCAAAGTGGAGTCCCCAAGTTATAATCGTTGAACCCATACTTGTAATTTCGTGGAGTACTCTTCCAGTTTTATTTAGTATTTCTATCGGGCGAGTACTCAATTTGCTAGTTGACGCGCGATAATTGGGATTGTGTGTGTAGGTTCAAGGTGATATTTTGAGGTTTTACATCATTCTACATGGCTAAATAACAATATGGTTCTTCAACTTTTAGAATACAATATTACCATCTAATGCAAACACATGATCCCTAGTGGACTTTCACAATCAAGCTCATCTCACCAACTAGCTTGCTATTGTTGGCTAAGTATTACCCGACCATCATCCTTGGACAAATTAGGGCCCAAAAATATAATTAACACACAATTTCAATTGAAAGATGCTTGGAACCAATACTGTTTGTACTATAATGTAAATCTTAATTGTCGGTGTCAATCGACACGACCAAATCGAGTTGACACAGTCAAGTTGGTGTCTTATTCAAGGAGCCTCCCCTGAGAAGCCCCCTCTGCTCGAGAGAAAAAAAACACTGGGTCGACTTTCTACATTTGGAATAGAGCCAATACCCTACTGCAATGTGATCAACCATACCGACAGATGCATAAATGCACCTCATGTTGTGCGTGAGGGCATTGGCCTCATTTCGAACGGGGCCTTTGTCCAATAATTCCTATGATCGAGGAGCCTTACGCTTCATTTGGCACAGTGGTGGCAATCGTAAAAGCAGGAGTTAAACCGTCATTCGGTAAGAATCACCTAACAAATATCATCTGTTTGAACATAAAAGTGGATGAAGTTCCTTAGGTGACATTAATGAATGACAATTTAACTCCCATGTTCATGACCGCCACCACCATGCCAAACTGAGCCTTTGTATGATAGGGCTATGCTAAAGCCACCCAAAGTCTCAGTGTTAGTGCTTTGGTTTTTTCGATATATATAGCTTACGCATATGCCGATATGCTTCGGTAGTACTAATTTGAGGTATACAACAAACTATCTACTTCAATTTTCTATAATTTGAAATGTGCATATATGATTAAGGTTTTAAAAATCAGACCGGATGTTGAATCAGAGCAAAGAATGGAGGAAAGGTTCAAGTTTTAATCGATTGGCTAGTTGTGAGTTTGATCCTTACCAACACATTTTTTGTAAGGAACAAAAGGCTCCCTTGAATATCGAAACACGCTTACAATTTGGCATTTTGGCGTGTCAACGGGGTTTTGATCCGTCCAAAGATGGTTCATGACTATGGCGGTTCTTTGTGCTCAACCGGACCGGACTAGGTCCCGATTCACGGTTCAACCCGTTGAACCACCCCGTCCAATCCGAATTTTAAAATATTGAAGATGATGTTAATCTATACTATATTATAAGGGAAAAACATCTTTTGTTTAAACATTCGATTTCCAATTTTACCTCTCTTTTATTAAAAGAATTTAAAATTTAAAAAATATGTAATTTTTTTTATTTTAAAAAATGTGCTCTTGTATAAACAAACTCTCTAACTATAATAAAAAATGTGTTCTCTCCGCCGCTCGCAAACTTCCATCCACGCTCTAAATATGAGCGACGAGCATAGTACAACACTTAGAGGCTTGTGAGCGGCGAGACCGTTATAGAGCCCGGACAATGTCGTGGCGGAAATAATGTCGCACGATGTACCTATCAGTGTTTTAAAATAAATATATAAAAATATAGGTATAATTCCGCCGATGAAAGAGCGGGTAAATGCGTTGAGAGCAGTGCAGGCTGGAGAGGTTTTCAGGGCCTCCTTCTCTATTAGGTCGCTCTTCGTCCTCTTCCTCGTTTCTTCGTCCACTAAAACCCTAGCCAGACGGAGGGGTTGCTCGCAGCGAAGGAGAGGCGATTCTTCTTCATATCTCTCCTTCTCAGCTATGGCCGCGCGCCCGGCCAAGCGACTCAAACTCCCCCCTGAATCGGTCGATCTGAGAGGAGAGGACGATTATTTACCTGGAAATATAATGGAGATCGTGATACACAACTTCATGACCTACGATCACCTTGTCTGCAAACCCGGATCCCGCCTCAACCTCGTCATTGGTCCCAACGGCTCCGGGAAGAGTTCTCTCGTATGCGCTGTTGCTTTGGGTCTAGCAGGAGAGCCTCAGGTCCTGCCTTGCTTTTTAATCTGCAACGAACTCATCTTGTCCGCACAGTTTAAAACCAATATTGATTTCTAATTTGTCCAACTTAGCGACTCCTTCTTGCAACATGTTTTATTAGTTTGATCACCCTTGCTTCCATAACATGATTTCTGCAGCTTCTTGGGAGGGCTTCCAGCATTGGGGCTTTCGTGAAGCGTGGGGAAGAGTCCGGTTATATAAAGATCTCCTTGAGGGGGTTCACTTTGGAGGATAGCATTGTTATAATGAGAAAAATTGATACCAGTAATAAGTCCGAGTGGGTTCTTAATGGTATGATCTGATCATGTAAAATCTTTTCTTATTAAGTTTGTGTTTTTACTGGATGGAAATGAACTCCATTAATTGGTCATATCACTTGTAAAATATCAATGAATTTTTGTGTACCTTCATCTCATGAGAAATCTTCTCAAATTTTCGCATGCAGGTTCTGCAGTGCCCAAGCGAAACGTGGTTGAGGTTATTCAGAAATTTAATATTCAAGTCAATAACTTGACGCAAGTGAGTTCCTAAACTCATTCTTGAAATCTTTGTCTTAGGTCTTGCACAACAGAAATGCAGATGACATAAATCTTCCATTAATGGCAGTAGAGTTTCTAATTCAAGGTTTTGTAGGAATCATGTTTTCATGTAGATCTACATATTACCGCCCATTCAATTGACATAATTAATATGATATTTCTATTTAAATTTGGTATAGGTGAACCATGTTTCTTCGTTGAAAATGTCGCACATAGTATTATTTATATGGTTTATTTGAAGGTCAATACTTCACTATATTTCAATTATTAATTGATGTGATTTTATGATATGACTGCTCCTCCACAAGGGCCTCGTCGCTCTGCTCGCTTTTGCTACTCTCTAAAACCTCTGCGGAGTACCCATCTGCTTCCTGTTTGGTAGTCGAGTACAGTCCATAATGCACCATTCATTAGCTGAGTAAAATGATACATACTAGCTGTGTTTGGGATGACTGTTGTTGTAGAAAGAGTAGTGAAGGAAAACTAGTGGTGGGATTGGAGCTGTTAGAGAAAATAATAGTAGAAAAACAGCAGGAGGAAGGAGATGTCAATCAACAAAAAGAGAAGCGTGAAAATGCTAAAAGCTCATTTTAGCTTCTCTGGATGCGGGAGGGTTCATTGTTTTCCAAAAAGATATGAAAATACTTTTTTGACCCAAACACTTTTCGTATCTGCGGGAAATCTAATGCCTTCAAAGCAATGGTAGTAGTGAGTAGAATTCTTTCCACCGCCGCTACCGTCTCAAACAAAGCCTAATTGTTTTTCAACTCTAATTACTTAAATATTCTTGTAATACTTTTACTTATAAACTGAACATATTCCTTGGCTCTAAGGTATAAAAAATGATCTTTCTAAACCCTGACTCTCCTCTCTCAACTTCTAATTTTCGGAACTTTTCTCTTACTCTAAAAGTGACTATCATTTTTGCGACCTTCCACTTTTCCCTCTTATAATGAAAAATGGAGTTAGATTAAATAAACTCGAGGATGCACTTGCGCACTCCATGAAAACGTTGCCAAGCAGTCCTTTGCCATCTCCACCCTCATCACCGACATCTACTCCAACACCCGATCATCCAAATACCTACACACAACATGCACAAATCTCTTTAACCCTCCAATCCTTTCTCCCGACCGTACCCATCCTTGACGATTGTCCTATACCCAACACCTGACCAACCCCATCCCTCCACATAGCCTCACAAGAACCCTCCATTACCCATAACCCCACTCAATTACAATTCCTTGTACACCCATACAATGACTAAAACGAACACTTCTAAGCCCGTTCAGTCTGCCTTGATTTTCCCCATTTTGATGACTCTGATACAGTAGATTGTATCTCCAAAGCTACCTGTTTTCTTATACCACCACACCTAAGAAGAACAATGCCTCACCATCACCTCCTACATGGACTATAAATCATCGTTTGGTTCTAGTGGATGCACACAGACAAACAATTTTCATCCTAGAATGCCTTCATCAAGTCGCTTTAGATGCAATTAGGAGCCTCCCATTATGTTGATTATTGTGAGGCCTTTAACAAACTCACCACAATCCACCGTGGCTCATACTTATTAAAACATGTTTGAATTGATTTCCAATCACATGATTGATCTCCCAGATGACCTCTTAGTTGCTGCAACGAAGAGTACTATAGAAAACAAAGGGCAAACCTTGCATATACTTCTTCATGTGTAAAATACAAGAGAGAATACAAATATATAGGAGAGAAGAGAGAGAGATCTAGCTATACAATCAATGTGGGACTAAACACTAAAACCTATATGAGCCAAGTTAATGAGTCAATACATCATTTTCCCCTAAAATTCTTTAACACTCCCCCGCAAGCTGGAGCGTACAAATCGTAGGCACCAAGCTTGGACAAGAACTGATAGTAGAGACGTCGTGGTAAGGCCTTGGTGAGGATATCAGCAACTTGCTGAGCAACAGGAACATGTGTTAACTCTATCTTCTTCTACTGAACCTTCTCCTTAATGAAGTGACAGTCAACTTCAATATGTTTTGTCCGTTCATGGAAGACCGGATTCTTGGCAATGTGTATAGCAGCTTGACTGTCGCACAATAAAGTTGTAGGAGAAGAGAGCTTGACTCCTAAATCATTAAGGAGACCCTCAAGCCATGTGAGCTCAGACACAACAGCTGTCATAGATCGATATTCAGCCTCAGCAGATGAGCGAGCAATCACAGACTGTTTCTTGCTGCGTCATGTAATAAGATGTCCTCCAAAGTAAGTGCAGTATCCACTTGTAGAACGACGATCATCCAAAGAGCCAGCATAATCAGCATCAGAGTATGCAATTAAAGATAAGGGAGACGAAGAGGGCTTGTATACAAGCCATTGTCCAGGAGCAGTCTTCAAGTATCAAAGAATACGTTCGACAGCCTGAAGATGAGAGATACATGGCTCATACATGAATCAACTGACAACTCCAACAGCAAATGATATATCAGGTTTAGTAACAACGAGGTATATCAACTTTCCCACAAGATGACGATAATACTCTGGATTCGGAAGGAGAACATCAGAGTCCGAGGCATGAGCACAAAGCTTGTGATTGATATCCATGAGAGTGTCAGCAGGCTTGCATCCAGAATAGCTCGCATCATGAAGTAAGTCAAGACAATACTTTTTCTGAGATAACACAAGCCCATCATGTCTCCGAGCCACTTCGAGACCAAGAAAATATCTAAGGCTTCCCAAATCCTTAGTTTGAAACACAGTTGCTAAATGCTGTTTGATCATCTATATGCCTGAAAGATCATCCCCTGTAATAAGAATATCATCCACATAAATTAGAAGAATAACTATGCCCGTTGGACGATGACGAGTGAAGAGATAGAAGTCGGCCGAACTCCGAGTGAACCCAACATCACTAACGGTCTTACTAAATTTGTCAAACCATGCCCGAGGAGACTGTTTTAGACCATAAAGAGACTTCTTCAGACAACAGACAAGGGACTCCCCCGTGGTCTCAAACCCGGGAGGTTGTTGCATACAAACGGTCTCCTGTAAGTCGCCATTAAGAAAATCATTTTGACATCCAGTTGGTGCAAGGGCTAGTGGCGGTTAACAACACGGGAGATCAACACACGAACAGTATTGAGTTTAGCGACTGGAGAAAAAGTCTCATCATAGTTCAGACCTTGTTGTTGAGTGAAGCCACGAGCTACAAGACGAGCTTTCAAACGTTGAACCGTCCCATCCGGACCCTGTTTGACGGCAAACACCCACTTACATCTTACACAAGATTGCTCAAGAGGAAGCGGGACCAAATCCCAAGTGTGGTTTGCCCAAAGAGCAGACATTTCCTCGTCCATAGCCACCCGCCACCCGGGTTGTTGGAGATCCTCATACACAGAATTAGGGGTGAAAATAGAAGATAAAGAAAGAGCACTCTTCTGGAGGTCCGGAGAGAGGCGGTGAAAAGAGACATAGTTTGTCATCGGGTGGGCAGTGGAACCTGTTGTCGGATCCGCAGGCTGCAAAGCATCATTAGAGGAGGGCATCTCCCATAGGGTAGTAGACGAATAAGGCTTGATTTAATAGGTATAGCCGGCCGCGGAAGAGGTGGCGGAAGTGGAGAATCAGCTGGTTGAGAGTAATAGGGCTGATCTTCAAGAAAGGTGACATCAGCAGAAGTAACGACCTTGCGATCAGTGGGAGAAAAACAAACATAGCCCTTCTGAATCCGCGAGTAGCCTACAAACATATATTTATGGGTACGTGGAGCCAGTTTGTCAGTGGATGGGCCAAGATGGTGAACAAAACACACGCAACCAAACACGCGAGGTGTGATGAAGAAAGGAGGTTTGGAGGGAAAAAGAAGATTGAAGCGAACCGCAAAATTGAGAATGGAGGAAGACATGTGGTTAATAAGAGTGCAGGCGGTAGAAACCGCAAAATTCCAATATTGTTTGGGAACATTCATTTGAATCATAAGAGAGCGTGTGACCTCAAGCAGGTGTCGGTTCTTACGTTCAGTGATGCCATTTTGTTGGGGGTATAGGTACAAGAGGTTTGATGGATGATTCCAAACTCGACACAGAGGTGTGCAAAGGCATGACTAGTGTATTCTCGGGCATTATCAGTGCGGAGGGTTTTAATGGTAGTAGAAAACTGGTTGCGAGTTTCAATGAAAAAAGTACAGAATACACCGGGTAATTCAGAGCGGTCACGAAGGAGATACAGCCAGGTCACCCGCGAGTAGTCATCTACAATTGTGACAAAGTAACGATATCCAAAAACACTCACAATTTTGTAGGGTCCCCAAATATCGGAGTGTACTGTGTACTAGATCAAAGGGAGCAGGACTCCGAGTAGGATGTGGTGAGAATGTAGACCGATGATGTTTCCCATAGATACATGACTCTCACGTGAACTCTTGGAGGGACACATCGGGGAGAGATTTTCTGAGGATGGTTAGAGAGGCGTGACCAAGACGTCGATGTCAAACAACAAAGCTAATAGAGGACAACACTGTTGGGGGAGAGGGATCAAAGATATAGAGACCATTCGACAGATGCCCTTTTCCGATGATAGTTCGCGTCTTGCGATCCTGCACAACACACAAGTTGGAAAAAAGTTACATCACAAACAAGGTCAGTAGTGAGGCGACCAACAGAGAGAAGGTTGAAAGGAGAGCCCGAAACATGAAGGGAAAAGTGAAGAGTAATGTAGGGAGTGATATGAATATTTGCCGCGCCAGAAACGGGAAGAGTGTCCCCACTAGCAACAGTAATGAACTTGGGATGCAAGGAGTCCAAGTATTATGGTGGTGTCCGCGAGGTAATGTGGTGAGAGGCCCCGGAATCCAAAATCCAGGATGAGCTATGAACAAGACAGGAGGTACCACCACCGGAAATAGACACCACAGAGCCCGGAGGACAGTTGATCATCTTGCAAGGGACAGACCGCAGCGGTCACGGTGACAACACACCAACGGCAAGAAAGGCCACGACCAGTGCGGTAAGAAACAGTCTCCAGCGGGCAAAAACAGGCCGCGACGGTTAAGAAATCGGAGCAGGCAGTGCGGGTAGGAGAATACTGCCACCAGGTCACAGCGACCGCACGGATAGGAGCAGACCGCAACACGAATAGCGATAGAAACCCGAAGGCGCGGGCAGACCGCGCGAACAGCCAAGACGGGAAGAACAAACACCCGGGCGGTAGAGGCAGACCGCAACCAGAGCAGCAGACACCTGAGGAGCAAAGTCGCAGCGGGAAGACCAAGGCCGCAACGGGAAGAAGCTGGGAGCAGAGAAGGCCTAGCCGCAGCGGTCAGAAGGCAGAAGGCAACCCACAACCCGGAGCGGTTAGAGAAGAGTGGCTACCTTGAGAGAGACGAAGTCGGCAGAGGAAGTAGTCGCACGGTCTCGGCGGACACACCAATAAGGAAAGTCGCGACCAGGATGCGGCTAAGGGAAGAGGAGAGACCGCTAGCGACAAGATAGGTCGCAGCGGCTAGTCGGAGAAGAGGTTAGAGAGGAAGTCCGCACAGTCAAGGTGATTTTACCAGCGGCATGGAGAGATGCCACGACCTAGATGCGGACGGAAGCGAGTAAGAGAAAAAGAGGCCGCAACGAGTAAGAGAAAAAGGGGTCGCAGCGAGTAAGAGAAACCGCAGCGAGCAAGAAGCGCTACATACGGCTAGAGGGGAGAGACCGCGGCGACTTGAGAGAGGTCGCGACAAGCGGGAAGAGAGGCCGCGCGGATATCAAGGGAGAGAGGCCGCGCGGATAGGAAGGGAGACCGGGCGGTCAGAACAAGAAGCAAGAGAGGGTGGACCCCACGTGTGAGAAAACTTTATAAAAAGGATGGTAGGAGGAGGCGGAGGAGACGTGGAAGCCACGAGGGAAACAGAGAAAAGGAGATAGCGGCTAGAAAATGGACAGGCCGCTCGAAACTACGGCTAAGCAGGAGAAGGAAGGGCCGCGCGGTTAGCCGGGAGAACAGCCGGTTTGCAAACGGACAGGCCGGCTAACCGAGCTCGGGCGGTTAGAAAAAAAGAGACCGCGAGTTGCCGCGAACAGAAGACCGAATACCCAAGGAGGAGACCGGTTCCTCTGATACCATGTAGAAAATAAAGTGCAAACCTTGCATATACTTCTTCATGTGTAAAATACAAGAGAGAATACAAATATATATGAGAGAAGAGAGAGAGATCTAGCTATACAATCAATGTGAGACTAAACACTAAAACCTATATGGGCCAAGTTAATGGGCCAATGCATCATCTTTCCCTAATATTCTTTAACAAGTACGAATGAAGGTCTATTGACAATAGCAGAAGCCTAGATATTACATAGTCTACCCAGTTTACTCTTTGCATTTAAGTATGTATACACGTTCCAACAAAAATACTTGTATGCATTTCACTCCCCCGGGGAGGATACATTTTAGCGAATGATGGTGAATTCACTTTGGACGAATGAGTTGGATCTAGAAAAGAGCCGGTTATTGTAAGAATCCGTAAATGATTCATGTATATCTTTTTTTCACAAAAAGGTCTTGTCAAAGTTTGCGCTAAAGCAATCAGAAGAAATGTAAGGAAAGTTACCATTGTAAAAAGACAAGATACACCTGGTTTTATTTGCAAGATAGAAAGACCAGTTGATAGGTACGTTTCGGCTTGGAGCAACTTACCCCCTTGTCATTGAAAGGGAAAACAAGAGACGAGGGCCTGTTGGAAACCCTCGCCTTTTCCATGCGTGTCATGGGTCGGTCCGACGAATAATTCATATTGATAATAAATCTTGTAAATCACATGTGGATGTTTATTGGCAAGTGCAAGTACTTCATGAAGACGAGCAGGTAATGGTAAGAATTTGCGTTGTGAGGCTCCGTGCGAAACTTGCTAAAAGCATGAGCATTAGGCGAATGGATCCCTATATAATCATGAGACGGATCAAAACAAACATTTATGATCTTGATATCCTTGCAAGTATGAGTATCTACGTGGTATTTAGTGTTGAAGATATGACGTCGTACGGCGAGTCTCTTGAGTATGTAGACCCAAACAGTGGGGAATTCCAGCCGCCCATGCCTCCATTTTCGTTGTCTTGCCACCTTCATAGCCCACACACGTTTGATGGCCACCACTACTCACCCACTTCTGACACTCACCCACCTGGGGACTCGTCCTCTTTGGTTTTACCTACGGCGTCGTCGATCGCACCGGGATCCACCACTTGCGAGTTGAGCGTTGAGGGCATTGTGAAGACCAGACCACCAGTGCATTCCTACTACAGACGTTGGTGACACCTGGGTAACTTGTAGCAAAGCTCGATCGACTCGCCTCTGGACTTCGTCTTCAGTACGTCCGTCTCCATTCATCGGAGATGACAGCTTTTCAGTCGGGGAGAGTTTATTGGCGAGGACACTCTTCCGTCGACGACACTATGACGACTTCCGGTGGACCTCTTCGAGTTTTACCTGACATACAGCGAGAGAATTCTGATCCCAATTCTTCGGGAGATGAATTCTTTCAAGCCGGTGAGATTGATGTGGAGCATAGACGAGTATTTGCAGTTGATGACGAGTTTTGGGCTCATTCGGGGCTGATTGGTGACTTTCCATATATGGCGTTCCTGAATCGATGCTCGGACTCCGCAAATGTGTCCAGATTCGTGTTGCGAATCAATTTGATATATTACTTCATTATTTTTTGTTTATTTTAGTGTATTTTGAGTGGTCCCACCTCCGACCAATTATAGTCGTTGAAGGTGGAATGCCCTAGCTTTTATTTTAGTATAAATAGGCTTATAGTGGGCTGGTTTAGATCATTACAGAATTTGGAGAAAATTATTCTCGGTTTCCCGCGATCTCGTCATGGTGCCGACTCCGTGGAACCCCAGGTGACGACTCCTAGGTGTGTATCTTCCTCCCCAAGCATTCCCCTAACCCTAGGCCTCATTTTCCCCTCCCAAACCCTCTCCCACAGCCCCCCAAAAGCTACTACATACCCATAGCCTTGCTGCCCAGAACTCATCTTTTCATTTTACTGTTTAAAAATGAAATTTACTATTCATCAATAAGGTAGTCCCCTCCCTGTTCCACCGTCGGCCTCCTCAGTTCCTCCAGCAAACTGCCGCCAACCCGCCACCCTCCCCCTTCCCCTGCCTCCAGCTTCCCACCTCCTGGAGTCTTCGCCACCCTCCAGTATTGCTCCCAGCAGCCGGCCCCCATTCAACAGCCGCCAGTTTTGGGCCGCCACCCCCTCCCCTTCGTGGAACCACCGCCAATCAGCCCATCCAACCCAGATCAATCCAAAATTCGGACTGTTTCAGCCCCAATCCGCTATTTCCTCTCACCCTCCCCTCATCCCCAAACCCGGACCCGCTCCTAAACACCGGGTCCATTCATCCCTCGCCCGGATCTACCCCTACGTTGCTGGATCTACCTATTTATGGTCTGATTCCGCCATCCACCGCCGAGGACAGCCACCGCCATCACTTCCTCGTCGTCGGTTCCACATTGGATCGCCGTCCACACACATCCGACTTCAAATTCTTCATTGTTTTGATCAACCCACTACTTGGTGAGTTCTTGTTGTATCGGATAATTATTTTCAGCATATTTATATTATATTGAATCTTGTACTTGTTTTGAATATCTTGCATGCTAGTTGTTTGTTAGATTATTATTGTGATTTGAAGGGTTTATTCGCCGCGCACTCTAGCTTTGGTCCTCCACGTGGAGGAAAGTGTTAGCTTGTTTTCGCCCTAATAACATATTTTGCCTTGCTGTGAATTTATTTTGCGTGGGATGTAAAAATTTATTATCTTATTTGTGATTAATCCTTCGGGCTTTGCATAGCTTGTAGGGTTAGGCCACTGTTAATCCGCCACCTATAGATTCGCCTTGCGTCAGATCTCCTTCCCCAAATCCCTAAACTTTGTTGTATACCTCTGTCATATCTCTGATTTGTTTGAGATTTTTGGGGCTCAATAAGCAGCGCCAAAAATATATGCAATAACTGTGATATGAAGATATTTCTTTGATCGGAGTTGTATCTAAAAGAATATATAAGCAATAAATGAAGAAAATAAAGTTTGAAATTATTATTCAAAATTTTCAATATTTCTTAGAAGTTTGTTTCCGGAGAGGAGTTGATGATTGTCTGGTTTTGTCAGATTTTGTTGCTTTGTTGGGATGAATTTGTGTATGGTTCTCTTATTTTGTAGTTAATATGCAGGTGTTTATGTTGTGTGTAGTTGTATGTGTATGTGTGCGTCGAGAGTTTTAAATTTTTTTTGTAACGTTAATATCTGAAAAACATTCAAATTTTATTACGTATGTTGTGTAACGTTGGTTTTAAATGTTTAAAACTATTTCAGGTATTGAGCAAAAAAGGTAAGTTAATTAGAAAAAATTCACCTAAGAAAACTCCATTTTTGCCGAACAGCTTTTTCAAAACAACTTATCAAAAAGCTCTGCAAACTCCATTTCACCCAAACCGTTTTTAAAAAAACCCTGTTTTCCAGAAACATCACTTTTCTATCAACAACTTTTCATCAGCAACAGCTCAACCAAACACACCCTCATTCTATAGTTATGAGGTTTTTGGTTTTGATATTGAGTTTGGAGGAGCATGCATTTGGTTTATCTCCGGCATGTCATGTTCTTTCTGATGAAACATGGTTCCTAACCAATGTTCTATTATTGAATTTCTACACTGAGGGTTTAGTATTATGTATTTTATGTTCCATGTAATTGGTGTTATTTGTTGTCATACGTAACCTAAAGTTATACATCATAGATGCTTCAGATAATCTTGAACCAGGTCTGGTCAATGGGGAGTTCTAGTGTAGTGTAGTCCCTACAGAACATTAATAATCTAGGTTGTAAGATTAGAAACTTAGGCAAGAATGATAGCTTAGTTGATGTGTAGTGAGTTGTTTGACTAAGAATTTTTCTTTTGTTATTTTTTCCTGGTTTCTCATAGTTTTGCATTGAAAGTATCATATAAATGCTCTAAAAAGACTTCCCACTTCATTCTTTATGTTCAACTTTTTTGCAAGTTCTAACATCCTTAGTCAATTAGATGTGGTGATTAGATGTGGTGTTCCCAAGAAGGCGAGTGGTTGAAAATTCTTGGTTATTTTTATCTTATATTTCAACATTATCTTACATTCATTCATTGGACCTTCTTATTCTACACATGAGCAAATTGAATGTCCTAGAAATAGTTATAGATTGTTCATTTTCCACTGTATTTATCCTTGATCAATTAGTCTATTTTTTATTATCTTCTATTATTCTTTGAACTACTGGTCTTGTTCTTGACATGCATTGGAATCTGGCCCAGTTTTTACCTCAAGATCGTGTATGTGAGTTTGCAAGGTTAACTCCTGTACAACTTCTTGAAGAAACTGAGAAAGCCGTTGGTGATCCTCAATTACCAGTTCAGCATCATACGCTTATTGATGCAAGGAAAGAGTTGAAGGAACTTGAAATGGTATGTTTATTAATATTTTTTATCATCATACTCTAAAGTTTAACCGTTGGATAAGAAAATTGTCCTATTCTCTGGTAGAATATTTGGATAACAGTTCGTCTACTAGTATTGAATAGTATACAACAACAACAACACTCAAGCCTTTATCCCACTATAGTGGGGTCGGCTATATGGATCCTTTGTCGTCATTGTGCCCTATCTTTTGTCATAATCTCACTAATACCTAAGTACATCATGTCTTTTTTTATAGTATAATCATATTAAATCTTTATGATAATACTGTTTACTAGTATTGAATAGTATAATCATATTAAATCTTTATGATGACACTGTTTACTTTCATGTTGCAGAGTGTCTCCAGAAATCAGGACACATTGAATCAGCTCAAAGCCCTCAACATGCAGCAAGAAAAGGATGTGGAACGTGTTCGCCAAAGAGCGAAACTTTTGTCCAAGGCAAGTGTTATTTTTTTGTTCTGTATGTTGTTTGTAATAGTTTGTTTCACGTGGAACCCTTCATTTATGGTGTGCAATGCAGTTCATTCCTTCACTATGACTTTAGTGCCTACTCAATATTTTAGAAAGCATAGTATACAGAGTGAAGCATGCATTCCTTGATATTCTTTCAAGTTTTCTTATTTTGAAAATTCATCTGAAGTTTCAGATGTTGAGTACAATGATGAATATTTGTTGACAGAAATGAATAAAAATTATACATGAATGCAGTTTTTATGAGATGTGATGTGTTGTAGAGATTATAATTGAGTCTCCTGCCATGGATTACTAGTTTCGATAGTAGTCATAGTGCAACAATGTTGCCTTCCTTGAAAGTCTCTCACTTTTCAACCTGGGGGTTCAACGGGATGACTGGGGGACTGTTGATTTGGTGGTGTTGAACGTCTCTCACTTGAACCCATGGCACGTTGTGTTACTTAATTTGAAAAGAAATAGTAGCACCTTTTCCATAAGTGTGAGTTTATGGACCAGTTGGGTACGCACTTGATCCTACAAAGTTGATTGAACGATAGAGTCATGTTGCTAGTGTAATTCGGTGAGATTGTTCCCCTTACCGATCATTATAGATATAGATATTTTTGCCTCTGCTTCTGTTTAGTGATTGTTGATTTTGTGTGATCTGTATGAGATGTTGGATGCATTGTGTTGTGAGTGTATGATAGTTGTGTCAGTTTGCATGATATGTTATTTATATGCATCAAATCGTTGCTCATCTCAATATTTTCAAAAGTATGACATTCAACACTTAATAGATTGCACCCTCACATTTGTTTTTTATTTATCTTGAGAGGATATGTGATTGAACACCGTGAAATTGGTGCACATTTTGTGTAAATTTGTGTTAGAAGATACTCTTATGTTATTCTAGTTATGTGAAATGGAGCAATAATCGACATTGAAAGTTATTTCTGAGCGACTTAAGTGTTCTTATGATGCAACTTATGGCGCATCATTTTTCACGCCTTTATATTTCCTCAAGTTAGTTTTTCTCATCACCGCCACTGAGTTGTAAATTGGATTATATCCGCCCTCTTCATCAATGACGTACTTGCTTTGACCCGTTTGCAGGCAAGTTCGAACATGCGAGTTCTTTGACTGGTCACTTTGTGTTACAATGGGTGCGTTGAACAATCTCGTCTGCTTTGTGCTACCCTCTTCCTCAAGTGCAGGATCTTCCCAAGCTCGTGCATTCAAAGATTTTGTCTCGCGCCACCTTCCTGTTGGGATTTCTAGGAGGGTGGCACAACACTTGTGCACGCAGCGGAAGTAATAAAATCGAGAACAACCCAAAAGAGATTTGGTATCGGGACATGAATATTGAATCAAGAAGTTAAGAAATAACTAGGTCAAAGTTACCTTTCCGGTGTTGAGTCAAAACTCAACAGAGATGCTCCAAGATATGAGTCCTTGTCGGTGGCGAGTTCTACGTAGAATAACGTCTACGTCTCTGCAGAAATCCACACGAGCAGGAGAGCACCGAGCCTCGTCGCACGAAAGATCGGGAAGCAGATCAACTGCACCTTGCACTTCCACGGACTGCTAGGTCCGCGCCAGGAATAGCAACACCGACGACTGTCGCCGGAGAGGAGGTGGTCGGCGGAGCAAATGATGCGGCGGAACGCTTTCGTCCGGCGGGATTCGGGAATCGGCGGATTGACAGACCGGCGGAACGCTTCCGTCGGGTTAGAATCGACCACAGGAGAACTCACGCGTCCACACAGATCCCCAAAACCCTAAGTCCTAATTTATACCAAAGGTATAAACAGACCTAAGAGAATCGCTATCCGCAGACCACACAGCATAGGGTTTCAGAATCATTCGCCGAGAATGAGCTACAGGTTCGGCAAGAATTTGATCCAGATTCGGCGAGAATCAGCAAACAGAATCGACGGGAATCATCTGCAGAATCGTCGAGAATCGAGGATGGAATCGTCGGGTATCACCAATCGCCGGGAATCCAACAACTCGATTCTCGACGAATTCGTCGAGAGTCGGCGAGTCATACTCGACGATTCTCGACGAATCATTCGCGACGAATGATTCTCGACGAACTCGTCGAGAGTCGACGAGTCATACTCGACGATTCTCGACGAATCTCCTTGGCAACGTTTGCCTGACCCCCATTCTGTATGGTGATTGGTAACCCTTACCAACACAGTCAATCTTCCAATATCTCCACATGCTCTTATGTGCGACCCTGAAGGCTCATATCGCGTTGGCAGTGAGATTACATGTTTGACCACTTCTAGATCACCATGGATAACTCCAACAGTCTCTCACTTGATCTTGAAAGTATCAAACCAAAAACCTCACAAACAATGAGCGGCATCTAGCAATGCATCATTGCTACCCAAGTAATAAGAGTTCATAACTCATAAGCCTTTATGAACAATGTCCCAGCGTTGTCTTTGTCCCTTTGCCCCTTACATCCTGAAAGAACTAGAGGCATGGACCGTGTCACCCTCGTAATAGCTCAATCCAAGTTTCTTGATCTAGAACGGACTTCCAGAGAATTGTGAGTCCAATATCACATATTGACTCAACCAAGCATGATCATGCATTTCTCAGTCCAGTTCCATCAAGGGGCCCATGGATGCAACTCCTGTCATATAGGAGGACAAATCTCATATCTGCTCACACACAAACACTCAAATGATTCGTAACGTGCCCAACAACCACCATTATCATCAACCTTTCTCAAGGAAGATTTTAGATGGCATCAAAGCACGTTCTTCCTCACTTGATGAATGTTGTGACTTCAGGTCAAAGGACCACAACACCATTGTCAATTGAGACCTACTCGTGACATGTTTAGATAACAATCACAAAGTAGTTTCAGGTTGGGTCTGTCCAGTACAACTTGTTCATTAACAAGTACCCACGTGATGACTTGATATCACAATATCATGGCCTGTGAGAACTGGTCATCAGTCAACGCACGTGCTAGTCTTAATGTATCATCATCACCCTTAGCTTCTATGATGATACAACGACCAGAGACCTTTTAAGAATGAAGCTTCAAATAAATCATAGGCTCTCACATTCAAGTCATGTACTTGATGTCCTATGGAAGCGAACATTGTAAGGGTATTTATTATGTTAACATTTAACTATCGCATAGAGAAATCATAATAAAAGAACTTGTCATTAATTGTAAAAGAAAAATATTGGTACACAATTCATCATATGAATAAATAACAAATAGCCAACAGAATATATGTTTACACGCAACCCACAAGACTTTCACTAGAGCTGATCATTTAGGTATCGTATACTCATTGATCTAGTATGACCATCATGCTTTCTCTGCCCGAGAGGCTTTGTCAGTGGATCCGCAATATTCTCCTCAGTCGGCACTCTGCAGATGTTCGCATCTGCTCGTTCGATAATCTCACGAATAAGATGGAACCGCCGAAGTATGTGCTTGGAGCGCTGATGGGATCTAGGTTCCTTAGATTGTGCAATTGCACCATTGTTATCACAGTAGAGAACTACGGGACCAACAATGCTAGGAACTACATCAAGCTCGCCGATGAATTTCCTAATCCATACAGCCTCCTTCGCTGCGTTAGCTGCAGCGATATACTCGGCTTCTGTTGTAGAATCAACAACTGTCTCTTGCTTGGATCGTCCCTATCAGTTTGGAAGCTAGCATCCGTATAACCACTTACAACGAGCTCTTCCTCTCCACCATACACCAAGAACACATCCTTTGTCCTTCTCAAGTACTTCATGATATTCTTGACTGCAATCCAGTGACACTCACCGGGGTCTGACTGATACCTGTTAGTCATGCTCAAAGCAAAGGAGACATCGGGTCGAGTACATAACATTGCATACATGATTGATCCAATTGCCGAAGCATATGGAATCAACTTCATGCGGTCTTTATCTTCACAAGATTTTGGACACTGGTCCTTAGAGAGATTCACACCATGAGACATGGGTAAAAATCCTTTCTTGGACCCAAGCATGTTGAACCGCTTCAACACCTTCTCAATGTATGTACTCTGGGTCAGACCCAGCAACTTCTTCGATCTATCTCTATAGATCTTAATACCGAGTATGTAAGTCGCTTCACCCAAGTCCTTCATAGAAAAGCAGTTACCTTGGTTGTTCTTAACAACTTTCAGGGTAGGAATGTCATTCCCAATCAATAATATGTCATTTACATACAATATCAGGAAGACAATAATGCTCCCACTGATTCGCTTGTAAACACAAGGCTCATCTTCATTCTTGATGAAACCAAACTCTTTGATTTTCTCATCAAAACGAAGATTCCAACTTCGAGAGACCTGCTTCAGTCCATAGATGGACCTATTCAGCTTGCATATTTTAGTGGCTTCATTTGGGGAAACAAAACCCTCGGGTTGTATCATGTACACTTCCTCAAGGAGGTTTCCATTAAGGAAAGCCGTTTTGACATCCATCTGCCAGATCTCGTAGTCATAATACGCAGCAATAGCAAGCAATATTCTTATGGACTTTACCATGACAACAGGAGGAAAATGTCTCATCATAGTCAATACCATGAATTTGCTTGAAACCCTTAGCCACCAGTCGTCCTTTGAATGTCTGTACATTCCCATCCATGTCGGTCTTCTTCTTGAAGACTCATTTGCACCCTATGGGTCGTACCCCTTCAGGTGGTTCCACCAAGTTTGGTGTCCATTTCGGATTTCATAGCCTCAAGCCATTTGTCGGAGTCCGGTCCATTCATAGCCTCTTGGTAGGTTGCTGGTTCATCATCATGATCCATAAGCAACACATTACCTATTTGAGACATGAGAAATCTATATCTCTCAGGCTCAAATCTAGGTCTACCAGATCTACGTAAGACTTGTGTTTCTTGAGCAGGTTCTCTAGCTACAACATCTTGTAGTCCTGTCTCAGATTCCAATTACGGTTCATTCATTCCTTGTGGTTCTTGAACTTCTTCAAGTTCTACCTTTTCAGTCTTTCTTGATAAGAATTCTCTCTCCAAGAAGACGCCAGTCCTTGCGACAAACACTTTGCCCTCGGATGGTAGGTAAAAGTAATACCCTTTCGTTTTCTTAGGATATCCCACCAGATAACATTTATCCGATTTGGGTTCCAGCTTGTCAGGCATTTGACGTCGCACGTATGCCTCACAGCCCCAAATTTTAATGAACGACATACTAGGACGCTTCCCAGTCCATATCTCATATGATGTCTTCAAAACCGTTTTCGTTGGAGCGCGATTCAGTGTCATTGCAGCAGTCTCTAAAGCAAAACCCCAAAAGGAAACAGTCAAGTCTGCATGACTCATCATCGAACGTATCATGTCTAACAGAGTACGATTTCTCCTCTCAGACACACCATTATGTTGTGCTGTTCTAGGTGGAGTGAGCTGTGATACAATACCACTCTTTCAGATGATCACGGAACTCATGACTCAGGTATTCGCCACCTCGATCAGATCGGAGTGC
The DNA here is from genome assembly GCA_039513925.1 of Platanthera zijinensis. Taxonomy (NCBI): domain Eukaryota; kingdom Viridiplantae; phylum Streptophyta; class Magnoliopsida; order Asparagales; family Orchidaceae; genus Platanthera; species Platanthera zijinensis. The sequence continues at coordinate 5,134,816 of CM077093.1, forward strand.
TTCAACCCTTTTACCCAACTGGTTTTCTACTTCATTCTTGAACTCTTTGAACTTTTCAAAGGTCTCGGATTTGCACTTCATAAGATACACATATCCGTATCTACTGAAATCATCAGTAAATGTAACGAAGTAGAAATACCCACCTCTAGCCATGGAGTTCATAGACCCGCATACATCACTATGTACAACACCCAAGAGATCATCAGCCCTCTCAGTATAACCAGTGAAAAATACTTTAGTCATCTTACCTAACAAACAAGATTCGCATCGCTCAAATGATTCATAATCAAATGAGTCTAAAAGTCCATCTTTATGGAGCTTGGATATGCGCTTCTCGTTTATATGGCCCAAACGACAATGCCAGAGATATGTAGGGTTTGAGTCATTTGTTCTTAGTCTTTTATTATTGTCTACATTATAGATCAAATGGTTCAAGTTCAAAACATAAAGACCATTAAACAATTGAGCTACAGCATAACAAACATCATTCTTAAATATAGAACAACAGTTATTCTTAATTATAAAAGAAAATCCAATCATGTCCAAGCATGAAATGGATATAATGTTTCTAGTTATGGCCGGAACGAAATAACAATTATCTAGTTCTATTACAAGCCCACTGGGCAAAGAAATGTCTCCGACGAAATCCGACATTTAAAAACTATCCGAATGTCGCCCCCGATATTTACATTGGCTACAGCAGCAACTCTTGCTCCATTGCCGACACGCAGGTCCACCTCCCCTTTACTCAGCAATCTTCTCCTTTCCAGTTCCTGCACATTTGTACAAATGTGTGAACCACATCCGGTATCCAATACCCAAGATGAAGGAGCAGAAAGGTTTATCTCTATAACGTAAATATTTGAAGCGGAAGTCATACCTCCCTTCATTTTCTGCAGACCCTCAATGTAAGAAGGACAGTTCCTCCTCCAATGACCAGCCTTGCCACAGTAGTGGCATTTCCCTTCCTTCACCGTGCTCTTCTTTTTCTTCAGTGCAGAAGACTTGGGCTCAAGATGTGACTTAGGTCCCACCTTCGTCTTCATAGAGCCCTTGACCTTGCCCTTACCCTTATGCACCATCAGTATGGGGCTGGCAGACTTGGCCTTCTTCATGTGTATCTCGGCAGTTCTTAACATGCCTAGGAGCTCGGGCAGTGTCTTGTCTATTTCATTCATGTTGTAGTTCAAGACAAACTGCTCATAACTGTCCGGCAACGATTGCAGGATCAGATCTGTGGCCAACTCTTGACCCAGAGGAAAACCCAGACTTTCAAGGTTCTCTATATACCTAATCATCTTGAGTACGTGAGTCCCTACTGAGTCTCGAACTCCCATCTTGCACTGAAACAACGCTTTTGTGACGTCAAACCTCTCTTGACGAGCTTGCCCTTGAAACATTTTCTTGAGATGCTCGTCAATCTCCTTGCACCCCATGTTCTCATGTTGCCTCTGAAGCTCAGAGTTCATGGTGGCAAGCATAAGGCATTCGATGTCTAAGGCGTCATCAGTATACTTCTTATAAGTATCCTTATCAGCACGGGAAGAATTCCCGGTCGGCACCTCGGGGGCTTCTTCTTCCAAGACATAGAGCTTTCGCTCTTGCCTGAGAACAATTCTCAGGTTCCTGTACCAGTCCATGTAGTTGGTCCTACTGAGCTTATCCTTCTCAAGGATGGCTCTCAGAGACAGAGTGGAGTGTGGACCACTTGCCATGGAATTCTACAAGAATTCATGTAGAATGATATCAGTACCAAAATTTCAAAATACAATTTAATTTTTAATTTGGACTTCAATTAAAACTCCCACTATTTTATTCGAAATGATGGCCCTCACTATCAATTCGGAGAGTTCATGCGAGCTACTCTCTTAGTGGACAAGATCCGTATTTCACCAACACAATGAGTCAGCTTTGGCTTTTCTCTCACGATGTGGTTATTTAGGTAGGCAACGCTTGCCAATTGCATTCTCATGCAATTCTTGTATGGTTGGTGAATAACTCCTTATTCGCATCCATCATATGGTGCATGTCAACTCTATGCCTCTAGGCACTTAACCTTTGAGGTCACCTAGTTAAGTTAGACCCGATGTCGACAGTGGGATATCACAATTATCCGCTCGCACCCTTACCAAGATAGATTAATGCACCTTTCTTTGGCAAGCTCACACTTCATCGATCGAGGCAGGAAGAGTGTCATCCATCGGAAGTCATCCAAAGACTTAATATTTGATGAAGAGATTTTTTTATAATAGGTTAACAATTAACCATGATCAACATTTGATCAATGTGCACATCCACAGAAAAACATTTCTAAAATCCACATGCATCCCTTTATGTGCAGAACATGGTACTATCAACATTTGATAGAAGAAAGGGCTAAATCTGAACATCCGGACTCTTCCAAATCTTCAAATTTACATGCATTGGACAAAGGCAAATGCAACTCGACTTAAAGCAGTAGACAAGCTCATCTCTCCTTGTTGGATTCAAAATCCAAAACAATACACGGGTTCATAAACCACTCGAGGGATGGTTACTGCTAAGGAGACAACAATTTCTAACGATTAGAAATTACCATGAAATCCCAGACGTTTCTAGCGGGGTTCCAAGGGGCAGAGCCCCTAACCTGTTGGTTATGGGCCCACCGATTTCCCTTGGAAAAATCATCAACAATTGATGATCCAGGATTAAATCTAGACATTTAGAACACTTCTAAATCCCTAGGTTTACACGTACTGGAATAACCTAACTTCCAATACAACAATCATGACCGAAACCTTCCTCTGATACCACTGTTGGGATATCTAGGAGGGTGGCACAACACTTGTGCACGCAGCGGAAGTAATAAAATCGAGAACAACCCAAAAGAGATTTGGGATCGGGCCATGAATATTGAATCAAGAAGTTAAGAAATAACTAGGTCAAAGTTACCTTTCCGGTGTTGAGTCAAAACTCAACAGAGATGCTCCAAGATATGAGTCCTTGTCGGTGGCGAGTTCTACGTAGAATAACGTCTACGTCTCTGCAGAAATCCACACGAGCAGGAGAGCACCGACCCTCGTCGCACGAAAGATCGGGAAGGAGATCAACTGCACCTTGCACTTCCACGGACTGCTAGGTCCGCGCCAGGAATAGCAACACCGGCGACTGTCGCCGGAGAGGAGGTGGTCGGCGGAGCAAACGATGCGGCGGAACGCTTCCGTCCGGCGGGATTCGGGAATCGGCGGATCGGCAGACTGGCGGAACGCTTCCGTCGGGTTAGAATCGGCCACAGGAGAACTCACGCGTCCACACAGATCCCCAAAACCCTAAGTCCTAATTTATACCAAAGGTATAAACAGACCTAAGAGAATCGCTATCCGCAGACCACACATCATAGGGTTTCAGAATCATTCGCCGAGAATGAGCTACAGGTTCGGCAAGAATCCGATCCAGATTCGGCGAGAATCAGCAGACAGAATCGACGAGAATCATCTGCAGAATCGTCGAGAATCGAGAATGGAATCGTCGAGTATCACCAATCGCTGGGAATCCAACAACTCGATTCTCGACGAATTCGTCGAGAGTCGGCGAGTCATACTCGACGATTCTCGACAATCATTCGCGACGAATGATTCTCGACGAACTCGTCGAGAGTCGGCGAGTCATACTCGACGATTCTCGACGAATCTCCTTGGCAACGTTTGTCTGACCCCCATTCTGTATGGTGATTGGTAACCCTTACCAACACAGTCAATCTTCCAACTTCTCCACATGCTCTTATGTGCGACCCTGCAGGCTCATATCGCGTTGGCAGTGAGATTACATGTTTGACCACTTCTAGATCACCATGGTAACTCCAACACTTCCCACAGACTTCGAAGTAAGGATGGTTGTCGGGGAGTAAAAAATCAACATTTTGAGCCCTGACGAGCTTGCCTTCCCATTGGTTCACTTCGAGTATGGGTTGAGGCTCTCCATGTTGCCCAATATCTACCAGATTCTGTACTACTACGACCTTGTTTCGACCCTGGTTAACCCCAACAGAGTAGCTGTGATGGTTGTGTTCGCTTGCTGCCTGCACGAGGAGAGTATTGAGTGGATCTTGCGGTATGACGCAATATCTTTTTCATGAAGGCAACCACAAATGGTATCCCATATTTCGGGAGCACCTTCATGAAGTGTAAGGGGATTTTGAACAAGGTCCATCACTGGAATGACCAGGTCGTTTTCATTAAGGGGAACTTCAGAGCCATCCCTCTTGTGCCAGAACCAAGGGAGCTTCCTACATTCCGATCTACATAGGTCAAGGAAGACTTGATCGACCACTGTGAGTTCCTGAAGCAGAAGCACTTTGATGTCGTTTACTATCGGTAACGGGTGGACGAGGTTCCCTTTGTCGGCCAGGGCGAAGGTGAGCTTGGAGATTCAATTCATGTTCTTCGTTGAGCGATCTTGTTGGGCAACGTATTGACATATGTTGTCCGCATTTGCAGTCTCTCGTACGACCCTTTCTTCTCTTTCCATAGTGGGTCCTAGTTGCACGCCTGTGCCTAGGGGCGGAGGGGTTAGAAAGCTATAGGCAATCGACCCGCGTCTCCTGCTGCTTCTACCTCCCGGGTGAAGTGTCGGAGCGAGGAATGCACCCAAAAGCATAGGACGAAGTTTGGCGATGACAATCCCTCTACGCATCATCTCTACGATATAGGTTCCAAGGGGTGTGATATAGTCGTTGAACCCTTGGTCTTCTGGGAAAATAACGAGAATCGGGTTAGCATTAGATCCCACTTTCTATTTTTGATTGATGACAATGAGCCAAATGATACAATGTCATCTTCTCATTATGCGAACGAGATAATACAAGGGAGTTGGAGGTCGCGTCTCTGCGCTACCTCACTGACTGAGCTCTTCCACCGAATGATGAGGGCTATCCTGGAGTTGAGCGAGAAGCTCGCCAAATCGGCGGAGGCTCGTGCGGCGGTGGGGAAACTATCAATGAAGGCTGAGGGTGAGGCTCTGGTATTGTCTTCTTCTCTGCCCGTATTGTCAGTGTGAGTTCCTCTTTATCACGCAATTTGAATACGAATGTCAGATACTCGCCACCGAAATGGCATCGAAGGTGGAGCAAGCCCTCACTGACTGCCAAAAACAGCTTGAAGTGGCCCACGTTCGTCTAGCCAAGGTCTAGTTTAGGTCTGCTGCTGGCGTGTTTATCGAGGCACAAATCGTGTCACTTCGTAAGGAGATGTCTGTGGCGGCCCGTGAGGTGATTTTGAACCGGTTTCAGAAGAGTAATTGGCTGGTCCCTGAGCGGGCAGGCGAGACCGTGAGAGATATCCTCTCTGAGCTCTTCCCTGGGAGTGGGTCTTCTAATTCCTCGAACTCGAGTGATTCTTCTTCCTTCTCTTCTAGTGGATCTTCATCCGACAACAGCTGTGTGTAGAGCACGTCACCGCCGATCTTAGATGTGTGTGGTCTGAAGTTCCCTTTTCTTCCTTCCTGTTGTTGCGGGGTCACAATTGGAAGGGATTTATTTTAAGCTAGAATTTTTACAAACAGGAAAAATTATTTTTTGGTTGTATTTGGCATATCCTTATATGGTCATGATCACATGTAGGCTCTTAGTCTCATTGTGTTTAACTCCCAGAGGCTCTTAGGCTCGTTGTGTTGAACTCACATAGGTTCTTAGGCTTGTTGTGTTGAACTCGCATAGACTCTTAGGCTCATTGTGTTGAACTCCCGCAGACTTTTAGGTTTGTTTTGTTGAACTCGCATAAGCTATTATGCTCGTTGCGTTGAACTCGCGCAGGCTCTTACGCTCGTTGTGTGAACTCGCACATGCTCCTAGGTTTGAGGAGAAGTCGAACTCACGTCTGCGGTTTCTGCGTGAGAATTCTGCTATTCATTTCTTTGGAGCAAAACGACTCGAGCTCGAGGCGTTCGATCATTGACCAAAAAATACGTTGAGGTATAAAAGCGAGCTTTTTTCATGATGTTTGTTTTAGATCGGATAAGGTTGACATGCTCCCAGGCCATTAACGCGGAGGGAGAGCTCAACTGGAGGTGGATATGCAAATTGTTCCCACGGACATTGTCTCGACGGAGCGCTCTTATGACGTCCTTCCACCTAACTCCTAGCTGACATGTAACTGACGAAGGGGTATGAGCATCCGAGGGGTAGGCAACTAACGTGCAGGCTATGTTATTAAAGCCCTAGGTGCACTGAGACGCAAAGGGGTCCTGGAGCCTAGGCGCGTGCCCGAGCTACGTCAGGCGCAAAAATGAAAAATTGAAATAAAATTAGTGAATTGGGCGCCCAATTCACTAAATAGCTACCACTCTTCAAACAACTTTGCAAAAGAAAAATATTTAACCACAAATTTCCTAAAAATCCTCCAAAAAAAAAGATATTGAAAATTAAAATTATAGTCTAAACTACCAACAATCAATGTAACTTACAAAGCTTACAGTCATAGAAAATAAAGGATATGAGGACATAGAAATCATATTGTACACAGCTTTTGTTGGCCCTTTTTTCATTTTCTTCTTGATGTTAGGTGCAAAAAAAACATCCATCAGTCCTTTGGTCCGAGGTTTTTTAGGTGCACCGCTTGGTCCGCATCCATGAATCTTCACTCCGTTGTCATCCATATTCTCATCGCTTCCAAAAGTATCTACATCTACAAAGTCACGGAATGCTTGATTTTTCATCCGTACATGTTGTGGGCATTTGGGACAAGCTTTGGTATTTCTAAATCCCCCATCTAGGTGTTGCTTCACACGGAAAATTTCACCCTTTGTGACTTTCTCACAAAAATTGCAAGTTAAATCATTTTTATTAGCGGCAGAAATCTGACTCACATAATTCCAGCCTAGATCAATCCTAGATTGGACACTGGATGAATGAAAATCACTCACATCCATTTCAACCTATTCAATAAAATTTGAACAAACATAAAGAATGAAATTTGAACAAACATAGACATAGAAGATAGATAGCAAGGAATCAAAATACTTTGAAGCACAAACTTGAAAGATTAAAAGAATTAAAATACAAACAGAGGTTGAATATTTGAACCTATATTCTTTTTGCTAGCAGTCAAATGAGATTTGCTTATAACAGGCTTGAAACTAACCAAAAATGATCTGCCATTAACATTGCTCAAAAAAGAAATTAGTTTATGATCATTCAAGAATTGATCAAGTGATACATACTTAAGAGAAAATGACAGCGTCCATAAAATATCTTAAATAAAGTGATTTGGCAAAACTCCAAATAAAAGTATTTGAAAACATTGAAGGAAAAAAGGACCAAGATACACCATATGGCATGTACATTCAGACTGTGATTTCTGCACATTTTTAGTAAATTCTGGGGGGGGGGGGGGGATTCTCTAAATAACGAAGTTAATTTTTGAAAATTGCCTATGTATAGACAAGTGAAAAAATGGAAGCAAAAAAACTATATTAATAGATAGTTGAAGTTTTCAGACTAGAGACCTGATTAGTGGATTAGAGCTTTCATTATTCTTTTTGCTAGCAGCCAACTGAATACTCACGTAAGGATTACTGTCTAAACCAATCAGTTCTCCTAATCACACCACCACATAAACAAAATAGCCAGCCATCATATAGAACCAAATTTCATCATCAACCTTGTAGAAAATGCACGACAAATTGAGAAAAAAATAATTTTATTAATTTCTCAATAAAATACTTCCGTCCTCAATATATGAATTTGTACACTTATACATTTGTATAGGAAAAGAGAGGAGAAGAAATCTCAATCTAAGATGTGAGACTAAATTCTAAAGATGAAGTAGGCTCTAAATGGGTCTTATATTGGGCTTTTACACACCTTTCCTTCAATACCCCCTGCAAGCTAGAGCATACAAATCATAAGCACCCAGCTTGGACAAAAACTGGTAGTATAGCGGGCGAGGTAAGGCCTTGGTGAGAATATCAGCAACTTGCCTAGCAGGAACATGTTGTAATTCTAGCTTCTTTAATTAAACCTTCTCTCGTGACAATCAACTTTAATGTGTTTAGTCCATTCGTGGAAAACAAGATTCTTGGCAATGTGTATGACAGCTTGACTGTCGCAAAATAGAGTGGTCGGTGAGAAAAGTTTGACTCCTAAATCACCTAAGAGACCTTCAAGCCATGTAAGCTCAGACATAACAACTGTCATTGAATGATACTTGACTTCAGCAGATGAGCGAGCAATTACAGACTGTTTCTTGCTGCTCAAGGTAATGAGATGTCCTCCAAAATAATTTCAGTATCCATTTGTGGAACGACGATCATCCAATGTACCAACATAATCAGCGTCAGAATATGCAATCAGAGATAAGAGAGAAAAAAAAGGCTTGTATACAAGTCCTTGTCCAGGAGCAGTCTTCAAGTATCGAAGAATATGCTCAACTGTCTGGAGATGAGAGATCCGTGGCTCATGCATGAATCGTCTGACAACTCTAATAACAAATGATATATCAGGTCTTGTAACAATGAGATATATTAGTTTTCCCACAAGATGACGATAATACTCTGGGTTTGGAAGGAGAAGATCAGAGTCTGAGGCGTGAGCGCAGAGCTTGTGATTGGTATCCATGGGAGTGTCGACAGACTTGCATTCAGAGTAGCAGACACATGAAGTAAGTCAAGGTATTACTTTCGTTGAGGTAAAACAAGCTCATCAGGTCGCCGAGCTACCTCGAGACCAAGAAAACATTGAAGATTTCCCAAGTACTTTGTTTGAAACACAAACGCCAGATGTTGTTTGATCATGTGTATTCCTGTGAGATCGCCTCCCGTAATCAAAATATCATCAGCATACACCAAGAGAATCACTTTGCCTGTTGGACGATGAAAGTGAATAAAGAGAAGTCGGCTGAACTCCGAGTGAACCCAACAACACTAACAGTCTGACTGAACTTGTCAAACTATTCCCGAGGAGGCTGTTTGAGACCATAAAGTGATTTTTTCAGACGACATACAAGAGACTCCCACTGATCTCAAACCCAGGAGGTTGTTGCATATAGACGATCTCTTGTAAATCGTCATTGAAAAAATCATTTTTGACATCTAATTGATGCAACGCCCAGTGTCGATGAACAACGAGGGAGATCAAATCACGAACAATATTGATTTTTGCGATTGGAGAAAAGGTCTCATCATAATCTAGACCTTGTTGTTGAGTAAAACCATGAGCCACAAGGAGAGCCTTCAGATGTTGAACTATTCCATCTGAACCATGTTTGATGGCAAACACCCACTTACAACACACGTAAGTCTGTCCAGGAGGAAGAGGGACAAGATCCCAAGTGTGGTTTACCCAAAGACAGACATTTCCTCGTCCATGGCCGCCTGCCGATGTTGGAGTGCCTCTTGAACGGAGGTAGGGGTGGTAATAAAGGATAAAGAAAGGGCAGGTTTTCGCAGTTCTGGAGAGAGGCGGTGTAAGGAGACATAATTTATCATTGGGTGAGAAGTAGAGACGATTGCCGGATCTATAGGCCGCAAAATATCATCAATTAAGGGCATCTACCGTAGAGTAGTAGACGAAGGAGGAGGACGAGTATACACATGGATCAAAGGAGATTTTGGTGGTATTGGCGTGGGAAGGAGAGGTGAGTTAGGTGGGATTGACGTTGGAAGGAGAGGTGGAAGGTTAGAAGTTACAGGGATAGCAAACCGCGGAAGTAGAGGCAGAATTGGAGAATCAGTTGGTTGAAAATGTTAAGTCTGGTCTTCGAGAAAGGTAACATCGGCAGAAGAAACAACCTTGCGATTCTTGGGAGAAAAGCAGACATATCCCTTCTGAGTACATGATTAACCAACAAACATATACTTCATGGCACGTGGAGCAAGCTTGTCAGTGAACGGGCCAAGATTATGAACATAGAAAAAACAACCAAAGACACGAGGGGTGACTGAAAAGGGGGGTGTGGAGTGAAAAAGAAGGTTAAAGGGAGCCGCAAGGTTGATAATGGAGGAAGACATGCGGTTAATAAAATGACAGAATGTAGAAACCACGAAATTCCAATAAAGTTTGGGTACTTTCATTTGAAACATAAGGGAACGGGTGACCTCAAGGAGGTGACGATTCTTGTATTCGACAACGCCATTTTGTTGGGGGGGTATGAGCACACGAGGTTTGATAGATGATCCCAAACTCAATACATAACTTTGTAAACGCATGACTTGTGTATTTACGGGCATTGTCAGTTCAGAGGGTTTTAATGGTGGTAGAGAACTGGTTGCGCGTTTTAATAATAAAGACACGAAATACACGAGTCAGCTCAGAGCGATCATGAAGGAAATACAAGCATGTCATTCGAGAGTAATCATCTATAAAGGTAACAAAGTAATGATAGTCAGACACACTAGTGGTTTTGTAGGGTCCCCAAATATCAGAATCTACTAGAACAAAGGGTGCTTCGCTCCTACTATGATGAGGTGAAAACGTAGACCAATGTTGTTTTCCACAGATACAAGACTCGCAGGTGAAGTCCTGGAGGGATAAATCCAGGAGAGCTTTCTGGAGGATGTGCAGAGGAGCATGCTCAAGACGCCGGTGTCACTCGACAAAGCTAATAGAGGAAAGAAGCGTGGGGGGAGAGAGGTCCAGGATGTATAGCTCATTCAACAGTTGTCCTTTACCAATGATATTCTGTGTCTGTCGATCCTGCACAATACAAGAGGTGGAAGAGAATGTTACATAGCAATCAAGGTCTTGAGTGAGACGACTAATAGAGAGGAGATTGAAAGGAGAGCCCGAAACATGAAGAACTGAGCGAAAAGTGATGGAGGGAGTAAGGTTGACGTTTGCTAAGCCAGAGACTTGAGTGGTGTCTCCATTAACAACAGTAATGAACTTGGGATGCACAGAGTCCAAGTATTTGAAGGTTTTCGTGGGGTAATGTGGTGTGAGGCCCCAAAATCCATAATCCAGGATGAACTATGAGCAAGATAGGAGATACCGCCATCTAAAATAGACACAACAGAGCCAGGAGAAGGGTCGATCATCCCTTGAAGTTGCTAAAGTTGGGTGCGCAAGGCTTCATTGTCAGCTTGAATGTTGTTTGGAGTGTAACTGTGTCGACCGCTATCCAAAGAAGAGATGCGACCTCCACGAGAGGGTATAGGAGAAATATGAGTTGGCGGTGATTGCGGAGATGAATTTGACGGTTTATCACAATGTGCAGCCATGGAAGATAATCCACCTATAGCAGAAGCCAGCAAAGCTGAAAAAGACAGGAGGTGCGACTAGAGGACCAGAGGCTAGAAGAAGGCAACAACGAGCTCCAACAACGGGAAGCAACCCCATGCAACAACGACATGAAAACTAAATGTGGCAAGGGAGATGAAGCAAGCAGCAAGTGGCAGACAGTAGGAACATGACCAGCTACAGCAAGCGACAATCGGCTGACAGGAGCACGATCAACAGCGGCAAGAAGCAAGCGGCAGCTAGAATCTGCTACAAAATGCGACGGCTAGAATCTGCGGCTTGGATATACAGCAAGGAGGAAAAAGCAACAAGGAAGCAACAACAAGAATCTGCGACAAGGCAGCGGCAGCTGACGATGGTAGTAGAGAAGCTCTGCGAACAAGAGGGCAATGATAGGTGACGATCAAGCGGCAAGGGATTGCGGTCGTAGCAGCAAGATGAGAACACGGGCGGCCAGGAGAAGCAGACACTTAGTAAACTGACGACGTGTTGCTGCGGCTAGAAGAGCTGGCAGAAGACTGGCGGCCAGGGACAGAAAAGCCGCTGAGTGGCACGCGGGCAGAGGCTGCGGCCAGGCAGCCGGGCGAGCAGCGTCAACAGATAGAAGCTGCGATAATGTTTTGCAACAAGAACAACGAAAAGGATCAATTGTAAGAAGTTGTGGCAAGGATCAACTGTAAGAAGTTGCGGCAAGGAAAGCAAGACAATCAGCTAGGGTTGTAACGGCGGCCTGAAGATCCACTGCTGCGGTTAGGCGAGCTAAGAGAGCAAACTGAGAGGTCGCACAATCTGCGGCTAGAAAGAGTAGGGCGCAGAAACGTGCAGACCAGCGGGGCCCAGTGACCGGAAGGAAGAATCCCTATAAAAGCAGGGGGAAATGGGAAGGGGGAAGCAAAGAGAGGGTTGTGGTTTAGCCAACTATAATCGCAGAGTGAGGAGGGATGGGCCGCAAAGAAGAGACTGCAGTGTTGCGGTTTGAAGAAATGCTAGCCGCCCAAATGCGAGGATCTCGTAACAAGAAAAAATTAAGGACCGGTTGGCTCTGATACCATGTAGAAAATGCACGGTAAATTGAGAAATAAAATAATTTTATTAATTTCTCAATTAAATGCTTCCATCCTCAATATATGGATTTGTACACTTTTACACTTATATAGGAAAAGAGAGGAGAAGAAGTCTCAATCTAAGATGTGAGACTAAATCCTAAAGATGAAGTAGGCTCTAAATGGGTCTTATATTGAGCTTTTACACATCTTTCCTTCAATAAACCTCATAGGATAATAGCTGGTTATAACATCAATTAATTTTCCCAAGTGACTTCTTCCGCAAAACAGCCAGCCCACGACGCATAACTTCTCAGAAATACTAAGAAAAACAGCAACCCGTACAAAGCTACAACCGGCCAAATATAAACAGCCACATAATTAAAGAAACCCATACAAAGTTACAGCCGGCCAAATATAAACAGCCACATAATTAAAGAAACCCATGCTCAAAATGATGAAGATACAGCTGGACATACCCATAAATCACCCACAAGTTTTCCTTAACCGTACCACAAATTCATCAATAGAAGAAAGAAATGGAAAAGGAAAGGGAAGAGAGAAGTCTTAAAATGGAGGAGGAGAAGACCTGAAGCTAGTCCCTTGAGAGCAAGAAGAGCGGCGTGCGGCAAGCTTTCGAGCGGAAGAGGTGCGGCGACTGGAGAGCTTTGGAACGGAAGAGAAGAGGGCGAGAGCTTCCGCACGAGAGTCTGAAAAGAGACGGTGTGAGATGGAAAAAAATGAGCCGGACTCCTTATGAGAAAATCAAACCTAAACCCTAATTAAACCGGCTGGCCTGGGTGAAAATTCGAATTAAACCGACGGGAATTCCAGGCGCGCCTGGATGGCACATAAGGTGCGCGCCTGAGGCAATTTGCCCGCCTCAACCACGCTGAGGCACCGCAGATTGCGCCCGGCGCCTCAGGCGCGTACCTTGATAACGTAGCGTGCAAGGGGGAGCTGATCTCGGGCAACAATGCAAAAGCTCTGATTTAGAGACATGCACCTTGGGGCTTCAACCATTTGCACGACTAACCCTTCTCAGGTGATAAGGGGGTCACATTCACCTAGCCACCTAGGCAAGACTCTGGAGTAGTGTCATTTCGGCGCAAGAGATGATATCATATCAGTCGGGGATAGGCAACCAACGTGCAAGGGTCAACTAATTTTTCCTGACAATGCAAACACTTGGGTTTAGAGCAATGTAGCTTGGGGGGCCGGTGGTCACCTTGCATGTGACTAGGACTCAAGTTCGCAAGATAACTCATAATTGACAAACAAGAAGAAGAAATAATTTTATTATTATTGAATAGGCCAGGAATTCACAATGCTTATCTTTAACAAGAGTCATCCCAACGAAGCATGAATATATGTGAATACAATTCCGCGAGAGCCCGTGGGAAAAAAAACCCGCGGGCGACGTGCGTGGCTTGGGGACGCCTCTCTGTTGTGTTGTCTCCTCGACGATTGGTTCTTTCCTATTTCGCAAATGAGGTGCCAAGATGGCGTGGCTTAGGGTCGCCTCCCTGTTGGGTTGTCCTCTCAGTGACGGGCTCTGAGCTGTTTTAAAAGGTGTCGAGATGCCAATGGAGTTTTTGAACACGATGGGAGTTGAACTCGCTAGACCCGCGTCTCGCCCTGTTGTGCCAACCGCGGGCGACGTGCGTGGCTTGGGGGCGCTTCTCTGTTGTGTTGTCTCCTCGACGATGGGTTCTTGCCTATTTCGCAAATGAGGTGCCAAGATGGCGTGGCTTAGGGTCGTCTCCCTGTTGGGTTGTCCTCTCAGTGACGGGCTCTAAGCTGTTTTAAAAGGTGTCGAGATGCCAATGGAGTTTTTGAACACGATGGGAGTTGAACTCGCTAGACCCGTGCCTCGCCCTGTTGTGCCAACCGCGGGCGAGGAAGGTAGTTGGGCTACAGTCCCATATTAGTCCCTTGCCACTTGGTTTAGATCCAGAGTCCAGCTTGCCTCTTGGCATATTAACGGGTGCGAAACGATGCCCTTTCTTAGAGCACCCGCAACACCAATATAATAATGTGAACTGAATGTCGTGATCTCTTGAGCGACTTCACCAGGGTGCACAACTTGAAGCCGCTACATGTGACGGTGTTGACGCACTTCCGCGAGACACTGTGACTTGTTTCCAATCCGTCGTTGTGCTCCAAGGCGCTTCTCCGAAGGTGTTTATGTCTTTGACTAAGGTCCGCACTCACCGCACCAAGATGTTGGATCCAAGATCTCGGCTCTCCATGTTCTGACAAAATGTATAGACGAAGGTTACTGGCCCTCGGTTTGGCAAGCACGAGCACTTAACGAACAAATATCGGTCGAGGGCTCGCGCTGCCTACAAATAGGGCCCTCATGTCGCGGCGTGGAGGTCCCCACTGCACATACGAGAGTGTATAAGAACTCTCCTTCTGAATCCAATGCCGAGATGGGTTCAAGGAAGGGCCCGGTGGGCTTATAATCAGTCGGCGAGTAAATTTGGTGGTCCCGGACCGCCCCTTCCTCGTACCATGGGGCTGTATTTACAGGCAGCTGAGTCTAGGCGGGGTACCCTGCTTTCGGTGGGGAGCTCGACCCCCAGCGGGTTTGATCAGGTCGCTCGACAAGTTTAATAAAAGTCGAGCGAGTTGCCACAAGCTGAGTGAAACCACCGGCGAGCTGCCGGGGTGGGTTAGGCGAGCTCTGGGTGAGGTTCTTGCGATTTGTGGGGTCTCATTAGTGTCAATCCGGAGTTAACGATCAACTCTTCTTGGCCCACTGCGTTACTCGACGAATATGGATTGTGCATGATCGACGATCGGTTACACTATCTGATCAGTGTTTGCCAATCAGTTACACTATCCGATTGATGAACACCGATTGGTTGCACACATTTTGAGTTTATCCGCTGTTAAACCACCGTACCCATTTTCCATTTCAAAACCCGTGTCAAGGATAGGAGAGGCGAGACCTATTATAAGCACGAGTGGACCGTTTGGATAGGCGGTGTGAGACTAATCTTAACATGCTTTTTTTTGTTCATGCTGGAGCGTCCAACACGCCCTCTCAGCGTGAACCTTGCTCTGATACCTTGTTAAACCACCACACCCATTTTTCATTCCAAAACCCAAGTCAAAGATAGGAGAGGCGGGGCGCCGGGACCTATTATAAGCACGAGTTGACCGTCTGGGTAGGCAGTGTGAGACTAATCTCGAAATGTCTTTTTTTTGTTCATGACGGACGTCCAACATGCCCTCTCATCGTGACCTATCTCTGTAAAGCATTGTGACGTCACTCTCCAAAACCACACGGTTAGGGGAGGAGTGACCACCCTGCTTATACACCCAAGACCAAGGAGCACGCTAGGAGGTGTGGGACTAAATCACATCTTTTAGCGAGTCTCGACACATGCTCGGACTTCACCATCCGTTCCATGTGGCGCTCTCAACACCCCCCCCCCCCCCCCCCCCCCCGTCCCGTCACGTGCCCCCTGCTTTGATGCCATGTAAAGCATTGTGGCGTCACTCCCCAAAATCACGCGGTTAGGGGAGGTGCCACCCCGCTTATACACCCATGACCAAGGAGTACGCTAGGCGGTGTGGGACTAAATCACCCCTTTTAACAAGTCGCGACACACGCTCGGACATCACCGTCCATTCCATGTGGCGCACTCAATATCCACAATGTGCACTAGTAAGACTGCATATGAGTGGAAGTTTCAATGAAGTCGTCAATGTAGACATTCACTAACTCAGATTGGTGCACAATGCAGACGCGTTCAAATGCATTACTATACTGTCGCGTGTTAGCAATTGACCAGTTCTTCCTTCCAGCGTGTCTAGGACTGCCCAATCAGTTCATCGAAGAGCAAATTCTTCCATATTAATCGTGAAGAAATGCACCTTCTAATCATCCAATGTTATCTATAGTTCAAAAAGTTGCTCGGTGTAAGTGATCCACTTTGTTGTGAATAAGGATGCAGGCTATGCGGTATTGTCAGAGAGGCGCATGTCCACCATGATTGGATCTAATGTCACAGGCATCGTTGGTGGTGGGGTCAAGCGACCAATGAGAAGAGTGAATCTCCTACACAACGAGGTCGACCAAGGTAGTATCTACATGATCCATGAGAACAAAGAGGCTAGCGATTGTGAGAGGCTGAGAGCTAGTTCTTCGCAATTAGCTATAGAGCATGTGACAAGCATGAAATAAAGGGGTTGAGGGGCTGAAGGAGGCTGCAAAAGGAGGAGCAGGGGGACTGTTGGGCAGTGCCATGTGTTGGGGTATGAAGGCCGACTAATTATGTTTTGCTTGGGGTCGTCCAGGCTTGGGTCAATGGTGGAGTCATGGAGAGGAGCAGCAACTTTGGGACGTTGTCAAGATACTTGATTGGTTCTGCGAGATCAACACCGGCTGCACTTGGAACAATCTAATTACAAACAAGTGTGGGTAGTCCTAGGCTTCGATCAGAGGGAATTCTCGGACATTGTAATGCTTTCTGTCTATGCTACAATCATACAATCATGTTGACAAGGGAAAACAAGCTACGCGAGCTATGCATTGTGGATTGATAGATTAGTGCAGAATCCTTAGGCCTTGATAAGAGGGAATGCTCAAACACTGGAGCATCATCTTTTTTTGTTGCAATCACGTTGATAAGGGAAAACGATTTAGGTCAGCCGAATTGTGGTTTGGGTCCTTTGGCTGGAGCAGATCTTGAGGGCTGGTTCAGAGGAGGCTATACACTACATCATCATTGGAGTGTAGACAAACTATTCAGAGGAGGCCTCACTTTCATTCTTGAGGGCTGGTTCCCTCTAAGGGCTCCTCTCCAAATGAGAGAGTAAACACCTCATATACATAAAATTTCTAAACACCACTAGAATGAAGATGCATTAAAATGAGCATGAGCGCGTGCGGGCTTGCTTCCCCTTTACCCATAAGCTTGATCCTTGAAAAGTCTCCAGTCCTAGTTGGCTAGCCCTAAGTGGTCATGTGCTTAAATGGAGTAACCCTAATGAGTTTAAGATCATCCCATTAATACATTTATCCTTTAACCTCATCGCTACCGGTCCCTGAATATATAAATAATTTTTAACTATATATACACCTTTATTGCTTGTTATAGTTTCGAGTTACTCTATTAAATTTTTGTTAAGACCTTATGAATCAAAATAAAATTCCAAGTGATTTTCGAGCTCGAAAACTTCGCTAAAATGCTTATTTGCGTCAATATTTATTTGATTAAAATCTAGAGTGCTTTTCTGCATTTGTTTTTATTTGTGTATCCCACCGAAGTCTATCACCAAGTTGGGCTAGCTCACCCGCATGATGAATTTTGGAGGATTAGTTATATTGTCTTTAATGGATTGGATTGCCCATTTGCCACACCTAGTTCTTGTGATTGCGTGCTGACCGAAGAAAAATCTAGAAGCTGCGGGTCAGTGAGGGAAAAGCTAATATTTTTTGGCTGATTTATAATGTTTGTATATAAATCTTTCCATTTATGACAGAAAAATATGATGGCAAAATTCATCCTGAAACACCTCATTAAAATGCAAACAGGGATTAAGGGGCCGTTTGGCTCTGGCGGGCTTCCGGTGCGGGAGCAAATGCCACCGGCGGCGCTCCCCGGGGTGTTTGTTTTTCCACCACCGGTGGCGTTTGCTTCAGGTTTCTTGAGCAAAAAGCTCCAAAACGGAGTGTCTCGGGCCCGTCCCTTCCATCATGTCGCAAACTCCAGTGAGTTTGCTCCCACACCGGAATGCCGCCTGAGATCCAAACGGACCCTATTATTACTGTCTACTAGTGTTTACCAAATATATAGTCTGAAGTCTCAACTTACTGCCTAAGAGGGTAGATGATCAATGGTTGCAAAATAAAGGGGGTGAATATTTACCCGTCATAACTTTTGATTCCATTTTGACATTTATTATTTATTTTATATTTGATGTTCACCCACTCCTGTGCAGCTTGAGCATTGTTTATTTAGTTTTATTGATACTAGCTTCAAGCTTTCAGGTTGAAACCATGAAAAAGAAATTGCCGTGGCTTAAATATGATATGAAAAAAGTGCTGTACAAGAATATACAGACTCAAGAGGCAGAAGCAAAGAAAAAGTTGGAGGAAGCTGCTAAAATGATGAATGAACTTAAGAAGCCCATTGAGTATGTTACTAACCAATTATTGACTTTATTTGATATTTAATGAAAATTTACCATTTAGTTGGAACCACCTCTATTTTATTTAACTTTTACTGCTAAATTATGCCATTGAGTTTATGTTTCAAATTTTTACCATTATGGGTATCTTGAATTTATTGTTTCAAAATTTTAATCTGAGAATTAGTTTTACCATTTTAGAGAAGTAGATGGAAAATTCCTTGAGGGCTTTGTTTTACTTGAGTTGGAAACTTGGGAATGGAATCATAAATGTGAGAAGCTCAATTGGGGTAAGATAGCTACTAAAAAAATCTTTAGGACCATAAATTCCAAGTTAATCCTGCACATATTCGTGTTATGGAATATTTTTTTCAAGTCCCACCTATTTTCAATGACTCACCATTGTTTTGATTTTTGGTTAAAGCTTATTAGATATTGTTGGAATATGTTAGAATAATGGGTTTTATGTTGTTACTGTATTATCATCATGTACACCCATATATATATGGGAGCCTCTAATGTAATGATGTAGCGATTAATTCTTTTCCCTCAACATGGTATCAGAGGCAGAGCGAGTTTAGGGTTTTCCGCATCCCGCCGCTCCCTCACAGCGCCGATCCGCCATCCCCGGCCCCTGACTCCCGCAGCGCGCCGTCGCCCTGTTTCCCGCACAGCGCGTCTCGCCCGACTCCCGCGTCGCCCGACTCCCGCGTCGCCTTCTTCTTCTTTTTCTTTTATGCTCTAGGGATGCCAGATCCATAGAGTCTTGATTCTCTCGATGTCGGCGGTCCTTTCATCTTCTTCCCTCTTTTATGACGGCGGTTCTCCTTCAACATCCTTAGTGATTATTTGGTGCCTCCTCAATTTCTATTCGGGGTTTCCTTATGGAGGGCAGTGAGTCCTCTACCACCATGTATTCCGGTGGAGTGGCCTCCCCTACTCCGGCTTTTGTTGGACCTTATCGCGTCCCCTCAGATTATGGTACTCCTCAAATCACCACTATGAAATTGAATGGTTCCAACTACCTCCCGTGGGCTCGCCCCATCTCTCTTGCTCTCAAAAGCTGCTGGTTATTTTTCCATGTCAATGGCACGGTGAAGGCTCCTGTGTCTGACTCTCCTGAGTGGCTTCAGTGGAAGTCTGACAACTCCCTAGTGATGTCTTGGCTACTTAACTCTACGATGGAGTTCATTTCTCGGAACTATCTGTTCTTGGATACCGCAACGGATATTTGGAAGCATGTTGAGACTACCTATTTTGGTCGAGGCAATGCATCTCAGATCTACCAACTTCTTCGCCGGTTGTTCCTCCTGCGACAGGGTGATCGGTCCCCCTCGGCCTACTACTCGGAGTTCACCCAACTCTATCAGGAGTATGATCATTTTGATTCTCTGACCCCGGTGTCTCCTGAAGATGAGGTGCTTGTCCGAGCAAGAGAAGAACACAATCGCATCTTTGTGTTCCTCCATGGCTTACATCGGGACTTTGATCCGATCAGCATTCAAATTCTTGGCCGCTCTCCTCTACCTTCTCTACCCTAGGTGTACAGCCTTGTTCAACAGGAATTCGATCGCCGCCTGACTCTGCTTCCAAATTCTGCCCCCGAGGGATCTGCCCTTGTCTCTCTTTCTCAGCCTGGGGCTCGTCCTGCTCGTGACACTAGATTGAGGACTGCGGAGAAAGATCACCTAGTCTGTGATTATTGCGGGAAGGCCCGACATACTAGAGATACTTGCTTCAAGCTTCATGGTTTTCCTCCTCGAGGCGGCCCTGCCTCTCGTGGTGGCCAGGGAGGTAGTCGCTCTCAACACAGGCTTCCTCTGCCCATATTAGCCCACTTGTCAAACGCTAGGGAGGACTCTACTGCTCCTCATTCTCTGGATTCCAATACGGCCTCTTTGCCTCTTTCGGCTGAAGAAATTCTGGCGTTCCGTCGGAAGATGCTTGGACCTCCAGCGGAGCCGTCCGGTTCTGCTTCTTCTTCCTATGCTCATCAGGGACCTGCAGGTGCTCACCCGGCTTCCTCCCACCTCTACTCTCAGTGGATCATTGATTTCAGGGCTACAAACCACATGACCGGATCAACCACAGGTTTTGTGTCATACACACCTCTGTCGGGCAGGGACAAAATGAGCATTGTTGACTGATCGCTATCTCCCATCGCTGGGAAAGGATCAATTCCATGCTCTTCTCTTACCCTCTCCGGCTCTCCCCTGTTCTTCATGTTCCTGCTTTCACCCACAATCTCCTCTCTATTAGTCATCTTTCAGATGCGGCGAGTTGATCTATTGTCAACTTATGTATTATTTCAATTATCATCTGCATGAGGTCGATCGATCTCATCATAGTCAGCTCTGATAGCAAGTTGTCATAAACCAATATCATGAATCATTTCATAAGATGGGATGAGCCAAAGAAAGAATATGGAGATTGTCTCAAACGGTTGTTTCCTCTTGATCCCCTCGATCAAACTTTGGTGAGATAGGTGATTTAGAGTTTTTGTGGTGTCCTAGGAGGGGGCGTCGGTGACAGAGGTGAATGGAGTGTGAGAACGAAGCGTCTGTCACTAGGAGTTGAAGAGAGAATTTGAGGGTGCCTTAACCTCTTGATGTCAAACACAAATTGACGCAGGACGGGGCTGTGTGCAATGTAGTAAATATCGGATGTCGACGACATATCAGATTGAGTTTTTAGATGTCGGAAGTCGGAGGCATGTCGAAGATATTTTAAAATATCGGATTTTCATGTCTTATAAATAAAATTTTTATTTTTATGTATGCTAACTATAATTATATATTATAAAAGTAGACAAATAATATAACAAATAGATAAAAATAAGTCATTTATATTATGAAATAAATTCAAAAATATCTAAGATCAAATAATTTTATATTATACAATAGTTTTTCACACAATAATTTTAATTTGATATTATACAATAATTTTATCTTTGATTGATTCATTATAAAATATATTTAATAAAAAATATAAAATAATACATTATAAAATATATTTAATATTATACAATAATTTTATTTTGATAACAATAAGTTATTGCAAATAAATAAAATTTAAAAGTTAAATATCTTTGATTGATTCAAGTCTTTTCATACCTCTAATTTTATATTAAAAACATACAAACAATCAACTAATAAATGTATTAAATATTTTCATAATTTTTTGTAATATTAAATTAAAAAATTGCTATATAATTATTCAATTTTGATTTTAAGAATAAAATGTTAAAAAATCGAAACAATAACTGTAATCGATTTATAATATATATATGTGATTTAAACATATGTTGCTAGTCTGCTAATATAATATAAAATGAAATAGCGGACGATATATTTAAAAGTCGTGTCAGCATATATATCGGAAAAAATCGGATATATCGGCTTATTTTTACTAAAGAACATAATCTATTTTTTTAGAAAAACATATCGTTTTGCCCTAAAAAACGACATGTCTGGAGACATGTCGAACATGTTGGAAGACATTTAAAACAATGGCTATGTGTAAATAAATGTCGGTGTCGGCACGCTAATGTAACCCTACGTGAACGTGCAGAATGAGTGCGAAGCCCAACCTAAATAATGCGTGCATGCTGTCAATTCATTGAGAATTAAATTATAGCAATGATAATTATTTAAGTTTAGCAAAATCTACACAAAGTGAACCTATAATTTTCAATCACGTAAGCAAGTCACGTTCGTATTCACAAGTGGTGCTATCGACTACAAACTGGCACAAATAAGTTTTATAGAATTACAAGGGATTAAACAATAATACTAGCGATCACAAAATCCAAACACACATAGCATGATCATCTAGAATTTAATACTGAAAAATTACAACACAAAACATTAATACTCACAATCACAGAGATCCGGAAGCGGCAGTTGGTGTGGCTCCACGTGGTAATGGATACGGCTATTAAGAGGCAAACAATTCCTGGTCTGGTCTGGATCAAGAATAAAATTCCTGGAGGAATAAGCTAGTGGACGGCTGGACTGCAGCAGATTTTGTTGTACAGGAAGACAAGAGGCACGAGAAGATGACTGGTTAAGAGGTACTGAATTGGAAGTTCACTGTGAGGTTGGAAGTGAGGAGGAAGAAATAATGTGAAGGAGGGCTGAAGCTTGCAGAAAATGCTAACAGGAGAGGGGCAGCTTGCTGAGGATCCACGACAGGGGGAATGAAAAAATTGAAATATGATGGTTGGCGGTGTTCCTGCTCGTCGATGGAAGAAGAGATGGGGCTGACGGCTTCAGGCAGGGGTTGACTGGAGACGACGGTAGAAGGAGGACTTACAGGCGACGGGATGCCGACGGTGGGGGGGGGGGGGATTAGCAGTTGACGATAGTGGGTCTGGAGAAATCGACGAAAAGTAGCGAGCGGTTTCCGTGGGCGAGTCGTGAGGAAGGAGATGATGAACAGTAGAATCGTGATAGGTTTTTTTTGTAAACGCGTGGCTTAGATTATAAGGGCGTGGGATAACTGAATAGGGCTAGGGGAATACACAAGGAGGACAGTGAAAATAAAATGGAAATAACTGAAAATAGTCGGGACTTCGCACCCGGGGTTCGCGGTGCCACACCACAAAGATTGTCGGAATTCTGGAATCTCTTATAAAATCAGCAATTCCCTAAAATTAGAACATGCGCCCCTATTTATAACGAGAGGGGCGGTTGGGCACCCGACGTGAACGGCTACGATCTCCCGTTTTGCCCGGTGTCCTAAAAAAAGAAATACAACTCTAAAAAATATTTAAAAAAAATACATATAAAATGAACAAGGACGCTCTGGACGTGCTCGCGGTCTCGGATCGTCGGTCCGATCAACGAATCTTAGGCAAATCTGCAAAAGCGGGACCCGCCACATGGTGACCCATTCTCCTCCGATCACGAACATGCGATCGATCTCCATCACAAATTTATTTAGCATACCTAATTCATAAGATATGCCCGATATAAATACAAAGATTTCCATTCCCAAATAAAGAAATGAAATAATAAAATAATAATAATGACTAGCCCAAATAAAGAATGCAATAATGTGAATAATAAGAATAATTAAAATGTGAGATGCACTATGAATGCGAAATATGCCATATCTACGCCTTTCCGTGATGCTCTCTCCTGCCAAAATAGCATCCCACAAATGCTCCTGTGACATTGTTAGACCTAGGTTGTTTTTGTTGTTGTTTCTAACTAAATAAATACCTTATTTATAAATATTACGGCTATTATTCTTGCAGGGAACATAAGGTTAAAAAAGCTGCAGAAGAATCTGTTTTCAAGAAAATGAATGAGCAAATAAACAAAAATGCAAACAAAAGGATGGATGTAATAGAAATGGAGAGCAGAATGGTATGCTATTTGGGTCTGCACAAAGCTCCGGTTAGAGTTTGATTTGTTCTAGTAAGCAAAAGTATGTTTTATAGGGAACTAAAGCGCGAGCCAAATATCAAGAAATAGAAGATTTGAAAAGACAGGAGACATCCCGTCAGCATAGGATTACGAAAGCAAAAGAAGATTTTGCTGCTGCACAAAAGGAACTTGCTGATCTTCCAGAATATTTTCCACCTAAAGAAGAGCTTGTATGCCTCTCTGTTCTCTTGATTATTATATCCGCTTCAAATTAATATGGAATACACACACACACTCTCTCTCTCTCTCTCTCTACATACCTCTCTCACGCAAATATTTGAATTTCTCTTCCTCTCTCTTTTACTATATTTTGTTGAGTATTTAAGTATGTGCATATGTGAAGGATTTTCCATTCCTAGTTCAGAAATACTATTTGAATTTTGTTGACTGGCCGTGCCCTGAGAGACAATGGGTTTGTTAAATTAGTGATGTGTTACACCTTAGCCCTATTTTGCCATAAAATAGGCAAGGTTTGATTAGTAATTCTGGGTTAAGTGGAAGTGGTGCCATGAGCTAACTTGATTATAATGAAACATGATTTTCTTTAAAAAGATATCCTTAAGTGATATGCTGCAGTCGAGGAGATATTTGATTAAATTTGTTACATATAATTTACGAAATTTTGAATGTGAAGATAAGATATTTGACACATGTTGAGTAGAAAAATATTACTTGTTTGTAAGCAACAAAATGAAATGGAAAATTTACATTAGAGAATGCTGCAGTTTATTGTATGTTGAAAAATGTTAAAAATTAGATGTTTCTAGAATAAAAACACATTGAGTTAAGACTTAAGAGAGAGAATTATTGAGGTGAATACAGTTAGTGAAGTGGTGATTGCTATTAATTAATTATGTAGAATAGCATTATAAATGTAGTAAGATCTTATGTTTCTCTAGGTAATTTAAAAAATAGTTTGAACAATCAAAATTGGGAAGAGAACTATTGCAACAAATACTTGATTAAACAATTGTAATTATTCATGGTTGCATAAACGGAAATATCAATGATTTTTTTAAGTTGATTGGAAAAGCTATACTTGATTCTATTGTAACTATGATCTTGAAATGTAGTACTGTTGAAGTAAGTTTTTATTAATGTCCATGTATTTAGTCCCACACCGGCTATCGGTATTATGCGTCTTGTTGTCCTATATATTACCCTCTTGAGTGATGAATAAAATTGCACCAAGTATTCCCATTTCCATTTCTTTCTACATAGTATCTAATTACTTTATAAGGTGAAGTTTAAATATCACAAGTAGATTTTTGTTCGGTGCTAGGGTTGATGAGGAGTTGAGAAGGAGGAAGGAGAAGAGAGAATGATTTCATCCCTAGGGCTTCCCCAAAAGTGATCGTACTCCAAGTTAATCACAATGAGATACACGCGTAGGCATAATAGTGCATGGTTTTGAGATACGCAAGGAAAATGGTAAATAACCCACGTCCGAAATACAAATGCGGTAATAACATATAAAGCTTATGGGTGCATTATGCTCGTGTGCGCTACTGGCAAAAGTATGTCGT
This sequence comes from Platanthera zijinensis, assembly GCA_039513925.1. Taxonomy (NCBI): domain Eukaryota; kingdom Viridiplantae; phylum Streptophyta; class Magnoliopsida; order Asparagales; family Orchidaceae; genus Platanthera; species Platanthera zijinensis. The sequence goes on from CM077093.1 coordinate 5,160,173, forward strand.
CATATTGGGATCCGTGTCGTCGTTGCCTCGGTCCCGACATCAACATATTCATGGCATCCTCTTCTCCTCATCCCTTTCCCGTTTCCATCTTTGTAACAATGTCACCCTATCAAAAATTCACCTTGTCTTCAAGGCAGAAGCAACTACTGGGACACACTGCAATTGCGATGATTGAGGGGGGAGGGTCAGCTCGACGTAGTGTCACAAGTATGCATGAGAATCTACTGTCACATGTTGTTGAGGAGGATGGAGTGCCGCTGATAGATGGGAAAAGGGTGCGTCCTCTGCCAAGAGAAAAATGACTCCTGCTTGAGAAAAGCGCATCATCATACGGGCCCAGTTGAATGCAAGTCCCCAAGTGTACGAAATCACATGACGCCAAGTATGGCGTCAAGACCACCGAGCTCATAAGAGTAGAAATCTGTGTGGAGAGGGTAGGAGCCCACAGTCATGTCCAGGTCAGAAGGGAAGTGCAGCTCTAGAGTGGCATTTTGGATTTTAAAGAATGTCTCCACACACGATGGGAAGTTCATGTTTAACTTCTTGGATGAGGCGATTGATAGCCTCGAGCGCCCACGAGAGGACAACATATTGCTAATTGTGACTGACAATGCGTCCAATAATATGGTTGGTTCGATTAAGAATGCTATCTTCATGGGCCTCCAACTCTCTTTCTTTATCTACGGTCATACCATCTCTCTCGACATGTTTAGAGAGTCAACAAAAAACTAGACTCTCGCATTCTTGTTCGACCACATGTTACTAGATTTGCTACAATGTTTTACCTCTACGAAGTATCTTGAGGGGTCTATTCACATCTGCAAAATGGGAATCAACAATGTTAGTCAATAGTGCTGTTAGAAAGCAGGTAAATGTATCGTATCTTCGACTAACAGTGTGATTTATGTTGAACTTTGGATATATTATTTGAAACTCATGAGTTCTGTTATTTTGTGCATGTTAGGCCGCATCAATAAAGTTGAGCACAAACTTTTGGGCCAATATGGAGCTGGTTGTTGTTCTCAATCACCATGAGAACAAATATTTTTTTATATGAAAATTGATCGATATCAGATGGGAAAGCAAGTTGAGTAGCTCCTTGCACCTAGTGGGATATTATGTAATCCCATTTTTTTTCTTATCCGAATCGAGAGATTGATGCCAATGAAAGGTTTATTTATGGTTTTGTTGAATGTGTTCCGAGGATATACAATAAGATCCTTCTACCCGGGATCACATTAGTGTTAGCTTGATCTTTACAAATACCAACAATGATTATTTGGTAAAGACATAGCAAAGAGACAACTACAAAGCCTTAAATTAAATCTAGGTATAATTTAATAGTTTTTGTTGGTTAACCCAATTTTTTTAAATGATGCATCACTGAAATAATTTGTTATTTTGTTTTTTACCAGTGCATTGGTGGAGGTTAACGTGGATCCACATCTTAAAACTATGGGAATGACAATTTTGAGCCTAACAACTACTTCCTCTGACTGTGAGCAGAACTTGAGCACTTTTGAGATAGTTAGATATGTACAATTAATACTCATAATTTAATCTAATAGAAAATTTTTATATAGAGCATATTATTGTATTCATTATTTATATATTTTTAACTTCATTCATACATTCTAAGAAGCGGAATAAACTCGACAATAAAAGATTGAGTGATCTATTTTTTGGAAGTTCAATGCTTTGTTGAAGTCAAAATATTAAAAAATATCTCGATATCTTTTTGCATCCAAGAGCTAGATTCATGGAAGATACATGAGTGGATGGTGAATGATGTTGATGTTGAGGATGATAATGATGAAGATGATGATTAGGTCTTTCTTGGAGAAGGGTTGATGTGGGTGCAACTTGGAGATATTGTTGACACCAACCTAGATTCATGGAGGCCTTCTAGAATTATGAAGATTAAAGACTTGGCCATCATTGAAAAGAGATAAGGAAAAAGAATTGTCTGAGAGGGACGAGGCATATCGGAGAAGGGTTGATGTGGGTGCAAGTGTGCAACTTGGAGATATTGTCGACACCAACCTAGATTCAGGGAGGCCTTCTAGAATTATGAAGATCAAAGACTTGGTCATCATTGAAAAGAGAGAAGGAAAAAAGAATTGCTGAGAGGGACGAGGCATATTCTGAGTCGTCAAGTTTGTCAAATAATGATCATATTCTATTTGCATTCTCGACATTTGATTACGATACATACATTAGAATAAGGTATGCTTGAGATTTGAAATTTAATTTTTAAAATTTTGATGTTATAGTTGCAAAAATAATATTTATTCAGAAACACAAACATCTTTAAAATTGTTATATTTAAAATGTATGTTTGCTTAATGTTTTACTTATCGTGTTATACCATTCTTATTTGTGTAACATAAATTGTTCGTAGTAGTGTGTAAGATTTAAAAGTTCCATGGTGTTAAATTGTTAATATATGAACATATATAAATTTAAAATTACAACACTCAAGCCTAAGTACATCATGTCTTTCCTTATAGTTTCTTTCCAAGTCTTTATTGGTTTACCCCTCTCCCGTTTTACATGTCTAGTGACTAAACTCTCACAACGCCTAACGGGTGCCTCTAATGGTCTCCTTTTTATGTGTTCGAACCATCTTAGTCAAGCTTCTTGAATCTTCTCTACAATTAGTATCACTCCTGTCTTATCCCTGATATATTCATTCCTAATTTTATCCTGTCTCATGTTTCCACACATCCATCTAAGCATTCTCATCTCCGCAACTCCCATTTCTTGCTCATGTACACAATTTACTGTCCAACACTCAAAATCGTAGAGCATCACTTGTCTAATTGCAGTACAGTAAAACTTGCCTTTAATTTTTAATGCTACTTTACTATCACATCAGATCCCTGACGCGCCTCTCCACTTCAACCAACCTGCTTGAATTCTATGTAACACATCTTTATCTACACCTCCATCTTTTTGAATTATTGATCCCAGATATTTAAAGCACTCACTGCGTGAAATATCTCGGATATATACATTAAATACTAAACCCGATATATGAAATATATCGGATATATTCCCTAATATATTAAAATTGATATGAAAACTCAAACTGGCGTGTCTTTGACATTTGATATTTGCAGCCTTTATTCTTTGTGGAGAAATTATTTATGTCAATCGAGCCATGTTCTTAGGTTATTTTTTTCTAATTGCTCAACATTTTAGTTTGGAAGGGATTGAGGATGTAAAGGTGATAATAGGAGCAAATGCACCTATTTACATTGTGGGGGGGGGGGGGGGGGAATATGTTATCACCAAGTGCTTGGAAGTAAAATGAGAAATATGCAATTTACTTTGGTTGGTGCACTCCTCTAGGGTAAATTTGAGCCTCACATCATTGGGTCATCTCCTGCAACAATTTCTCGTGTTTTGACGTGTTCCTATGTTGCTTCCATTTCTTCTACTCTCATATTTGTTATTAATGGGGTGTTTCAGACCATAGGAAATGAGAGACATATATTCTTCAATGTATGTCCATCCTTGTTATTGCCCAATGCGACTTTAATAGATGGTCCATCCTCTTCTACTAAAATAATTGACATTGTTACCCGTTATGGACATCTCTCCACTTTCTATTTTATATTCATCATCGAGCCTTTTATCTATCAATTCTCTTAAAAGGGGGTTCAACAAGGGCTCTGTGGCTCTCTCTGTCTCTATGGACTTCATCTCCATGAACTTCATCTCCTTTCATCAGGTACTTACTGTAAGACCCAGAACCATTTTGTTACAGACCTGCACCCCGAGGAGCCACCTTAGCGGACATACACGCGTCGCAACCGCGTTACTGATGAGTCGGCTTAGCGTTGATGGTGTCGTTATCTTATTTCCTTTATGTTTCGTATGTTTTGTTGTTATTTCAATTTTGGGCTACTCTTGTTATTGACACCCCATGTAGTATAAATGGGTTAGTGTGCCTAGGGTTTTGGTATGCAAAATTGATTCTGTGTTTTCTCCTCCTCTCTCCTTTCTCCTTCTCTCCTCTCTCTCTCTCCATTTCGGCTTCCTACCCCTACCGAATCTCCCCTCTCTCTTGGCTACCCTAAAACTTGGTCCGACCTGTCGTTCCGCTCGCGACAACGCCGTCGGAGAAACCTGAGATCGCTGGCGTGCACCGCTCCTGCATCAACATCGTCGACCCGGATCGCCCCATCGTCGCGTCTCCCGCCTCGCACGCGTCGCCCGCGACATCACCGACCCTGTTCCTGCATCGCCCCGCGTCCTTCTCCCCCGACATCACCCGTATCCTTCTTCCGCATCGCCCTCGCCATGTTCCGCATCGCCCTCGCTGAGTCGCTGTCGTCGGGCGTCCATAACTCGCTCCACCCGGCTCCATCCCGACAACCCCGCCGACCCCATGGACAACGACGCACAGGACCAATCCATCGCCTCTCTCCACTCCTCCCTTTCCGCCATCCTAACTCGCTTGGACTCCCTGGTACCGCCGACCACCGCCTCTGCGGCGGAATCCTCCGCGGTGCCGTCTATCTTAGGGCGACCCCCGACGGTTGACCCCCCACCGGCTGCTCCGCTACCGCTGCCTCTAGCACACCGCCCCACCCTCTCCCTCGACATTTCGTCTTTTGTCGACGTCGACCCGATGGGATGGATCGCCAAGGCGGAACAATATTTCGACCTACACTCCACTCTTGAGAAGGACAAGGTCGCCCACATCTTCGTCGGATTGGATGGCTCGGCTCTTCATTGGGCTCGTTGGTTTCGCCAGTCCAACCCCGACCTTACTTGGGCGGAGTTGAAGCAAGGAATGATTGGCCGTTACGACTTCCGCTACACCGGCTCCGCTATCGAGCGTCTGTGCGGAGTGCGGCAATCGGGCACCTTGGAGGATTACATTGATGAGTTTGTTACGTTGGTGACCCACATTCCGGGCCTTCCGCTGGACCACTACCTTGCCTTCTTCATGCACGGCCTCCTACCACGGATTCGCTCGCGCCTCCGCACCCACCACCCGAGGACAGTGTCAGAAGCCTTGGATATGGCTCGCCTCGTGGAGGCGGATCTTGGCCGCCGTTCCCAGGCTGCTCCGCTACCGGCCCCACCTGCTCGGCCGCCCGCCGTTCCTCCGGCCCCCATGGCAAGCGACCAATGCCGCACTAGCCTGCGGTCCTCCAGCAGCAGGCCGGCCGGCTAGGGGCCCTCCTTTTCGTTTATCCAACCAAGACTACAATGATCTCCGTGTGAAAGGGTTGTGTTTTCGTTGCCGCCAACCCTACGGGCCCAACCATGACTGTCCAGTCAAGAAATTCCACGCCATTGTGGGCGACCTGAAGGCCGAGGTGACTTTAGCCGATTTTGAGGCTTTAGAGCTGGAGGAGAACGACATTGGCCAAGACGCCGCCGCGGCCCTCTGCCTTCTGGAGCTCCCCTTCTTCTCCGGGGGGGGATATCCGGCCCACAGACCATGAAGTTAGCAGGGTGTATTCAACAGCGCCCGATCGTGGTGATGATTGATAGCGGGGGCAGCCACAATTTCATTTCAGAACAGTTAGCCATGCAGCTCCACCTTCCGTTGGTGCCCTCCCCGGATTTCACAGTTTGTTTGGGGGACTGGTGACGCTGACCGGCGATGGGCCATTGCCCGCACGTGTTACTCTCGGTGGGCCCCTGTATGATGACGGCTGACTTCTATGCTTTTGTTTTGGGCGGAATTGACGTCATTCTGGGGGTCACTTGGCTCCGCACCCTCGATGATGTCAACGTCAATTTGGCCTCCATGACGATGTGTTTCCTCCAGGCGGGCCGACCATGCTGCTTGGTGGGGGATGCTACTCTGCTCCGCTCTCCTATGTCCTTCCGAGCCCTACAACGCACGTCGGGGGTGGATTTCTCGGCCTGGCTATGGCCGATTACCGCAGACACCTGCCCGACCTCGGACCAGCCGTCGGCCTTGCAGGAGCGCTCCTGACGCACTTTCAGGACGTGTTCCAGCCACGCAATTGCTTACCCCCTTCGCGCCCCACCGACCACTCCATTCTCCTCCAGGACCATACTTCCACCGTTTCGGTTCGGCCATTCCGCTACGGACATGTTCAGAAAGATGAGATCGAACGACTGGTGCACGAGATGCTCCTGGCCGGCATCATCCGCCCCAGTGCGAGCCCTTTCTCCAACCCGATCCTCTTGATTCGGAAGAAGGACGGACAGTTGGCGGTTCTGTGTGGACTACCGCGAACTGAACAAGGAGACCATTCCGAACAACTGGACAAGTACCCTATTCCGGTCATCCAGGAGCTGCTGGAGGAGCTTCACGGCTCCACACTCTTCACCAAGCTGGACCTGCGCGCCGGCTACCACCAGATTCGGGTTCGCCCCGAGGACATTCCCAAGAAGGCCTTCCGGACTCATGACGACCATTATGAGTTCCTCGTCATGCCATTTGGTCTCACCAACTCACTGGCGACGTTTCAAGCGACCATGAATGACATCTTCCGAGCGATACTTCACAAGCATGTATTGGTTTTTTTTGATGACATCTTGGTGTACAGTTCAACTTGGCGGGCACACTTGAGCACGTCCGTAGTACTCTGGCCACTCTACGGCGCCACGGCTTGGTGCTGAATTAGAAAAAGTGCTCCTTCGGCGTCGCGGTAGTCAGCTACTTGGGCCACACCATCTCGGCGGCGAGGGTGGCGATGGACGAGGACAAGGTGTTGGCTGTCCTCTATTGGCCGACCCTGACGTCTCTCTGCGAGGTCCGCGGATTCCTGAGCTTTACCGGCTACTATCGGCGCTTCATTCAGCATTACGGGAGCTTAGCACGCCCCCTCACTCGGTTGTTGCGGGCCTCGGAGGAGGGACCCTTCCAGTGGACAGCCGCGCCGGTCGCTGCTTTTGCCGCCCTAAAGTCAGCCATGGTCCAGGGCCCGGTATTGGCCATGCCTGATTTCGGACTTCCCTTCGAGGTGGAATGCGACGCTTCCAGCACCGGCGTTGGCGCGGTCCTCATGCAGAAGGGCCGCCATGTGGCCTATTTCAGTCGGGTGTTCTCGAGCACACTTCGTAGCCGTTTGGCCTACAAGTGCGAGTTGATGGGCTTGGTTTTGGCGGTACAACATTGGCGGTCATACCTTCTTGGTCGACCCTTCGTGGTTCGGACCGATCACCACAGCTTACGGTACCTACTTCAGCAGAAGATTGCTACTCCAGCACAACAGCTCTGGACGACCAAACTGTTGGGCTATGACTTCACCATTGAGTTTCGGCCCGGGAGGGCGAACCGGGCGGCGAACGCTCTCTCCCAACAGTTACATTCACCGGAGATTTCAGCCATTTCTCGCCCCGTTTGGGAGGAGGCCGTCGTGATTCAGCAGGAGGTCGAGGCGGACCCCGCCCTTGTCGCTATTCGGACGGCCTTGATCGTCGCCGCTGATTCGCGCCCCCCTTACTCTTTGATTGGCGGGCGCCTTTTCTACAGGGACCGCCTCGTGATTTCTTCGACGTCTCCAAGCATCCCCCACCTGCTGGCCGAGTTTCACGCTTCCCCAACTGGGGGCCACGCCGGGGCTTTCTGGATCTACCGCCGCCTGACTGCTTCGTTGTACTGGCCGCAGATGTTTCGCCAGGTGAAGGCCTATGTCGTCGCGTGCCTGACTTGCCAGAAGGCCAAGTATGAAACGATGTTTCCAGGGGCTCCTCCAACCACTCCCCATTCCAGGCCGCATCTGGGAGGATATTGCGATGAATTTCATCACGCGGCTTCCGCGCTCTGGAGGGTTTGATTGCATTCTGGTAGTGGTGGACTGATTGTCCAAGTATGGTCATTTCATCCCCCTCTGCCACCCGTACATTGTCGCCTTCGTCGCCGATAGCTTCATCACCGGCATCGTCCGCCTCCACGGTTTTCCCCGGTCCATTGTCAGCTATCGGGACCCCCTATTCCTTAGTGCGTTTTGGACGACACTATTTCGCCTTCAGGGGACGCGTCTCCGCATGAGCACCGCGTACCATCCTCAGACAGACGGACAGTCTGAGGTCCTCAATCGTTGTTTGGAGACATACCTTCGGTGTTTCGTTGGAGAGCAGCCCCGAACGTGGGAGAAATGGCTTTGTTGGGCGGAGTATTCATACAACACCGTCTACCATCAGGCGGCCGCCACCACGCCATTCGATACAGTCTACGACCGCCCGCCACCGACCCTGGCTCGTCACCTTCCTGGAGAGTATGCAGTAGCCAGCCTCGCCGACCATCTGCAGGACCGTGATACCGTGTTGGAGCATCTGAAGCATCATCTTCGTCGGGCCCAGGACAAGATGTCCTCCTTCGCCAACCGGAAGAGGCGGGACTTGAGCTTTGTTGTAGGCGAAAAGGTCTTCATCAAGCTCCACCCGTACCACCAACATTACTGATGAGCGGCTTAGCGTCATCACCACCTTCCGGGCAATGCAGAGCCGGACGAGATCCTCATCGCGTGGGTGGGTCGGGCGGACTCCGACGCCACATGGCTCCTTCGAGATGATTTTTGTCGTCAGTACCCTGACTTTTGCCTTGAGGACAAGACAAATTTTTCAGACGGCGGCATTGTTACAGACCTGCACCCCGAGGAGCCACCTTGGCGGACATACACGCGTCGCAACCGCGTTACTGATGAGTCCGCTTAGCGCCGATGGCGCCGTTATCTTATTTCCTTTATGTTTTGTATGTTTTGTTGTTATTTCAATTTTGGGCTACTCCTATTATTGGCACCCCATGTAGTATAAATGGGTTAGTGTGCCTAGGGTTTTGGTATGCAAGATTGATTCTGAGTTTTTTCTCCTCTCTCTCTCTCTCTCTCTCTCTCTCTCTCTCTCTCTCTCTCTCTCTCCATTCCGGCTTCCTACCCCTACCGGATCTCCCCTCTCTGTCCCTTGCTACCCTAAAACATTTTGTATATTAAATACGTTTATATTTTGAAGAATAAAATTCATTCATTGTCGATTCGACATCGCGCAATTTATTTTTGAAGTTCGTGATTTTCAATGATTTTGCGGCGTTCATTTCTTTTCCGTTTCAATTTTGTTATTGAATTATAATTATGTAAATGACATGGTGGATGAATTGGAATTAAATGGAATTAATTGCATCGCTGCTAGTATGTTGGCTGCATTTGGACTCATGCGGATGGCTCACTTGGGTTTGAGTTGGATGGCTGGTTATCTATGGCTGATTTGATTAAGTTAGTGATAATTTAAGCCTTGATTAAGGCTAAATCAGATAGAGAGACGGTTTTTTAAGTGAGGCGGTGGAACATTGGCTTTATATATTTATCCTCGGTTAGCTCTCTCGCGATACCTCATTTCACGGGCTGGAGTTTGACGTGCCGAGTAGAGTTAGGGCTGGCTGCACTCCTTCCTAAGTGATGATTCCCTCTCATCTTTATGCTCCTGCGGTCGATTTTGGGAGAACCTAAAATGCTTGTTGCTGCCTCCTTCTTGCTGTACTGCTGGTTGGCGGGTTCTGTACTTGGTCTGCAGTTCTGGGCTTCAATCTCTCCACTGTAAGCTCTTCTCTCTTTAATCCTTTCTTGTTATGCTTAGTTGCTGAAATTAAAAAGGGATGGAGTTAGGGTTTTCAAATTTGGGGAGTCTTACTGGATTTTATTTCGGCTAGGGTTTCTGATAAGGGAACTTTGACCATTTCCTTGTGTTGCTCATTGTTTTGGGTTTAAATTGTGGTGGATTTCGGTCTGTTACACTTACAACATTTTTCTTTGGGTTGTGTTTTTATAAAGTCATACTATGAAGAGGATGGTTGACATTAAAATTGAGCCTACTTAAAGTGTCTAGATATCGCACTTCCTGTTATGTCGTACTAATACTTCACGCTAATCAAATCTTCGGCTATTCAAAATCACTATTGGCCGGGTCATCCTTTTTTAGCCCTCCTAAAAAAACTCACACATTGTTTAGATAAGCTTTCTGTCTTAATGTGTTAGCAGAGAAGTCTCGACATGATCCATTTGTCTCGAAAGGGTGGTGATCGGGAGAAATATTTCTTCTTCGTAGGTGGTCATTGAGCGAGTGATGAGCATGAATCAGAGGGATCAGCGTCAAGGAGAGACTGAGGGATGTTGTTAGGCTGCTACCGAGAGTGGCCGAAGTGGCCTGCTGTGAGGTTCTATTGGCTGTGTTGAATGCAGAGGAAAGGTTGGCCACTTGGGTTGAGCTGGAAGAGCAAAGGCGTGCAAAGGGAAGGTTGTTGGAGATATTCAGTAGGCAGGTTAGGGTGCGTTGGAGCAGAATCAATGTTGCTCAGGTGTCGCGCGTGGGAGTTGGGGACGTTGTTTCAAGTGAGGAGTTTTCTTCAAGTGAGGCTAGAGCAGGATGCCCTTGTCCGGGGCTGTCGAAACTTGATATGCCACTGAAGATGGAGACAGCCTCTTAGGGCTCGACAAAAAACTTGAGGCTTTCTTCTACGTGAATCAACACTGATGTGGATCTCAAGGAGCAGAGTTGTCGCTTGCGGTGCTGTTTGAGCGTTCTGCAGAAACAGTGCCCTCTGAAATTTTTACTAAAAATGGTAGTTATCTGAAATTCAAAAGATAAATTACATAATTTGTACATTTTTTGTTTCTCAGTTGATGATAATGTGGATTTCTCCTGATTTCTGACTGTTTTTTTACTCCTAACATTACTTTAGCTTATTGATCGAGGACAATTTTCTTTGATTGGATTTAAAACTAATTATTTGATGTACACTGAAAAATTGTTAGGTTCAAATGTGAAATTTCTTGCTGTTTGTGAAGATCGTCCAGTTATTTTTTTTTGTCTTCTTAGACACGTTTTTTTGTTGGGCAGGAAAAGCTAGGGTATCAAATATTGGAGCTAGAAATGAATGCAAATCAAATCAAATTGCAAAGGACTGATAAGGGACACATCCTTGATCAGAAGAAATTATCCCTGATGAAGTGCATGAACAGGTAATAGTCCTTATCTTGTTGTGCAACTTCCTTTAGTTCGTGTATCTTGGGATTAATAATGTTAATTTAGGTTGAAAGAGATGAACAATGAAAGCACCAAACTTCTCCAAGCATTAAAAAGTTCTGGTGTGGATAAAATATTTGAGGCGTATAATTGGCTGCAGGAAAATCGTCATGTGTTGAAGAAAGAGGTATACGGTCCTGTCCTTCTGGAGGTATACCGAGCAAATTTTAATATTTCTCTTCTTGTTTAGTTGAGTAATGAAAGTGGAATGTTACTATTTTCTTTCTAAACTTTCAGGTAAAAGTTTCAAATGGAATTCATGCTACCTATTTGGAGAATCATGTACCGAATTATATCTGGAAGGTAAGCTGACCTTTACATTTTGTTAGGTGCGTGTATGCAATTATGCATGTGTATTTTTAATTAACTCCTTGGGCCAATTTCTATGAATTAAATTATTTGTGAGAAACTTATTATGTAATTACTTTCTGTGGTCTTTGGGTTTAGAAGAAAGTTTGTAGAATCATTGTTTTAAGAAATGGATGGATTATTACAACATATCAATGATATTAGCATCTAACATTTAAGTCCTAGCAGAATGAATTATGAGAGAATCATGGAAAATGTGTTATGAAGTAGCCATTCGGGCACTGTTCAAAATCCTGTGCAATGCGCACATTGTCCTATCTGCCAACCGCTCTTGCTGTGCCTGCGTGCCGCCGTGCAGGGTTTGAAGGTGAATCAAATCCATCTCAACCGGAGGCACAATTTGAGGGGCTTGGACAAGCTGACTGGAGCGAAGAATTACCAAGAGCTTTCAGAACTCTCAAGGATCATCCTGCCATATATAGCTTTACTTTTTTCTTATGAAAATTGAGGAAATAGTGGTGGAAGTAAATAATGTAATATTTACCTAGTCTAAACTTGGAAAGACTTTGGTTTTAGTATATCCAATTTAAATTAAATAGTTTGGATGGATGTTATAAAATATTACGATCTTGATCTGGAGCTCTTTGCCTTGCATAATATTGCCTCACTATTTCCACAGCTAATGTGTTACGGGTCCTCCGTCATTTATCTTATTATATTAGTAGTATGTCGTATCGAGTCGTTATGTAGTCTTTTTATATGTTTAAAAATTTTGTGCTTGTAGTTGTTTCGGGTATTTACGCTCGTGTCATTTTGGCCTTATATAAGGAGGCTTTGTCATGTATTTCGATTTTAAGCAATGAAATATGAAGTTCCCTTTATCTCTCTAAAATTCCTCTCTCTCTCTAATCCCCTTCTCTCCCTCTAGGGTTTCATCTTCCTCTTTCAGTCTTTCCCCAACTTCGTTTCCTTTCTCAAGCTCTAGGGTTCCAACGCCCTTGTATCCCCGCTGGCCGTAACAACTTGGTATCAGAGTCATCCGTCCTCAGCTCCACACTCCGTTGTCGTCTACTCTTCCTTCAACACCGCCCACACCTGCCGCTGTCTTCATCCCTGTCGGTCTTCAGCGCACCGGCCATCGCTCCCTCTGCGCAGGAGTTTCTGCTCGGCGCATCCCGGTCGGCCTTCCATCGAGCCCGATAGCCAACTTGTGGGTGAGCTACTTCATCCCTGTCGTCCTTCAATTGACGCCGCTTGAACATAATGTTTCTTTTTTACAAGACTATCTACTGCAAAATAAACTAACAAACTTTAACAAGGAGTACAGATAAGACTCTAGCAGTTGTTGGATTCAGTCAACAATGTTTTGGAGGTCCAAAAGTCGCCAATTTAGGCTGTCTATTTCCGATATTTAGGTGGCATCCTTCAGCCTCAAGTGATCTCAATGCAGACAAACTGAAACTTTCCTATGATGATGGATGTTGAAATTTTGAATAAACACAAATTTTCTCTGCATCTCTTGTTAGCATATTGTGATTACTTTTGCTGCTTACTGTTTCTTAGCTAGGTAAATCAATTGTTTTCTTAGTAGACGGATGTTTATTGTTCTATTCTATGTTCAGCTAACATGTGGTTATGTTTCAATTCTAGTCTTTTGTCACCCAGGATCCCTCTGATAGAGATCTCTTAGTGCAAAACCTGAAACAGTATGATGTCCCCGTTCTTAACTATGTTGGAGGAAGAGGTGTTAATGGATCACAATTTCAGTTGACCCGGGAGGTACTCATTGCCAGAGTACTTGTTATGGTTTAAATTACAGGCCCTTGTGGCTTAATTGGTCGTTGTTGCTTATTGTTAGCTTTCTTTCATAGATGAGTGAGCTTGGTATTTGTTCCCGTCTTGATCAAGTTTTTACTGCTCCTCATGCTGTAAAGGATGTTTTGATCAGCCAAGCTGGATTAGATCATTCGGTATAGAATTTGATATCATTTCTTGTGGAGCATTTTGATAGTGTGACATTTATAATCTAAGCTTGATATTTTCATTCAAGATATATTTTTATTTGGGTTGATCAATCATTTGAATGTCCTCAGTACATTGGTAATAATGAAACTGATAAGAGAGCTGATGAGGTATCAAGATTAAGGATATCTGATCTCTGGACTCCAGAAAGTCATTATCGCTGGTCGGTTTCCAGATATGGTGGCCATGTTTCTGCTATTGTGGAACCAGTTCATCCTTCCCGCCTCTTTATGCAAAGTATGTTTTATGCTCATCCTCTTTATATTAATTTTCTTGTCGTGATTCTTTTTCTTTGATTCTTTATCATATACTGTAGGTGTGGATGTTAGTGACATGGATAATCTAAGGTCTCAAAAGATTAGCTTTGAAGCTGACATTATTGGTATTGATGAAAAACTTAAAATTCTTCAAGCTGAACAAAGGCAGCTGGAGGATGAAGCAGCTAAGTTGCATCGGCACCGGGTTTGTACATTTTATGCTCCTGAAAGTTAAAATAATGACGGTATTTTGTTTGATTATCAGCTCTACAATTAAAAAAGAAAGGTGCCTGTATATATAATTTTACAGGAGGAGATTATTCATACAGTAAATCTTGAGAAAAAGAAGCGCCGTGAGTTGGAAAATCGTGTGGGTATGTGTGTCATGGCAATAGTTGTTTGTCATGGTACTCATTTTTTGTTCATACTCTTTGAAGTTCTTGTTTTAATTCCTAGATCAAAGAAGAAGGAAACTTGAGTCTCTGAGCAAAGAAGAAGATATAGAGTCGAATGTTAAGAAGCTTGCTGATGAGACTTCACAAATACAGGGAAAGCGGTTTGGACTGGCTAATGAGATCAAGGTCATGTTTATCCAGACACTGGCTGATATTCTGTATTCCAATGTTGTAATATATTGCTTACTGGAACTTGGAGATATGCTCTTGAATTTTGATTCTGTTTCTCATATGTATGTGCTGAATGAGTGTATTATTCTTTGTTTCAGGATTTACTTGTGGAAGCCATTACATTAAGGCTGAGCTTGGCTGAAAAGCAAATGACTTGCATTGAACTTGATGCTAAGGTTTATAATGATTCATAGTCTCCTAACTCATACACTGTTTTTTGGAGTACTTTTTGCTGCACTGATTGGTTTTTTTTCTCATACATCTTGCATGCTAGTAGGATGACCTAGCTAGTTTGTCTCTGCTAGTAGATTATCTTCAAATATTGTTGATCAAGCCCATGAATCCTCCGTCCACTTTATTCTTCTGTAATTTGAATCTTAGTCATATTTCCAGTTGTCCACATATTCTGCAGAGTGACCTATTCCACTGCTATCGGTGCTCCAAAAGTAAATTGGACTGAGGTTAAGTTAGTCTTTTCTTCCTGAAGTAAATGCATCTATTGGCTTTAGCATAGCAATTAAGCTGATGCATATTGAGTAACGAAAATAATGTATAGCTTGTTGATGCTATTTCATTGAAACTTGATTTGCAAAATATTCGTGTTTGATAATATAGAATGTTAAATTATTGCTTCTTGTAGTTTTTTCTAGTATGCTACAATTGAGATTCTGTTATGCCCCCACACCCGCTTGGGTTCTCGGGACATAAATACTCGCGGCGGATCAAGGAGCGCGCGCAAGACAACGGGGCTGAACCATCCGGTTCAGCCCCCATTCATTAAATCAGCCAGAAGGGGGGCTGAACCACTCCGGTTCATCCCCATTTGGGGGGGGGGGGGGGGTCCGGCCGGCCCCCTCCTTTCCCCGGGTATTTATAGCCCGGGGCTGCTTTGGGGAGGATTATTGAAGACATATCAGGTTTCTTTCTCTTCTCTCCCTCAACCCTAACCCTAGTCTTCTCTTTCTCTCTAGTATCTCTATTTCCTCTCTTCTTCTTCTTGCAAGTTCATATCATTTGGTATCAGAGCATCCTTCCTGCGACCATGGTGACACGCTCGGAGGCGGAGACCGCTCGATTGGCTACCCTAGAGGAGAACTACGTAGGTTGGCGGATTCGGTGACGGCCATGGAAGGCCGCTTGAACACGTCCACAAAAAACATGGAGGAACGCATGGATGGACGTATGGAGGAGATCAAGGCGCTGTTGATGCAATCGTTGAAGGGCAAGGCGGTTCAAGGCAGCGATTCTGAAGCCGAGGCGCCACAAAATGCTCGACCGACTGGCAACGGAGGAAGTACGGGGTCGGGATATTTCTGTCCCGACGGAATCGGGACCGATCCGGGCCGCACGGAACCAGCGGGCGCCGGATCGGCCCCCGCTTGGATTGGGGCGCCGCACACCTACCCGGGCTGGTCGACAGTGGCCAACGGGACCGGCGGGAGCCGTCTAGGGGGCGCCTACACCGTCCGCCACCCTGCGGCCTGGACTGGCCAACAAACGCCGCATCCGGGCGTGCAGGCCGGGAGCGGGGCAGGCGGACCGTCCGCCGCCCAGGTGACCAATGGAGGACCCGGGAGGCTCCAGCGGCTCCCTTGAGACCACCGGGGGCTGTTGACGCCAATTTCGGAGGGAGAACGGACCTTCTACCAACGTCGCAGCACATGAGGGGGCCGATGAGGTTTGGGAACGGCGAGACATGGGCCGAGCAGCCACGCTGTCAGGGATTTCAAGGCGGGGGACAACAATGGGGCGGCGGCCAAGGGGGAGCGAATTTCCATGACCCTTTCGGCCGACCACAGCACGGACCGGAGTTCAACGGGAGACATGGGGATATGCAACAACGGCCCTACATGCCCCCGAAGAGAACTCACATGAATTTCCCTAAGTTCCGCGGCGGGGATGCCTTGGAATGGGTGCAAAAGGCGGAGTTATTTTTCACTTCTCAGGAGATACCGAATGATCAGTGGGTGCAGCTGGCCTCTTTCCTTCTGGAAGAGGACGCATATCAGTGGGCTCAGTGGTTCATACGGGCCTACGGATACGCAACATGGGCGAATTTTGTGGAAGGGTTCGTGGCACGTTTTGGGCCGTTGGAGTACGAGGATGTGGAGGCTACGCTACAGAAACTCCGTCAGAAGGGCACAGTGATGGAGTACCGAGCGGATTTCGAGAAGCTAGCAAATCGGGTAAATTGGGAGGAGAAGACGCTGCTCAGTTGTTTCATATCCGGCCTGCGGGACCATTTGAGGGATGAGGTCCATGCGTATATTCCCCGCAGTCTAAGCCATGCCATCAGTCTGGCCCGCATACAGGAGGAGCGCTTCAACCGCCAGAGAAATCGAGCCCCACCAAGGGCTCCACCCGCCCCTGCAACGGGCAGAAGGGAGCAGGCACCGGCAGCCCGGCCGACAGTGACGCGGCTTACTTGGCCTGAGCTGCAGGCCAGGAAGGAGAAAGGATTGTGTTTTAACTGCGACGAGAAATACGCACTGGGGCATCGATGCCAAAAGGTGCAGGTCTTCATGCTGCGGGAGAAGGACGAGGAGGAGGACTACCCGAGCCTCGAGGCCGAGGAGGAGTTGGATCTGGCTGAGTTTGGCGTTTCGATTCAGGCCATGGAGGGATGTGTGGCACCCACCACTATGCGGATCAAGGGCAGGATTGGCAAGGAAAGGGTCACCATTCTCATTGATAGTGGGAGCACCCACAATTTCATCAACCCTGAGGTGGCGCTGAAGACAGGACACCCAGTTGACAGGAACGCGGCGTTCCAGGTGATGGTCGCGGATGGCAGCAAACTGCGGTGCGAAGGGGCACTAAAGGGCGTGGAGATACATCTTACAGGATATGTGTGCCGCACCGACGTCTACCTCCTTCCGATTAAAGGGTCTGATATGGTGCTGGGGGGTACAGTGGCTCCGCCAACTGAGGCGGGTGACCACGGACTGGGACCGCATGACACTGGAGTTCACGCAACAGGGGACGGATTACTGTTTGCACGGTATCCGATCCTCCCCTCTCAAGGAGATCTCCCTACGGAGCCTACAGAGACTGGAGGAGCAGGGTAGTATGATGGCCATGATACTCGGGGTGGCGGCAGAGGGGACCGACACGCAGGTGGCGTCGGATCCGATACAGCTTCTTTTAGCTCAGTACGAGGACGTCTTTCAGGAGCCACACACTCTTCCTCCATCGCGTTTCCGGGATCACCAGATACAGCTGAAGACAGGGACGGACCCTACCAATATCCGTCCCTACCGCTCCCCGTACATTCAGAAGGCAGAGATCGAGCGTAGCGTACGGGAGATGCTAGCGACAGGCATTATTCGGCCCAGCACCAGCGCGTTCTCTTCTCCGATCATCTTGGTCAAGAAGAAGGACGGCTCATGGCGATTCTGCGTCGATTACCGGGGGCTGAATAGCTCCACCATCAAGGACAAGTTTCTCATTCCTATGATTGAGGAGTTGCTGGATGAGCTGCATGGAGCGAGTTTATTTACCAAACTGGTCCTCCGGTCCGGTTATCATCAAATTCGGATGAAGGAGGAGGATGTCCACAAAACGGCGTTCCGCACCCACGACGGTCACTACGAGTTCTTGGTGATGCCGTTCGGGTTGGCCAACGCTCCCTCCACCTTCCAGGCTGTGATGAACGAGATCTTTCGCCCACTTCTTCGCCGGTATGTCCTGGTATTTTTTGATGATATACTAATTTATAGCAGGACTTGGGACGACCATTTGGAGCACGTGCGACATGTCCTCACCATACTGCGGGAGCACCAGTTATTCGCCAAAAAGTACAAGTGCTCGTTCGGCCAGAGTCAGGTCGAGTATCTGGGGCACCTTGTGTCCGCTCGTGGGGTCCAGGCGGACCCACAGAAGATTGCGAGTATGGTGTCGTGGCCCCAGCCCACGATGGTGCGAGCCTTGCGTGGCTTCCTCGGGTTGACGGGGTACTACCGCCGTTTTGTAAAGTACTACGACAAGATTGCTCGACCTCTGACACAGTTTTTGCAGAAGGATGCGTTCCAGTGGAGCATCGAGGCGGACGAGGCCTTCCAGGCTTTAAAGCAGGCCATGACCACTACACCGGTGTTGGCGCTGCCGGATTTTACCAAGGAGTTTGTGGTGGAGACTGATGCCTCGGGCGTCGGCCTCGGGGCAGTCTTGATGCAAGAGGGCCGGCCGCTCGCTTATTTCAGCAAGGCCTTGGCCCCACGGACGTTGGGGCTTTCAACGTACGAGAAGGAGATGTTGGCAATTATACATGCGGTCGAGATGTGGCGACCCTATCTTCTGGGCCAGCACTTCCAGGTCCGTACGGATCACCAGAGCTTGAAACACTTCCTAGAGCAGCGCTTGGCGTCTCCACTGCAGCAGAAGTGGTTGACCAAGCTGATGGGGTATGATTACGAGATTGTGTACAAGCAGGGCAGAGAGAATGTGGTCGCCGACGCACTCTCCCGCCTACCTGAGAGCTCTCTCTCTCATGTGTCGGGGCCTGTGATCACCACCTTGGACGAGATACAGGCAGCGGTACTCCAGGACCCCGAGTTACGCACCATTGTAGAGACACTACAGCAGAGTCGGGCTACGGAGCCGGGCTACCATCTTCAGGGCCAGCGGCTGTACTTTCAGGGCAGAGTAGTCATTCCCTCCGCGTTGCCATGGCGGACGGCGATGATGCAGGAGTTTCACGCCTCGCCCACAGGCGGCCATGCAGGGATTCTACGAACACTTCAGCGGCTCCGAGCAAATGTCTTCTGGAAGGGGATGCGTCGCGATGTCCAGCAATTTGTGCGGGAGTGTGAAATTTGCCAGCGGCAGAAGTACGAGACTACATCACCGGCGGGGCTTCTTACACCGCTCGAGATCCCGCACCAGGTTTGGGACACCATTTCCATGGATTTCATTGACGGGTTGCCCAAGTCCCAAGGCAAGTCCGTCATACTGGTGGTGGTAGACAAGCTTTCCAAGTATGGTCATTTCCTACCATTGAGACATCCGTACACGGGGGAGACAGTTGCAGAGTTATTTGCGCGGGAGATTGTGCGCCTCCATGGCCTTCCACGCTCCATCATTTCCGACAGGGATCCGGTCTTTATCAGCAGTTTTTGGAGGGAGCTCTTTCAGCTCCAGGGCACGACGCTACGCATGAGCACCGCCCACCATCCCCAGACGGACGGACAGTCAGAGGTCCTCAACAGGGGGGTGGAGACCTACTTACGGTGTTTTGTGATGGACGAGCCGCGCACGTGGACCCGTTAGTTGCATTGGGCGGAGTACTGTTACAACACGTCCTTCCACACAGCCAGCAAGATCACCCCCTTCGAGGTGGTCTACGGCCGCCCTCCCCCTACTTTGAGTTCTTATGAGCCTTCCAGCACCGCTCTTCCAGCCGTGGAGCGGACACTTCAGGACAGGGATCGCACTTTAGCCTTGCTTCGGGACAATCTGCGGGTCGCTCAGGACCGAATGAAGGCACAGGCAGACAAGCACCGTACAGAGCGAGAGTTCGCAGTGGGCGATGAGGTTTTCCTCAAGCTCCAACCTTACCGCCAGCTGTCAGTCTCTCGGAGGATTAATCAGAAACTCGCCCCACGTTACTACGGGCCATTCCGCATTCTGCGTCGTGTGGGTCCCGTGGCCTACACCTTGGATCTTCCAGCGGGGTTTCGCATCCACCCGACATTCCATGTCTCTATTTTGAAGAGAAAGCTCGGGGCTTCCGTTCAGGCCAACCCTTTCCTTCCCGAGGCGACCAGCATGGGTGAGTTGCGGCCGTCACCGGAGGCCATTTTGCTAACCAAATGGAAGAAGTCGGGCACGGAATATCGACCAGCGGTACTCGTCAAATGGAAGCAGCTGGACGCCGTGCACAACTTCTGGGTTGACTTGTTGGAGTTCCGCGAGCGGTTTCCAGACTTCCACCTTGAGGATAAGCTGGTGCTTGATGGGGAGGGGAATGTTATGCCCCCACACCCGCTTGGGTTCTCGGGACATAAATACTCGCGGCGGATCAAGGAGCGCGCGCAAGACAACGGGGCTGAACCATCCGGTTCAGCCCCCATTCATTAAATCAGTCAGAAGGGGGGCTGAACCACTCCGGTTCAGCCCCATTTGGGGGGGCCGGCCGGCCCCCTCCTTTCCCCGGGTATTTATAGCCCGGGGCTGTTTTGGGGAGGATTATTGAAGACATATCATGTTTCTTTCTCTTCTCTCCCTCAACCCGAACCCTAGCTTCTCTTTCTCTCTAGTATCTCTATTTCCTCTCTTCTTCTTCTTGCAAGTTCATATCAGATTCTGTTTTTTCTTTATATTATCAATAGATATAAACTAGTATTCTTGTGATTAATATTTCAGTAGAAACCCAATAAGAGGGTTTGTGGTAGTAAGTTTAGAATGAAATTAAAATTGAGAGATACTTATTATTATTTACAAGTCGCGTCATTTTTTTTATCCCACTATGGGGGTAATTTGGTCCATGGGTTTTTCCCTACTCATATATATGTAAGAGTACTGGGTTATGAATGATCATTTCCAATATTATTTTTTATTTCAACTTGGTATCAGAGCACCAGAAAAAAAAAACTTTAGCCGCACGTTATCGCTCTCGTGTTCCACTCCTCTCTTTGTTCGACTCGCAGCTCTTGGCCTGCGTTTTTGCTCCAGCCTTCCCCTCTTCCGATGCAGTCTCCAGGCAGTGTGGGAACCGCCGATGGCTGTTGAAGGGGTTGTTGCCGCCTATCTCCACTGATGCCGCCAATCTCTACTGATGCTGAAGGGGTCGTTGTTTCTTCTCTACTGTCGCCGATCTCTACTGATACCGTCGTTTCTTCTCTGTTGTTGAGGTTGACGTCGACGCCTACGCCTGATTCTCACACTCTGCCATGGTTGGTGATCGATCCTGGAGCCTCGCCGGATTCTTGTTGTCGCTCGTTCTTTCTGCTACTGTGTTCTGCCTCCAGCATATGTCTGGTTGCTGCCATGTTCCTGTTCCCTACTTTTTTGCTTCCCCGGGCTGTCTCTTTACTTGTTGATCTTTAGTGTTGGTCGATATGAGTGACTCTTCAGCCTCGTCGTCAGGTGTGATTCAGCCTCAGATGAGTGACCCTCGGTGGCCCCATGGCCACTCCGACTCCCCGAAGATCACCCCGGTACCATTAGATGACAAACTATCTCGAATGGTCAAGGGCTACTCAACATGTCATTCACAGCTATCAAATGTTCAGTTAATTCTAATCTAAATTTTTTGGCTTCTATCAACTGTCAACACATACGCAAATTAATTGTGAATCTTATGATAAACATAAACTAATCCAACTAAAAAGCACGTGATTAAATTTGTTTACTCAAACCATAGAGTAATAACTGACCTATGGAAATGGCTATAAGCAAAGAAACGGTGATATTTTCTTTGAGATGATGACAAAGTATGATTCAAACAGCTGCAATGATGGAGTAGAGATGTGTAAGCTGTTGAAGTACTGGTTGGTTGCATTTTTGTGACATATGTGGTCTTCACACTTCACCTGGTGTTTTAACAAAGAGGAGGAATGGTTAGGGGAGAGGGATGTCTGCAGGTTATTCGGTGAGAAAAGGATAGCAATGATGATGAAGACGCGGGCACCACATAACATCATGTTCCTATGACTAGTGGAGAGGCCACACGTTTTTGTAATGTTAAACACTCAAGACAGAAGTGCGATTGAAATGGAGAAAGAGTGACTACAATAGGCTTGATGAGGAGGCCAGTGACAGTGGTCTGGTTTGCCTGTGTCAATGATACGTTTAACACAAATTTGATCTTGACTGGAGATGAAGGGTTATCGGAACAGAAGAAGGAAAGAGCAATAAAACTCTTACGCACACGCTCGTAACTTACTATTGTATTTTGTATTTGTTATTTATATGCATTAGGGTAAATGGTATGTGAGCCCCAACTTCCTATATAAGGAGGCGGCATGGGAGTGTTAGATTTTATCTTTTGATCATTGAGGTTTGGATTTCTCATTTTGGGCAAGGTCTTCTAGGAGGAACCAGTCTCCTAAAGTTGGTCATAAGCATATCTCGTGATTGTATCCAGTAATTTCGTTTAGTGCAAGTGTTTTCTTCTACAGGTAACATTGGTCCAACCTAGCCTCCCCGCTTGCAAAGCACTTCTTACTGCGATCGTCCTCCCCCCCCCCCAGATCCCGTCGCATCATGCATTTCGTCAACCGCACGTCTGCATCATGCATTTCGTCAACCGCGCGTCTGCATCGCGTCATCTCGGCGCAGTATCCAGACCTCGCCGACACCAGGGACATTTGCACCGACCGACACCAACAGATCCAGACGTGTAGTTTCTCCCTCTCCCGACCTACGTCGTCTGTGCCAACAGATCCAGATCGGCGGCGTATCCAGACGAGTTGTATCCAGACCTGCAATGTTTGTCGGCGTGTCCTTCCGTCCAGCAGCCGCAACCCGTTATCTTCTCAACAACGCCGATCGATTCATATGCCAACGGGTCTGATGAAATCCCGCGTAGAAGCCCTCGAACACGCCCTCACCACCATCAACTCTCGTCTCGAGACCCAAGTCGAGCTTCAATTATGGCCATGCTCCACAACTTGCAACCCGGCCACGGTTCCGGCCCTCCTGCTGCCTTTTCCTTGGGTTCCCACAACACATTGCCCCTCGAAGAATCCACATTGGTGGGATTGCCTACTCCGCAACTCCCGTGCCTTGACATTCCCACATTCAACGGGACTGATCCCCTCGGGTGGATTGCTCGCATCAAACATTTTTTTGACATTCACTAGACCCCTCAGACACAGCAGGTCTCCATAGCAATTATCGTCATGGAAGGGTCCACCTTCCATTGGGTCTGTTGGCTTCGCCTTTCCTCTCTCATCCTCACCTATACAACTCTCACAGAGGCCATCATTCAACGGTATGATCACCGCTACTCCGGCACCATGATTGAGTTCCTTTGCGGGGTCCGTCAGACCGACTCCATTGACTCATACGTTGATGCATTCATCGAATTGGTTACCCATGTTCCAGTTTTTCTTCCCGACCATTACTTGGGCTACTTCATGCACGGTTTACAATCCCATATCCGATCCCTCCTCCGCACCCTTCAACCGTTAACTGTCAACCAAGCCTACTCATGATTTTCCTCATCGCCTCCCCTCCAAACCTCCCTACCAACCATAATTTTCTCCTCATCTAAACATCCACCACCGCCACCTCTACCTCGCCCAACCATTATGGATCCACGCAACAAACGTCATATCCCTACTCACCGTTTGTCCAACCAAGAGTACAATGACTTACAGAGCAAGGATCTATGCTACCGTTGCAAACAACCCTACTCGCCTACTCATGATTGTCCTGTGAAGGAGTTTCGGTTACTCGTCGGGGATGACATGAATGAGATCAACACGGCTGACTTTGACGCTCTTATGATCATTGTGATTGTATCCAGCAATTTCGCAAGTTTTTTCTCCTACAGGTAACAAAAACACTAATCAACCTTTTAATTCTCGACCGATTGAGTTGATGTGGATCAATAAAACACTAATCAACCTTTTTTTTCTCGACTAATTGAGTTGATGCGGGCTTGAGCGGTGGAATAAGGAGGTGATATTTCAAACAAGGCCAGGTTATTAATGAACCTTTGTTTTTTAAATTTGCTGGGTTGGTACAGTTATTGCTGAATCATTTCCTTTTTTCCCTTTTCTGCAGTTTATGGTTTACTAGTCAGGACATGCAATTTTTCTTCAGGACATGCAATTTTTCTTCAGGACATGCAATTTTTCTTCAGGACATGCAATTTTTATTCAGGACATGCAATTTTTCTTCAGGACGTGCAATTTTTATTCAGTACATGCAATTTTTATTCAGGACTAGATCAACCCATGCTAATACCATTTCTATTTTCTGTCCCCTATCATATAATGGGTTGATCATCTTTTTTGGTTTGCTCTCTTTCTTTTTATATTGTGCATCCATTAATGGATGCAGGTTCAATTTCAGTAACTACATTTTCATTCAGCCAATTTCTACCAGTCACTTATAGACCTATAATAATGGAGCCTCGACCATATCTACATAATTATTCAGATTCTCATCATCATAATGTATTTGTTTATCCTTCGGTTTTTTTTCTTTAGTTACTCGTATGTGCATGTAATTTTCTAAGTTTTCTGCAGTAGTTACTGCAGCTTACTTTTCGTTTACAATTGAATTCCTTTCCTATTCTGACCATATTTTAGGTAAGGGGAATGGAAGTCAATGTTAAGCAGCATGAGAAATTTGCTATTCAAGCTGCTGCACACCATGACAATTGTAAGTTGGGGCAATGTCAAAATATCATCTTTTCTTGCATCGTCAAACGAAGTAGGATATCTGAAATCCGAACTCATAAAATTACTGATAAAAGTTCTCATTCTTTGCTTGTACCATCATTGTTTCAGTCATAAATTTCAAGAACTTGCACTTTGGATCCTCTTTTGGTACAAACCGATACTTTTATTGTATGCATCAATAAGCTGTTGACGTGCTACTTTCATGTAGTACTTATAACCTCTGGTTATAAAACATAATAATGATCAGTTACAGTTCTATCATGGTTGTTTAGTTGTATTTATCCTATTTAAATTTTATGTTATTTTAAAAAAATGCAGAGTATGGCTACATTTCACCCTTGTGGTAGGACCCTTCCCTGAACCCTCGCTGCCCGGGGATGCTTTGTGCACCGGGCTGCCCTTTTTTTAAGCCTTCGCGCACCGGTTGAGGTGTGTCCATGTGACCTTGAGGTCACGGGTTTGAGTCCTGGAAGCAGCAGCTTGCAAAAATGCAGGGTAAGGTTTGCGCACATTTCTGGTGGGACCCTTCCCCGGACACTCTATGCGGGGATGCTTTGTGCACCGGGCTGCCCCCCCCCCCCCCCCCCCCCCCCCCCCCCCTCAAATAGATAAAAGTACATTTGGTTGTCTGCATTCGTGAAAACCTGTTCCATTCCTAATAATTCCTTATTTTTTGCAATGATCTTGCTACAAAAAATATCTATTTTACAATGACATTGACTTCCATTATTTTTTCAATAGGTAAGGAAGAAACTGAACGTTGTAGACAGGAACTTGTTAATGCGAAGAAACTTGCAGAATCAATTGCCACCATTACTCCTGATCTTGCCAAGGAATTTCATGACGTATGTGTCTGGTAAACTGATCAAATGAATTTCTCCAATCCACCAGTCCCTCCCCCCAACCCACAATAGTACAATTGTTCCTACCCTTGCATGGTTACTTTAAATCTCTTATTCTTGTACCTAGTGATCAAAATAACCCTCATGTTAAAACTATTACTTTAGTTCTTTCTTCTTTTGGTGTTTGTTTTGTTGAACTGTAGCACATGTTTTTGGTTTGTCTCGTCCTGCACTCCTGCCACAATGAATATACATGGAACGTCCACTTTCAACACAATGTCCAAATGCAATCGTTATGGAAGTGGCTTGAGTCACTCGAGAGAATAGTGGGAAAAGTTTGATTGCAGGAGAAAATAGGAGAGATGACAACTCTTGAATGCAGGAGATGGCATCAGCTCTCGGCCATGCAGGAGGAAGATAATGGTATTAGTAACTCTCTACTGTAGGAGAGGACGGACCGTAGCAAACTTGGAAGGCAAGGATGATCACTTGTAACGGCTCAAGAAGCTGATACCTCACTAGTCTGCTTCAGAAACTTCAACAAGCTCATGCTTCAGAGACATTGTTGGACAAAGAGGGAGAGAGAGACAGATCAAAATTGAAGCTTTTGTGAGGAGCTACTAACTTCTTTGAGTGCCAATAGAGTAGAGCTTATGAGAGAAGCACATTGGAGCTTTTGTGACCTGAGAAACAAGCTCCTATGACAAAGAAGCTGTCGGGAGGTGGAAAAGTAGGTATGATTCTTCGACTCTCTGCTTGACAAAGGAGATTACCAGTGAAAGGAATTTTTGTTAGCCGAAAAATAATGGTCTCTAGTGTTGTTACTCGACATTTCTACAACTGGAGGAAGATGATCTGCAGAAGATGGGAACTGAAGAAGATGACAAAAAGAAATAAAGAAGAGGATTTGAGATCTTTACTTTTTCTTTGAATCGGCCAAGACTAAGAAGCTACCATTCCAATGCGCCCTTTACCCTATCTTTCTTAAGACCGTCTATAAAGTGGAGCCTAGCTTGGGGAGGAGACAGGATCAAGAGGTGCAATTTTGATTAGTCCAACTTTTTTGGCTCTAATGCGTACTGGCCTCCCAAAGTATCTCAAAAGAGGTCCGACTTAGAAAAGGATGCTAGCGAAGAGGTGGGAGACGGCAGGCGGAAGGTGAGGAGGAGTGGTACTGAGACTCACTCACGCACATGACTGCAAAGGATATACTTGTGGTAGGGGGAAGCCAAGGAAGATGGGTGTGCTAGGTATAGCCTGCTTTGATACCAAGTTAGCGTACACGAAGGGTGCAAGCGGCACTTGCGAAGTGGTTTCTGCTGATCTTTCTTTTTTATGAATACCAGAGGGTCTTTGGCTTTTATAATACCCTTGCATGCCTAAATATGCAAATATTCAACAGGAAGCTGGCCTGTAAATTGCATTTTTGAAGTTTTCTTTTGTTATGTTATTGCAAATTTTCATCGTTCCTTGTCTTATTGCTTCCTAATTAATAAGTTTTCAATCTTCAGTGTCATGTTATGTCTGTTTTTGTAGATGCCTGGTACTTTAGAAGAATTGGAAGCTGCGATTCAAGATGGTATTTCTGAAGCAAATTCTATCTTGTTCCTTAATCAAAACATTCTTCAAGAATACGAAATTCGTCAACAGAAGGTTAATTGAATGCTAAATCTACATTTTTTGAGGATTGTTTTCTATTGGCGATTATAATTTTTCATGCAGATACAAAACATAGCAACAAAACTTGAAGCAGATGAAGAAGCACTGCAGAGATGTGTCTCTAAAATAAGTTCTGTAAGGGTGAGGATTTCTCATAGTATGAATAGCATTATGGTTCTATGCAAAATTGTTGTTTGTCTATTGTGTTCCTGCTTCAATGCATTCTGTTTTTTCTTCATGGTTTCTATCTTTGAGCAAAGTTTTGCAGTGACTATGTTTTTCACACTCACGCTCATACACTCCCAACCCCTGCAAGCCTCAGTTATCATCCAATTAGTTTATCTTGTTGATCAGAGAATCGTTTTCTTTCCGACAATACTATGCATGTAAGCCTTGATAGGTGTTATCCATTATCATTGTGTTTTAAATTATATGTTTGTGTGAAACTAATATTATTACAACTACATCTACTTGGTGATTCATTGCAACAACATGGTGGTATGGCAAGTGACTCTTTACTCTCAATACAACATAATCCAAGAACTTGTCATGAAAGAAACTGCAATTAATAAGTATTACTTTCCATGATGAACAATTTATGAAGGAATATAGATCTATTCTCATTCAAACTAAGTTCACATTAAAACTGACGCAGAACAGATCTTGTTGTGTGTAGCGTGCCCTACGGGAACACTAATTATTTGGTGCGAAGTTTCTGGATGATCTAGAATGATGTGATACACATGCAGTAGTTTAATGAATAATTGCAATAACTGCTAAAAGTATTAATAGAGTTCACAATCATTCACATTTGAGATTTGGCTTTTAAAAAACAAAGTTGGTTGCAAGAGGGTACACAGACGACAGGGATTGACTACCAAGATACCTTTGCTCCGGTTGCAAAGATGAATTTTTTTAAGGGTTCTCCTATCTTGTGTTGTCTGTAAGGGATGAAACCTCAGCCAACTTGATGTGAAGAATGTGTTCCTTCATGGGGCCTGGAAGAGGAAGTATACATGGCTCTACATCATGGACTTTCCTATGAAGGATCTGAAGGAAAGGTTTGTAAGCTAAAGAAGGCTTTATATGGTCTGAAATAATCTCCTAGAGCTTGGTTTGGTAGATTTCACGAGGCTAAGACAAGATTCGAATACTTCCAGAGCAATGTTGATCATACCCTTTTCATCGAACACATAGAAGGAAAGTAGGCAGCTTTGACAGTTTATTTGGACGGCATTATTATAACTGGTGATAATCGGGATGAGGTACATGCCCTAAAAGTGGGGCTGACGAGAGAATTTGAAGTGAAGAACTTAGGAAACCTCAAGTACTTCTTGGGCATTGAGGTTGCTTGGTCCAAATATGGGATTTGCATATCTCAGAGGAAATATATTCTTGATCTATTTGAAGCATCAGCAATGAGT
This sequence comes from Platanthera zijinensis, assembly GCA_039513925.1. Classification (NCBI taxonomy): domain Eukaryota; kingdom Viridiplantae; phylum Streptophyta; class Magnoliopsida; order Asparagales; family Orchidaceae; genus Platanthera; species Platanthera zijinensis. The sequence goes on from CM077093.1 coordinate 5,188,686, forward strand.
GGGTATAGACTTGCAAACCCCCCAATTGAAGCAAACCACGAGCTTGGGAGAGATGCTTGTGAAACTATTGAAGACAACCCCAGTTTTAAGAGGCTTGTGGGTAAACTGATTTTCTTGCCGTATACTTCCCCAAATATCTCCTATGTTGTTAGAGTGGTCAGCCAGTACATGCACTCCCCAAAGAATCGTCACCTTGATTCTACTCATTGCATCCTCAAATACCTCAAGTCATCCCCAAGGAATGGCATTCTATTCTAGCCAAATGATGAGTTTACTCTTAAAGTTTACACTGATGCAGACTGGGCAGGATCGGTTGATGATCATTGTCAAGTTGGGCATGGTCTATATAATGATATCACACGCCCAACTTGAGGGAAGTATTGATATTTTGTATCTTATTTTTATTATTTACCCCTTTTCCACTCCTATCTATATTGGGGATTTGACTCCCTATAATGTGTTAAATTAATGAAACCAATAGTTATCCATAGTTTAGCTTCAAATATAAGCCAGAAAATGTTATTTTGTATTGGTTTTGAAATCCCTCCACACCCTCTTTTTTTAATAATATAAGATCATAATATCATTGCATTATGTTACCAATCTTTTCTTGACTGTACTAGTAAAGAGCATTAATTCCAATTATATGAACCATTTTTATTGTGATATTGAGAAGTGGAACAGACTATAAAAGATTTCATAGAGGAAGGATGGCAATAAACCCTTACTTCAGTTCGGTTCTTGAGAGGAAGGATGCTTACATGTCATTATTATGAGGAAACAAATTAACAACTAATATTTTGTCAATTGGACTGTTAGTACCAATGCGGAATCAGTATACTCTGATTAAGCCTTTCTAATTGGCTACCCAAAGCACATTTTTGACATGAATGAAGTGTGGTAAGCGCCCCAACTAGGGCTCATATTTGAATTAAAATGATTCAATCCAAAAGACATTCAAATTAGCTCGGATCATATCTGGTTCGCTCGAAAAATAATTCAAGCCTATTTCGTTTCAATTTCAATTCTTATTCAGCTCGATTTCAATTTCAAGTTTTGTAATTGTATATTTTCTAAAACTCGTTGCATGGAGATTTGGGTTGTTATATTGACTCAGATTAATGTTATCCGATTCTTTTTTTTTGTAAAATATCTGAGTGTGCAATGATAATTTCAAATTGGAAATAACATTTAGATTGTGTCCGATCAGATCAAAGTGCGGGAGGATAATTTCAAACAATCAAAAGCAATTTTTTTATCTGAATAATCATAAACTCTTAAATATTAGTAAACAAAGCATTAATTACCTCAGCCTTACCAGTGCCATCATAATTACAACTCTAGTTGTGTATCTACATTGGTGTCTGTGGAGAAAACCAGAAACTTGTATATACTTTCTCAATAATGAAATACAAGTATGAATACACATTTATAGGAGGGAGAAAGAGAGAAGAGATCCCTATACATGACGTGGGACTAAAGAGGAGAGAAATAAACTAAATAGGCTCCAACATGGGTCTCTTTACATGGACTTTTCCAACACTCTCCCGCAAGCTGGAGCGTACAAGTCATAGGCACCCAGCTTTGATAGGAACTGATAAAATAGGGTACTTGGTAGGGCCTTCGTGAGGATATCAGCAACTTGTTCCGTACCCGAAACATGCTTCAATTCTATCTTCTTCATTTGAACTTTCTCCCGGATTAAATGACAGTCCACTTCAATATGTTTCGTCCTTTCGTGGAAGACCGGATTCTTTGCTATGTGTATAGCCGCTTGACTGTCACATAATAGGATGGCTGGTGAGGGAAGTTTTACTCCTAGATCAGCGAGGAGACTTTCAAGCCATGTGAGCTCAGAGACAACCGATGTAATCGATCGGTATTCTGCTTCAGCTGAGGAACGAGCAACTACGGCTTGTTTCTTACTCTGTCAGGTAACAAGATGACCTCCAAAATAGGTACAAAAACCACTAGTGGACCGCCGATCATTCAAGGAGTCAGTATAATCTGCATCTGAATACGCAACCAACGTTGGAGTAGAGGATGAGGTTTTGTAAACCAGCCCTTCACCTGGAGCTATTTTAAGGTATCTTAGGATGCGTTCGACGGCTTGAAGGTGAGATATTCGAGGGGCATGCATAAACCGGCTGACAACCCCAACAACAAAGGATATACCTGGTCTTGTGACTGTTAGGTAGATCAATTTTTCAATAAGTCGTCGATAGTATTCAGGATTTTGGAGAGGAAGATCTGTATCGGAAGCATGCGCGCGCAGCTTGTGATTTGCATTCATTGGAGTAGTAGTCGTCTTGCATCCAGAGTAGCCAGCATCTTGAAGGAGATCGAGGCAGTACTTCCGTTGGGAGAGGATAAGTCCATTTGAACGTCTCGCGACCTCAAGACCAAGGAAGTATCGAAGGTGCCCCAGATCTTTTGTTTGAAACACGGAGCCAAGATGTTGTTTGACCGCTTGGATTCCCTTTGAATCGTCTCTAGTGATTAAGATGTCATCAACATATACTAACAGAAGAAGCGTTCCTGTAGCCCGATGTCAAGTGAACAGAGAGAAGTCTGTTGAGCTCCGAGTAAAGCCAACTTCCCGAACTGTCTTGCTGAACCTGTCAAACCATGCCCGAGGGGTTTGTTTGAGACCATAGATGGACTTCTTAAGATGACAAACTCGGGACTCCCTCGTGGTCTCAAACCCGGGAGGTTGCTGCATGTATACTGTTTCCTGGAGGTCGCCATTCAGAAACGCATTCTTGATATCCAGTTGATGTAAGGGCCAGAGGCGATGCACAGCCACGGAGAGGACACGAACGGTGTTGAGCTTGGCTTCTGGAGAGAATGTTTCCTCATAATCGAGATCTTGCTGTTGGGTGAAGCCACGAGCCACCATTCGGGCTTTCAGACAGTCAATTGTCTCATCAGGAGCATGTTTGATGACAGACTCATTTACACACAACAGGTATCTGGCCGGTAGGTTGAGATACCAGGTTCCATGTCTGGTTAGCCCAGAGAGCTGTCATTTCTTCTTTTATGGCTGCCCGCCAGCCAGGATGTTGATGAGCCTCATGCACAGAGTTAGGTACAGAAACCGAGGATAATGAAGTGGCAAATGTTTGAAGCTGTGGGGATAGGCGATGTAAGGATACATAGTTCGCCATGGGATGAGCGGTTGATTTTGGTGTCGGTTCATCAGGATGCGGAGCGTCAAAAGTTGAAGCTGACTGCATTGGGGCAACAGAGCAAGGGTGGCGACGAACGTAGACATGGATAAGAGGCGGCTTAGGAAGAGCGGGAGCCCGATCAGGAATTGGTTATGATGGAGGAGTGGTAACAGGAATGACAGGTCGTAGGACGAGTGGTAAAAGGAATGACAGGTCGTAGGACGAGTGGTTGTAGAGGAGTTGGATCTGGAGCGGAGAAGAAAGGAAGATCCTCCTGGAAGGCAACATCAGCAGAGACGGTCACCTTGTGGGTAGCAGGAGAGTAGCACGCGTAGCCTTTTTGAATTCGTGAATAGTCAACGAAGACGTGTTTGGCCGCCCGGGAATCCAACTTGTCTGTGGACAGACCAAGAATGTGAACGTAGCAAGTACAACCAAAGATGCAGGGGTGAGAGAGAATGCCGGAGTAGAGGGGAACAAGAGGCTGAACGGAGTAGCATTGTGGAGTATGGGGGAGGGGAGACGATTAATCAGATAGCATGATGTTGAGAGCGCAAAGTTCCAATAAGCTTTGTGACCTGTGTGTGAAGCATGAGAGAGCGAGCAACATCAAGCAGATGTCGATTCTTACGTTTCTCGACTCCATTTTGTTGGGGGTATAGGCACATGATGTTTGGTGAATGACCCCAAATTCAGAGCAGAGATTCGCAAATTCGTGTCCAGTGTATTCGAGCATTATCAGGGCGGAGAGTTTTGATGTTCGCGGAGAATTGCGTGGGTATCTCAAGGATGAATGCCTGAAAGACACTGGGAAGTTTGGAGTGATCACGAAGTAAATATAGTCACGTCATCCGAGAATAATCATCAATAAAGGTTAAAAAATAGCAATGTCCAGAAAGACTAGTGATTTTGTACGGACCCCAAATATCGGAGTGCACTAAAATAAAAGGAGCAGAGCTCCGAGTACAATGAGATGAAAAAGATGAACGGGGTTGCTTGCCGAAAATGCAAGATTCGCACTAAAAAGGAGGAAGAGATGCATTTGGTAGAGCCTTCTGGAGGACCAGTAAAAGGGTCTGCCCAAGATGCTGATGCCAATCGACGGAGGAGACGGAGGAGAGGATAGTAGGAGAGTCATCAAGAAGGTAGAGCCCGTTCTGCAGTCGTCCCTTACCAATGATATTCCACATCCGTCGATCCTGTATCAGAAAAGAAGATGTAAATGTTACAGAGCAATCCAAATCGGCAGTGAGGTGACCAACAGAAAGTAAATTAAACGGGGAGCCGGAACATGAAGAGCCGAGCGGAGGGATAGAGAAGCAGTGAGAGGGATATCAGCAGAGCCGGAGATCGGAACAATGTCCCCATTGGCCACTGTGATACACTTAGGATGAGGACAAGCCAAGTACCGATGTGGCCGCAGTGAGGTTATGTGATGAGTGGCACCTGAATCCACTATTCATCGCGGACTAGTGGAGAGACAAATGATACCTTCATTCGAGATGGAGGCAGTGGAGGCAGGTAGGCGACTGAGCAGACCATGGAGTTGTTGGAGCTGAAGCCGGACCTCTTCAAGGTCAGTACGAGTGACAGATGAGTCATTGGCAGCAACTGAGGCAAGCGGAGGAGGAGGAAGCCCATGTTTGCGGTAGCGAGTGGCCTCAAGGTGGTCGTCCTTACCGCAGAAGGAACACTTAGGTCGTGGCCGGCCACCCCGACGTCTTCCCCAAGAACCTGAACGTCCCCCACGAGCAGGAGAAGGGAGAGGCAGTAAGGGCGCAGAAGTCTGCTGAAGGAGGGCCGGTGATGGAGGTCCAGAACTGTCAGGAGGTGGTGAGACCTTTAGCAACATGGAGCCATCATCATGACAACATGGAGCACACATCAGATAGAGACGGAGTAGCAGCAGAGGAGAGGATCTGAGCCTGAATGATCTGAAGATGAGGTGGGACACGAGCCATCATCATGACAACACCGACGGCTTCTTTTGGGGCACGTTGGGCAGCAAGATCCATCGTAGGGGGCTGATGTTGAATTCAGGCTTCAACCAGAGTCTTGGCCTGAGCAACAAAGGAGGTGAGGTCTGTGGCCCCGCCAACGTCAAGAGTCTGAATATCTATTATGATGTAATACAGGTGTTGGAGACTATCTTTGCTGAAATAGAGAGAATGGATTTCATCCCACATCGCCTTAGCCATCTCGTGATACATGGCCATGCGACAAGGTTCGCCATCAAGGGAGTTGAGGAGCCAAGTCTGAACTCGACCATCGTTGCGCAACCAGTCTTCAGTGGGAGCAGCGGGAACAACTTGAGTCAAGTGATGTAGAAAGCCTTTGGACTGAAGAACTCGACGAGCATAGTGCACACACTCCACAAAGTTCTTTTTCCCGGCTAAAGAAATAGTGGTGATCCGCAATTCATCCCGGAGTTCAGGGACAAGGGTCGGGCGGTCTGCAGGAGGGGAAGCCACCTGTCCGGTAGAATCAAGAGAAGACCCCATGGCAAGGCGGTCAGGCGGCTAGATCGGCAGCAAGAAGATCAGCGAAAAGAGAGGAGACCGCGCGAGCAGATCTGGCGATCAGAACAGCGAGCAGAAAGAGGCCGCACGGTCTCGATGACAGCACACCAGCGACAAGGAAGAGGCCGCGACCAAAGATGCGGAGCGGTTAGAGAGGAAAAGCCGTCGCGACTAGAGAAGAGGAGAAGCCGCACGGTCATGGTGACAACACACCAGCGGCAAGGAATATGCCACGACCAAAATGCGGTGCCCGCAGCAGAGAGGAGAAGCCGCATCGACTAGATAAGTCGCAGCGACCAAGCAGTGAATAAACCGCGCGAGAAGACCGCATGGTCATGGTGAAAACACACCAGCGGCAACGACTAGATAAGTCACAGTGAGAAGGTAGAGGAGACCGCGGAGAGACCGTTGCGACAAGGCGAGTAGACAAGGATATCGCGTAAGGAGACCGCAGAGAGTAGAAAGAGGAGCGGGTAGACAAGAAGAAACCGCGCGGTTAGATGGGGAATGGAGAAATGACCCCACCTGACAGAGAGAGAGTTATAAGAGGGTCAAGAGGAAGAAAGGAAGGTGGAAGCCACGAGAGAGAGCAGAAGAGCGGTTAGAAAAGACCTAACCGCCCGGGAAGCAGCAGTTAGGGAAGGCTAGACCGCGCGGGAAGCAGCGGTTAAGGAAGGCTTAACCGCATGGAGGACCCGGCTTCGATACCACGTGGAGAAAACCAAAAACTTGTATATACTTTCTCAATAATGAAATACCAGGTATGAATACACATTTATAGGAGGGAGAAAGAGAGAAGAGATCCCTATACATGATGTGGGAATAAAGAGGAGAGAAGAGAAATAAACTAAATAGGCTCCAACATGTGCCTCTTTACATGGGCTTTTCCAACAGTGTCGAAGACTGCATTGACAATGATGGCATCGAATTGTCAAAGGTTACAGATTGTGGGATTGCAGAGATCTTTGGATTTACGCTGTAAACAATCTTCTTCAAGAAAGCAAACTGTGGGGTCAAACATACTGCATTGTCAAAGCGTAGACAACAAAGCAACATCAAATGACTTCTTCAGGGCCTATGCATAACTACGCTAAAGGGCCTGCGTGAATGCCACAAACAAGCAATAATATGTCCTTATGTTTGTGTCTAGTTCTGTTGAGTAATTCAATATGTCCTTATGTTGGATGATCTTTTTTAATATCTCGTTGGTCTCTTGTGGCATCTTAAAGGGAGAAAAAGCCTGGGGTTTTCTATTTGGGTAAAGAATCATAGCCTAATATTATATATCTTGTCAATGTATTTTACGCATGCCTTTTGTTGTTTTTCTTTAAGCTCTTATGTACTAATGCTCATGGGGTACATTTTGGTTTATATAATACTCTTGGTTAATTGCATCTTGCAGGATCAATGGCTACCAACATTGCAAAATCTTGTTGGGAAGATTAACGAGACTTTCAGTCGGAATTTTGAAGAGATGGCTGTCGCTGGCGAAGTTTGCTTGGGTATTTTCTTGTACTCTTTTGTCTTGGAAAGTTTACATGTCAATGAAGCTCTAATAAATTCTTTTGATGGTATTACAGATGAACATGGTGTTGATTATGATAAATATGGCATACTTATAAAAGTCAAGTTCAGGTAACTTATCAACCTGAAGAGATGCTTACCCGTTCACTATTTTTATTAAGATTGTTGCATACATATTATGAGAAGAAGAATGGTTGGTTGTATTTCTTCTATTTTAGGTTAATGATGCTTTGAAAATCTAAAGTTTATAATTGATACACACTGGGTCAGTTAAGAGAATTAACTTCACCAAATATTAAATTCACCTCAATAATGCACTCCGACAAGGGTTTTATACACAGTAATAATCCAAAATTTAGGATCAACAAACCTTCACATATTAGTATAGAACAACATATTCATTTCAAATATGTTCAAGCCCACACTTCAAAAAATGCAATCCACAACTGTATAAAAAAAATTGGACAGGAAACAAACTAAAACATGGGTTAGATCTGAGAGGAGACTAAAAACTGGACAGCAACAAACTAAACCTGAGAGGAGACTAGGGTGGATGAGGGATACTTGCTTGCCGCAGGAGGAAGTTGAGGCAATTGCCGCCACATCCATGGGTAAGAACTCTCACCACAACCAAAGGAACACTGGTTCATAAGAGAAGAGGGTGTGGAACTCGTTCCTTCATGAATCCCACGACTTGCGCTACAAAAATCATTGATGCTCATCCCCTAGGTCTGGTTGGTTATTAACAAAGCATCAAGTAGAAATTGCATTCCTACCATCACTCAACAAGTTTAAATATTATAGGACGAGTCCCATTGACTTTTGGAAAATTAAAAACAACAATTAAAAGGCACGTATGGACCAAAACCCTTAATCCATGTACAACGGCATTCCACGGGCTGTCAGGACTTTGGATATCATATTGAAAGATTCATCACTTCAATGAGTGACAAGGAATGTAGCACTGATATTGCTGAAAACTCCTTACCACCAACTCAAATATAAATCCACTATCACTCGCATGCCATAGAAAAGTTCGTTGTCTTCAAGCTCATCCAAATATATGCTCTCAGCTCATATTTGCCATATATCCTTAGCATCATCCTTCACTCTGCCCAAACTGATCCCGTCAAACTTAGGTTACATGAGATGAAGGCCAAGAGACTGATGTTAAGGAGTTGTCACCAGTGACAACCACAGCCACAAACACAATAACTTGTAGGACAACATAGTGACTTGGATCCTTCAACCTGCCAATAGCTCCTAAAATGAAATCAGAAACTAGGATGTCATCATCCACTAGAGGATCCAAAACATCTGGACTCACTTCAGATTCATCCAGCTCATCAAGCACAGAAATATTTGTCGAGGCCTACTCCTATTCAAGACAAATGACATGGTCAAGAAACACAGAAACAACCTTGACATAAATTTCCTTAGTGGCTACAAACTCCCACATAGATGAAGCAACTAAATATGCTTCTGTCACAACTTCATAACTTTTTTCAACCTTAATCATTATTTGTGCATCATTCTTTACCTCTCCAACTTTATTATCTCTTCGTGATATATTCTCATCAACATTTGAAAATGAACAATACCCCCCAGGAGTAACAAAGTTTGATGGCATGGCATAATTTTTGGTACAAAATATTCTGGCATAAGATTTTTTTTACCTTTGCCCTACTTTTAATCTCTTTCCATCTCGTCTTCTTTTGACCTGTCTTTTTCCAGCATAGCCTAGCATGCTCAATCAACTTTGAGATGACCTTGCACTTCTCTTTGTTTGAGTACACCCCCTGGCTTAAACAAAATTTTTAGGCATTTTAACCACTCCATAAACCTAATTGGTGAAGATCTGACCTGAACTCTGAAGTTTGCATCCTAATGTGGTCTCTTTGCTGATCCAACTTATATTGAGACATTTTTATTCTCAACTCCTCGAACTTAAAAACTCTTTAAACCCAGACGTGGTTCTATAATATCAACTGATGTTCGTAATTAAGAGAATTAACTTTGCAAGTATTCAATCTAGAATTTTGGTAAATAAATCCATCACAATTTAGCATAGGACATCAAAACCACAAACAATACATAAAGCAATCCTAAAATGCACCCCAACATCCCCGTCTCTGTGAGGAGATCCAAGGAATATTTCCTTTGAGAAAGAATTATTCCCTCTTCCCCGTAGGCAATCTCAATCACAAGAAAATACCTAAAAAGGCTCAGATCCTTCACCTCAAACTCCTTGCCCAGAGCCCCCTTGAGACTGGCAGTCTCCTGCTCATCATCCCATATGATGATGATCTCATCTACATACACCACAAGCATGGTGATGTGACTTTCATTGTTTAAAAAACATTGTGTGATCAGCATTGATTTGTTCATATCACATCCCAATCATGGTCTTCCTGAACCTGTCGAGCCACGCTCGGGGAGACTGCTTCTATCTTGGTTGTGTCAAACCCTGGTGTATCTCCATGTACACCTCTTCAACTAGGTCTCCATGAAGAAATGCATTCTTCACATGTAGTTGGTGCAATTTCCATCCACCATTTGTCAACAAGCTGATCAAAGTCTTGACGGTGCTCATCTTTGCCACAGATACAATGTCTCGTCATAATTGATGTCATAGGTCTGACAGTACCCCTTTGCAACCAATCGGGCCTTATAGCACTCGACATGTCCATTTGGGTTCTTCCGCACTGTGTAGACCCATTTGCACTCGGCGACCTTCTTATCATTTGGCAGCTATATCAACTCCCAAGTTTGGTTTTTCTCAAGAGCTCTCATCTCCTCCATTGATGCTTTTCACTTTGGATCGTCTTTGACAACCTGTCAATTGTTAGGTACAATAATACTATCCAACGATGCGATGAATGCTCCATGAGAAGAAGAGATATTATCATAATATACAAAAGAAGCAAGATCTCAACCTTATCTATTAGGAGTATTTCCCACATTTTTGTGAGTGGTCTTCCGTAATGTCACAATTGGGGAAGGAGTGGGAGGAAGGGTATCACCTGAAGTTGGTGATGGTGGTGCTCCAGGAGTAGGGACCGACATAGTCAAGGGACTGGGCACTGTGACTGAAGGTACTGGCACTAATCCTGCAGTCATCTTCCCACTGTATGTAAGTAGCTCCCCCTAAGTCGTAAGCCTAACACCTTTTCTTTCCTCTTCCTGCTCTCCATCACTCTCCTGCTCCTCTACCAATCCTCCTTGCCATACTTCCAGATCCATCACTAAACTGTCCCTCCCTCGTCTCATACTCTCGGTATTTGGCAAATCTGGTATGGATAAGGCTTTCCCCTGTCGATGGTATGGGCTCCAACTCTTTGAGGTGAACATCTATGCTCACGAAGCTTCTCTTCTCCACTGGACTCTAACACACGTACCCCTTCTGAGTATGAGAGTACCCCCACAAAGATACACTTGACTGCCTTCGCATCAAGTTTCCTAACAGTCGGCATGTTGTCCTTCACGAAGCACACATCCAAAAACCTTCAATGGAAGTGTCCCCTTATTATGTTCTTGCAGCTTCTGACACGGGGACTTCCACCTTAGAGCCTATGATGACATCCTGTTGGTCAGATGTTCCGCCATCAACATCGCATATTCCCACAAACTCTGAGGAACCATCATGTTGAGCATCATACTCCTCGTCACTTTTAGAAGGTGTCTGTTCTTCCTCTCCGCCACTCCATTTTATGCAGTAGTGTATGCACATGTGATCTGATGCAGTATCTCATGGGCTGAAAGGTATTCTTTCACTGTCTTATTAGTGTTTTTTGTCCTATTACCTGACCTTAGTACCTTAAACAATGTCGTGTAGTGTCTGGGCTTGCTTGTGGAAGTCCCAAAAATAGATAAATAACTCACTCTTATTTTTCATCAAATATAACAAGGTGACACGAGATGCACAATCAATAAAAGTCACAAAATACTTATATTCATGTAAAAAACTTATGACACAGGCCCTCATACATCAGAATGCACTACATCAAAAAAAGAAGAGCTCTTCTGGCCCATACTAACATAAGAACTCCTACTGAGCTTGCCCAAGTCACAAACATCACATACAAGTATATTTCTACTTGCTTTTTCTAAAATAACAGGAAATAATATACTTAACGTGCCAAAATAAGAGTACCCCAATCTCTATTGATGGAGTATCAGCATATCCTCTGCGCTCATCTTCTTCCCCTCAATTCTCGCCTCCTCTGCCACAGATATAAGAGTTGCATCCAATTCTTCCTGATCCAGATACCATAGCCCGTTATGTCAGGTCCTAGTCCCAAATATCCGCCTCGTTCCTTTCTCCTAGAAAGTCACATTGGGAATATAAAAAAAATACATCTCAGTCAATGATTATAGAACTAATGGATAAGAGATTAACTAGAAAAGAAGGAACATACAAGACATTGGATAGTTTTACTGAACCTGTGTAATTGATGGTGCCCTTATCGACCACTGCTATTTGTGGAAGCTAGGAGAGTGTAGGAGGAAAACTCACCCGCATCTCCTATCATGTGTCGTGATGCACCTAAGTCGATTATGCAGTCTGATGCTCTGGATAAGGATAAAGATGTTAGAGCAAGAGGTCCATCAGTGTTTGTGGTTGGGTGGGCTTACGTAGTTGCCCCCCAGTTCCACTCTTGCTTTCGTCGCCAATTTGTTTTCTTTTGGTGCCCTCCATCATGCTCAGTAGGGTCTGCCCCTCCTCGATATAGATAATGACAGCTTCCTCCTCACTTTAATTCATGCCCAAATTAGTTTGGTAACCTCCTTGGCCACGACGAGCCCGGTCATGCCCACGGCCGCAACCCATCCGCTGATCAAATTTTCCATCTAATCCCTTCATGAATTTCATCGTTCTCTCCTACATGATGATCTTGGAGGCCCGACACTGTGAGTCGATGTAACTCATCCCGCAAGAGGTTTGATCGTAATCTACCCATAGGCGTTCTAACTCTGAGGCGTACTCTTGCACCGTCTTCTCTCCCCGAACGGTGTTGTCAATGTCTCCCTTCACCCGAAAGACCCGCAAAGTGTTTCCCACTCCATAATATGTACTCCTTAGCTTGTACCAAACCTCTTTGACCGTCTCCAAGCCATCTACCATGGTGGCGATCAATGGGACAACCGAGCTGAGAAGCTACATGAACATTGTCATGTGGGTTGTCTACCATTCCTCTCCTCCTGCTGTGTTTTCTGGCTTCTTCAACTCCCTTGTCAAGAAACCCCCAACTTGCTTTGTTGCAAGTGTCTTCTTCTTCACGCAGCGTGAACAACCTAGGTAGGTGGTCAGGTCGTCAAGCTTCAAATCAACAAGTGGCAGTTCCAACTTTGTTGGTCGGTGCGATGAACCCAGCACCCTCAACAATGTGGCCATCTAGTTGGGCCCAACATTTTGAAGACTCCTCCAGCATGCCTTCCTTCGTCGTCATGGATCAGCCTCTCCACAAATCACCACATCATTCTACTAAAACAAACCCCATCCGCCCTAATTTCTACATGACTGTCCCTCCTGGATCAGCCTCTGCATGGTGATCTGGAAGAAGAAGTCTACATGACTGTCCTTCCTGGCTTTACTAAAGAAGGGTCCAGTGGAAAGGTCTGTCGCCTGCAAAAATCCCTATATGGCCTGAAGCAATCCCCTAGAGCTTAGTTTGGTCGGTTTAACAGGACCATGCTCCAACTGGGATATACTCAAGGACAGACTTATCACACGCACTTTATCAAAAAGAGAGGAGATCAAGTTTCGATTCTTGTTGTTTATGTAGATGACATTATCATTACAGGAGATGATCTAGAGGAGATAGATCACTTTAAAAACAATTGGGCGAAGAATTTGAGGTCAAGGATCTGGGAAAGTTGAAATACTTCTTGGGAATTGAAGTTGTGAGGTCTCATCGAGGGATCTTTATCTCTCAGAGAAATTATACTCTTGATCTTCTGGGAGAAACTGGGATGCTTGGTTGTGCTCCCGCGGATACTCCTATTGAGGCTAACCACAAGGTCGATGCTGGCACTAGTGGAGGGAAGGTGGATGTTTCAAGATACCAATGATTGATTGGGAGGCTCATATATTTCTCTCATACTCGCCCAAATATCACATACGCCGTGGGGCTCCTAAGTATATGCATGCATGCTCCCACTATTCGCCATCAGCAGGCAGCTTATCGGGTATTGAGATACCTCAAGAAGTCTCCAGGACGTGGTCTACTGTTCTCTGCAAACCAACCTTTGGAAATTAAAGTGTTTACAGATCCCGATTGAGCCGGCAGTCAAGACAACAGGAAGTCCACCGGCTATTGCTCATTTGTAGGCGGAAATCTTGTATCGTGGAAAAGCAGGAAACAGAATGTTGTGGCTCGCTCAAGTGCGGAAGCAGAATATAGGGCTATGACGCAAGGAGTATGTGAGGGTTTGTGGTTGAAAACAATTCTCCAAAATATGAGTCTTCTGGTGAACAAGTCAGTCACTATCTACTGCGACAACAAGGCCGCCATCAATATTGCTCATAATCCTGTTCAACATGATAGGACGAAGCATGTTGAGGTGGATTGACATTTCATCAAAGATCACTTGGACAAGGGAAATATATGCACTCCGTTCGTGAATTTACATGACCAACTTGCCGACGTTTTTACCGAGGAGTTAAGCCATGACAACTTCATGAACAATACAAACAAGCTGGGAATGATCAATATATATTCCCAACTTGAGGGGAAGAGTTGAATATATGTATTTTTGGGCATCTTTATTATATTATTTGTGTCCTTTTTAGTTCACGTGGTGTTTATCCTATAAATATGTATTCTCTGCCTGGTTTAGGGTATTCAAAATAATATTGATTTCTCTTCTCTACTTAAGTTTGTAAACTACGGGGCTCAATAGTATGTTCAAATTGTAAATAATGTCATCATCTTAATAATTTATTATTTTTATTATTTTCTTTTTTAACATAAGGTCGTGTGTACTTAGGTATTTGGTGTATCATCGTGTTAGAGTTAACTTAGCTCGTTGTATTTTTTAAAAATCATTAACACAATGACAAACCCACTTAATTAGGGCTTTGTTGGATGTCGTATATGTTGAGAAAATCGTTCCTAAACTTGGGTGTACATGAGGATATGAGTTGAGCTCCCAAAAAAATGTCAACAAAAAATGAAACAATCACAATCATTCACAAAACGTATGCATGGAGAACCACCAAATCTAGGTAAAAAAACACGAGATAATCGGAGTCCAACCCCGAATACCTCTCTTGAAGTAAAGTTTGTGTGCATGTACAGTCACTCTACACTAGGTTTCCCCACCTGATCTATAGATAAATCCTACAGCTAAAACAAATGCAAAGATAAGAGAAAGGTACCATGGATCGGCAAAGACAGACCATTCATAATGGTGACTCGCTGTCAACTGATTCTCTTAAAGCTCTGTGATGCTTCGAAGATCTTCTCATATTGTATGTAGTCTTGTATTTGTCGACAACGACTTCCCTGATGTATTATGATCATTCTGAAACCCCATGATAGGCTACCGGTGAACCCGAAACTATGATGTCTTGTCATTGATCTCCACCTGAGCCTAAATTGTCTCTATTTGTTCAATGTCACTTCTGTTGCTCACTCTACTCGCCTGAGTCAAATATGGTGGTTGCCTACCATTGCCCCTTCCACAAAAATGTGCATTCTGCTTCAAAAATGAGCATTCTGCTCACCTCTGCTGCATTCCAACTGCACCGCCGATGCTGGGATGGTCCTTTCTTCCTCGAGCCGAAATGGTGGTCAGCAAACTCCTTCAACGCCTCTCTGCCTCTGCCAAAATCCTCCCTTGCTAACTAGATTGTTGCTTCGTACTCACTCGCGTGCACGCTGCAGTCTCGCTGCACAACTACAGCCTGGGTAAAACCTCCTGTCTCCGACTCCACACGAATAGCTGTCAGCACCTCTTCCCTTATGGCAATGGCCACGCTCAAACCTTCAACCGCCTTTGGCTTATCCCAGCAACACCTGAGCTCTGACGACCACCTACAGGCCCTCTGAAATTAGGCCAACCCCATTCCTTTGGATTCTCTGCCACTGTAGCATGGTCCCCCACCCAATGCTCTGCTGCAACCACAGTCTCTTGCTGACCTGATCCAAGTCGCCACCCAAGCTCACCGGCCAGAAGTGCCCGATCACACGAGAGAGAGAGAGGAGAGGCGGAAGGGGTGCGCTCCGTTGGGCACATGCTGCTGGGTTGGGGTTACGGGCTGTTGTCTACCGTCCTGGGGTAGGAGTGGTCATAGCTCATCCATTTTTGTTATGGACCTCTCGAAATCTCTCCATAGGTCAATCCATTTTCATTGCGGTTTTTTATCAGCACACTTTTGTCTCCTCCTTTCTAGTATAAGTGATCTGACGTCATAAATGATATATTCTTGTTTTGCTACAATTAACCTGCAATTAGGCCGATGATGTTGTAAGTATCAGGCTCCATGTTGGTCCAAACCTTTGCTTGACTCGATTTCTGGAACTTTCCTCTGAAATTTATTTTCATTTTTATTTAATTGCGCATTTAGCTGTTGTTGAATGTTGCCTGTTTTTTTTTTCTTGGAAGGCTTTTAATGACGCTCTCTGTTTTATGTCGTGTTTCTGACCAGGCAAACAGGGCAGCTCCAGGTTTTGAGTGGACATCATCAATCTGGAGGGGTACTCCCTCTTGCCCTAGTTATTTATTTATTTATTTATTTTTGTTTTGATTTTTTTTTAAAATGTGTTCATCTAGGAACGATCAGTTTCGACCATTCTCTATCTTGTTGCGCTCCAAGATATCACAAACTGTCCCTTCCGTGTCGTTGATGAGATAAATCAAGGTGTGGTTTTCGTGTTTACGATTTGTTTCCGCTGCGCTTGCACCTGTTGCGATTTATTTGTAAATTCCAAAACAGGAATGGACCCGATAAACGAAAGGAAAATGTTCCAGCAACTCGTGAGAGCCGCAAGCCAAGAAAACACTCCCCAGTAAGAAATGTGCTTTGAATACACCCCGCTTCGCCTGCATATTTCCTCATCGATGTGTTCATTTTTTACGCCGTTGCAATTGCCAGGTGCTTCTTGTTGACGCCGAAGCTGCTTCCCGATCTAGAATACAGCGAAGCCTGCAGCATCCTGAACATAATGAATGGCCCCTGGATTGAAACGTCATCAGAAGGTATTTCCCAGGTTTTAGAGTTTAATCTACAAAATGCTTCAAAATCCTTTTTTAATTTTTATTTTGAAAATTGATGATTTTAAAATTTGATTCAGTGTGGAGAGGCGGCGAATGCTGGCGAAAGGTGATGGGCCTGGCTTAACCTGCAGTAGCTTATTTCTTTAAGTTTTAACAGTAGTAGCCCTGAGCCCAAGCACAAGTTAGTATGTCTCTAATTTTGCTATTTATGTAATTAACTGAGGACTCCTTATATTATACGTAGAAACTTGTTGCCATTTTTCTTTTTTCACTTTCGATTCGGTTCGATGTTTTGTGCCAAGATCGGCTAAATTATTTGTTGTTGTCAATCTTACCTGCTGGTGGATTGCAGAAAGGTTGGATTGATTTTTGGTTTAGATTAGGCTCTGGTTGAGGTATGTAATTAAATTAGTTATCATATGCACAGATTTCTTGTTATAAGGTTCACCAACTCGGGTTTTATTCAACAATTTTGGGGCTCTCACCACTTTTAATTTCATGGGATCTCGATTTTAATATCTCGTAGTTTTTGTTTTTTATTTTAATGAAAATAAATTTATAAAGTCATCCAAAACGTGTTTGTGCATAAAGTTAATTTCTGAGATTTCCCTTGGGAGTTTGTATAAATGTGTTACGCATTTATACATTTCGTATGCAACAAGAAATAGATGGGGAAGTAGTGCTAAATATGTAATATTTTGGCTTAATTCCCAAAATATTACATATTTATTTATTCACATGAAATTAGTTTATGGTAGGTGCTAAATGTGTTATGCATTTATACATTTCGTATGCATTTATACATTTCTTGTGCCTAGTGTTTGTTATATGAGTGGGGCAATAAAGAATCAATTCATATACCAAGCAGGAACTGTGCCCTGTGGCTTAATTCCCAAAATATTACATATTTATTTATTCACATGAAATTAGTTTATGGTAGGCGCTAATTGCATGTTGCATCTCTATCTTTTGAAATTATGTAATGTTGGATCTCTATTAAAGAAAGATCCCACCACAAAGATGAAATGCAAATCTTGCCCTACAGTTTTTGCAAGAAAGTTGTGCATTCAAGCTCATGACTTCCGCATCACAATTCTAAAAAAAAAATTATATTTTGTCAAGGTTTTAGAACTGGATCGAAGAATGAACCGGTGGGATCAAAGGTCTAATTAGTCGGACCGGAATTGAACCGTGATGATAGATAATAACATATTACATATTATAAGAACATATATCATGAAAATATCAAATTTGGCGCAAAGAGAAATAAATTTATGTTACATTTTAATATTAAATTGTATGACAACATAATAAATATTTTAATTTGTATAAAAATATGATTATTTATTATGAAATATAAATTAGGCCTAAACATTGCCCATTATTATTCATAAAAGTGTGATTTGCCTTAGTAGTTAGCATGTTTATTGTATTACAAAACGCATGACCATGAGTGTCATTCGCCCGATTAACCAATTTTTGGCTGGTTTTCGGTGGTGGTTTTAAGTACTTTTCCGAACGGCTTGCTTAACCGGTCCGCAGTATGACCGGTTGAACCGGCCGGTCCGATCCGGATCTTAAAAACATTGTTATTTTATAGTGTGGCAATGATTCTATAAATTTATCAGTGCCCTGAATTTCTCTGGAACAAAAATATAATTAACATTCCCCGACGGTTCACTTAGTATTTTATGAATCACAAATGCGATGTAAAAGTGAAAATTCAGCTCATGCTACAGTCGCACACATCCAATTATGCCTCCGTTTGGGGGGACTTATTTTCACCGCTCAAGCGATTACGACCGCATGAACCAGACCTTAATTAAGGCCTGATTCATGCGGTCGTAACCGCTTGACCGGTGAAAAAAAGTCCTCCCAAACAGTCTATAACAACATATTCCGAAATACCCAAACAGATGAAGCAAAACCAGAAATATGTCGCCCCCACCACCAACACCAGAAATTTCGCACAAATAAATTATGTATGCACAGCCTTAACACTGCAAAACCCCAATAATTATTCGATTAAATACCCCCCCCCCCCCCCCCCACACACACACACACACAGCACTGTCGTTCAATTTGAACGGGTAGGATCAAATCAATTCTATTCTTTGACCCATATGGCAGGCCTCCTCACGTAGATTTGATCCTGGCCATCCAGATTGAATTTGATGGATGACGATGAATGATGCTAAACCCAAAAACAATTGGAATCCATGAATTTTAAATAATTATTCATCCTAGAGAGAGAGAGAGAGAGAGAGAGAGAGATGCTCACATGGCACTAACCGTTGGTGGATTCATCCTACAGTTCAACTCAGGTGCGCTACTTGAGAAAAGTGCAGGCCACGAACATGAAGACATAAGACACCAAGGAGGTGAGCAGTTCTAGGCTCCATGTCGGCGGGAGCAGGACCGACGGAATTACCGGAATCGCAACGGAACCAAGAATCCACCCGGCGGCGAGGGACGCGAATCTGAAACAAAAATCGATAATAGAGAGCGGTTAAAATGTGAGAGAGCTCTTCGTCGTCCATCAGCTCGGTCCCACAGCTTACCCAATTATCGCAGCCCTCGGAACACTGTTCATCTTGTCATTGAGGAAATAGATGCAAGATCCCAGCGACAGAGCAACCTGCGAAAAAAGCAGGGCCAGAAATGCCTTAAATTTTTGGTATGACAATGATTATATGGGGGATTCTGAATCAAATAGATACCTTCCATTTTAGGGTTAAAGCAATCGCATCTTTTCTTATTTCTTTTTTTCTATTTATATTCAAAAACTTTAGCAACCTTAGGTAAAAGAATGATTTGATCTTAGACCATAAAATGAAACATCCAGACCAAAAACACTACTGTCAACCAATGACTCCCGCCGTATGAAAGCACTACTCTAACCACTGGGTTAAGTAGGTCGTTTATCACCACAAAAAGGGTCTCCATCACTTTGATGGATTATAGGTAAAACATGCTTTCTAGCAATATAAATCTTTTATCGGTAATAAACGTAAACGGATCGGAGAGTTATCATGTGGGATTATGGGATACCCTTCTTGACAAGAAATTGTCTCTATGTTAAAATAGTTATGACAAGGGCTATAGCTCAGTTATTGTAGAGCACCTCGTTTACACGTGCGCCATGCTTTTCAAGGGAGCCAAGTATGCAATGACCATAATTTCTGTAGGATGTATGTTTGGCTTGACAATGATTATGACCAAGCTTTAAAAAATCGGACCAAACCTGCCGGTCAAACCGGTCGGACCACCGACCAGACCCCCAGCCGGTCTGGTCATGGTGTTCTGGCCGCCTCTCTATTGGCCCGTCTTGGAACCAGGGAACCGGACGGTTTGACCGGGAACCGTGATCGGTTCCCCATAACCGGGCGGGCGTATAATAGCCCCTCCGATTTAAATAGAACGGTGCCAGGGGGACTCAGTGAGAGGGATAACCTAGGTTTTTAGCTTTTTACTGACGGAAGGAATCAACGATCGACGAAACCCAAACAGTGAATGTGAAACTCCTTCCTCGCACCGATAGGCTGCACGTCCCAATTCGCTCTTCCTCGTAACCCAGTAGTTTCTTCTTCTTCCTCTATTCTTCATCTTCTCCATTTAGGGCGTTTCTGAGTTTCTGGGTTTCTGGGTTTCTGGGTGATGACAAGTTTCTGAGTTTTTGGATGACAATGAAGACAATGCTTGACTAAATTTTCAAGCTCGGTGGCTTGTGTATACTAAATTCTATATGCAATGCTATTGAGTCTATTGACTATTGAAGTGGCTAAGTTATAGATTATTAAAAGTCTGGTTATGTTAACTGTGGCTAAGTTATTGATTATTAATAACTCTGCGTAACGCTATTAAGACTAGTAATTTCATTACATAGGGTCGTTATCATGGCTTGGGGTGAAATATATGAATTGTCATCTATTTGAAGGTATTGATTATACACACGGTCCGACCGGTCCGATCTTGAACCATTGATTTCACCAACGTTTTAAAAATCGGACCAATCATCGAACCGGTGAAGCGAAAGGTTCAGGATTGAACTGATTTGACCGATTCAACCGGAGTTGAACCGTTATATATATACATATATATATACACACACCAAATTAACGTAGGTCAAATCTTTATATATATATATGGTACATATATATATATGGTATATATATATATATATATATTATATATGAAGAGCCAAACTGTAGCGTCAAATGTGCCCTTAATCCTTTGGCGGTAACTTTTTACTTGTTCATTTAGGGGATGTTAGTTGGTACTCAAGATTATTTCACTAATATATTTATTTTTCTAATTTATCATTCCTAATTTTTGGACCAATCTTTGTCAGATGATTTCTTCACTTTCAGTGATTTTGATGAAAAGAGTAGGAAAATATATTTAAATATTAGTAAATGAATGAGCTCTCTTATTATTATTTTTAAACTGAAAGATCAAAAACTTACTTGGAAAGCAGGGCCAGAGTCAGCAGAATTCAATATGCTCCAGCCTCCCATGAAAGCAAACAGAAACAGCCTTCTGAGGATGGTGTCGACCGGAGGAGCTTCGACATGATCGAGCAATCTCTGCACCCAAGGAGGTGATTCCTCGACCTGCTTCTTCAGCCTGCTTTTGAGATTGATTTTTGTTTTCTTCCGCTGCCTGAAACTCGCCATTATTAACTTCTCGAAAGCACCTTCGATGGACTCAACGCTCCCCTCGTGACCGGCATATTGCTCTAGAAGAAAATTTCGCGCGGCTAAAACTTCTTCTTCGGAAGCATCCTTGGTCAAACCGAGCCGCTTATAAGGATCCCACACATGCATTCGAGGAAATTTCAGAACTTTATCTGTGATATGGTAGTTATAAGTCACGCGGAGAAATTAAGCACCCAACAAGAAATTGCTTAGGACAGGCATCACATATTACTGAAAGCATTGTCGGCAGTCTCCAGAAGCTAATCACTTTTTATAACAAAAATGCATATAATATCGAAGAACAAAATGTGTATAATACCATTCTCGGTGGAATTTGTTCCAATTCCAATTACCCCCTCTCTCTTCCAACAACTGCCACCCTATAATGAGTTCAAGAGCGGTTAACAGACACAAGAAGGATTCTTCCAGGAATCTTAATACCTTTGCTTAGCTCACTAACACTATTCCTGCATTCTTAAGGAGGATTCTTCCAGGAATCTTAGTGCCTTTGCTTAGCTCACTAACAGTATTCCTGCATTCATTCAGTTTTTCTCGCTTTTTCTCTATAAAGACCGTGTAACCATAAACTGTAGAAAATAATAAGTCCAGTAAAATGATGACTGCTCAAGCACACTTCATGATCAAATTTATTTTGGTTTCATGCCGAATTAATACTATACTATTAAAAAATAATTAGACTCAAATCTTCATTTTGATAGCATTAAATTGGATTTTTTTGGTTGGATGAAAACTTCCAGGCTACATATGCAGCAGAAAGTCTCATTTATATGGACAGCTTCCTTCATACTCTGATAAAATAATTATCGAAATAGCTTTCAAAGTCTAATATCAGCTCAAAAACATCATCCGAACGCCCCGCTTGCGATAAGCTTGTAGAAGGTTTCCGAAGGTCCAGACCTTTTGGAAAGCCGGCCGAAAGCCTTTTCACTTATTTCAAGGACAGTTCCAAAGGATTAATTCAAAAAACTTACCCTTAAGAAAAGCCAAGAAAAGAGGCTAATTAGAATTCCTTTCTTCTTTCGTTTATCTAGAATTTAATGTTTTTAATCAAACAACTATGATATCCGTCCTCATTGCATGGCTATCTAAGATGATAAAAAGCTAAGTAGTTTATATCATATGTAGGACTGTTAAAAACATCATTAAATTGAAACTCGTTTGAAATTAACACCACTTGACATTGATTCGAATAAATTTGAAGTCAATTTGAGCTCCCTATACTCAGATTTGATTTTGGTTTAATCTAAATCCCCACTCTAAAGTTAGAGTAGACTCGATGTGACTTAGAATATAGATATAGACTCTACATATTTAATTATTTATATATATATACTAGCATTCATGCGCAAATGCTACTGGCTTCAAACAGACTCCGCCCGTTCACGGATGTTATAGGTGTGCACGGGCTTACGGACCCAAATTAGCAATTTGCAGGCTCTGCTCGTGAACACCCAAATTAGCTTCATACAGGTTCTTCCCATGCACACTTCTGAGGTCCAACCATGCAACTTGAAAAGGAAGTAAAGAAACACTTTTCAACATTTTATTGATTAAAAAAATGAATTAAAAAAATTATATAAAACACCCACTTTCATATAATCTCTCATATCTACCTTAGGCCCTAGTTATTTGAGTAGGTTTAAGAAATTTAGCAAAACTTTTCCTCTCCCACAGCCTCTCTCTCTCTCCCTCTTCCACTGCTTTCTCATATATGGGCCATGAAAACTTTTAAACCCACACACACAATATATGTACACACACATATAAATACATATCCTTTCCATTGTCCGCTTTCTTTAATATCTCATTTCTTTTTTTGCACTTGGCTTGGAAACATGTGCTCCTACATAAGACTTTTATTTAGAATCCTTGCTCTAGCCAATCAAGTCACTGGATGGGTGCATACTCACAATTGAGTTCTTCAATATCAAACTCTTGCACGGTTACCTAGATTACATCAGCCTCCATCCTAGCTAAGGAAAAAAAAAGTTTGGTCAAAGCCACCTTGATTGATTTGATCAGATGTTTGTCTTTACCGCGTGGAATTTGGGACAAAAAGCGTCACAAGCACAAAATCAATTTTGAGTCTAGGGCACTCAAATTGACTCGGTATTTACATACTCACAATTGAGTTCTTCAGGATCAAACTCCCGAACTGCTACCTAGATTATATCAACTTTCATCCTAGCTTAGGAAAAAGATGTTTGGTCGAAGCCCTCTTGATTGATCTTATGTGTCTTTTCCGCGTGGAATTTGGGTTGATGTAGACTTAAAACTAGGGTTTTAAAACACACTAATTTTATACGACTGATTTCAGTTTTGAGAATAGGCCGAGGGGCCAAATCGAAGCTTTCGCGCTTGAAACTACTCTTACTGATAAACTTCCGCAAAATAAGTTAATTTTTATTTGAGTTTGATCCCTTGAAGCCTTGTGAGCCGAACCGTAGCGAGTTCCAATGTTCCACAAGTAAACACAACAATAATGTAAGAAATATGGTAATAGAAGTATTTGAACGTTCGGGGAAAATTCTTAATTATTTAAGTTGCGCATAAATTTAAAAGTAATAATTGGAGCAAAAAACTGGAAAGAATACCACAAGGGGACAGTTCATCCCAAATACATCTGCAGGGGTGGAACAATTGTTACCGGCCGTTGGGTGGAAGTAGGCGCTGGAGTTGACAACAACGGCGAGGGAGAGGAGTCGGGGGCCACCGGAGGAAGGAGGTGAAGCTTCGGCGGGCGCTAAAGGAAGGAGGTCGCGGGTCCGTCTGGAATGGCGAAGGGCACTGGAGCGTGGAGGTCTCATGTGGCAAATCCGGGACTAGGGGCAACGAATCTTGTAGAGTCGTCGACGAGGGCGTACGGTAGCGGCCGGGTTTGTAGAGTTGTCGTAAAGGGTGCATGACAGCGGTAAGGCAAGGCTGATTTGTCGTTGTCGAAGTGGTTGGAGTGGAGGGACTCGGGAGATAGTAGTTGTACGGGTGGGGGAACAGACCGGCAATGCAAAGAATTGAATAAATTTCAATTTGCAACTATCCGGTCATGTATTTTTCCTATCATAGCGAATTATTAAATAGAGATATGAATCTCTCACCAAAAAGCCTTTTCAATCAATACTTTCCTAAATAAAATTTACATAATATTGGTTTCCCAAATATCGGTTTCCTTTGAATTTAAATTTTAAATCTATGCGTTTTAAATAATTTTAAGCTTGCTCGTTAAGTCCTAATAACTAAAATTACTGAACCTTTTATTTAGGGTCTCATCGGGTGATCAAACCGACGAGCCGAACAACTTCAAACAAAGCAGATGTGCGACAAAAGAAATACACGAAAAATAAATGCAAAAATAAAAATTCACGACGCATAGTGACTCCATGTATTTTGGATACGGCAGAGGATGCATTATAGGCCCAAAAAAGCATCGTAAACTCAAAATAAATTTTGAGTCTATGGAGCTCAAATTGACTCAAAATTTACATAACTCACAGTTGAGTTCTTCAGGATCAAGCTCTCGTACTGCTATCTAGATTACATCAACTTCCGTCCTAGATTAGGAAAAAGATGTTTGTTTGAAGCCCTCTCGATTGACCTAATTAGATGTTTGTCTTTTCCGGGTAGAATTTGGGCTCAAAAGCGTCACAAACTTAATATTAATTTTGAGTCAAGGGAATTCAAATTGACTCGAAATTTGTATACTAACAATTGAGTTCTTCAGGATCAAACTCTCGCACACCTAGATTGCATCAACTTCCATCCTAGCTTAGGAAAAAAATGTTAGGTTGGATCCCTCTTGATTGATCTAATCAAAGATTTGTCTTTTCTGTGTGGAATTTGAGCCTAAAAGTGTCTTAATCAGAGATTTGTCTTTTCTGCGTGGAATTTGAGCATAGAGAGCTCCAATTGACTCGAAATTTGCATACTCACAATCTTTAGGATCAAACTCCTGCACTGCTACCTAGATTAAATCAGCTTCCATCCTAGCTTAGGAAAAAGATGTTTGGTCAAAAACCTCCTGATTAATCTGATCGGATGTTTATCTTTTCTACATGGGAATTGGGCTCAAAAGCGTCTTAAACTCAAAATTAATTTTGAGTCTAGGGAGCTCAAATTGACTCAAAATTTACATACTCACAATTGAGTTCTTCAGGATCAATCTCTCGCACTGTTACCAAGATTACATCAACTATCATCCTAGCTTAGGAAAAAGATGTTTGATCACATGGGAATTGGGCTCAAAAGCGTCTTTAACTCAAAATAACCTTTGAGTCTAGGGAGCTCAAATTGACTCAAAATTTAAATACTCACAATTGAGTTCTTCGGGATCAATCTCTAGCACTGCTACCTAGATTACATCAACTTTCATCCTAGCTTAGGAAAAAGATGTTTGGTCAAAGCCCTCTTGATTGCTGATGTGTCTTTTTTGCATGGAATTTGGGCCTAATAGCATCTTAAACTCAATATCAATTTTGAGTCTAGGGAGCTCAAATTGACTCGAAATTTGCATACTCACAATTGAATTCTTCAAGATCAAGCTTTTGTATTGCTACCAAGATTACATCAATTCCTGCCATAGCTTAGGAAAAAGATGTATGGTTGCAGCCCTCTTGATTGACCTAATCAGATGTTTATTTTTTCTGGGTAGAATTTGGGCTCAAAAGCGTCACAAACTCAATATCAATTTTGATTCTAGGGAGCTTAAATTGACTCGAAATTTGCATACTCACAATTGAGTTCTTCATGATCAAACTCCTGCACACCTAGATTACATCAACTTCCATCCTAGCTTAAGAAAAAGATGTTTGGTTGGAGCCCTCATGATTGATCTAAACAGAGGTTTCTATTTTCCGAGTGGAATTTGGGCACAAAAGCGTATTAAACTCAAAATCAATTTTGATTTTAGAGAGCGCAACTTGACTCGAAATTTGCACACTCACAATTGAGTTTTTCGCGATCAAACTCCCACACACCTAGATTATATCAACTTCCACCCTAGCTTAGGAAAAAGATGTTTGGCTTAAGCCCTCTTGATTGACCAGATCAGATGGTTGTCTTTTCCGTTCAGAATTTGAGCTCAAAAGCGTCACCAACTCAAAATAAATTTTGAATCTAGAGAGCTCAAAATGACTAAAATTTGCAGGCTCACAATTGAGTTCTCCGGGATCAAACACCCGCACACCTAGATTACATCAACTTTCGTCCTAGTTTAGGAAAAAGATATTTGGTCGAAGCCCTCATGATTGACATGATCAGATGGTTGTATTTTCCGTGTATAATTTGGGATCAAAAGTGTCGCAAACTCAATATCAATTTTAAGTCTAGGGAGCTCAAATTGACTCGAAATTTGAATACTCGCAAGTGAATTCTAAATGATCAAACTCCCGCACACCTAGATTACATCAACTTCCATCCTAGCTTAGGAAAAAAGATGTTTGGTCGGATCCCTCTTGATTGATCTAACCAAAGGTTTGTCTTTTCCGCATGGAATTTGGGCCCAAAAGCATCTTAAACTCAATTAATTTTGAGTCTAGAGAGCTCAAATTGACAATAAATTTGCAAACTCACAAATGATTTCTTTAGGATCAAACTCCCACACTACTATCTAGATTACATCAGCTTCCATCCAAGCTTAGGAAAAGATGTTGGGTCGAAGACCTCTTGATTAATCTGATCAGATGTTAATCTTTTCCACATGGAATTTGGACTCAAAAGCTTCTTAAACTCAAAATCAATTTTGAGTCTAGGAATTGACTCAAAATTTACATTCTCACAATTGAGTTCTTTAGGATCAAGCTCCCGCACTGCTATCTAGATTACATCAACTTCTGTCTAAGCTTAGGAAAAAGATGTTTGTTTGAATCCCTCTCGACTGACCCGATCAGATGTTTATCTTTTCCGCATAGAATTTGGGCTCAAAAGTGTCACAAGCTCAATATCAATTTTGAGTCTAGGGAGCACAAATTGACTAAGAGTTTAGAGAACCCAAATTGACTAGAAACTTGCATGCTCACACTTGATTTCTTTAGTTCAAACTCCTGCACTGCTACCAAAATTACATCAGCTTCCATCCTAGCTTAGGAGATAGATGTTGGGTTGAAGATCTCTTGATTAATCTGATCAAATGTTTATCTTTTCCAAATGGAATTTGGGCTCAAAAGCGTCTTAAACTCAAAATCAATTTTGACACTGGGGAGCTCAAATTAACTCGAAATTTGCATAGAATATACTTAAAATAATATAACACGTATACTTTATAGTTTTCAAATTTATGTATAATGAAATAAAAATCAATTTTGAGTCACAGATCCATCAAAAGATATTTGTTTTAAATTCCATGAAGTTCACTTAAACAATTTCCATGTCCGTAGTATAACTTTTGCCCTAAAATCCACTAGCAACACTTCTATATCCGATACAAAAACATAGTTCCTTCTGGAAAAGCTATTTCACTTATTACAGGTCGGGTTATTTCTGATCCATCAACAAGAAATATTCTAAAAAAGCATGGACCCTAAACATAAGTTTGTAGTAGGCAATTATAAATGTCATGTAAAGGGAAAAAAACAGCTCATACCAAATTGAAAGCAGTAAAACTGTCATCACAGATCTAGATGCAGCAACATTGCAAGAAAATATTAGAATACATTAGCAAAACGATGGCATTTAATCTCTGGAAGCATAATAAATTTGTTGCTACTATATAATTAGGAACCTAAATCGATTCCATAAGCATCAGAACAAACAGCAAATCATACAACAAATTATATCCATAATAGAAAACAGAATCCAAAAATAAAATGATGCTGACCGTAGTTATAGCTTCCGCCGAGCGAAACGTCCATGGTGCACCTAGGGCTTCGAATCCCCAACCGGTGAACCCCGCTAGCTTCATTCTGATTACTCCTGCACGAAAGTTAGTTTGAATAGAAATGAATGAAATGGAGCGGGAACCCTAATAAATCAAAAACATGGGAAAAAAAGAATTTCGTGGGGATTGGGGGGATGGGCTCACGGGATGGGACGGAGAAGACGGGCGTGGGAGAAAGTAGGGCTTGCGAGGAAGAGGGACTCCATGGTGAAGAATTTGGATCAGCGAAGAAATCTCAGGCCGCCTTCAGTCTCCGGTGGAGAACTCCGGCTCTTCGCGGCCGCCGTGGAGCATGACCCGGAAGAGAGATGGAAGATATTCTTGATAAGAAAACAGCTCGCGGGCTCCGAGTAGCCGCCGAAGCGCCAGATTTATTAGGCTCGCAATGGGCTATATATATCCAATTGAAGGATTATTATTAGGCTCGCAATGGGCTTTTGGTAATCCATTTTCTAGCTTTTCGTTTTCTCAAAATTAAACCGTGGGTTAAAAACTCATTTGTTTCTCCCAGCTCAAAAATTTGCCGGACGAAACTTTACGGGCAACCAATTTTCAACAGCTCCAAAATTTTCATGTTCTCGACTTTGCATCCAGTGCTCTGGCGCATCCAGGGTCGCCTACGGTGCTTTCTTAGAATTGTCGGGATACCCCAGGTGGATTCGCCGTCCAACAAGCCCGTCGGTGGGCTCCAAGCAGGCCGCCGTCGGCCTTAACCGCCCCCGGAGATTTATTTTTCAAAAAACCTATGGCATACAAAAATTTAATAAAAAAATATTTTATTAAATATAATAAAAAAATATATGTATATATCAAGCTTTTGAAAACCGGACCGGACCGGCCGGTCCGACCGGTCCGACCGCGGATCGGGCCCCTGGCCGGTCCGGTCACGGTATGAGGACCGCCCCACTCAAGAACCGCCCGAAAACCGGGGAACCGGGCGGGTTAACCGGAAAACCGGGAACCGTGACCGGTTCCCCGTAACCGGGCGGGTCTGCTAAATAGCGGACCCACGCAAAATTTTTTAAATTTTGCTTTGGGCGGGATTCGATCCCAGACCACCTAGGTGGAGGCCTAAGGCTCACTCAACTAGACTAACTTAATTCTGTTGAATACTTTCAAAATATAATTTATATATTATATTTTTATTCATATTATTTAGTTTAAAAATATTATAACATGTATTTAATATTTAGGTAAAATTGAATCCAATATTTATGTATAAAAGTATACAATTTATTATTCTTATATAGTTATAAATATTTTTTTTATATGTTTTTATTATTTATTATTATATTACGGTTCAACCCCGGTTGAACCGGTCCAACCGGTCGGACCTTGAACCTTTGATCTCACCGGTTCAATCTCCGGTCCGGTTCTTAAAACCTTGGTATATATATCATTTATATATATATATATATATATATATATATATATATATATATATATATATATATATATATATACCATATTATAAAGAAATATGGTGGTCTGCATATAGTATGAGTTCGAAATTAGAGGGTAATTAGGTGGCCGTCGGATTTCAGATTTTTGATCATGAACCGTTGGATCAAACCAAACCTATATCCAGACTTTTTTATAGGCTTCTTAAACCTACTCTAGGACAATCCTAAATCTATTATAGGACAGCCAAAAAACTAGCGGACTCGCAACCGGCGAGCCCGCAAACCCGCAAGCTCATCCCGCGAAAACCTGCAAGCAAGCCCGCCCGCAAGTCAGCCAGCCAACATTACTTCAAATATTGAATGCGGAATATTGAATATATACCCGCAAAACTCCTAAGAATGGACGGTGTCGGACTAAAACAGGCGGGTGAACTGTTCACCCGCCTGTTTAGGCACGGAAATCAGATTTTTCGGGGCCCAATATGAGGGTCAAGATGGCTCTAAAACGAAATGTGGTCAACATGAAAGTTGTAGAGCTCGGCGATCCGAACAACTTTCATGTTAATCACTTTTTGATTTGGAGCCTCCTTGACCTTCGATTTTGGACCCGAAAAGACTCGGCGGCGAGACTGCTACAGTAAAGGCACGGAAATCAGATTTTTCGGGGCCCAATATGAGGGTCAAGATGGCTCTAAAACAAAAGGCGGTCAACATGAAAGTTGTAGATCTCGGCGATCCGAACAACTTTCATGTTGATCACTTTTTGATTTGGAGCCTCCTTGACCTTCGATTTTGGACCCGAAAAATCTGGGCGGCGAGACTGCTACAGTAAAGGAACGGAAATCAGGTAATATAATAATATATATAAAAAAAATAGCCCGGGTGCGGGCGAAGCCCGCCGTCGCCGGCCAGGTACTGTGGCGCGTGGCCATCGGGGCTCTGCCTGTCACTTGTATATATATATATATATATACATATAATTAATTGTAAACGCTATTTTGCCAAATGATGTTCTGTTCTAAACAGTTTTGCAAACACAAAATATTCAAACAGATCTCAATTTTCGACAATCAATTTTCAATAACTTCATTTACAAATCTGTAATTACAACAACTCTTTTTACAATCACAGACGTTCTATCAAATGAAGTCCGAATTTCTCCTCGATGAAAAGCCCTAGTCCCCGCCTTCTTGTGATCGGCCTACACAAACCTTTGTCGCCGCCCATTTCTTCCTCCCACACGGCAATTGGAAAGGGAAGATGTTGCTCTCGCAATTAGATCATTTTTCACGATATGGTCAGGAGAGGGTTGCGGTCAACATGTATACGCTTGCAAGCATGCTGAAGGAATTCACAATGGCGAATAACCTTTTCGAAGGAGAGCAGTTCCATTTTTTCTGATCAATACTGCTTTTGAGAAGAATTCACATGTTAGCAGCGGGCTGAATGATTTTTACTCCAAATGTGGCAGTATTCTCAATGCAAAGAAAGTGTTTGAGGAAGTAAAGGAGCGAGATTTGGTCCTCTAAAACACGATGATCTCAAGAATTTTCATGATCTTGATGAGATATTTTCTCTTAAATATGAAAAAGGTTATTCGTTTTTGACCATGAAATTGAAATGTATTCTTCAAACTTCCTGAAAAGATGAGAATTTAATCTTCTTGGACTTTAAAATCAACATGTACTCTTAAAAAAACTTCTAAGAAATAATTCAAAAGAAATTTCATGTCAAATGACGTGTTTTTTGACCGAGAGAAGCTTTATGAAAACTTCATCCACATATCATCTACCACTTTTACCCATTGATTTTGATCCTATAAATAGGGATGAAGAAAGGGGGTAACACATTCACTTCTCTCAACTCAGGCATTAAAAGATTTCTAGAAAGACCTTTGCGACAATCGTCTTAATTTGAGAGATATTTCGGACGTCGTTACACAACATTGACGAGTAATAGTTCGCCTACACTGATCGGATCTGAAGCAGATTTGAGCAAGAATTCGAAAAAAACATCTTGAAAAGATTTTTTGAAATCCATCACGTCCGCCACTAACGGTAACTTACAGCTTTTTTGTTACTATTTATTTTATTATGTAGTGTGAAGTTAGTGAAAATCCTATAAAGATTGAGGGAATCAATTTTTTAGTGTGAAGTTGGTAAACAATCTTTTATTGTTTTGTACATTTTATTGACGGCTTTTCAAATTGGACCCGATCGTCCCGTAATTTTCATCTTATTGAGTTACCATTAGCCAAATTTGATTTGCCAATAACACCGCACTATCTTTTCCTAAGCATTTCTCTATCCATGATTTCTAGTTTGGAGGAGAAGTTTGAACTTTGAAGCCAAGTTTTAACACAAGCACAAGCTGTCTGCTAGATGCAGCATGAGACAAATCTCTCCATCAAAGCTCTTTTTAATCAAAGATGATCAAATATCTTCGGTTCAAAAAAAAATTAAGATTTCAAATTTATGTATGGCATTCATTTAGGATCATTGCCAATTTACTTCCCTACAAGAGAAGGATAACGCCAATCAATCATTTCACAATTACAAAATAATTTAGGCTGAGCTTTATAAATTGTTACACTACAAATTATTATACCTTTGAGCCGGGAGCCTACGTTTCACACAATGAAATTAAAGAACCAGATCTTCCTGATTTTTTTTCCATTTGCAATTTTGCATGTCATTGAAACAGAAAAAGCCAAAAAAGACGGAGCAAATGTAAATGTTTTCAAGAATTACAGCGATAAGTTTCAGTTGTTGTATAACAAATCGGAGATTAGGGGTGAAAATGCTAACACCTGCTTTTTCGGCTGAGGCTACATCAATTAAGGTTGGGTTCAGCCAGGCAAGTTTGTTGCCAGCTAACCAGAAAATTGCCTACATTCAAAATTTTGAACCAGAAAATTGTATTTCACTTCATCACTGTTTAATCATCACACTCATTTTTCATTTTAAAACCCAGGATAAAAGATGGAGAAGAGAGGCTAATTATAAGCATGAGCAAACTATCTGAATAAGCAATGTGAGACTAATATGTGCATGCATTTTTTGATTCATGTTGGACCATCACACCCATTTTTTCATCCCATTTTTTTGGTTCATGCTAAACAATTCAACACACCTCACTCAGCATATACAAAACTCTAATATCATATTAAACCACCGCACCAATTTTCCATTTCAATTAAAACAAGGAAACTGTCTCGACAAATGGTATGAAACTAATTTTACATGCATTTTTTGGTACATGCTGGACAATACAAAACACCTCTTAACATGTACCTAGCTCAAGATGGAGAGGCAAGACCTATTACAAACAAGTGAACCATGTAAATAAACAATGTAAAACAAATCTTTGCAAGTAAGTTTTGAGGCCTGCTAGACAGTTAAACAATCACAAGAGACATTTTATTGTTATGGGCATAATAATGCTATGAATTTCTAATTTGTGCTTGGTTAATTTTGAAAGGTTGTGTAAAATAGCTTTTTTAAAGTGTTACTGCAATTTTTAATTTACTCTCTCATTCACTGGAAGAGGAAGTTTATGAATAAGGTGAAATGATGACTGCCTGTTAACAATTAAGCTAGATGAACTTAGAACAAGATCTAGCTTAGATGTAACATGCCTTTGATTTCCATGATAGTCATCTTCTTCATCTTAATTCTTCATCTTAATTCTTTATCACTCTTCTTCATCCTTCTTCTTCTACTTTCATTATCTGTAGTATTCCTTCACCAGTCCACTCGCTCTTGTTCTACAAAGTTTTCTAATAACAGTAAAATCAATGTTCACGGAAGCCTAAAGAGGAAGATAGAACCAGAGATATTAAGGAAGACAATGAGGAAGAATCCATTTCATAACACCAAAAGCAAGCTCGGATCAAAACACTAACAAAAGAGATTAAAAGAGTTACCGTAGATGTTACAGATTAAGAACGTAAAAGTGCAATCAACCAATACATTAGTATTTCTACAGTGGAAAAAACAGAAAACCCTAGGCTAGTTGCTTGAATCGACGAACAAAGATCGGACCTAAAACTCCTGCGATTGCGAGGTGACATCAGCTTTACCCTTCCCTTGCTTATTCGGAAGCAAGACAGAGTGAATATTAGGCAAAACCCCGCCATTAGAGATCGTAACGGACCCAAATAGTCTAGACAGCTCTTCATCGTTCCTCACTGCGAGCTGGATGTGCCTTGGGATGATCCTGCTCTTCTTATTGTCCCTAGCAGCATTTCCAGCCAATTCCAGCACCTAAACAAGAGTAAAAGAGTTTATGAAAGGATATGCATAACAAATTTGAACTGGTACTCAAAAGCACGGGCGATCTTCGATCTCTCACCTCTGCTGCGAGGTACTCAAGAACGGCGGAGAGATAGACCGGAGCTCCGGCGCCAACGCGCTGAGCGTATCTGCCGGCCTTGAGGAATCGAGCGATCCTGCCGACGGGGAACTGGAGGCCAGCTTTTGTAGATCGGGAGACGGACTTTGTAGCGCCGGCGGTTTTTCCCCTTCCGCCCTTTTTCGCGGCGGTGGAAGTCATGGCTGCCGGATCGGTTGAGGAGATGTCGGAGAAAATTGAAAAAAAGAAAAATGCAGAGGGCGGGTTTGGGTTTGGGTTTTTGCTGAAGGCCGGTGTTATTTATAAAGGTGGCGAGATGACGCGTTTGAAGTAGAAGAAGAGCTGTGATTGGCGGATACCGAATGCCTCGAATTGCCAGCGTGGACTATTTTGGGCGGGAACAGAACTTGCATCTTGACCGTTGAAATGGTGACGGGATAAACGGCTGGGATGGGAGGATTATTTTTTCACAACTTTAGTTTCGGAGCAACAAAAATTATTATACGCCCAAATAATAATGTAACATTAGTATTAATTTACAATAATGTAACATTAGTATTAATTTACAATAATGTAACATTAGTAATTCAGTCGTGGAGTCCTGACTTTTTACCAATCGGGCCGGGCTTTTCTCATTTCAGACCTCGCCGGGCTTTTAGCCGTGCCGGGCCCAGTCAGGCTTTTCGAGCCCGGGCTATTAGCCCACGACTAATTAGTATTACAAAAATTATTATATGCGCAAAAAAATTTGAATAGTCAAAGGACTGCGCCGCGATTGTGTTATGATTAGAGTCCCGTTTCAAAATAGCTAAAAAATCAAACTTATTCGTTCTAGGCCGTGTTTTGATGACTTGACACGAAAAATGAATTATTATGAATAGTTGGTACACAACATTTCTTGTATACATTTGTGCGAAAAATTTCGGTTCTGTTTGGGATAATTGCGGGTGCTGAAAAAATTGTGGTGGGAAACTAGTGTTAGGATTAGCGCTTTGTTTGGGATAGTTGTGGGGGTAGCAAATGCAGTGATTGAAAACTAATGGTCAAGATTAGAGATGCTATAAAAACAGTAGAAGAAAAAGAATGTTAATGTATGAGAAAGCAAAGACATGAAAATGCGAAAAAGCTTCTTTTAATTTTTCTGATAGAAGGTTTCACTACTTATGCAAGTATGCCAAATCATTTTCACATCATTCTAAGAGTTAACAAGTGACAACTTAATGTTAAAATTATAGTGAATACAAAAGATTTTACTTACATTACACACCATTGAATGTATGTAATACTGCTACTTACATCGTTTAGGGTTTACTTTTTAAAAAATTGGATAATAACATATTATATGGAATGTATTAAGGTTTTTTATACTAATTTATCACTGGCCATCATGAGCTTTCTTCATTCACCCAAAACAAATGAATCACTCAAGGGGAATGTCATGGAACATCATATCTTACAGAGGGAAAAGAAAACAATACCTAAAAGAGGATGGTTATGCTTGTGCTGGAAAGATACCTGCGGAGCAATGCTTTTCAAGCTTTGATTGTAGTAGAGTTTAGAGCAGAGGCCTTGAAGATAAGCAACAACTTGGCTTTGCTCTGCTTCTTATTATTTCTCAGAAAGAGAACTTTATGATCTTGATGTTGAAGACTGATTTATTCTTCAGTGATTTATTTCTTCAACAGACAACTATGTCGGTGATTCACGGACTACTATAAGAGCAAGTTCTTGGAAAACTTCAGCTTCATCGAGAGGAGGAAAATGACCGAAAAGTTCTGTTCCAAAAAGCTCTTTCTTCTTTCTTGGGACTGCTTTTGTATCCCGTCGTTCAACGGCTCTTTGTGTAGTATGGACCACCCCGAGTTTGTAATTGCAACACTTCTTTTGCATTAAATGTTGTACTAAAGGCAAGCGGTGTTTTTTGTCATCTAACATGCAAAGTCCGCGACATTTGAATTCTCGATGACGTCGGTGTACAACCTGTATTCGTCGAGGATGGACCCCCCATAGCCAGATCAGCAAGAAGTCAAAGTCAGCAATTCAAGACAGAGGTCAGAGACAATACGTCAAGCAGCAGAAGGCCTGGGCGAGTATGGCGAGCTCCCCTCGCATACTCGTCAGGTAGGCGACTAGGCAGCTACTCGCACAGCCGTGCGAGCTCCCCCGGGAAGTCGCCTAATCGACGGGGGGTGGGCTATAAATAAGACTCACCCCCACCCCCAAGATTTCCCTATAAATAGGACCCCAGAGGTACAAGGAGAGACATTTTTGAATCTCACCGAGATCTCAGACTCTTTTCTTGGACGTTAGCTTAGCCTATGAATTTCTTTTTCTTAGAGACCAAGTCGCGACCTAGCGATTATCCTCCTTTAGTCGCTGCGACTTAGTTATCAGCTAATCTCTCTCGTACCCTCCTCGATCATCCTTGGTTGTGGAGGGGTTGTTTCTTCTAAGCTTTCAGGTCGTGGTGGGACCTTCCTATCGCAGCGCCTGGGGTCATGTTTGTTCGGCGACTTTTGTGCTTTAGCTCGCTAGCCATCGAGCCCATCCGTTGAGCTGGTAACTTTAGGATGCCTTGATCCGATTTTTGGAGTAGGGAATTTTCCCGGCTCCAATAGTCGGCATGACTCAGCGCTGCTAGACTTAGCAAATTTTAGACAATCTGCATAGGCGTTGAGTGAAGCTTTGTCACTCAACGCAAAAATACTTAGCAGAATTCTGCATCTTCAGGCATCGAATGAACCTTTATCACTCAACGCTTTTGACATTTATAGTCTAACTATTAAGGCATTCAATGATCCTTCATCACTCAACGCTTCTAGACTTAGTTGAAATTTCTCTGCATGAAGGCGTTGAGTGTAGCTTCAACACTCAACGCTTGTAGACTTTGACTTTCTTCTTAATGAGGCGTTAAGTGGTCTGTCTTCACTCAACGCTTCTATACTTGGACTGAAATCCAGATGTGTAGACGTTGAGTGAACTGTCTTCACTTAACGCTTCCGTCCTTAGACAGATTTTTTGATGAGGCGTTGAGTAGTCCGTCTTCACTCAACGCTTGTATACTTGGACAGATTTCTTGATGAGGCGTTGAGTGACTCGTCTTCACTCAATGCTTCTATGCTTAGACAGATTTCTTGATGAAGCGTTGAGTGGCCCGTCTTCACTCAACGCTTCTATGCTTAGACAGATTTCTTGATTAGGCGTTGAGTGACCCGGCTTCACTCAACGCTTATATACTTGGATAAATTTCTTGATGAGTAGGCGTTGAGTGAACTGCATTCACTCAACGCTTCTGTCCTTAGACAGATTTCTTGATGAGACGTTGAGTGGCCCAGTTTCACTTACATCGATGTTTTGCGCATCCGCTAAACGGATCGCTGTTCAAGTTCAGTTTTTTCCGTAGATCGTGCATGTCCAGAGCATCCACGACGTACTCTCTGAGCGGTCATTTTTCTTATACTTTTGTATTTGTATTGCATTTATATATTTCGTGATATATATAACCGTGTGGTTGTGTTATTGTGTTCTTGTTATCTGCATTTATTATAGTTGTGTCTGCGTTGTGTATTGGATTTTACAATTTAGGGGTATCAGAGAGAGGTTCTGAGTATGTGACTGATTTGATGTTCCAAGTTAGATTTAAGTCAACGGTGGGTGACGACAATGGTCCGTTCTCTATCTTTCCAAATTTGATTCACCAATTAATCAGATAATCTAGAGGTACCGCAGGCGGCTATGACAGTGAAAAAATACAGCGTTAGCTCGATATTCGGTGAAGAAATTTGACGGGAGTGGGAATTTCTGTGTATGACAGATTCGGGTCAATGACATATTGTTTGAGCAGGAGTTGATCCAAGTGTTGCGGGGGCATGATTATTTGCCCGCTTCGATGACGAATTCTGAGTGGATTAAGATGGATGAGCACGCCACCAATGATATCAAGATGTGCATCGACGACAGGATAATATTCCATATCAATATTGAAGAGTCTGTTGTCATGTTGTGCGAGAAGCTTGAGAGATTCTACATGAGCAAGTCGTTGACCATAATGCTATTATTGAAGCAGTGACTGTATGACCTGAAGATGTATGAGGGTGATAACCTGCAGGAACACTTCAACGCGTTCAATGACCTTCTCTGTCAACTGCATGTGATTGGTGGGAAGGGGGAGGAAGAAGACAGACCAAATTGTTTCTTACCTCACTACTGGCGTCGTACAAGCATATGAAGTCCACTATGTTGTATGGGAATGATACAATAAACGTGGAGCAGATCACATTCGCGTTATTGTCCAGCCAGATATTGTCAGACCCCACTCCTAAGGGTGAGCAAGCGTTGACAGCAGATGAGTGTGAGAGGCATCTCGGGAAGGGATATGGAAATGCACGATCCAAATCCGCTTCAAGGAAGGTAGTGTCGTGCTTCCACTGCAGGCATATTGGTCATATTAGGAGACATTGTCTGCAGCGTGTGCAGAGTTCTGAGGATGTCAAAGGTACATGAATATCAACAATGGCTAAAACAAACGATTATGATGTCTCTCTCCTCATTACTGAGAGACCATGTGATTATGATACGTGTATATTGGATTGTGGTGCTTCACAACACATTTGCTTAGATGCAAAGATGCTCAGTTCATTAAGAGTTGATGACTGGGTAAGTCTTTATGGGTGATGACTCAGTATATGAGTCATAGGGACAAGGACAGTAGACATTCAGACGCATGACGAAGCAGTGCATAGGCTTGAGCGAGTACATCTGGTATCTAAGCTGTGCATAAATTTGATATCACTGGGCAGACTAGACTCTAGAGGATACATCTTTGCGGCAAGAGGTAGAGTTCTGACAGTGATGCGAGGGCGCGTCGTGCTCATGCAAAATATGCAGTGCGGTGGTTTGTATCAACTGATGGGGACGACGATGTGAGGTGGTGTACCCGTGATTTTTGCAGTTGACAGTGCGGATGATCGAGGTGGTACAGAGGATCACCCTTATAATGGTATGACTAGGCGAGTCAGATTCAGCGATCCAGCTGCGTTGACATTCAGAGGTCGAGCCCGAGCTGCAAGGATGAGTTGACTGGAGCAGGTCGGCTAACACCTCAGACTTGAGGCAGTGCTTCGTTCAAACCGATGCTTCGTGTAAAATATGCTATGCGCAATGTTGCCTAATGCAAATGGTGCTTTTGTGTAGGGAGTGTTTCATGCAGGTGGTGGCTCCGGGTCCCGAACCAAGGTAGTGGATTGCTGAATTTTTTTGTTCAAATCCCAAACTCCCAACCCAATTATTTTTAGGGTTTTTTATTTAAAACATGTACCCACCCCCTCCTACACCGTAAGAGACAAAAGCGCGATGCTCTTGTTCTTCTTGTTTGCGAAGACCCCGCCCTACCTCCCCATTCGTAAGTGTCCTGCCTCCCCTGTTCGTGAGAGAGAAGGATCTGTTGGTCACTCATGTTTGCGCAAAAGGAGGGAAGTCGCCTCTTGTCTCGATCTCAAAAAGAGGAGCGCCGCCGGTCTTGGAGGACATACCTGTCGGTATTGGTGGCGGCGCTGCCGTGGAGGAGGAAGAGTCATTCGGCTGTTTGGGGTGTTGTTGGAGGAAGAGGGAGTTGACGCCATTTTGGGCTCGACTAGGTCTAGCCGTTGGAGACGATGGTGCAGCGGTGCAGACTTGGTGTCGAAGGCGTGCGTGTGTGCAGTTGGCCTTGACAGTGCGTTCTCTCCGTTGCTGGCTGCAGGTTGAACATTGAACATCAACGTTCAAAGTTCCGGTGAACCTTGTGTGTCCACTAGACGGATTGTAGTCCAGATTTAGCTTTTGTCGCAGATCGTGCATGTTCAAAACTTCCACAACGGACTCACGGACGGGTCATTTTTCTCCTACTTTTGTATTTGTATAGCATTTATATATTTAGTGACATATATATATTAACATGATTATGTTATTGTATTCTTGTTACATGTTTTTTTTACAGTTGTGTCTGTGTTGTGTATCGGATTTTGATCATGAATAAATTGGTCTTCTAAATCAAATTAGGGCTTAAATTATTAAATTATAAAATCATACGATATA
Organism: Platanthera zijinensis; assembly: GCA_039513925.1. Lineage (NCBI taxonomy): Eukaryota > Viridiplantae > Streptophyta > Magnoliopsida > Asparagales > Orchidaceae > Platanthera > Platanthera zijinensis. The sequence goes on from CM077093.1 coordinate 5,228,538, forward strand.
AAAAAATTCTGAAATTAACTTGAAAGTCCTCTCCATTGAGACCATTTAAAACTCTAATTAAATGAGAAGAAGATTAAAAAGCCTAATTACTTTTTAAACCCAAATTCCCGTGAACGGAAAGGGGAAGCGGGATAGAAATCCGGCAGACTTTACTCTGCTCGGTATTGCCCGCTACTCCAGAGGACCTCTCCGGCACCGGCGACCGCGCCACGGCGTGACCTGGACGACGTCGAGCCCAGATCCAGCCCACGCACAGTTTTCCAGCGTTTTCATCCGCGGGAAGCTCGCTTCCCTTCCCCGCTTCCTCCGCCGAAACCCTCACCGGCGCACTTCCGGCCACGAAACACCCCACGACTGCCGGAAACCAGCCTTCTACGACATTTCCAACCTCCGCGGTAGCTTTACCGGGCCGAGATCCCTCGTTTCAGAGCTCCTCCACTGTTCAGGTCCAGTCCAGAGGATCTCTTCCCCTACTCCACTTTTACATAGCCGGGATTCATCTTCTCCACAAGATGTTGGTAACACTCCCACTCCATTTCACACCTTGTCAACTCCTAGTCCACTCTTCATGAATATTTTTGTTTTATAATTTTCAAAGCTTGCTTGCTCAACTTTAACCTTAGTCCTAATTGTTGTTAATTTGTTAACACTATTGTTTTCTCATTCTTATTGAGAAGCTTGTGGATGTATTAGCTATATTGCTGAATGCAGACAGATGATAGCCACTTTTATGCGGTTTGCAAATCCTTGATTGATTTAACACTTGTCTTAGCTCGTGACGTCTTACTACGCCACATAATTTTAAAACGGACCACAAAAATTAATTTTTAGAATCAACTTCAGATTTTAGTTAAATTTGGAATGTGTGGACATACGAGACTAGATAAAATTAGGAATGAATGTATCAGGGATAAGACATGTGCAACACCAATTGCAGATAAGATGCGAGAAGCTCGACTAAAATGGTTTGGACATATACAAAGGAGACCATTTCAGGCACCTGTTAGGCGTTGTGAGAGTCTAGTCACTAGACATGTTAAACGAGGGAGGGGTAGACCAATAAAGACTTGGAATGAAACTATAAGAAAAGACATGATGTACTTAGGCATTAGTGAATTATGACAAAAGATAGGGCACAATGGTGACCAAGGATCCATATAGCCGACCCCATTATAATGGGATGAAGGCTTGAGTGTTGTTGTTGTAACTTCAAATTTTAGTATTCATTAGATTTGGAGGGCATCAAATACACAATGGGCAATTTATGAAGCCCTCACGAGATTTAGATAAAACAAACTAATTTAAATGCCTAAGCGTTACCTACAACTACATAGTGAAATCAGTTTAGTTTTAGTGATGTTTGTCAATGATCTAACAGACTCGTGGAAGGAAGATGTTCGTCCATTTCTAATACAAAGTACTAGTTTCATCTTTCTTCAAAGAACCTTCAGTTTCTCCTCTCCCTTCTCGTGAATTTCTCTCAGGAATACTATCACTAAACGAAACTCACGTAAAACGCCAAGCAAGTTTTTCCTGAAAACCTCCTCTTTTATGTGTCAAGAAAGAGTCCTTCAAAAACACTAAATGAGGAGTTATTATGACAATACAGTTGCAATTATTGTATTCAAAGCTGAATGGCTTCTCTTTGGTACATTGTTGAAATAATAGTTTCAAAAAATAATTAATTTCAAATTAATTATTAGCCATCAATATATTTATGGTCTTGGGTAAAACTAAACTTTGACTTAATTAAAACAGAGCACGGCCAATCTTCATATTTTTGTACATTATTAATATACGATCTCATAAGTTCATATTACATTGATTACTCCTAGGTCACAGACTCCAACAAAAACTCCCCTCAAAAATGTTTGAGCCATATATATTAGATGAAGAAGACTCTGAAGTTCTACCACCATGAGACGATCCAGAGTTAGGAAAAAGAGATGAAAAACTCGCCGAGGACACTCTACTGGAGAAGAGAGTGACTACGGACTAATACTCCAGTTGGAACTAGATACTCATGAACTAGTTAGATTTGTCTTAGATAAGATCCACTTATCAAGTTTACTCATGAGTTCCTTTGTTTAATAGCCCCATCAATGTACACAGTTATAGTATCTTGGTGTTCCGTTAAGTTTCTAATATATGATTACGAAGATCACGCAGCAAGCAAAAAAATATTTGCACTGCTACTCTCACACTACTATTCACTAGCTTAGGTGTAACAAAAAATATAATGATCAATTTATTCAAAAGTACCTAAGGACTTCTACTAGAAATTACTGTTATAAAATCACGCACATGCTTTGCAAATGAAGTATTTGATTAAATAAAGATTGCATCTAATATGTAGCCAATCACTATGTCAGTCCAATAATCAAAACTTTAAAGAAGAAAGAAGGCGGGAAAAGGAAAGATGGGAATAAAGTATCCATACAATTTAGATAGGATTTATGAATTTGAATTTCCATTCGTCCTTCCGGATGCTACATATCACGAAGAACCCTTTTTTGCAAAACCATTTTTTGCACTTTTATCCAAGTTATGTTTAATTCACCTAATTTCCTCAGCAATCTTTTGAGATTAATGAATATTTACTTGTCCTATTGGCGTATCCTGGCACTTTTATCCAAGTTATGTCACCAAATTTCCTCCCTAATCGTTTGAAATTAATGAATATTTACTTGTCATATTGGCGCATCTTCTATCATACCTTCAATAGATGCTGCTCGCATCTTCCCTCTTATATAGTTATATTCCACAATCAAACCTTGAGTTTTTTGAAATCATTAAAGTTAACATTCTCATTTCACTAAACTCAAAATTGTTTAGTTAATCTTACTTCTAGTTTTTAAAACTTCATTCCCTACATTTCAATACAAACTTAAGAAACTTCATCACCTTTCACAAACGGGTGAGATATACAATTTTTCAATGGAAAAGATTGGTTAGCTTGTAAAGTTTAGTAACCCATGTTATCTTCTCCAGCATATAAAGACCTTTTGAGAAATATAGAGGGGAACGCTGCAATGGCTCAGCCAGGAAGCAATGTGAGTTTACTTACACTGAGTACTTCTTGAAGCGATTCCTTCTGACTCTTTCATGTAAATTCCAAATTTAATACTAACACTATACCTTTTATTGATACCCTTTCTTAATCCCTATAGCCGGTTGGTGTTGACAACACTTTTAGAAGAAAATTCAACAGAGAGGAGTACTTGGAACGAGCCCGCGAAAGAGAGCAAGAGGTTCATTCTTATACTTATAGCATATTTTGGTACTAATTTTTATATTACCTGGTTTACTTATTTTTAAAAACATATTTGTGGCAGGAGGAGGAAGCTCGAATAAAACCTAAAGGCGAGTTTGATATTCTTGTTTCCGAGTTTCTTTAGCATTAGTTTAAATTGTCCTCAAAGGATTAATTCATATTTTGGACGCTGAATTGTAAAATTTTTTTGATGTAAATTTCAGGTAAAGGGCCTCCGGTCCAACGAAAGCCGTTAAAACACCGGGACTATGAGGTTGACCTTGAGTCACGGTTGGGGAAAACTCAGGTTAGGAAGACTACTTCCTCAATTGGATATTAAATATCTTCTGTTAAAAAAATTAAAATAATGTTATAGCTGATCTTGTTTTCAATACTTAATGTTGTTGACGAATTGCGAGTCCATGCATCATTATCTGGTATTAACATCATTTTTTGGATAGCTTAGTCAACTATAGTATGTATCAACCATTTTGTACCAAGCATGTTGTAAACTTCCATACATTTTTAATCTTCTAAATTCCGTGCAAGTGGAGCACGTCCGTACTTTTTAATGGTAATAAGCTACTCATCCATCTATTAGTTACGGCTTGGTTTGGTTATGATTAAATCTTTTTGATTGCAGCATATGGATTTCTTTACAATATGAGATGCTTGAGTATAGATAGCTTTTGATTTTTTCTTTTGAAATATTGAAGTCAATGTAAATTATCCAATAAAATAATTTTCTGCAGCCCCATTTATTTAGTCTGTCTTAAGGAAAATGTATGGAACTATACCTATTACCTTCAAAACAATTGCAGAACTTAAGACCAAGCCATCAAGTTGTAGGGTAATTACTCTTTACCCATTATTATATTGTACCGAGCATATAACTTTTTTTTTTTTACATTATGAACCATCGCGTGTTTCCTATTAAGGTATCATTGCCATTTTATCCATCCAAGATGTTGAAAAAAATGCTATTCCAATTTTGGTCATTGCGTTCTTTTCTTTTTTCTGTTATATTGGAATCTTCGAGATTCCTTATGGTGTCTGTTTAAATTGGTATATTGTGTTACTTTTTTGGTTTGTTATTTTTGAAATTTTTTTATTTTATTTTTGCAGGTTGTCACTCCAATTGCACCATTAAGTCAACAGGTGATTCTCGATTCTTTTACCCTCTTTTGTTTTCTTGCCTGGAAATTGAGGGCTCAGCACATTTTAGGTTTTAGTCAGGATAGCTTGTATGTATTGTATGAACTATAAATTGAGAAAGTTATACCACCCATCAACTAAGTAGCATGTCTGAAAGGATATCTTATAATCCTTGATAGCTCTATTTATTATTTCTGATTTTTTGCGATACAGTAATACAATTGCACCTTTTCATTTGACGTACAAGAAGTGGGCGTCTTTTCCAATTTATGTCTGTACAAAAGATGATGTTTGATTGTCATGCTATTCCAAACTTTATAGACTTATCTCATTTTGATGTTGTGTTATTAAATGGAAAAAAACATTATCTATCCTCTGCTTTCTATTTTTCCTAAAGGCTATTTTACCCAGGTTTGACAGTAAAATGAGATAAGTCTACTGAAATAATAGCACAACATCAAAATGAGATAAGTCTATAATGGGTACACTTTGCTTCAAGGGTACACTTTTTCTTACCTCTATGAAAATTGATTTCAAGGGTACACTTTACTTCAAAGATTCAGGAAGTGAAACTAGTCATAATACTCCAATCTAATCCTTTTTTCTAAAGGCTATTTCACTCATATTTGACCATAATAAGCTTGTTTTTATCAGATTTATCATATGCAGTAAACTACTTTTGAACACATCTCATATTTGACCATAATAAGCTTGTTTTTATCAGATTTATCATATGCAGTAAACTACTTTTGAACACATCTGTAATTTTTTTTATCTCTATCTACATTGGAAAACGGCATCTGCCTTTAGTTTTACTTGGACTACTCCATAAATAATCTATGTATAAGGGTATACACACACGCACAAAAGTTGGTGTACCTGTAGATCCTGTTATCAATCATCAAGAAGGGCAAAGGTTCACCTCCATATTCAATTCTTACTAAAGCTGGTGAAAATAGAAACATAAAATTCATGTAATGTAAGTTCAATTTCATACACAAGTGCTGATGGAATATAAAGGGTCAACTTTGACCTCCATATAATCAGGGAAATATTCTATTCTGCTTATCTTTAGGGATGAGCACTTGAAGTCCGTAATAAAATGCAAGCACAAACAACATGCGTTCTTCTATTACAAATTCAGAGGGGACTTCTTTTTCTCTCTTCTTATTCTTAAAACAGTCATATTAGGCCTAATACTGACTAATTAAATTGAAGTAAAGGCATTATTTCGTACTGTCATGGAAGTTGCAAGAAGGACCTATGATCCAATTACATTCTGAAATTGGACGAGATCTAAAGCTACAAAGTTCAAATTATGTTAATTGTAGCTATAAAATCAAATTTAAATGTATTACGCCCTTTGACTCCATGTTTTGCAAGATATTGTGCAGGCTGGTTACTACTGTTCTGTTTGTGAGTGTGTGGTGAAAGATTCAGCGAACTACTTGGACCATATTAATGGAAAGAAACGTAAGTTTCCTTCAGTTATAACCCTTTTGGTTCAACTTTTATTTAAAAGTAATTAGTTTGTTGATGGATGTTACTTGTCGCACAGATCAAAGAGCTTTGGGTATGTCAATGCGAGTGGAGCGTGCATCTCTTCAACAGGTTTTTGCCTTTAGATAACCTATTTTTTCTGAGATATTGACATGGTTTATGATAGAAACTTTAAATAGGACAACTCATTTTCAATTCATTGGTGTTAGTATTCTTTTAAATGTGAAAATTATAAGCTTATTTGACTAAATCCACTTTTTAACATGGACAAAGTTAGCTTGTATCTTGAGGCTATTGAACCGTGCCTAATCAAATTATGATACAAGATGAAGACTTTGTTAACAAAAGATTGTGGTAGTTGAGATGCTAGGAATTAATGATCTGTACATCCCCGCTCCAATCCATTTTATGTGAATTATACATTAGTGTTTTTATCTTGTGATTTGCATTTGAAGTTGATGTTTCCGCAATTTGAATCCGAATTAAAATAGTATAATGTTAAGATGTCTATACCCGAGCTTTTGGGTCTGAAGTAATGGTCTTTTTTTAGGTGCAAGATCGGTTTGACAAGCTTAAGAAGCAGAAAGTAGCTGGTAGCTTTTCTGAGCAAGGTAAGGACATGAAATTTTTGAGGAAACAATTTTTTGCATTTTCATTTGGAAATGTCTATAAGAGCTTGTTAGTCATTATTCAACATGCCATACAACTGGGCTATTTTAGACATCCATAGTAATAACTTTTTGAATGGATGTGTTTGTTTGATTAATTTTTTAGATTTAATATTTTGATAGAAAATATATTTCTATGTGATTGACACATTTCCTTGTTTAAAGATTTGGATGAGAGGATAATGAAACAACAACAAGAGGAAGAAGAGCGCAAGCGCCAACGCCGTGAACGGAAGAAAGAAAAGAAGGTAAAGGCTCCTTGCTACTTCACATTTGTTTTCTAATTTTCACATATGGGATATTACTATGCAGCAGATTTTTATTTTTCCTTAAGATAATGATAAAAAAACATGCTATCCTGTGGAAAACATAAGTGAAGAGTGTACTCAGGCATGTCTATCTGTATTATTAAGTGCCCAACATACTCTTTTACTATTTTCTTTAGGGTTATGGTTGACTGAAACATCGCTGCAAATTCAGTACCCTCACTATGTGCGGCAATTCATGACCATTAATCAACATGTAGTTTATGCATATGATCAGATTTGAGCAGAAATTGAAAATGGAGCATGAAAGATAATGCAATTAGACTTCGGCTCCATTTGAAAATGTAGTTTATTAGGCACCGTAGCTCCGTTACGGTGCCTCAAAAACGGAGTTCTAAACCCTAAACTAATTAAAAACTACATTAACTAACACTCTAACAGAACTAATTAACTAATGTTACTAAGTACTAACAGAAGTAATTTACAAACATTTAACAAAAATAATTGAAGAACTAATTTACAAATTACAAAACTAATTGAAGAAGAAGGAGAAGCAGCCGGATCGGGAGCAGCGGCGGTGTCTATATGGCAGGGGGCGATTTTCGCAAATGTTGGCGATTTTCGCAAATGTCGGTGTCGGCCGAAATAGCGGGGTTGACCCGAAATGTCGGCCGACATTTTGAAAAACGCCATAACCTTTAAGTTTTCAATATGCAAGTCGTTTTCTGTTCAAACAGGACATGTCGGCCGACATGTCGGACATGTCGGCCGATATTTAAAACACTGAGAATACAGTTACGCGTATTATTATTGTATTTTCTACTTTTAAATTGTATGTTTTTGGGAAATGACATGTGAGCCCCCATCCCCCAACCCCGAGTTTGATGTTTTTATCTTTTAGGTTTGAGATCTTTCATTTGGAGAGAGACTTCTAGGAGGAACCAGCCTCTTGAAGTTAGACATGAGCATACCTCGTGATTGTATCAAGTATTTTGTCTATTACAAGTGCTATTTTGCTAGGTAACAAATATATAAAAAAATACAATGAGATTTAGTAAATCCATTTTTTTCCCACTCAGATTGAGCAAATGCCAAGTCATCATTTCATAAAACATGTACTCAACCTACAAGTGTCCAGATAAAAGCCATAAATCAAATTTAATCTTTTTTGTATTTTCTCTTAACATTCCTGTCACTTTATTATTATTATTATTATTGTTTTTCTGATCTTTATGTTGTCCAATTTAGTAGTGCATCTTATTTGAAAATATAGGAAAGAAAATTAAGTCCAACTGAAAGACATCTGGTTGTTTCTTAATAGGGGTGATACTATTTTTTGTCGAGTTAGACGAATATGGCTCCGTTTGGCACGGCACTGGTGGTTACGAACCGTCATTCGTGAACGCACAACCTCACCTAAGGAACTTCATCAACTTTTATGTTCAAAACTAGTTTTCTTTTCTTGGCGGCACTCACAATCAATGTATAGCCAAACATGCCATTCTATGACGGCATCGTTTTTGTCCGAACTCACCGGAGCAAAAGCAAAAGCGCCCGCCAAGCGGAGCGTATATCACAATCAAATCAACACACATATTTACAAGATCTCCATCGACCCATTCGGCACCAAATTCAACCAAAAGAAAAAGAAAATTTTTTCTCATCCTCGTCGCTAAATTCGAGCTTTTGTGTTCAGAAAGAGAAGGCTGCGGAGGAAGAGACGGAGATTGATGCTGATGTGGCGGCTATGATGGGATTTGGAGGGTTCAGATCATCTTCCAAGAAATGATGCTTGTCATATGGAGATCTTGTTCATCCTCCTCCAGCTCTTGGCAGCTCTCTCCAGCTCATAGGATCAATTCTGTAGTAGGGTTTATAGACCATGAGAATTCCGTTTAGATTCGGCGCTGCCAACCATGAGGATTTTTTTGGGGGTGCGTTTCTCGCACCTTACTGTGTGGACATAAATCGGGCCTCGTTACGCCGCGTGTGTGAATAGTAATATTAGTTAGAAGAAAAAGAATTCAGTGAAAACTGATGTGTCTGTCATAATATACTATTTTGATATTTGTGACAGCAATATGAGTGAACTTTGGGCTATATATGCTTGATTACTATATCATATTAATGGTTTATTTTTGAGAAATTTAGTGGTCCATATATATATATATATATAGATATGAATAATTACCAAAATTTTCCCTGGAAAATAGCATAATTACAGCTTGCACCCTTCTTATTATGGAAATTACAAAAATCTCGCCTAAATATTACAAAACATAACATTTAACTCTCCTCAAGTTTACATTTCATAACATCTGTGCACAAAATACCCCCCCTTGGAAATGTATTTCGAGGGGAGTATTTTTGTGCATGAATGTTATGAAATGTATATTTCAGGGGAGAGAAATGTTATGTTTTGTAACATTGAGGGGAGGTTTTTGTAATTTTCATAATAAGAGGGGTGCAAGCTGTAAGTTTTCAAAGTCAAAGGGGAGGTCTCGATAAATGGCCCCCCCTCCCAGGCACACATATCAGGTTTAGGCTCTGCTTGGGGAACTTATTTTCACACCGCATGAACCAGACCTTTATTAAGGTCATGAACATGAGGCTTAAATTGTTATTTGTTAACGCCCAACTAAGGGACTTCATTCATTTTTATGTTCAAACAGATGATTCTTAACGAATGATGATTTAATCCATATATTTACAACCGCCACCATCATGCCAAACGGAGCCTTAGTGAGCATTATATTTCACGGACCGATCGGGCGAATTTGCTGCGAGGCTGTCTTAGATTGTATTTGAGTGCAAAGTTTGCTTTGGTGAGGGTGATAGGCATACACTCGTTTTACAATACTCGTTTGAGTTTTCTGCGTGCGAGAATGTGCTCTGGCTGAGATTTGAGAGTGAGATGAAAGCGGAAACAATTTTTTTAAAAAGCAAACATCATGATTTTTACGTTACGTGAAAAATCCGAAAAAGAAAATCATGGAGGCGAGCTCAATTCGCACAACTCCATTAAATTGTATCCCTAGCGCTTGGTAGGGGTGACCGGCCTGAGTTGGGCTTGTGCCGACCCGATTCAGGTCGAGAACCCTGTGAACACGTCCAACGTCAGTTTTGTGGGGGTGGGGGGGGGGGGGGGGGGGGTCACAATTGAGCCCGTTAAAATTGTTTCATCGAGCAGCAAAATACAGCCGGCTTTGATGCTTTTGGGAGACCCAGTCGAGCAGCAAAACACAATAACCGACCCTATGAATATTTTTGGTTGCATGCAACAAGTTTTTTTTAATCTTGCTCGCATAGATCTTTTTTTTTGGCTCCCATGCCATAATTTTCTCTTGTTAAAAGCGGTCGTCTTTTGTCGCCTTATGATCATATCCGGATGTCCTACGGTCTTTTTTTTTCGTCTTACAAGGAGCTTAAAATGATCTTAAGACGAGCCTATAGTCATTTGTGTTGAACCCGAAAATCACGGTTCAAGAGGAGTTTAGACAATGAGGGTAACTTGCACTTCTTCCAAGCCGGAACACTAGGTCAAACTCTCAGTGTGAAGAACCTCACTCACAAGAGGTGGACGACACAAACAGACCCCGCGAGCTGCAGCGAAGAGGTCCCGCCACACACCCGAAAAAGATCAAAGAGTGTTTTCCCTCCCATGCCAATGTTGAGACGGACACCTTAGATGGCACTTGAGAGCACCAGACCGTAAACCTGAAAATCACTGTGAACAGTGTGTTGGAGTTTTCGCCAACCAAAACCAGTCAAAAGAGAGAGAGAGAAAAAAAAACTAAAAAGGGAGTCCTCTGCAAAGGTGCCCTTTGGGGTCAATTTACAGTTTTCTAGAAATGGTGTGTGGATAGCAAAATCTCGCTTTTTGATTTTACTATAGGCAGCCCAAATTATTCTTCCAACAATGAAATTTCGCTGTTTGGATTGACTAATGGCTGACCAAAATGAGATTTCTTGGAGGAATAGGCCACAACACACATACGCGAGTCCAAACTGTTCTATGCCGACTCGCCCGAGGGTGGCGAGTGCCCAGGGAAACCGAGACTTGCTACTCGCCCCGAATAAGGGGCGGGTGCGAGCTTGTTAACCCCACTCGCCCATCCAACTTGTCTGGGCCTAATCTCCCCGACTGCTTGATGACTAGATGAATTCACTCGGCAAATACGAGAGATCACACTTTGGATTGAATTTATAGAGGTATCCTCAATTACGACTTGTTTTTGAGCGAGCTTGTAACGGTAATGAAAGTAGCAGTTGGAGGGTTAAGTGTTAATTTATATTTTACATGCATATAATTATCGTAAAATCAGAAGCTTATATTTTTCATCCTATATTTCTTGCATTTATTAAAATTTTCAATGCCTAATCAGTTCCACTTGAAATAGCTTTCTTTCGAAGGCATCAATGTCGACGGAACATGGTTACCGCCGGCGACCACTTCACCGCTTCTTACGCCATCAGCCTCCTCCACGACCGCTCAGCCCGCCACCGGCTCCCCGAAATTCTCTCCCGCATCCTCCGCCACCATCTCCACCTGCTATCCTGCAGCCTCCTCTCCGACGTAGCCGCCACCGCCGCTTCCCTCCGCCGCGTCTCTTTCACCCGTGGCCTCCTCCTCCTCTCCCCTAACCCTAACCTCCCCCTCTTCAACGCCGCCATCAAATCTCTCTCCTTCCTCCCCTCAAACGAACCACTTCGCCTCTTCACCCTCCTTCGCTCCGCCGGCCTCCGACCAGATCGCCGGACCTTCGCCCCGCTCCTCAAGTCCTGCTCCCTCCTCCCCTCAATCCGCCAAGGTTCCGCGGTCCACGCGGCGGCGCTCGTCGCTGGATTCGACGCCCACGCCGTCGTCGCCACCCAGCTCGTGGAGCTGTACGTTCAGTTCGGCCTGATGGCAGCAGCCCGTAAAGTGTTTGACAAAATGCCGCTTAGAGAAACCGTGGTGTGGAACATAATGATCAATGGCTTCTTTAGAATAAAAGATTTTGAGGCTGCCATCCTCCTCTTTCGACAGATGAGCAGCAGGAATATCATCACCTGGAACACAATGCTCGCCGGACTTTCTCGCTCCGGCCACGACCTCGAATCCGTCGAGCTTTTCTCGGAGTTGCCGGATTCCGGCGTCGAGCCGGACGATGCGACGTTCGCGACGATCCTTCCCGTCTGCGGTCGAACCGGAAACTCCGAGCTCGGCAGGAGAATTCACATCGACGCCAAAAACAGGGGCCTTATGCACTCCTCCATCAATGTTGGAAACTCCCTAATCGACATGTACTGCAAATGCGCCGACCCGAGCAGCGCCCAGAAGGTGTTTGACGAAATGCCTTTGCAAAATGTGGTGACGTGGAACGCCATGATCAACGGGCTGGCCATCAACGGCCGCGGGGCAGACGGACTCCACCTGTTCGATGAAATGCTCAGGAGAGGCGCCGAGCCGAATTCGAGCACATTCGTCGGCGTTCTCGTCTGCTGCGCGCACGGCGGGCTGGAGGAGAGGGGCCGGGAGCTGTTCCGGGCCATGAAGACGGAGCACGGGATTGAGCCGAGACCCGAGCATTACGGTTGCATGGTGGATATGTTGGGGCGGTGCGGGCGGACTGGGGAGGCACTGGGGGTGATCGAAGGGATGCCGATGAGGCCGACGGCGGCGATATGGGGGGCGCTGTTGAGCGCTTGCAGGAATAATCGGGATGTGGAGGTGGGCGAGGTGGCGGCCAGGGAGCTGGTGGAGGCGGAGCCAGAGAATTCGGGGAACTTTGTGTTGCTAGCTAATCTGTATGCTGAGGCTGGGAGGTGGGAGGAAGCCGAGAAGGTTTGGTCTGTGATGAGGGGGATGAGAGTTTGGAAGAACAAGGCGCAGAGTTCTATAATGTACAAGAGGTAGGCGGCAAGATGAGAGCTTTTTGAGAAGTAGGTTTATTCGTGTATGCTAGTATAGAATTAAAATATGCATATCCCTGTTGATGAGCTGATTTAGGCTCCGTTTGGGGGACTTTTTTTCACCGGTCAAGCGGTTACGACTGCATACGGAGCGGTTTGGCGCGGCGGTCGCGGTCGTCAACACGAGGGTTAAATTGTCATTGGTTAACGCGCCCACCTAAAAAACTTCATCCATTTTTAGGTCCAAACGGATATGTTTGATATGTTTGTTAGGTGATCCTTAACAAATGGCATTGTGGTGGTGTATCATAAACACGGGGAGTTAAATTGTCATTTGTTAATGTCCACTTAAAGAACTTAATCCACTTTTATGTTAAAAGGGATGATGTTTGTTAGATGATTCTTAGCAAATGACGGTTTAACCAATGCGTTTACAACCACCACCACAGTGCCAAACGGAGCCTTTGACTCCGTTTGTGGCTTCATTTTATTATTATTATTTATTACTAATAATAATTTTATTATTTAATTAAAATTTATTATTATTTAATTCCTCTGAAATGCACGACAGTCTTTAGAATCCGGGCAATATTACAATTTTTCTTGTAAATGATGAAGGGCCTCTATTTCTTTTTTAAATGTAAAAAAAAAAAGTAAAAAACTCCTATATTAATTTATAACCTACAAAATCACTAACACAAATTTCAAATTATAATATATAATATATTAAAAATATTTTTTCAAGAGTTATAAAATTAGACTAATATTGAATATTTTTAAATATTTTTAAATCATATTATTATTAAAATATTATTTTATTGAATATTATTATTATATATATTTATATATACATATTCGTATACAAATATACACATACATATAAATAGATATGTATATACATTAAAAAAAATGTTTATAAAGAACATAGTTGGAAAAATTCAGTACAATAAGAATCTCTAAATATAAAAGTTTTCATTAAAGATGCTCTAAGAAACTTTATCAACTTTTATTTTTAAAAGTAGTTTCCTTCTCTTGGTGGCGGCCATAACCTTTGTCGAAGATACATTACGGCAGCATTTTAAATCTTTTTGAATTAATAATTACTATAACTAGGATTTAGCCATCTGGTTGCTGCTGGGTTGAGGATTATCAAATTTGGGTGTACAACCCCGTGTTCGCCGAGTGGATTCACTAGGCCAGGCGAGCGTCAGAACAACCGACCCGCATCAGTGCAGGGGGCGGGTGAACCCAGATGGCCGGCTCGCTCCCGCGAAGAAGGCGAGCGAGCTGTGCGAGCGAGCTCATCCAGCTCACGCTCGCCACTGGTTCCCGCCGGCTCGCTTCCATACTTGGGACAGGCGAGCCACAGCAACCCGACTCGCGCTCACCTAGAAAGAGATGACGAGCTGCAGGAGTGAGGCCGCGTCTGCCCAGTGGAGTGGCGAGTTGACCCCGTGTTCCTGGTCATTGAGTAAAGCGAGATCCTTCCAGAGCAGTATTCACCCATGTTTTGGGTGTCGCGGAGGCGAGTGACTGACTTATCCAGTACTCGCTCCTTTAGGCGAGTGACACCTTCATGGGTCATTCGCCCAGTGAGATTTAGAGGCAAAATTACCTAGATGTCCTTGCAGGGGCTGCATATAATTGTTTAAAACAACAGAGTTTAACTACTGGTAGACCACTTTTGACTGCATATAACCGATACAAACAGCGGAGGTGCCCTGTTGACAGACCAGCTTCAAAAAACTATAAATAGATCCAATGGGATACCTCAGAAGGCATGCTTACTCGTGCCCTGATCTTCTTGCACTTTCTGAGGTATCCTTAGCTCAGCACTTAGCTAAAGAGGGGAAACGCTCTAAAACATTTCGGGTGTGTGATGGGACCTCCGTGCTGGAGCCTTGTGTTTGTTCCTTGTGCTAAGTCTTTGATCGTTTAGCTTGTGAGAGAGAAGTGTGCGATCACCCCTTCCCCCAGGGTTGAACTCCACAGAAACCGATTCTTCGGTTTCAACATTGGGCACAAATGCAAGATTGGGAATGAGCTCAGCAAGGAGGGGCTTTGTTTGGATATTAGGAAAATAAATCATAATAATCTATGAAAAATGTAATGAAAATTGAAAACTTTATGCCTCTAAAATCTCATGCTTTCAACTATTATCCAAGCATTTAAATACGGTTAAAGACATTTTTGATTTATTAAAATGGTTCTTCAATAGGCAATAGCCATGCAAGCTAAATAAAACGATACTTTTACCTTAAAAAACCGATTAATGAATATTATGAAATATTACTTTTAATTTGATGATGGTTAAAAATTTAAAAAATCATTTATATAAATAATTCAATAACATCACCATATTATTATATGGTAGATATATAATAAATTATAACATAACATCTATATGGTTTGATTCAATTTAACATTAAAAACCGTGAATAGATGCAGTTTTCAAAAATTGAAATCGCAACTGGACCGCCGGCTACGAAAACTGAATCAAATCGTAAAGTTTGATTTGGTTCGATTCTCAAAAGATTTTTGCCTGCACACCCAGCATAAAATGTGCAAAAATATACATGAAAAGATAACAAAAACAACAACACTCCAGCCTTTATCCCTCTATAGTGGGGTTGACTCTATGGATCCTTTGTTGCCATTGTGCCCTATTTTGTGTCATAATCTCACTAATGCCCAAATACATAATATCTTTCCTTATAGTTTCATTCCAAGTCTTTATAGGTCTACTCCTCCTTCGTTTAACATGCCTAGTGACTAGACTCTCACAACGCCTAACAGGTGCCTCTAATGGGTCTCCTTCCAAAACTAAAATCGGAAAGTTGGGAAAACGCTTCCAAGCCCATACCCTTCTCTTTCCTTTCACCCCTAATAACCAAAACAAGATCAATTATCTCTTTAAATTCCTTACTAATTATTACTTAGTTGATAATCCATAATTTCGCAGCACAATTGCCGAGAACTTCATCTGATACGAGGGCAATTTATAAGAAAGCTGACTGACGCTAAAACATTGGGTCTGTTTGGCGCAGCTCTGGCGGCTGGAAAATCTCTATTCCAGCCGCCAGAGCTGCTTTATATGTGTTTGGGACAGCTCCTTGTGAAGAGCTTTTCAATCCACCGGAGCTGTTTTGCAGCTTTTCAAAAATCTCCCGCCCCCCCAGCTTCTGCTCCCGCAAAATAGCTTTCTCTCTTACAAGTTTTGGAAATCTAATGGTTTCTTCAGTTGGAACATGCTCAGAGGCCGGACGGCCTTCCTCCAGCGATTCCGAGCCCCGGACGGCATTCCTCCGGCGATTCCGAGCCCCCGACGTCCTTCCTCCGGCGATTCCGAGCGCACTTCTGCACAGAACACCCAAACACTCTGGAGTTTTTCAAAACTACTCCCCAAAGATCTATTTTAAAACAGCTCTATCTGGACAGCAACTTTTCAATCCGCCAGAGCTGTCAAACAGAGCCATAATCATAGAGGAGAATTTCCCCAACAAATGCAACGGTCTTCAAAATTGTGCGTACTGTTGATTTATAAGAACCACCCGTTCGTTCTGTATATAAATTATAGGCAAAGCAATAAAGAAGTCCATAAACTTTGAGTGTGTTTGTTTGGAAATCAGTCCCAGGAAATTTAATTTAGTTGAAGAGGGTCTGTTTGGCACGCTGTGGTTGTGAAGGATTTGCATACACCATTCACTCAATCTTTGACAGGAATAATTCCTATGCAGGAAGACATTCTGATAAAGCACTCGGTCTTGACGGTGGCGGTCGTGCACGCTTACGCAGCTTATCTTAGAAGGAGGAAAGTGAGAGTCAGAATGTGAGCCGCGTTGTTCTTGTGACCTCACCAAGTGAGAATCAGTCTTCTTCTAGGCGGCAATCTAACTGTTGTTATGCAAAGCGACCCGAAATCAGTCCCCGAATTTCATAAAGCACTCAAAATCAGTCCCTGAACTTCATAAAGCACTCAAAAATCAGGACCATTGATTTTAAAAAGCACTCGAAATTTGGGGACTTATTTTATAATTTCGGCTAAACTATATGATCCCAAAGAGATTCAGAATTCTTACTCTCTAGTATCCTAAAGATTCATGATGGATTTTAAAGGTTCCTTCAATGTGAGGGCATATACAGAGAAGAGAATGGATAGAAGATCAAATATAGCCCTAATCTTTAAAAAAAAAAACCCTCAAAAAATATATCTTAATAATCATTATTAGCCTGAGAGCCATTTTTGTGTACAAGAGATTTAATTAGCAAGAAACAGTTATAATAAGGTTGAGAATACCTCAATCAGTACTGGCTAGTTTCTCCTCATCAACCTCAAAGGCCTTCCTAGCCTGTTTAAGCTCCTCATTCATGGACAGCAGCTCAGTGCTCCTTCGCAGTTTTGGTGGATCCTGCTTGCATCAACAAGGCCACATTAGTGTGGGGGGGGTGTTGGGACTTATTTTCACCGGTCAAGCGGTTACGACCGCATGAATCGGAACGTAATTAAGACCTGGTTCCTGCAGTCGTGACCACTTGACCGGTGAAAATAAGTCCCCCCAAATAGAGCCTTAGGCTCCATTTGGCATGGCGGTGGTGGTCGTGAATGCATTGGTTATGAATTGTCATTCGTGAATGCACGACCTCACCTAAAGAACTTGAATTACTTTTATGTTCAAAACTAGTTTCTTTTTTTGGTGGCTGTCATGATCATTGTCTTGCCAAACATGCATTTTATGACGGTGCGTTTTGTCTAAACTCATAGGAGCAAAAAGGCCGTGCCAAATGGAGCCTTAAAATAAATCAAACTTCCATGAAAAGGGAATGCTCTTAACCATATAATCGTGGGTTAAAATACAAGTCCTAGTAAAAATAAATTAACAAAAATTACTTAAAAAGAAATATAAATTCATTTTCTTTTCAAAATTTTACGGAAAATTTGCGTTTTCAAGGCCGTCAGGCTTTGAGATGTGCATCAGTATTACTCTTCCATGTTTATAAAATGGAAGATTTTAATTAAAAAAAACGAAGAGTCATTTATACCTTTCGAATCAGATAGAGGAAGTCCTCGGTCAAAAGCTTCCCTCTCCTTGATGAAATATCTTGGGCTTTATGCACCTATAAGCTCAATCCGTTTAACATGTTAGATGCCGTTACAGAAATGACCATGAAAAATCATTCATTTGCGAAGTTCAAACTAAAGAAATGCATAAAGGTTTAGAAATCCAGCTGCGCCTTAAAAAGTTCAAATGGGCAGCGAGGGTCCGGAGAAGGGTCCCACCACAAAGGTGAAATGTAGGCAAACCTTATCCTACATTTTTGCAAGAGGCTGCTTTCAGGACAGAAACCCGTGACCACAAGGTCACATGACAACACCTCAACCGGTGCGCAGAGGCTCCCCTTCCCTTAAAAAGTTCAAATATTTAGCAAAAAACAATTCTAATGATTTTCACTATCTAGTTTAGAAAAGATAATGGTTTTGATTAGTTTGGCTCCATTTAGACTATCTACGTTTTGATTTAGCTGGTGGTTTTGATTAGTTTGGCTCCACTTTCAGTTTTACATATATAAATGTAAAAAAAGATGTTATTTTATGTCATAAATTTCAGGGGAACACTTTGCATTTGAATACTTGATTCTACAGAAATATCATTTCTCATATTTGAAGTATGAAAGCCCCCTATGCACAATAATCCATAACTGTTAGAACAAAAAACTCCATAAAAGGAAGATTGCAGACATATAGTACTTTCATGTATAAACAACTGCCAAAGATTTTGTAGTTGAAATATTGAGCAAATCAAAGTTATTAGTTCGACTTATTAAATAATGAAATTTTTATGTAATAATTTAAGTTTTATGTATGGGTAGGAGCTTATGGTAATGTTGTGTGATTTTATTATCTCAACTTGGTGCCTGATCCCTCTCCCCCTGCTCTCATTCCGCTTGCACTCACGATCCCTCCTCCGCTTACGATCCCGTATCCACTCATGATACCCTTCGTCGGATCTTGTTTACGTTTCCAATCATGCTCATTATCCCGCAATCAAGATGTTCTCGCGGATTCCGCTCCGTCCATCAGTGACCGCCGATCCAAGCATGAGGTACCAGCGCCGCTTCTTGTTTCCAGCACCATCCTTTCCAACAGCGACAGTTTCCAGCAGTGACAAGTTCCAGTGTCTATCTTCTCCGACTGGAGCTCCTGCTTGACAACGTTTTTTCTCGTTGGGCTTCTCCAATGACTGGCTTCTGCGGGCCTTAATCTTGCCAGATCTATAATCTGATTCCACATCTTATTCCAATGTCGATTCTCGTTGGGCTTCTCCACTTGTTTCCTCTAACCTTGAAGACTGTCAGAGTCATTTCATGGCATCCTCAACATGCTTCCCTATCCGATAATGAAGATTTAGAGCAGCAAGAAATGTTGAGGACCTGAGGTGACTACTTAACTGTATTAATTTTTTTGGCTTCCGTCCGGGCCTCGTTTTCAATGGGGGACTCCTCAGTCACCTCGTCCAGTGTACAAGTGCTTCAAATGAGTGACCCTCAGAGGACTCATGGTCACTCTGGCTCCTTGAAGATCATTACATACCCCTGGATGAGACCAACTATCTCGAATGATCTTGTGCCACTCAACATGTTATTCAGAGCTATCATTTATATGACTGCATTGATGGGAGAGTGGTAGAGCAACCAAGAGTGATCCCTCCTTGAAGAAGTTGGATCTAGATAACTCTCTTAGTATCTCATGGCTCATTAACTCTATGTCATCAAAGCTTTTTCGGAGCTATATGCTTATGGATTCAATATATGAGATATGAACTCGTGTTCGTGAGACACTCTCAGATTGGCAACTCTACTTAGGTGTATAAACTTACTCGTCATATTCTTGAACTTCGGCAGGGGTCAATGAATGCCTCCTCTTATTTCTCTAAGTGGATTTCGTCGAGCATTTCACTCCCACATGCACTGCAAATGCTATCCAATTGCAGAAGAAAGAAGAGTGCATCAAAGTGCATGTATTCTTGATGGGTTTGAACATTGAGTTTGATACTGAGAAGAAAGTAAAGAATTACACTAAACCATGACTGCTTAATTTTCCATCAAACTTTGCAAATTCTGCTCAACAAAAAATCATAATAAAGGATCTCAACTGGTGAATACAACTGCTTATTGATGGCAATCGACGACACATGCACGTTTATTCCCGCAGAAGGCGGTGACCGGCGACCCATTTGGGCGATCCGAGTCTGCGGATGCGCCTGGATGGTCATTCCGAGTCAGATTGATATATTACTTTTTATTTTTATGTTGTATTTGACACCCGATCGGCCCGAACAATACTAGCCGTCCGATCAGGGCGCCCTAGTTTATTTCCCCTATATATATTTGTGTGTGGCTGATTTTAGGGATCGGAGTTGCTTGTTGCAACCGGTCGGTCTTTTCCCCTCGGTGGACTCCGAGGGCTCTCTCCATCCGTGCCTCCTGTACGCCCTCATCGACCCTGCAGCAGCCTCCCCTCTCTTCTCCGACCCCCGCAACAACCTCCCCTCCCCTCTTCGGCCCCAATCAGCCTTCCCTCTCCTCTCCGTGGCCCCCCATCCCGCCTGCAACCTGCAGCCCGCCGATAGCCCACTTCTGCCTCCTCCCTCCCGTCAATCTCCCGCGATCCCTCCCACCACCAGACCCACTGCACCACAACCCCGGCCTGCCGCCATAGCTCGCCGCCGCCTCCCACAACCCCCCAGCCAAGCCAAACTTCCCCGCAACCCTGCTGCTTTGGTTGATTTCTCCGTCAGGTCTTGCATGTGTTACATAGAGTATTAAAGAGTAATAAAACTCTCTCCGCACCCCACTTAGAATTGCATTTTAGTCGTACACTCACGTGGCGTACCCTACATCAAAACACATCAAATACATGTTTCCTAGATAAATAGCTAGTATTAAAGAAATGGAGTAGAATATAAAGAACTATTGTACTACTATTTGTTCATATATGTTTTGAAGGAATATATTTATCATCTCTAAGTTTAATCTCATAAATAAATTTTTTTAGTCTCTTACCAGATCAGTTACATATTCAACAACAATGTCCTCAAGAAGTGCGACTGATTCCGGAAGAGGCTGCAAAATGAGAAGCTTAAAAGTCAGCACACTCAAAGAAAAGATATTATCAACAGAAGCATGGGATGTACGTTAATAAATAACAATCAGCAGGCATCAATGTGTTGTTCAGATGAAAGGTTTTAGAACTCGATTTAGGCTTTAGTCCTATAAATTTTTTTTAGTTTAGGTTGTTTCCACAGTTTCTTCAGCTTGGCACGTCAATCTCTATTGTGGTTTGGGTTATTTGTTAATAAAAAGTTCAAATTTATATTGATACTGGTAAATATTTGGATCAAAACCAACAAGGTTTGGATGAAAATCTTGAGGGATTCATCCAAAAAATTATCAAAACTCTAGAGTCTTTCCCAAAACTTCCTAGACAGATAACATTAACTGGTGTCATCAGTTTCAATAACATTAACTGGTGTCATCAGTTTCAATAACATTAACTGGTGTCATCAGTTTCAACGATGCCAAAACACGAAAATCGAACCAAAACCATAGAAATCGAATTGAAACCACCAAAACTGAAAACAATGTTCAGATGTAGTATGTACCCTAGTATGATTGTGGTAATTTATGAGAATATATGATGGATCCCATCCATCATTGCTACTTCATTGGTTACATTTTTTTAATGCCAGTCAACGTATTTATTTCTGTTGTAAACTATTCTTTTTTTAAGAATTTTATCTTCTAATACCTTTAGGATTTCTATTCCTACAACATAAAACCCTAGGGAATGTTAAAATTATAAGGTATATGGAGGTTGAGCAACTGAGGTTGGTGTTTGAAATTCTAAGGGAGAAGAAGCTATATTGAAACATATCCAAATGTCAGTTCTTTGAGAATCAGATTATGTTCAAGGGTTATATCATCTCTCGAGAGTGTAAACATGGCGATTTTTATTGTAGATGCTGTCTGAATTTTATGATTATTCTTGGAGCAGTTTAATGGCCTATATGATGGGGTATTTGGAACTGTTTGGACCAATATTTGGATGATATATATTGCATATAAGTTCTTTGAGATTGAATGTTTTTTATTCAAGGAGGGGTTTGGGCAGTTCTCTGAGATTGGATGTTTTTTATTGCTCTACGGTTCTGAGTGTTGGACAACGAATTGTGTACATGAGCAAAAATTGGGAGTTGCGGAGATGAGAATTCTTAGGTGAATGTGTGGACACACGAGACTGGATAAAATTAGGAATGAATGTATCAAGGATAAGACAAGAGTTGCACCAATTGCAGAGAAGATACGGGAAGCTCGGCTAAGATGGTTTGGACAAGTACAAAGAATACCATTAGAGGCACCTGTTAGGAGTTGTGAGAGTCTAGTCACTAGGCATGTTAAACGAAGGAGGGGTAGACCAATAAAGACTTGAAATAAAACTATAAGGAAATACATGATGTACTTAGGCATTAGTGAGATTATGACACAAGATAGGGCACAATGGCGACAAAAGATCCATATAATCGACCCCACTATAGTGGGATAAAGGCTTGAATTTTGTTGTTGTTGAGGGGTTTGAGGACATTTTTGGCATCCACCTGTGTTAATTTTTGCTGTAGAAAGATTTTTATAGACTCATTGGTCTTCTTTGTGAGGCGTTTCTCCCCTGACCACACAGACTCCATCATTGGGTATCAAAGAAAGGTTTCAGACAAAAAAAATAGCCCTAAATTTTTTTCCAAACAATGCGCAGATCGAAGGTTAGAGTTTGTAATCTAATTATTGAGGGCCCAATTGCATGACTGTGGTTTCTACCACTGTGGCGGAAAATTTGGGACTACTAGGCCTCTCACACACAATTTACATGATCAAGTGACTTTATGAGAGAGGTAAAGGTCTCATAGCAGGTCCTAATATCCTTATCCATTGATAAGTCCTACTAAGATGAGATACTATATGACATTCCCATGAAAGCATGCCACATCATTCTGGGACAATGGTGGCAATTTGATCGGATGCCATTTCGTGATGAGTTTTGAGCACCCATTTGTTTTGTAGAGAAATGGTGCAAATCTTGTATATCCTTCTTCATTCGTAAAATACAAGTATGAGTACAAATATATAGGAGAGAAGGAAGAGAAAGAATCCTATACAAAGGATGTGACACTAAACAACAGTGCCAAGTGGGCTTATAGATGGGCAACACAAATGGACTTTTGCATCATTTTCCCTAATATTATCTAACACTCCCCCGCAAGCTGGAGCATACAAGTCGTAGGCACCAAGCTTGGACAAGAACTGATGGTACATTTACCTTGGTAATGCCTTGGTGAGAACGCCAACAACTTGCCCAGAAGCCGGAACATGCACTAACTCTAACTTCTTAAATTGAACCTTTTCCTGAACAAAGTGACAGTCAACTTCGATGTGTTTGGTCCGTTCATGAAACACATGATTCTTTGCAATATGGATTGCAGCCTGACTGTCGCAAAACAGAGTTGCTGGTGAGGATAGAGACTCCCAAATCACCAAGAAAACTCTCAAGCCAGGTAAGTTCAGATACAACAGCCGTCATTGCACGATACTCGGCTTCAGCAGAAGAACGAGCAACCACAGATTGCTTCTTACTACGCCAGGTGATAAGGTTCCCTCCAAAGTAGGTACAGAAACCCGTAGTGGAACGTCGATCATCAAAGGAGCCCGCATAGTCCGCATCTGAATATGCAATAAGAGATAGAGAGGAGGATGACTTATATACAAACCCTTCTCCAGGAGCTGTATTCAAATATCTGAGGATGCGTTCTACTGCTTGGAGATGAGAGATCCGAGGAGAATGCATAAACCGACTGACCACTTCAACAACAAATGAGATATCAAGTCTTGTAACCGTCAGATATATCAGTTTTCCTACAGGACGCCGATAGTACTCAGGATTCGTAAGCAGAGAATCTGAGTCAGACCCATGAGCACATAACTTATGATTGACATCCATCGGGATTTCCACGAGTTTGCACCATGAGTAGCCTGCATGTCGAAGGAGGTCAAGGCAGTACTTTCGTTGTGAAAGAACAAGACCATCAGGTCGTCTAGCAACCTCAAGTCCAAGGAAGTATCAGAGAGTCCCCAGATCTTTTGTTTGGAAAACAGAGTTTAAGTGTTGCTTGACTTGTTGTATCCCTGTGGAATCATCTCCAGTAATCAAAATATCATTCACATAAACCAGAAGAATGACAGTTCCGGTGGATTGATGATGAGTGAAAAGAGAGAAGTCAGCCGAGCTCTTCTTGAATCCAATTTCGCGAATGACCTTACTAAATTTGTCAAACCAAGCTCTAGGAGACAGTTTGAGATCATAAATAGATTTTCGGAGATGACGCACACGAGACTCCCCCGTGGTCTCAAACCCAAGAGGTTGTGCATGTAGACCTTCTCGAGAAGATCGTCATTCAGAAATGCAATTTTGATATCCAGACGATGGAGGGGCCAGTTGCGATGGAAAGCTAAGGAGATCAGGACTCGAACCGAGTTTAACTTGGTGACGGAGGAGAAAGTTTCATCATAATCAATACCATGTTGTTGGGTGAACCCCCGGGCCATAAGACGAGCTTTGAGGCGGTCAACTGTCCCGTTCGGAGCATGTTTGACTGCAAAGACCCACTTACAACAGACACAAAATTGTCCTGGCAGAAGAGGGACAAGATCCCAAGTCTGGTTGGCCCAAAGGGCTGTCATTTCCTCTTCCATAAGCTGCACGCCACCCTGGGTGAAGAAGAGCCTCTTGCACTGAGTTAGGTAGATAGATGGAAGATAGAGAGAGTGCAAACTTGAGGAGAGGTGGAGATAGGCGATGCAGAGATACATGATTTGCCAGGGGATGAGCGGTAGATGTTGATGTTGGATCGTCAGGCCGCGAGATAGCACTGGTAGAAGGTAGCTGTTGTAGGGCTCCAAAGGGCGGAATACGACGAGTGTATACACGAAGAGGTGGTTTAGATGGAACTGGTGCCAGGAGTGGAGTGAGAAGGAGGGGCGGTAGAGAAGACGTGACAGGAATGGTAGGATGAGGTATGGGAGGAGAGAGAAGAGGAGCTGAAGGTGAAACATGAAATGGTTGGTCTTCAAAAAAATGACATCGGCGGAGACTACCACTTTGTCAATGGTGGGAGAATAACACATAGCCTTTTTGAGTTCGAGAGTAGCCCATAAACATACACCTGCTGGCACGTGGGGCAAACTTATCTGTGGATGGACCCAGATTGTGGACGTAACAAGTACATCCAAACACACGAGCCGTGAGAGTAAATAGGGATTTGGAAGGAAACAGAAGACTGAATGGAGTGGCAAAATCGAGCATGGAGGAAGACATGCGATTGATGAGGTGACATGCTGCAGACACAGCGAAGTTCCTGTATAGATGAGTACCTGCATTTGAATCATGAGTGACCGAGCAACATCAAGAAAATAACGATTCTTTCGCTTGGCCACCCCATTTTGTTGAGGCGTATACACACACGATGTTTGATGTAGAATGTCAAACTCAGTGCATAGATTAAAGAATGTCCGGCTAGTGTATTTGTGAGCATTATCAGTACGAATTATTTTTAAGGGTGAGGAGAACTGAGTATGAGTTTCCGTAATAAATGCTCGAAATGTAAAGGTCAGTTCAACACGATCGCAAAGTAAGTACAACCAGGTCAACCGAGAGTAATCATCCATAAAAGTGACAAAGTAACGATAACCAAACATACTAGGGGTTTTATATGGTCTCCAAATATCAGAATGCACTAAAGATAGGGGAGTATCACTCCGAGTACAAGTAGGATGAAAAGAAGAACGATGTTGTCTGCCAAAGATACAAGATTCACAAGTAAACTCATGCAGGGAGACATCCGATAAAGCTTTCTTGAGAATTTGGAGGGGGGCATACCCAAGACGACGATGCCAATCGACAGAGGAAACGACGGAGAGAGCAGAAGGTGGAATATCTAGGAGGTAGAACCCGTTAGACAGCCGACCCTTACCAATGATATTCTGCGTTTTCCGATCCTACACAACAAAGGTAGAGGGTGAGAATGTAACAAAACAATTAAGATCCTGAGTAAGGCGGCTGACAGAGAGCAAATTAAATGGTGATCCTGGAATATGAAGGGCCGAAGAGAGAGAGAGAGAGAGTGGGAGTGAGAGAGATATCAGCAGCGCCGGACACCGGGGTGGTATCACCATAGACCACGGTGATGAACTTGGGATGGGCAGTCAGCAAGTATTTAGGAGGTCGCTGCGAAGTAATAAGGTGTGTGGCTCCTGAATCCATAATCTAGTGAGAACCCTGTGAGAGACAAGATATAACTTCATTGGAAATTGACGCAACTGATCCAGAGGAGCGAGTAATCACCCCTTGAAGATGTTGGAGCTGGGTGAGTAGAGCATTGATGTCTTCATGAGTGGAAGAGGCAGAGTCCGTTGAGGGAGAAGTAGGAGGCTCAGCTTTAGTAGAGGCAGCAAGATGTGGAGGCAGAGCATGTTTGCAATATCAAGTAACTTCAAAGTGACCATCTCGTCCACAATATGTGCATTTAAAGGAAGACCGTCTAGTACGTCCACGTCCCCGAGACGTGTTGCGACCCCCACGGGCCGAGGAACCTCGAGTCGTTGGAACAGGTGTAGGTTGCTGCAGAAGAGCTGGAGAGAGAGACACTGGAGCATCCGGGGCGGGGTAACCTTCAGAAGCGTATAACAAACATCTGACAGAGAGGGAGTTATAGAGAGAGAATCTGAGCCCGAACGTTGGGCAAATGAGAAGGAACACCAGACCATCATCATAGCAATCCTGACTGCTTCCTTCTGGGCCCGCTGGGTAACCAAATCTGTGGTAGGAGGCTGATGCTATATCCAAGCCTCAACAAGGGTTTTGGCCTCGACAACAAAGATCATATCGTCTGGTGCCCCGAGATCAAGAGTTTGAAGGTCCGAGATGACGTCGAATAAGTGCTGAAGACTGTTTTGCCCAAAATAGAGGGAGTGGAGCTCCTCCCACATTGCCTTTGCCGTTTCATGATACATAGCCATCCTGTATGGTTCGGTATGCATTGAGTTTAGAAGTCATGACTGGACCCGACCTTCATCACAAATCCACTCATCGGTGGGAGCAGTAGGAGTAGCACGAATCAGATGATGAAGAAGGCCTTTCGTCTACAACATCCTGCGAACAGAGTGCACTCATTCCACAAAGTTCCACTTCCCGCTAAGGGAGATGGTGGTAATCCGGAGTTCATCATGGAATTCAAGCGTGGGAGGAGCAGCACGAGCTGGTAGGGTGGAAGCATCAGCAGGATCCATGGGAAGCGGACTGGGCAGAGAGAACAAGCGATTAAAAGGTTGCGTACTGAAGAGAGGAGCTGCGGCTAGGAGAGCACGCGGCTAGACAAGGTCTCAACGGTTAGAAGATACCTCAGAGAAATAGGAGACCGAGCGACAAGAGAAGATTACAACAGTTAAAGCGAGACCACCGCGACTAGATTAGATCGCAGCGCCAAGAGACACAACGGACAAGAGAAGACCGCATCGACTAGATGCGAGTGCAGCGGTTAAGGCGAGACCGCCGTAACTAGAATAAATTGCAGCGACAGAGTACAAGAGAACTTTGCAGCGGTTAAGGTAGACCGCAACAACTAGATGAGAGTGCAGCGGGTAGAGGCACCGCGGGTTAAGGCGAGACCGCTGCGAGAAGAGCAATCCGCTAGGAGAGCGGTTAGAAGACAAGTGCAGCGGGAAGAACAACGGGGCTAATAGAGAAGACCGTAGCTGATCAAAACAGGAATAGAGGCCGCAACAGAGAGAGAAAGGCCGCAGCGACAAGCAAGCAGATCACAACGGATAAGAGAGCCAACCCAGCAAGCCCGCTAGCAGATAGCAGAGCCGATAGCCGACCAGACAGCGAAAAAGGACGGTTAGAATAATCCTAACCGCAAGCCCGACAGGAGAGCGTGGAGTATAAGGGGGGGGGGGTAGAGCAGGGAGGGAAAAGAAAGTGGAAGCCACGAGATTTTTGGGAGGCGGCGGTTAGAAGACGCCTAACCGCGCACTGTGCGGAGAAGGGAAGGGAAATCCTAGCCGGCGGTTAAAAAACTCTTAACCGCAAGGAGAGACCGTTGACCTCTGATACCATGTAAAGAAATGGTGCAAACCTTGTATATCTTTCTTCATTCGTAAAATACAAGTATGAGTACAAATATATAGGAGAGAAGGAAGAGAAAGAATCTTATACAAAGGATGTGAGACTAAACAAGAGTGCCAAATGGGCTTATAGATGGGCCACACAAATGGACATTTACATCATTTTCCCTAATATTATCTAACAGTTTTATAAACACGACAAACAAATTACTTCATCACACACAAATCCCCAACAAATCCAACAAAGCCAACTGAAGGAGACCAAGCAGGAGAGTGTACTCCTGAGCAAGGCACAAGTAGAAGAGTCTATCCTAAGGCAAGAACAAGTCTATGTTATATCGATAGCAGAAGAGGGATTTCCAAAAGACCCGTCATCTCTTCTCAGGCTAAACCAGTTGAAAGAAATAATAGAAAGGAAAAGCATAATGAGAGAATCTTATAATCCTCATAGGGGTATATTTATAGCATTACAAGCGACTCATAAAGACTGACTCAAGATGGAGGACTAAACCCACTCACGCATAAATATTAATATAATAATACAAATACTAATAAACACAACTCTCCCCCACAAACTGGAGGAAAAAGCTCCAGCTTGAAAACAACATAAAAAAAAAGGTAACGGTGGTAGGCTAAATGAGACAAAACAATAGACGAGCCACCAGGAGAAATTTCAAACTGGGGAATCAAGTCGGGGACATAGCCACACACGACAGAGCCACACAAGACGCAGGTCCCACACACGTGGACTCTCTGGAAAGAAATCAACATACGGGTGACCGAGGATACTCCCACACAATACAACCTGCTTGATAGAGAGGAAACCACACACACGAATCTACAGGACCGTGGGGATTACATCACACACAGATCCACGGGGATAACACCACACACAGATCTATTGGACCGCGGGGATAACACTACACACACCAATCCACGGGACCGCGAAGATAACACCACACACAGAGATCCACGGGACTGCGGGGATAACACCACACACAGAGATCCACGGGATAGCGGGGATAACACCACATAGACAGATCCACAGTACTGCGGGGATAAGGAAGATAGTCAACCACCAAACACCATACCACCTACCAATCGTCAAGGAAAAACTTGGGGAGACACAAACATCACACGACATAAGCCTGGAGGGCCGTGTGGGACTAAGGCAAACAACGGGAGAGATCATCCAAGTCGCCCTCATCCCAAACACTCCCCCACACATGGATATTACATGCACTGATGCACATAGACAGAACAAGACCTAAACAAACATTAGGACAACAGACAATTAAAAACACAAACACAACTAAAAAAAGCATGAAATGTCAACTTCGACGAGAGATCAGCGCCCCTGAAGGGCTAGCAGCGGCTGGAAACATCGAGGATCTGAAGCAGTCCATCAGAATGACCAAGGGAACACTGGCAACAACAGTAATCGACAAGAACAGCTAGAACGTCGGGAGAGGCGGGATCCATATCCAGGCTGGAATAGCAGTAGGAACAAGGTCAGGCAGAGGTGGCAGTAGGCACAAGCAAGAAACAACTGATGACCAGATTAATGTCTGGATAAGCATCCACAAGCGTCGACGGGATCAAAAGTCGATGAGGTAGAGATCGTCGATGGCGAGACTGCTGCGAAAGATAGGCGAAGCCAGTAGAAGAAGACGCGGACAGGAGCTGTGATAAAGAACTGGATCCCATCGTCATTGTCGACGCCTGGATCAATAAAAGAGCATGAAGACAGATAAGCAAAGAGCCTCGTCGAAAAGAATGACGGCCACGAGCTGCGATAGGAATGATGTGATCAACCAGCGACGGGCACGACAAGAACCAACTGGATCAACGTCGCAGTCGTCGACGTAATCAGCGGCTGAAGATCTTGTCGGCGAGGATCAGCACATGCGGGAATGGCATACGGAAGCGGGGGCAATGTTGGACTCGACGAAGGAATGGCGAGCTTGATCCACAACGACGGGATCAATACGAGCGGCTAACAAACAACGACTTGCCAACGGGAGCAAGAGCAGCAGGAATGACGTCGATGTTTGTGTAATGTGTTTATGTTATGCGTTTTTATATGTGTGCTTGTGTGTGTATATGCGCGTGAATCTGTGTGTGTATATGGTGTGTGAATCTGTGTGAAATTGATTGTTGTGTATGCATGAGTGTGTTTGTGTAATGTGTTTATGTTTGGCGTGTGAATGTGTATGTGTTTATGTTTGGTGTATGAATGTATAAGAGAGTGTGCAATGTGTTTATGTATGAGTGTGTATGTATGTATGAGTGTGTCTGTGTATTTTGTGTGTGTATGTATGTGTGCATGTGTGTACTTGTGTGTTTATGTGTGTGTGTATTTTGTGTGTTTGTGTGCGTGTATTTTTTGTGTTTGTGTGCGTGTGTATTTTTGTGTGTTTGTGTGTGTGTATTTTTGTGTTTGTGTGTGTGTGTATGTGTGTGTATTTATTTTTGTGTAGGTATCTAAGTGCGTGTCTATGTTTTATGTGTGCTTGCATGTGTATTTGTGTGTATGCATGCGTGCATGTGTGTGTGCGTATGTGTGCGTGTATGTGTGTATTTTGTGTGTGTATTTGTGTATGCGTGTATTTGTTTGTGTGTAGGTGTGTGTCTATGTTTTATGTGTGTATGTATGTGTATTTGTGCTTGTGAGTGCTTATGTGTGTATTATGTGGATTTTATTTAAATCGGAGGTCTTTATATAAATATGTTTTTAAATGTGGATTATATTTATCATAATATTTCTATTATGTCACTGTTTTAAATTTAAAATTTCAATTCCATCCGCTAAATTCTACATACGACCGAACAATAGAATTATCAATTTCAATTCCTATGACAGAATTCCTGGATTCAGCCGAACAATAGAATTGGAATTGACTGGGCCCATTCCAATTCATGCATCCCAATTCCTGCTAGCTATCCCAAGAACTCCCTCCCTTAAGAGGAATTGAGCATCAGATTGATCTTGTCTCTGGTGCTGCACTACAGAAACGACCTGCTTACAAGTGCAATCTAATATAAACTAGGGAATTACTAAGACGGGTTGATGAACTCATGTCAAATGGGTATGTCTGAGAGTCGAGGATCCCATGTTCTATATTTCCCTTCTGGTTCCCAAGAAGAACGACACCAAGCACACGTGCTGGCAGTCGTGTCATTAACAAAATTATAATGAATCCTATTCCCAAACTATACAATTTACTTGATGAATTGCACGGATTCAGTCTGTTCTCCAAGGTAAATTTGAGAAGTGGATATCACTGCAGTTGGATGGAGGTTGGTGAGGAGTGTGTAACTACTTTTAAGATCAGGTATGGGGCCCTATGAGTGGATGGTGAAGCTCATTGGTCTTTCCAATAAACTCGGTACTTTCATAAGGTTGGCGAACCATATCTTAATGAGCTTCTTGGGAAATTTTTATCATTATCTACTTCAAGTATACCTTAGTGTTCTTTAAAGGTCCTGCGAACTATCACGAATCATGCACACTCCGCTTCTTATTCCAGATAATCCTCATGTGGATATAAGTATAGAATCATTCTTGGGTTTCTCCATACATAAAATGGAATGGTTTCGATCATAGCGATTGCAGAGAGTTTTATAGACACAGTTGGTCTTTGTAAAGTGTTTTTCCTTGATTGGCCCGAACTTCATCACATCTAATAGCTGCATAGGCATGAGATAATGAAACCTACTCTTGAAATATTGATGAAACCATGCCATATTAATCGTGGAACTTTAGACATTATCATTTGAATGTCAGCATTCAAGCCAAGCGCACCCTCTTATTTTAGTTCTAAAATACAAGAAAACTCAACAATATTAAGTTAGAGTATTGTGTAGTTAGCTTTTACATGACTGATTGACAATGTCCCCAAAATTACAAACTAAGTGTTTATGCACATCTGTCTATACGAGCCAATTTTCTTGGCCTTCAAAAACAACAAAGTAGTGAGCTGAAGGCTTATGCAAATCATGAAACATAGATTGATCAGTACAGATAAATCTAGGAGAATAAAGCTTACATTGGGATCATCTCCGAAGCCATACATCATATGTTGCACTACATTGGAAGGTAAGCATAGAAGAAATTAGTAATCAAGAGAAACATTTTAAAAATTGCACATCAAATTAATAATATTGAATATGTGTACAATAGAAGTAATATTGCGATGAAAATAATATAGAGAGTCAATTTCATATCCCTACTATGACAATTATTTGAAGCTTTCTATTAGAAACCAAGCCGGTGGGGCCGGGCACCACATGGCGGAATCCAATTACTCAAGACCGGGGGGCCGACTGCAGTCGAATAGCAAACATCGCCAACCAAATCTCCCGGGCCCACAATTGGGGGAAATCCCAGGTAGGTTGTTGAGGCTCGGGGCTTGATCCCAGGACCTCCTTTATCAGGCTCCTAAGCGGAGTCCTGATACCCAAGTGTGCTGCAAGCGGAGTCCTGATACCCAAGTGTGTTGCTTAGGAGCCTGATACCCAAGTGTGTTGGTATCAGGACTCCGCTTAGGAGCCTGATAAAGGAGGTCCCGGGATCAAGCCCCGGGTCTCAACAACCTACCAAGGATTTCCCCCAATTGTGGACCCCAGAAGATTTGGTTGGGGATGTTTGCTATTTGCCTGCAGTCGCCCCCCCCCCCCCTCCCCGGTCTTGGGTAATCGAAGTCCTCCACGTGGGGCCCGACCCCACCAGCTTGGGTTTCTAACAAAATATGTCCAATCGGGGCCCCCAGTCTTGGGTATTCGGCCCGGCCCCACCACCTCTCATATAAGAGGGGACTAACCCAAACCGGTGGGGCCCAGTCGAATAGAAAACATCCCCGGATTTGACCCAATATTCTTAATTCGGAGCCTTGGGGCCGACCTAGTTTCTAACAAAAGATGGTCTAGCTTATCAGGACTTCGCTTAGGAGCCTGATAAAGGAGGTCCCGGGATCAAGCCCCGGGCCTCAACAAACTACTCGGGATTTCCCCCAATTGTGGGCCCCGGGAGATTTGGTTGGGGATGCTTGTTATTCGACTGCAATCGCCCCCTCGGTCTTGGGTAATCGGATTCCGCCACGTGGTGCCCGACCCCACTAGCTTGGGTTTTTAACAAAAGATGATCATCTTTTGTTAGAAACTTGGCCGACCCCAGGCTCCGAATGAAACAGGAATATTGGTTCAAATCCGGTCCTAGCCGACTGCAGTCAAATGACGAACAACATCCTCAACCAAATTTCCCGAGTGCAACTTTACGGAAACCACAAGTGGGGTTAGTCCCTCTTATAAAGGATGTCCCGGGATAAAGCCCCAGGCCTCAACAATCTACCCGCGGTTTCTGTAAAGTCGCACCTGAGAGATTTGGTTGGGGATGTTGTTCTCCATTCGACTACAGTCGGCTACAACCGGATTTGACCCAATATTCCCGTTTCATTCGGAGACTTGGGGCCGGCCTAGTTTCTAACACTTTCATTTGATACAAGTTACACTGTTAGAAAATGAGATCATAAACCTTAAAATGTCATAGGAATTCATTTTAGTTTAGGTCTTCAAATAGGCACCTCAAAGTTAATACCATTGAAATTTTGCATAATGAATGAAAGGATTTCCCAAACAGGAATATGTTACGTGCCCTACATTGAGAGCGCATGCATGGGGGGATGAAGAGGGAAGTCCTCTAGGGAGAAGGAGGGAACCGTCTTGAAGTTCCGACGAGCAATGGCGGCGACGGCTTGCGGCTTGCGACGACGAAGGTGGGCTGGCGCGGGATCGCGGAATGGGATGAGCGGCTAGGGCGTCGGGGGGAGGTGCGGGTCCCCTGAGATGAGAGAAGGGATTAGAGAGAGAAAAATAGATTAAATTGAAAAAACTTGCTTGCTTGTCCCCTTTGGTTCCCAACCCAGATATTAAATAGTCACACCAAAATGACCCCTCCTTGGGCTTACACACGGAGAATCAAATGAGCATAATAAAATATAAAGTATAACTAGATACAGGTCTGTGATATACGCGACCAAAGCGGGACCATAACATCTCCACCCTGCCTGACGACAAGCTGGCCCTCAAGCTTGTTCTGTGGTGACGGTCGGCGTCGGATCCCCCGTGTCCGTGTCAGCATCCCGCTCTGCGACAAGGTCGTCTACCTCCAACCAGAAGAGGCGCTTGTAGCGATGTCCACGGAAAAATGGCTCGTCGCAGTTATAAAGAGGCCCTTGGCACGACGATCACTCATCTCCTATGTAGATAGTCAGCGAATGGTAGCTGGGCGGTCGACATCGCGGTCCGGATCGAGGAGACTGACTGTGGGCGATGGCAGAGAGCGCAAGGTACGACTGGACCCCTCGTTGTCCGGGTGATGTAGATGAGGGCGCAGATGCAAGCCAAGCTCATTGCAGTCGTCAGATCTGCGGGTGCCTGAAATTCCACGTCCATGCAGAGGCGTTCATGGAATCCTGTCGTAAAGATAGGCACTTGCTGTGTCGGAAGAACTAAGGGAGTGCGGGCTAGGCTGACTTGAAACTGTTTGATCGATCGAACTGGTCTGCCGGAGAGAAACGATATCCCCCAAGGTATTGTTGTGGAGGGGTGGGCCGAAGCGGAGGGTGCAACTCAGTTTCAAATCCTCCCAAGATAGGAGTAGTTTTTCCCGTTGCAGTTGGGGAAACCGGGTTGGGCGGGGCCCATGAAGTGGAAGGAATCAACATTGAGCCATTCTTCCCAAAGGGTGCGCTGATGGGCGAAGAATTGCTCACAACGAGAAAGCCAGGCCAAGGGGTCTTCATGGTCTTCGAATATTGGAAAGTCCAGCCGCATGTATCGTGGTACACCGTTGCCCTCGTGCCTCGAGGGTAAAAACTCCGGCGGGGTTGGTGGAATTGGCATGTCATTGGAGGAGCCCGTTGCCGGTTGGTCCGTTCGGTTAGCCGTTAGTTGGGTGGTGACGGCGGTAATAAGGGCGGTGTTGTTATCCGCTAGGAGCTTGGCGAGAGACTCGAAAATTTGAGAGAGGGAGGGCGGTTCGGCCATTTCTTGGGGTGAAATTGGTGGGTTATCGACGCCGAAGGGATTGGAGGAAGGAGGGACGGCGGCGGAAGTAGCCCGACAGAGACAGCGAGCAAGGGGCCCCCGTCGATGGAGGAGCCGAGTAATTGCGCTGTGGAGTTGGGATGGCGGAGAGTGGTCGGGGCTAAGCCGGTCGGTGCAGCGTCGGCAGGGTGGAGCCTGCCGGGGCGGAGCAGGTCAGGGCGGAGCAAGTCGGGGCGGATCCCCCGTCACTGTTGGAGCTCGGTCGGGGTAGAGCAGATCGGGGCGGAGCAGATCGGGGTGGAGCCGACTATGCGAAGCGGCCGGGAAGGCGACACACGGCAGGGATGGCTGTGTCGGCCACAGAGGGGGTAGAAGACGATAGATCTGGAGTTTCAGCATCGGGGAGGAGAGTTCCCTCTTATACCAAGTTGTTACGTGCCTTAGATTGAGAGTGTGTGCACGAGGGAAGAGGAGGGAAGTCCTCTAGGTGGGAGGAGGGTACCGTCTTGAAGCTCCAGTGAGCAATGGAGGCAGCCGCGGCTTGCGATGACGGGTTGACGTGGGATCGCGGAATGGGGTGTGCGGCTAGGGTGTCGGGGGGAGGTGCGGGTTCCGTGAGATAAGAGAAGGGGCTAGAGAGAGTTAGGAAATTAGAAAGGAAAATAAATTAAATTGAAATAACTTGATTGCTTGTCCCTTTGGCCCCCCCCCCCCCCCCCCGGTATTAAATAGTCCCACAAAATGCCCCATCCTTGGGCTTAGACACGGAGGATCAACTGCGCATAATAAAATATAAAGTAGAACTAGATAAAGGTTTGCAATATAAGCGACCAAAGCGGGACCATACCAGAATAGTACGAAGAGAGAAACATTTATCCTTCCCTCCTTAAGGTGGTTGGTGACTGGTCCAAAAACTCACTTGTTCATGTCAGGAAAAAAATGCTATATAAAGCTATTGTGGAGAGATTCACAAAATAAAATTAAAAAACATTCCTATTAGGTGTCAAATCATGAACCTTTTTATATTTAAGGCCGGTCCCAAGTCCAGATGAAAAATAGTGAGGGTTGTGTTAGGTAGAAGATCAACGTAAAATTTAGTCACCCCTATGAATATGGATCATTTCCGACCTCACTGTAGTGAGATAAAGGCTTGTGTGTTGTTGTTGCTGTTGTTGTAGTGTGGAATAGGAAGAGAGCATGGATGAAAATGGAGTGTTCCATGTCAGTTTTGGTGAAGAATAAGGTGAAGGAATGCATAGATCTCGCTTGGACCCTCAAGAGTTTAATAAATTGTCATTACATTGGAAACTATCAATTAATAGACATTGACACATATTTTACACATTTGAGCTCAAGCAACAATATGAAGAGCATTAAGTAAAAAAATACTATCACGAAAAAAGATGACAAGTAAAAAATATTGCCACTATTAAGTTTCCACTTTCCATTATTTAATCAGAATGGATCCCTTGACTTTGCAAAAAACAAAAACGGGTTTCTAATATTTGAAAAAATAAAACAAGCAGCAAACACATAAGTTTGTAATCGTTATAGAATAAGCAAGCAGTTATGATCTCACAATCTTTTTGAAACATCCCACGCTTGCGTTTGAAAGAGGTCTCTGATGGCTGGGATGAACCAGCCTTTGGCTTCACTGCTTGCCCTGATGATGAATTATGCATTTCCAACACTTGAAGAACCCTAAAGATAAAACAAGGATATCTATAAGAGTTAATATGGATGGAAAGCACATATCCACAGAATGGAGAAAAAGTACATATATAAAGTAATCTCAATGTTACTTGACCATAGAATCCTAATTCTAGCTGCTCAAACTTTCCAAAGCCGCTGAAGAGAATAAATTCTAGATAAAAAAGAAAAAAGCTAGATATTTAATAAAAGAATACAGCCAGTTGATAAGCAACTAAGGCTCCGTTTGGCATAGCGGTGGTGATGGGGATCGGCCGCATGTTCGTATTCGATGGAGATCGGGCCACTACTCGGCGGGATTCATTTTTGCATATTTGGCAGAGATGTGTTGACCAGATCGGCGATCCGAAACAGCGAGCGCGTCCAGAGTGTCATTTTTCATTGTATATGTTTTTTTAAATATTTTTTGAATTTGTGTTATTTTTTTAGGACACCGGACGTAACGAAAGATCATAGCCATTCACACCGGGTGCCCAACCTCTCGTTATAAATAGGGGTGGAAGTTCAGATTTTTAGTCATTGCTAAGTTTTGTGAGAGAGTCCAGAATTCTGGCAATCTTTGTGGTGCGACGCAGCGAGCCCGGGGTGCGATGCCTCGGTTTCCTTTTGTTTTCCCCTACCTCTACAGTATTTAAAAAAAAAATTATTCCACTGTTAACATTTCCCGACGATCTCTTCATCCCCTTTGAAGAAAACCTCCCGATCAGCCACTGATCCTCTCATTTTTGCCCACAATTTCTCCATATGGAAGAAGAAATCTACCATTCCTACTGTTCCTTTTCCTCTTCCTCTTGTGAGGAACCGCCCGGGGCCACTCCTCCTTCCTGCAGAATAATTGAAGTCGCCAAGGCCCAACCCTAACCGCACGCCGTCGATTGATTCCCTCCTACCGATCAAAATCTGCAAGTCCCGATCCCGTCAGCCACCACCGCACATCCCTCGTTGAAGAACAGTCTTCTTCTTCACCTCCCTTTTCTGGAACCGCAAGGAAGCCGCACAGTTCCCATCCTTCTTTTGCTCGCTGACCACGTCCCGCGCAACCGACTTCCGTCCCCTCCACCTGCACCGTGTATCTCCCAATTGTGGCAGTCCAGAGAGAAAACGAAACCTCTTGCAGTCGGATCATCTTCTTCAGCCCGCATGCTCACAGGTCCTGATTTCATTCCCTTTTCATAAGCTCC
The DNA here is from genome assembly GCA_039513925.1 of Platanthera zijinensis. NCBI lineage: Eukaryota > Viridiplantae > Streptophyta > Magnoliopsida > Asparagales > Orchidaceae > Platanthera > Platanthera zijinensis. The sequence continues at coordinate 5,266,441 of CM077093.1, forward strand.
ATTGTCTCCTTCGCCAGCCCAACTCCCACTGTCCAGCCTTATCTCACCCAAAAAATCCTCTCCCGACCCCATTCCATTCCAGAAAGCCCGCACTCCTCTCAGACTTCCAATTAGGACTGAAAATCGGATATACAAATACCGTCATTGCCTTCGTCTCGTGGAGCCACAACCGCCGCCTCCGAATCTCCGTTGCTATGTGAGTTTTAATGTATTGTGTTTAATTATTTCATTATTGAATATTGGAAGAACATCATATATTTGTACAGGTAGTTTGTCTTTTTGTGCATTTATTACTTTATTTTCTTTGTAGTTAAAGCACCACTTGTGATGACGAACGTGACTTCGCTTGTGCTGGAAAATTTATCAATGCCCACACTGTGTAGATTTTGCTAGATTTATATAATTTAATTTGCTAGTATAGGACTCCGACTTGAATTTTAAAACATTCATATCTCATTAGGTCCGGCTTGACTGCAATCATTTCGCACATTCACTAAGATTTGCAATAGCGTGTCAGCACAATCATTTCACATTTGCACGTAGCATTACTTTAGCGAGTCGACATCAACACATATTTTCACATTGTTCCGTCCTGTGTCAGGTGACGGTCATGAATGCGGTGGTTATGAACTGCCATTCGTGAACGCCCAACATCACCTAAGGAACTTCATCCACTTTATGTTCAAATCAAGTTTTATATTCTTGGTGGTGGTCGTAACTATTGGCATGTCGTGATGCCAAACATACATTCTGTGATGGTGGCGCTTTTGTCCAAACTCACCGGAGAAAAAACGTCGCACCAAACAGAGCCTAAGTGATAACCTTCAATTAAAAGAACTTGCAACATGACATACGTTCCAACAGAAAGTCTCCTACTCAGAGCACACAGATGTCCACGAGTCTTAATAATGAAGCATTTTTTAATGAGATTCAAGTATATGTTGGGGTTCAGCCCAGAAAGATGATTCATGAAGACTTGGAGAAGAAAATCAGATCAGAATTTCTGGTAGCTGTCGGTCTAACCGATCGGCTAGACGGTCTAACCGATCGGCTAAACGGTCTGACCGATCGACTAGACCGTCCAGTTGATTTGGCCAGACACTGGTCGGCTTGATGCTTGTGGGGAGTGATTGTGTCCCAATCGACTAGACACATGGTTTGCATTCTTCTGGATGGTTAAATCACGGGATTGTTGGGCCATTGGATCATGTTGATCTCATCTAATGGTTGTAAATCATTGATTTATGTGATTGTCGAACCCTATTTAAGGAGGGAGCGGTTCATGATCTAGATTAATCCATAATTGTGTCGTCAGTTGCTATTCACAAGAAGCTACAAGACGCGATATCCAGAGAGCAGTTCACCGAGTTCTTCAGAAGAAAGAACAGAGTTCCTTCACATCAGGTGTCTTCGTCTGAGGAAGTTTCACTTTCGTCTTCGTTGTCGTGGGTGCTTGAAGAGAAGTGAGGTAGTCTTTCTCCTTTTTTTGAAGAGATTGTCTATCGTGGGTTGTGAAGCAGGGATTTGTTTTTGAATCCACATGGGGGTCTAGGTTGGGCAAACCTAGAAATTTCTATTTGTAATCCTTATTTTATAATAGTGAATTTTTCGTGGCCCGCATTGTGGTTTTCTCTCATTGATTCAGAGAAGGTTTTCCACATTAAATACATGTGTTCTCTGGTTGTGGCTATTTTTGCTTGTGTTTATTTCTGCATTTTTATATTCTTGTGTGTTCAGATTGTACAAGTGGGTGAATTTCTATCAGCATACTTGATAATGGTTCACTCATCTATGAGATATTTATGGAAAATTGGAAGTAGGGTTTCATACTTTCATCTAATCAATTTGACTTTCCAAAAAAAAGGAATTTATATGCTTTGCACTGGATATTAATCATTACTTTCCTAGCTATTGTCCCCGATTGATTTTATTTGTGCTTTCCAGATATTTAATTAAATTCATCAATCTTCATCTTAATTAAAAAAAATGATTCAAAATTGGGCAGATGAATTATATTTTCTTAGAGTTATGGTGCTCACTTTCGATTTCAAAGTCCATTGACTTCAAAATGTTAATTCATGATGGGGTCCCCCCTAAAGATTCCCGAGCCAAACCGATAGGACTTCGACCAAAACGCTTAAGCAATACAACCCGACCGAGTGAGTCGCCCCCGCTCGAAGGGCCCAAAATCACCCCGAAAGGGGGGACGAAACCAGACACACAAAGGCACCACACACGGCCCGCTCATGCCCGCGGCGCGTGCACGCACGTCTAGCGCCTGCGCACGAGCACGGGCATGCACATGCTCCCTGTGCGCATCTGCGCACCGCCCGGACCACCCGGGGGGGGGGTATGAAAATTAATGATCCACAAGACCGGAACGGAACTACGTCATTCATCAACTCAAGATTTAGTCGTGCGCAATTACCAACGCATCTCTTCCTATGCTGTTAAAGGCGCGCCTAAGGCTCAAGGCTCACCAGGCTAAGAGGTTTGTGCCTTCGTGCGCCTTATTTGTGCATTTGGAACATAAAAGATGCGTCTTAGTGAGATTTTTGTTGTAAATTTTTTTTTTCAAAAATAAAGAAAAAATAATGTAAAAACTCAATATTTTTTTATTGATTTAGTGCTTTTCAAAGATAATTGTGCGATGAGACTTAGATATAATGCAAGTGACCACATTGATTCTATTTTTAAGAGACATAAACGATAGTAATGAATGATTAATTAGTAGAATAGATAAAGAATTTGACCGAGAAGATGAAAAAAATGTTGGATGTTGATTTTTAAAATGGATGTGGTTGCGCATTGCCTTCCTCAGGTGCACGTCCGCGCCTTGAGCCTAGAATCTAAGACTCATTTGCGCCTTGGTGCATCTTGTGCTTTTAATAACTAAGATCCCTTCAAAAAAACTATAAAAAAGGCATCTAGGACTTCATTTGGAGATAAACAACTTGAGAGACTAGAGGGAGCTCTGAGGTTTTTCAGCGAAGACGTATAACTTAGATCATTCCTTTTCTAGGAATTCACTCTGCTCTTTTTTTAGTTCGCTCACGCTCAGCGCTCTCGCACACACAATAATAGGCCCAGGAAAGCACTCAGAGGAACGCGCTCGTGGAAACTCCGGCGGGCACTCTCTTCAAGGCTTCATGAACATAACTACTTTTTCTATTTTCTATACTTAAAACTTGTAACGAAGAGGTGGCTTGTCACCCTCCGAGGACCTCAAATACTTGTAAACAAAGGAAAAATAGTGAATTTTGGCCCGACACAGATCCGGCCACATGATTTTTCACCCTTTCCTGATTTTTCATGTTAAAAACGCCTTGTGTCATTACTGCATCATTTTCGTTTGACCGTTTGCGCGCCCGGTTCGACTCAGAGCTAAGGTGGTCCATTTCTCCTGGCCGGAGGAAAACCTGGTGACCCGAAGCAACTCTAAAATTTCATTCTCTTCATATTAAAAAAATAGTGGTATGCACACTTTCTTTTATTTTTTTCTAACAATTTTCTATCATAAATTTTGTAGTATATAATATAACAAATTATCCCCAACAAAAAAAACCAACAGTTAATCTAACTAGAATAACCCTAGTTCAAAACTGTAAGAAGAGAGAAACAGAAGAGAGAAAATCACCCTTAATTTTATTATATCTAAAAGAATAGGAATACATACACTTATATAAAGGTAGATAAGGAAGAGATATCTACTTTTACAATGTGGGACTAAAGGAGCTATACATGGGCCAATACACATGAGCCTCCCAAATGGGTTAATTCTATTTTATCTTTAACACTCCCCCGCAAGCTGGAGCGTACAAGTCATAAGCGCCAATCTTGGATAAAAACTGATAGTACAAAGTCCGAGAGAGAGCTTTGATGAAGATATCAGCAATTTGATTGGAGGCCGAGACATGTTCCAATACTATCTTCTTTGATTGAACCTTCTCCCGAATGAAGTGACAGTCAACTTCAATATGTTTTGTGCGCTCATGAAACACCAGATTCTTGGCAATATGTATGGCCGCTTGACTATCACAGAGCAGGGTAGCAGGAGAGGAGAGTGTGAGACCCATATCGCTGAGGAGGCCCACTAGCCAGGTGACCTCAGATACGACCGCTGTCATACCACGATATTCAGCCTTAGCAGGCAAGCGAGAAATAACAGTCTGTTTCTTGCTGCGCCAGGTAATAAGGTGTCCATCGAGGTAGGTGCAAAAACCAGCTGTGGAATGTCTATCATCAAGTGACCCTGCGTAGTCCGCACAGAGTAGGCAACAAGAGATAAAGAAGACGATGACTTATAAACAAGTCCTTATCCAGGAGCCTTCTTCAAATATCTGAGGATCCGCTTGACGGCTCGGAGATGAGAAGTCCGAGGAGTATGCATGAATCGGATTACAACTCCAACATCGAATGAGATATCAGGCCGCGTAACTGTGAAGTAGATTAATTTCCCCATCAAGCGTCGATAGTACTCTGGATTGATCAGAACAGGGTCATTCCCAGAGTCATGATTCGACAACTGATGATTCATATCCATCAGAGTATCTGTAGGTTTGCATCCCGAGTAGACCGCACTTTGTAGAAGATCTATGCAGTACTTCCATTGAGATAAGACTAGTCCATCAGGTCTCCTTGTAACCTCAAGTCCAAGGAAGTATCGCAGATTACCCAGATCTCTTGCTGCGCCACCGGAGAGAATGTTTCGTCATAATCGAGACCATGTTGCTGAGTGAAGCCTCGGACCACCAGACGGTCTTTGAGACGATCAACTGTTCCATTAGGAGCATGTTTGATTGTAAAGATCCATTTGCAGCTAACACAAGACTGAGCAGGAGGGAGAGGAACAAGGTCCCAAGTCTGGTTAGCCCAGAGAGCTGTCATCTCGTCGTCCATGGCCGCACGCCAGCCCGGATGTTGTAGAGCATCCTGCAAGGAGTTAGGAATGGAAGTCGTGGAGAGAGAGAGGGCAAAAGTGCGAAGAGGTGAAGAGAGACGATGTAGGGATACATAGTTTCCCATGGGATGAGCCGTAGAGGGTGGTGCTTGATCGGCAATGCGCAGAAGATCATCTGTAGTAGGGGATGCTGACGGGCAACAATCCTGGACGGGCGGCGAGTGTAGACACGAGGAGGTGGAGGAGGAGGGGGAGGTGGTGAAGTTGGTACTGGATGAGCGAAAGAAGTGGGAGGCAGTGATGTGACGGGGACAGCCGGACGAAGAATAGTGGTCTGAGGTGGTAGAGTGGAGGTGTGAGAGAAGAAGCTTTCATCTGCAGCAAAGGTAACATCCGCGGAGACGAGCATCTTGTTGATTGTGGGAGAGTAGCAAACATACCCCTTTAGGGTACGAGAGTAGCCAACAAATATACATTTGGTGGCGCGGGCGACAAGTTTGTCACTTGGTGGTCCGAGAGAGTGAACATAACAGGCACATCCAAATGTTCGAGGCGTGAGAGAAAAAGGGGACTTGGAAGGAAACAGGAGACTGAATGGAGAAGCAAAGTTAAGAACGGAGGAGGGCATACGATTAATGAGATAGCAAACAGTAAAAACAACAAAGTTCCAATATTCAGCGGGGACCTTCATTTGAAGCATGATTGACCGAGTGACATCAAGGAGATGACGACTCTTCCGCTCGGCCACACCATTCTGCTGGGGTGTGTACGCACACGAAGTTTGATGAATTATCCCAAAGTCGGTACATAAGTTGGAGAAGCTGCGACTAGTCTATTCACGAGCGTTGTCAGTGCGAAGCGTTTGTACGGTAGTAGAAAATTGCGTACGTATTTCAATAATAAACGCACGGAAAACAGAAGTTAGCTCAGTAGGATCATAAAGTAAATAAAGTCATGTGAGACGTGAATAACCATCAATAAAGGTTACAAAATATCGATAACCAAAAAGACTGGGAAGTTTATAAGGACCCCAGATATCGGAATGAACTAAAGAAAACGGAGTGCTACTCCAGTTACATGCAGGAGGGAAAAAAATACGATGCTGCTTGCCAAAGATACATGACTCACAAGAAAATTCCTATAAAGAGATATCAGGAAGGGCCTTCTTGAAAATCTGAAGAGGAGTATGACCAAGACGACGATGCCAGTTGATGGAGGGAACAATAGAGAGTAACGTGGGAAGAGCGTCCAGGAGATAAAGCCCGTTTGACAGCCGTCCTCTACCAATGATAGTTTGTGTTCGACGATCCTGCATGACAAAAGAAGAAGGAGAAAAGATTAGACAGCAATCAAGATCTTGAGCAAGCCTACTAACAGACAGTAGGTTGAAGGGAGAGCCCGGAACACGAAGGAACGCGGTTAAGGAGAGAGTAGGAGTAAGTTGCAGATCAACAGCTCCAGACACAGAAGTAGTATCGTCATTGGTCACAGTGATAAACTTAGTATGCTCAGTATGCATGTACTGAGGAGGTTTCTAAGAGGTAATGTGATGGGTGGCTCCAGAGTCCAGGATCCACTGAGAGCTGTAGGAGAGACAGGAGATACCTTCAGTAGAGAAGGAAGCAACCGAGCTAGAGGAACAGTTGACCATGCCTTGAAGCTGCAGTATCTGTAGGCGGAGGTCATTGATATCCTTCTGAGCAGTAGATGAGGGGTCGGTGGGAGAGGGGCCTGCAGGAGCAGGAGCAACAACAATAACAGGAGCAGTAAGATGAGGAGGCAAATCATGTTTGTGATAGCAGGTAGCTTTAAGGTGGCCATCACGACCACAGTAAGTACACTTGAGAGTAGAGTGCCCAGTACGTCCCCGACCACGAGACGTGAAGCGGCCTCCCCGAGTAGAAGATCCCCGGCCAGAGGGAGCAGGAGTAAGGAGTAGGGGCTGCTGGAGCAAAGCCGGAGAAAAGGTGGCTGAAGCCTCGGGAGGTGGTTTAACCTTAAGCACCATTGAGCAAACATCAAACAGAGAGGGTGTAGTAGAAGAAGAGAGAATCTGGGCCCGGAAGCTGTGAAGATGACTAGGAACACGGGTCATCATCATAGCGATCCCGACAGCCTCCTGTGCCCGTTGAGTAGCAAGGTCTGCGGAGGGAGGTTGGTGTTGTATCCATGCATCTACCAGGGTTCTGGTCTTGGCAACAAAGGAAGTTAAGTCGCCAGTGGTGCCAGGGTCCAGTGATTGAAGAGCAGAGATGATGTCGAAAAGGTGTTGTAAGCTATCCTGGCCAGAGTAGATGGAGTGCAGCTCATCCCACATTTCCTTAGCTGTTTCGTAATACATTGTCATTCGGTAAGACTCTATGTCCATAGAGTTAAGCAACCAAGATTGGACTCGGCCGTCATCGCGAATCCAGTCATCAGAAGAATCAGCAGGTTTGACCCGAGTAAGGTGAGGGAGTAAACCCTTAGTCTGCAGAACACGACCAACGGAATGAGCCCATTTGACATAGTTGTCCTTTCCGCTGAGAGAGATAGTGTTGATGCGAAGTTCATCACGAACCTCGAGAGGCTGGGCAGCAGCCCGGGCGGGCAGAGAGGAGGTAGCCGCGGTTGAGTCAGTAGATGTTATGGCGGGGAGAAGAAGCGGGACAGGCGGCTAGAACCAGCGGACTGAAGCAGGAGCCCGCAAGGAGAGGGCGAGCAAGAACCCGAAAGGGCAGGTCGCGGTGTCTAAACAGATCGCTGGCACGACGACAAGAAGAAGGTCGCATCGACTAAGAGGAAGGTCGCGACGACAAGGAGAAGAGAACGACAAGGTGCGAGTTGAGATAGGTCACGACGGACTGGAGCAGTCCGTAAGAAGAGACCGCGCAGCGGTCTGGAGCAGTTCGCGAGAAGAGAGCTCGCAACGGTTTGGAGCAGTCCACGACAGGTTATATCAGAAGGTCGCGAGCGAGAAGAGAGCTCGGACCGGACCAGAGTAAAAGCTCGCAAGATATAAGAGAGCGAACTCGCAAGGGAGAAGAGAGAAGCAGAGCAGGGAGATCGCAGCAGACTGGAAGAGGAGCTCGCAACGGACTAAAGCAAGAGCTCGCAGCGAACTGGGGAGAATGAGCGAGAAGGAGCTCGCAACGGACTGAAGAAGAACAGCGAGAGGCAGGAAATAAGTGGACCACACGGGGCAGAGAAATGAGGCTATAAGAAGCCCGAGGAGGAGAGTGGAACCACGGAGAGAAGAGGAAGCGGATTCAGAAAAAAAAAACAGGCCGCAGTAGCCAAGCGGCTTAGGGAGATGAGCGGATAGAAACGCAGGACGCTGACGATTAGGGGTAGGCGGATAGAATTAGGAGTCCGCAGGAGGGGACGACTTCCTCTGATACCACGTAAGAAGAAAGAAACAGGAGAGAGAAATTCACTCTTAATTTTATTATATCTAAAAGAATAGGAATACATACACTTATACAGAGGTAAATAGAGGGAGAAATATCTACTTTTACAATGTGGGACTAAAGGAGCTATACATGGGTCAATACACATGGGCCTCCCAAATGGGCTAATTCTATTTTACCTTTAACAAAAAACAACAGTTAATCATGTTGCTCAACTAGCTTTCCCGACAGTTATATACGAGAAAGAAATTCAACAGCTGCAACAGAAGTAGGTGAATACAAATCGCCCTCAAAGATAAAAAAAACATGATTAAGGAGAAATTTCCATAATTCAAAGAACCAACTACTTCATCTTAATTCCTCACTTACTATATCAGAAATCAACAAGATCGCTAGAACATGCGGCACAAAAAATGAAAAAACTAGATGTGGAACATATGACTGGAAGAGGAGAAATGCGCGATCTATCGGATGCGAATACCGAGAGGAGAGGTGGAGGGAAGGCGTCGCCGAGGGCTAGCAGCGGCGACCATACAACTGGAAGTCGCGATTTAGCTCCGGCGACTCCGCCGGAGTGCCGGCGATTGCTGTTGCCGCGAACAAGAACGGCGGCTTTCGAGAGTGACCCCAACAGTGGTTCGCGCGAGGACAGGAGATGGGGAGGATGGAAGGCACGTGCGACTGGAAGCAAAAAAAATGTTTGGGAAGAAGAAACCCTAGGCGCTGTTTATTACCGCGCGGGTCGGGTCAGTACTGCCCGTTCACGATCGAGCAACAGATTGGGCTGCCCGTATTGGCCCGTTTTCAGATTTGAAGATGAGATCCTTGTGATGCTTACACGTGATACTAATGCATATTTATGAGCATTTTTTTATTGCAAGACGATCATTTTTGATTATTTTGCGTTCGCATTTGATTATCTAGATGTTGTTTATGATATTCAGACATACAAAAATAATATATGCGTAAGAACATCTCTTCGGTTAAATGATAAATGCGCTGCTCTATGACAATATTTAAGAGTCTCATCTCTAAATCGGCCTAGACCCAAAAATTTTCCTTCTGGAGGAGAGATTATTGTGCACAGATTTCGGAAGGAGTTTGAGACCAATGGCAATAGAGCTTTTGCGGGCCGCCCTGGGCACAACATGGCACGTGTCAAACTGCAATTGGTCCGGCACGACAAAAGCGGGTCGTGTTGTGCACAACATGCCATTGGTCCCACACACCAAGTTTCATCTGGATATGAATACAAATATTTTGCATTATTGAGACTTGTATTATGGGTCTCATGGGGAGGCCGTGAACGCGGCGGTCATGATTGAAAGTGATTTTTTGTATGAGCACTCAACCTCGCCCCTAAATCTGCGAGCATTTATTCAAAGTGATGCTCAACCTCGCCCCTAAAACTAGGATCATTTTTGTGTGTAAACACCCATCAAAAGGACCCATAATCTAGCAACATGCATTCTTTCCACATGAATTTATTTGGCTTTGCGTCGGCCGGGACAGGATGCCCTCTGATCGCATCTTTTTAGATACGACTTTTAGAGAAGCGAAACAACATGATCATTGGTCCGGAATACAAAACAACAAGTCATTGCTACTTGGATGTTGAAGAAGCAATCTTGAGATCACCACTACATTGGAAGGGCGGCGGTGACTCCATTGGATTGGAACGGTGAAGCGCAGGTGCTCGCTCAAACTAAGCAGCTCGACCTCCACATGCTCTTTCAGTCTCCCATCAAAGCAAGAGCCCGACGCATTTCTCCAATATTTTTGCCACATCTTCGGCTCTTCTTCCTCGCACCGAATGTTGAGTTGAACCAATCAGTATAGGTCCAATTTGGTTTGAAAAACAAAATAGCAGATCATTTTTGGGTTAATTTCGGCTTGTAATTGAACTACAACTAAGCCAATTAACCTATAGCGCGGGGGGTTTCAATGAAATAGCAAGCACGAGCCCTTCACCATAACGCGAAGAGAGCCCAAGTCTTGTTTTTGGCAAGAATGAGCAGGAGTTTAAAGGGCATATTTGACGCTTTGTCGCCCGTTGTGTATAGCATACATTTTTCAATTTTGCCCCCACAATAAAGACTCTATTTTGCATAGCTATCCCCCATCCATCCAATATAAAGGCCATTGTGCATACTTTACATTTTCCAATTTTGCCCCCCACTATAAAGACCTCAAAAACTTATTTGAAGGTACAACCTCCCGTGCAGCCACGACAACAACTCCGCACGTGCTCTCATGTTCTCAAGCTTCCCCAGACAGATCTCCCGCTGTCGCAACGCGCCCGAGAGCATGCAAGCACATGCAGAGGTACTAACATGACCGGGGTACGGCGTGTGCCGTCACTAGAGTGTCTGAGTATGTATAAGCATACATATATAACCGCTAAATATATTTTTTATATAGAACATGAATTAAACTAACAAAACAACCACAATAATAATAATAATATCAAAGTAAATAGTAAGAGATAACAAACCTACACATACTATGCTTCCCGACAGATCAAAGTGAAAAAACAAGAAACGTGCTTAAATCAAATAGCCTAAACTCCAGAATACTTTACAGAACGCCTTCGATTTTGACTAGTTTTGCGAGATCGCTTCGAGAGCCCAAATGAAGCCGGGGCTCAACCACGTTTACTTGATGTACTGCGAGAGCCACTTGAACCCGTCACCGTAGCCCATCTTGCGGACGATGCTGCACATGAAGACCTCGAGCGGCCGGACATTGGAGTCGGCGAGGCTGACCTTCCCCTTGCCGGTGGTAAAGTTGCTCAGGCCGAGGTGGTGGCGGAGCTCTTCCTCCGACGCTGCGTACGGAATATCGATCTTGTTCCCAAGTACGAGGAAGGGAACGTTCGCGAGGCTGTCGTCGGAGAGCAGCGCGTCGAGCTCCTTCTTCGACTCGGCGAACCGCTCCTTGTCGAAGGCATCCACCAGGTACACCACCGCATCCACCTGTGACCGCCGCCGGAATAGATGGAAATAGATGAGGATTAGATTGAAAATGAATGCACTTTAAAGCATGAAAAATTAATGAAATCGCTGGTTGACTTCCGAAACAAGGGGAGCACAACTAAAGTCGAGCTTTGTCGTCTAGGATGGGTTAGCTTTTGAGCTAGGATCGGCCATAATATTTGAAACTCGAAAGTCGCTTGGATATTGAGTTAAATCAGAATTGATTACAATTGACTCGACTCAACAGTTCAATTCAAACCACATTTTGAGTCGATCTCGAGCCTATCCCAAATCGCTCGAAATATCATTCGAATTAGTTAAAACTTATTAAAATAGAATGTACCTATTAACATATTATTATTTTAAAATTAATAATACTACTTAAACTAAATGAGTAAAACTTTAAAGGGGATTTATTTGCTCAACTTTCGAGCCAACTCGGAATAGAAAAAATGCTTTGGCTCGATTCAATTTCGAGCTGACACGATTAAATTTCGAGCTGACTCAATTCAATTTCGAGGTGCTCGAAATCGAGATATTTTGAGTCGAGCCGGTTCGACTCGATTTTGAAACATATGGGTTAAAGCAAGTATCTCATGCAAGAAACAACTAATTTCTAGATAGTGTTTTATGAAACAATTTGAACATGCTATACATTTTAAGAAAAACAAGAGATAATTTGATCAATGGATGATTTGTTGATAACAGGAAGCAAACAAAAGAAGGCCCAAACTATTAAAGTTTATATGATGGAAGAATTTGAAATGATAACAGGCAGCTCAGTGCACAAAGCATCCCCGCGTAGCGAGGGTTTCACCACAAGGGTGAAATGTTGACAAACCTTACTTTGCATTTTTTTAAGAGGCTGCTTCCAGGACTCGAACCCGTTACCAACACCTTAACAAGTGCGTCAAGACTCCCCTTCAAGAGTTTGAAAAGATATTGGGGAAAATTTTTCGATTTCGAGCAGAGCTACTCGAAATGAGACATATTTTGAGCCGGTGAGCCCATGATTTCAACCCTCAGAATTTTAGTTTAAACAGGTCATCCCTAATGAGTTAGGCTTAGACAGGCTAATCCTAGCGAGTCCATAACTAGCTCTTGAGCTCATCAATCACTTGAAATTTTTGAAATTAAAATAGAATTGAATTTAAAGGAATGGTTTAAGTTCAAAACCACTAGCAAACATAATCAAATTCATAAATATAGATGCCTGCTTATTTGCACTGGTTGAGGTATTGAAGGGTAAGGTTTGATGAAGGGGAAGTTAAGAAATACTTATTAGTATTTCCAAGTCGAATATTTATTATCATCATTATTATTCGTACGAGTATTTAAATACGTGTATGCTTTAGTCCCACATCACAAGTTTATGTTTGTGTAATAGTATAAGTAGCCCTTCATGGATGAATAAGAGAATTAATCATTTTGCCCATCTAATTCAACTGAGGAGGTGTTGCACTACAGTTTAAGTCAAGTATAATAAATTTTGATGGGGGGGGGGGGGGGGGGGGCTGGTTGAGGTGTTGCAGGGTAAGGTTTACCTACATTTCACCCTTGTGGTAGGACCCTTCCCCGGACCCTCGCTACGCAGGGATGCTTTGTGCACCAGGCTGCCCTTTTATAATAGTTTTTGATGAATGTTAAATGCAGCCCTACTGTGGCTGTTGGAAGCCCACCTTTTTGAAAAGAACGAGCATTTTCTTTCAGCATAGTTTCCTCTATTGGGGGACCACCTTGACCTAAGACCAAAAAGACCATGGAGAGTCTGACCCCTTTTCCCGTCACCTACATCCGCTTTGCTGACGTACGCCTCTGGCGGCGTTGCTCGAGGGATTTCACTTCCGAAGCCACCCACTCTCTCTTCCGGCGAGATCCAGACAAACTTCAGCGTCGATTCCCTAGCCAACCACCGCCATGCTTCACCACCGCTGCCAACACGTGCGCCTCAGGTGGCAACCACCGCGGTATGACCATAATCGGACAGGGATTTTGGAGGTTCAGCTCTTCGATGCCAGGGGACTCAAAGACACCGATTTACTCTTGATTTCCTGGCTTATTTTGTTTTTCTAACCCAACCCTAGATTTTTAGTGCTATAACTGAGAGTTCAGTCTCCAAATTTTCTTGTATTTTGCTAAAACCCTTCGTTTTGGGAACGTTGATCCTTATGTTGTGATAGGGTACAAGAATCAAGAATGCAAGAGCTGCGTCGTCCAAGGTTGTTATGCTGTTTCTTCCATTTCTACATCTAGATAACTCGTTTCTTCTTTTTAATCATTTTTCCTCAAGTGGTTATTGGATTTCAATCAAATGTGTACAATTTAACTGAATTTTTGTAAATAAATATGATGACATCAATCGATAACAAGAGCTATAAATCATTGGTACAAAGATTAGTGAAAAGTTTATTTTAAATTGTGACCAAATTTCTTTAATTTTATGTCACACTTTTAAGTAACTTAAAAAAAAATAGTGAAGGAAAAAACCCATTTAATGAATTATAATTATGTATGTGTAATGTGTTATGGGAAATGTTATAAAAAGAAATTTCATGTATAATGAAAAATAGTTTGCTTGACCTATATATAGTAGGTATTTTCAGAAAATTTCAGATAAGAGCAAGGGTTAAGAAGGGGGTACCAGGTCCTGCATCCACCAAGAACATTTCTTCCCTGAAGCATAAAACTGAAGATTGCGAGGCGTTTCCACTACATAATAAGAAATTGGAAATAGATCTTGGAAATGATCGACTCCAATAGAAGCTCATCATCAGCTTTTCGCTACACGCCTCTTCCATCAGAAGCATCCAGCAGCGACATGCCAGTCTCAAGAGTGAAGCTACTAAGCTCAGTGTTGGGGAACTCGTTAGAAGCGATTTCTTCCGCCTCTCTAGGCTTCACAAGAGCTCCCTCTGGCCGTGCCACACTTCAGAAAGAGGTCCTGCACTGACTTGTGTGAGCCCTACGCCTTCCTTCCCCCCCCCCCCCCCCCACACACAACATTCATTGAGGGTCAACCACTTTCGCGGTTCATAAACCTTTCCTAGATGTAGAGTTTTCCCACCCACCAAGTAGGACGTCATTGATGAGATCACGCATGTGCTCTTGCAGCAAATCCCGAACACTTCATCGATTTCTCAAAGACGTGAACGATCACGATGACCTCCGGATCCTGAATGTTTTCATACGGGGAATGATTCAGAATCTCAACTAGACGTGGGTTTTTCATCAGAAGATCAAAGAGGAGATCCTGCGCTTCGCGCCTTCTTTGCTATCGCTCGCCTCCGATCCTCATCCCTGGAAGCTGCATTTGAGCTCTCCCTGACAGATTGCATATACACTTTCATTTTCAGTGGGCTCCATTTCCAAAAGTAAAACTATCCTAGCCATTCAATATAAGGCTTAGAAAAATTAGGTTTTTATAAAATCCAATTCCCCTACATAATAAGCCTTAAACCGAGTCATTAATTCAGGGTTCATGTGTGTGAGGAGCAGCCGACCCTTATCTCTCACACAAATTGAGCGCTTCATGCACAAAAGGAGCACCGAATGTGTTCCCTTTGCTTGACGCAAGCGTGGAAGCTCTACGTAGACTCCATCTCCGCTCGAAATCGCGTCAGAGCACCTCCATAAGCGGCGGCCGACCCTCTCCAGCCTTCTTAACTTTGATTTAAAGCCTCCACTTCTTATTTTAGAAGTTTCTTCACTCAAAACCGAGAGTATCTTTTTTGCCCCAACCCAAATCCGAGATCTATTTGCCTACTTCTTGCATTCAAGAGTTTCTTCATGAATTCCACGAGGTATTCAAGGAAAGGAAAGACTCTCGTTGTCAATGAGGTCAAATTTCTTCTTGCCCTAATTTCTAAGTAGTTTAGGAATTTATATGAAACTTAAATTTGATGATTTCTTGTTTCTAAATTGAAGACCTATTCTCCATTTGATAAAGAATCTACCCTAGGAGTTCTAAATTTATAAGTAAAAAAAATTTAGGATTATTCAATTTAGGGTTTTTGATTCCTTATGCCAAAATTTGTAAAATGATAGTGATGCAGGACGACGCGTAGGGTTTGCGCGTCTGTGTAGATAATCACTAGTCCCTGATGATCAAGAAAATTTATTTTTTAAAACAAATAGTTTTTTTGTGCTTTCCAAAAATCAAAGTTGTTTAATTTCAAAGTCTGCGCAATGTTCGCTCTAATTTGTTTGCAAAAGTTAATCTAATCATCACATGCATTTAGGGTTTTCTAGAAAAGCCGACAGACGCGCAAACCTTACACGTCGTCCTACATCAGATAAGCGTATTGATTCTACCAAGAATGGTGTTAAAGTATTTTAGGAATTTGTAAAATGGATGAAATATGATTCTCCATCATGTATATTATTCAAGAATGATGCCTTAGAGTTCTAATTTCTAGCAAGAATGATGTTTTATTCAACAAATGTTAAATGACTCTCATGTAAGCTTTCTTTTCTTGTATGCTTAAAAATATGATCAAGTAAAGATTAGTCTATCTTTCCCAAAATTTAAGCGATCTATGAAAGTTCTTGACACAATGTAACCTTATCAAATTTTATGATAAGAATTTTCTATAATGTCACTCCAATATGATTAACTTAACAATTGACTCATAGTTCTATATAAATTACATGATTAAGGGTATTGTGAAGTAGTTTTACTCTTAATAAAAGCTGAAATTTCTTTTATGAATAAGTCTTGTGAAATTGTTTGAAGTAAATTATTAATATCTATATTTATGTTAATGAATTCCCTTTCCTAATTTATATAAAGCATGTATTTGAAGTATATATATATATATATATATATATATATATATATATATATATATATATATATATATTACTGTTTGAAATTTTAAAATCATAGCTACACCTTAAAGATGCTTCAGTGTATATCAAACATGAATTGAATTGCTAACCAGCAATCCCCATTACTGATTAGAATATGTCTCCCAAATTTTGGGTGCCTAAAAAATTAATAGAAGATCAAATACACTAATTAAAATCCCGATCAGCAAACCCCATTGCTGTTCAGGAATTCCTTAAGCCTTAAGGAGCTTATTAAATGCAACTTTTCATAAATTTAAGAGGCCAATCAGCGCAGCCCTATTGCTGTTTGGAAGAATTCTAAGCATCAAAAACCTATTAAACTCAATATTGAAGTGAAATACGCAAGTTACAAAAGCCAACCAGTACCGTATAGTGCTGTTTGTAGTTAAATGACATGTAAAGAACCAAAATTTTATTAAGTACAAATGTATCTAAGGCCCAACCAGCCACCTAAGTACCGTTATAGAATTATTTAAGTTATTAAAGGGCCACCAAACTTCTTGAACTGTCCCTTTTTGTAAACTCTAGTAAGGGACCAGTGAATACCCACATAAAGAAGGCTAAATTTTAGTAAAAAATTCAATTAGAAGTGTTTACATCCATAAGAAAGTAACTTTCAAGAAAATGAACAACATAAGAGTATGATTAGGAAAAAAGGTAAGCTTACCAGTAAATGCACTTAGGAGTAAATCCATGAGGGCATGGTCATACATTGCCATAGTTAGGTGGAGTCCCACCATAGTTCATAGCATGATTTGACTGCTCGGGTGGGTTAAACCCTTGGGCGGCGAGGCCTCTTGCCCACCATAGTTAGTTTTCCCTAGTGGGGGTGAGATTATCCTCGCCATAGTTATTCCCAACTGGGGCTAAGAGTTATCTTACCATAGTTTCAGGATCGTGTCAAAATGAAAGAACGCTCATTTAACTGTAGAGGTTAATCTTGGGTTTTACTCCTAAGAGAATTCACTAAGAACCGACTTAAGAGAAAAGCTTTAAAAAGAGAAATGATTTAAGAAATGCTTTATAGAAAATGAAAAGCCAAATAAAAAAGTAAGAGGAAGTACAAGTCTAATATGAAAATGTAATCCTAAGATATTATAGAAGTTAGAATAAGAATAATTTCTCATTGGGTAAGTTATACTCACCCTTTATTTTAAAGAAATTTTAGGGCTTAGAAGGCGCCCCCGAGCTTCATGATGATAGAAATCCTCAAAGGCCCAGAGCAGGAGTATGTCAGTTGATAATTTCATATTAGTTGTTTTAATGTGGCCTAAGTGCCAAGTTGCACCTATGTAATAGTTTATAAACAAATGATGTGCAGACATACTGTGAAGTTAATGAATAATAAATGTTGTTCTTTATTAGATGACTCTTTATGCGTTCATGGGGTATGGGATTAGTCCGTATCGTTGTTTACTATTACATTGTTAATTAATGTAAAAGCTGGGTAATTATGTTCTACAATTTATTAATCCTAGATGTGTGTAGGAGCTTAGGATCTTAATGATACTCACATAGCACTACATCTCTTGAGTTGAATCGTAAGCTAGGTTCTGAGTATGGTGATAGTATTCCTAACCCACCTAGATACAAACTTTTTGGCATGCTTATTTATCTCACTGTTAACAGTCCTATCATCACTCATGCAGTTCACATTATAGTCAGTCTGTCTCTGCATCCTGTACCACTCAATATGTCATCCTACTTAGGATCATTCACAAGATACATGGCACCAGTTCCAGATCCTTGTTTTCCCCATCAATCTCACAATTAAAGCTTCTATCTATTCTAACGTTGATTGGGTAGGAGATGTCACTGATAGTTGATGCACTACTAAGCATTGTATGTTCCTTGGAGATTATTTGATTTCCTGGAAATTGAAGAGGCTGAATGCGATCTCCTGATCCGGTGCAGAGGACAAGTATAAGGCTATGATACCTACTACTACTGCCAAGATTACTTGGCTTCATTGACTTTTTATTGAAATATGCACGACTATTTCTGGCTCTACTCACTTATATTGTGATAGCACTAGCACTACCTAGATTGCATCTAACCCAATTTTCATGAATTGATGAAAAACAAAGATTGGTGGTCACAATCAGACCATTACAATTTACAATGGCATGTATTTCATCTCAATTACAGATAATTAACTTCTTCGCCAAGGTTCACAATGTTCAAAGATACATTTTTTTTAGAGAACTCTCAGTGGTTGTTCCACAAGCTTTTGAAGAAGAGTGTTATACTTCTATTTCTCTCATTTTCCTCTTTCAAACTCATGATTAGTTATATTATGAGCTTGATAGTCTCTTATTTTGTATAAGGATTTGTTTCATTTATTTACCCCATTTGATGGGATAACTAATAACTTTTCATTCTTCTCATTCAACTTCTAACACAAACCGGGCCTAAGCTGAGAAGTAGCATGTAATAGCTTTTGGGCTTCAATGGTATGTAAGCCAAAATTTGAGGACAATTGTGAGAGAGCAAAAATGGGGAGTGGATGTAGGATCGTGGAGGAACAAAACATATTAAATATTTGCGATTTTTTTGGCATTCCCTACCATTGTTTTGCTTTGAGCAAGCTCGAAAGAAATTGTATGCTGATGCAAAAACTTAATGATTACAATCATTGATCAAGCAAGAAAGTTTGACAAAGTAATTTTATATTATTTTGACAAAGAATAATATATCATACCTTAGCATAGTAATCTTTCCAAACCCGCCGAGCCATCTGATGCCCACCAAGATCAAATGCCTTGAACTTAATCTTTCCAATGCTCAGCTCCTCCGAAGTCGGGTACTGGGTTGGCTGATGCTGTACCAACCTCTGTCCGCAACAAACATCAGAACAAATTCATCAGAGAACTAACATTTCTAGTAGAAAGAAAAATAAGTAAGGAAGTGCCCCCTTTGTGCACATGTAAACAAAAAACAAAGACCCTACAAAGAAACGAACAGTTCAAACACAATCTTCAATTCAATCAGATAGTCTGTCTACTAAGATCCTCTACTAGTAACTAGATAATGTAGCCTTGACCGCAACATCAAATAAGGGAGCTCTTGAGGGGACCTTCAATAACTCGAGAATAGAACCGGGGGCCAATTTTAACAAAAATGAAAGAATATACTTCTTGCTTGCTCTACGTAGCCGGGGGGGGGGGGGGGGCTTAAATAAAAATTACAAGACACATTTTGTGACTAAGTCTACAAGATCGAAATGCTCACACTGCTATCAAAAAGACGAAAGCGCCACCCTAAAGTAAAAGATGACAAATTCAATAGCACTAACCAAAGTAGGCCGACCCTCAATTGAAAGTCAAAAAAGAATAGTCCCCAATCTCAGAGGAGGAATAGTCCCCAATCTCAGAGGAGGATAGGTCAAACTCTCCCTCCTGAAGAAGATACCAACATGCACACTACTAAGATCAATGCTGAACTTCTTGGAAGATTCAACAAGTATGCCTTTCAAGAACAGTCGTTCAGTTCTTATTAACAAGCTCCTCTAAGAGTGCAAATATAGTTCTCCCTACACAGCTCAATAGAGATCAAACAAAGAAATTGATCATTACCATCCCGAGGGCACCCAGATTTGCTTCCACTTGAGGGCATGCAAAGCCTGACAGTGCCACCATTCAAAAGAATGGATAGAATTGGCATCCTTTAATGGAAGGGTCTGAAAAGTCCACCGCTTAAGGGGAGGTACCCAATTGAATGACAAGAGTGGATAGAAGTGTGATATAGCATATGATGATAGT
This sequence comes from Platanthera zijinensis, assembly GCA_039513925.1. Taxonomy (NCBI): domain Eukaryota; kingdom Viridiplantae; phylum Streptophyta; class Magnoliopsida; order Asparagales; family Orchidaceae; genus Platanthera; species Platanthera zijinensis. The sequence goes on from CM077093.1 coordinate 5,286,314, forward strand.
TGACGCAGCGCGAATCTAAAGGCGGCGGAAAATCTGCGGCCTAACCCTACATGCTATGCAAAGCCCGACGGATTAAACCATAATTGAATAATAAACTTTAACATCCCACACAAATAATTCAAAAGCAAGCAAGAATAATTTATTTGGGCAAAAGCAAGCTTAGACTTTCCTCCGCGTGGAGGGTCAAAGCAAAAGCACGCGGCGAATAAACTCTTCCTAAGGAGTTGTCACCAAGGGGGCTCCACGGAGTCGGCACCGCGAAGGAGATTACCGGAATGATGGAAGAAGCTCTCCACTCATTCAGCAATCAGAAATGACGGCAGCCCTAAACCACCTATTTATAAGAAATAAAAAATTAGGGCACCCGGAATCAACGACTATGATTGGCCGTTGGTCTCGGGGCCAAAACTACATGAAATAAAATCCGAAAAGTACAAAGCAATATATGAAATTGATTCGCAACGCGAATTCGGACGCATCCACGGAGTCAGATAGTCGATCCGGGCACGCCATATATGGTAAGTATCCAAATCAACCCTGAATGGGCCCAAAGCTCGTTCTCGTCTCTACTCCGCATCAATAGTATTATTCATGTTGTGTTAAACCCTTGATAAATGTTATAATCTTATAATACTTTTATCAGGGATCAGAACTAAATTTTTGTATAAGACTATGTAATTATGCATTAAGCTTTGTGGTTTAATGTATCAGAGCTCAAATGTTTTAAAATCATGTATTTTAACTTTAAGGACTATGGCTAAATACAGTATATTTTGTTTTCTATACAGCTTGTTATATCTCCTATTAACCATGTAACATGTATTGGATATCCTCAGAGCCCATGTGATATTGCGTGATTAGGAAGGAGTGTTTCAACAACCTTCTTAGTTGTAGTTGGCGGTAATGGCCTGAAAATTTTTTGGAGAGCACCAGATATTTCTTTCTATTTATGTAGCGGTCACACCATCGATGTTGGAGCAATCTTAGGTTAAGGTTGTCAAAGTGGATGGATGCATAGGCAGGCTTCAACTCACCGCCTAGGTGTGGCATTGAGAAGAATGGACAATAGGTAGATATTTACCCACTTGAATGTTTAAAGGGAGTAGGATCTCCTTTAGGTAGCCGTATAACCTTAGTTATTAAAAGGCGCAAGGCACACCAAGACGCAAAGAGGTCTTGAAGCCTGAGGGCAAGGCGCAGACGTGCGCCTGACAAAGGCAAGGCGCAACCACAATCAACATCAAACATCATTTTAGCTCGTGATCAAATTCTTCATTTAGTCTACTAACTAATCATTCATTACTATCGTTTATATCTCTTAAGAAATAGATTCGATGTGGTCACTTGCATCATATCTAAGTTCCAACGCACAAGTATCTTTCACAAACACTAAATCAATAAAAATTATTGAGTTTTTACATTATTTGTTTCTTAATTTTTGAAGAGAAATTTAAAACAAAAATCTCGCTCATTTGCGCCTTTTATATTCCAAAGGCGCAAATAAAACGAACAGAGACACAAACATCTGAGTTGGAGAGCCTTGAGCCTTAGAAGCGCCTTCAATAACATAGCGTATAACTGAATCAAATATTTCAAGTAAATCCAAGTTTTACTCAACAATGCAGAATAAAGTATTTTTCATGCAGAGACGTCATTAAAACATACAAACTTTTACTTTCCTCGAGGCAGATTTGAGGTCAAAGTAGAAAATTTTAGGGTGGATTGAACCACACATCCTTAAGGTTCATATATACAAGTGGCATCCAAGGATATTGAGAACCCCCAAATAGTCCATGGGGGTAAACTTCCACAATACCTACAATTCTACAAAAACATTGGATTGACTAGCATCCCCAATCAATGAACCGTTTAAACGCAGAAGCCCCAAATCTATACCAACCAAATAGTGGTAACAACCATTCGTCTCCCCTATCCCTAATCAACCTACATAACATGGTAGACAAAGTTCCCCCTTGCTTCAATACGTTAATTGGGGGTAGATCATGTTGAATGAATTGTAACAACATCGTTGCATGCATTGGGTGTTTGCTTCGTGTTAACAAAAAATATTTGTCTAATCCACCATGAACTGTGTCTATACTCTATAGTTATTAACTTTAAGAACACGAAACTTTGAGAGCCAAAAAAATTTAATACTTGACTAATTTGGCCAATAAGTGCTTTGACAGCTTGTTTCACCTAATTTTAAGAAAGTTCATGAGCTCAGGGAAGTCTTTCTACATAAGATTCCAAATCCAAATGAATATGCCTACCATGAAATATCATCTAGACTAACCGCATATAATTCTTACTCCCTGGCTAAAATCAAAACGCACTCAACATCAGCCAATACTTCTTCAAAGCAGAATAAAATAAAAGGTATTGAGATTAACAATTGAAACCAAATAAAATGGCAAATGAATCTTTCATCCACAGCCTGACATCAAAATCAAATGAAACGGTGAAAAAAAATTCTTTGTTATGCTAGAAATCGAGGTAAAAAGATAGATCCACTAAAAGAGACTACGAGAACACAATTTGAATACTTCCAGGAAGATCGCCCGTGAACTAAAGCAAGCAGATCCATCTTCGTCAGTTTCCTTCAATTTTTCGTCAAAAAGAAATCACGCAAGATAAAGCTCGTTTCTCACAATAGCTATAGAGAATCTTCACCTCATCCTTGAGCATGTGAAGGAGGGTTGTCTTCCCCGCGTTATCAAGCCCGAGGAAGAGGATCTTAGCCTCCTTCTGCCACAGCCCCAGCGAGGCGAGGACGCCGTAGAACCAATCAACGAGGAACATAGCTGTTCGATCGGGTTGGATGGATAGCTGCCGGGAAAAATTGGATCCGGCCGGCGACAAATCTCCCGATGGGCAAAACCGACGGGAAACCTAACGCGAACAGGGTGTGGGCAAAGAAATAGCTCCGACTACGAAGCCCATATAGACAACAGCAGCCAGACAGAGGAGAATGGCAATAGAAAATGGCACGACAATAAAACAAAATTTTTTTAATTGAGATATTTATGACATCAAAAAAATTGAGATATTTATTAATATCTATGCTAATACAAACACAAACGTTGCCTCACTATAGTTTGCTACAGTGATACTCATCGATTACATTTGATATTCCGATTTTACTCTTCGAGCTCCGCCGTTATATATCTTTATTATATAAAACAATATACCATTCTTGAATCACACCATGAAACGCATTACGGCCGTCCGATCTCCAGGAAATAGTTTCTGGTCATTGGATCTAACAAATGCGGCCTGCTAATATCCAGATCCCAAAAGACTGCACTATTCACAGCCTCCAAAATCCCGATACCCACAACCATTCCCGTCGCCTCACCCCGCCGGCGGCGGCGGCCTGCCCGGCGCCCACCGGCCTCCAGCGAACCCCTGAACCCGCCGGTGGGCGCCGGGCAGGCCGTCGGCGGCCGAGAATGCCGCCGCATGAGCAGGCGGAAGGGGGGGGGATTTATCGTTTTTTTTTTCATTTTTTTAATTATATAATTTATTAAATTATAATAAGTAATTTATTTATAATAAGTAATCTATTAAAATTTTTATTAAAAGCCGGGGAGGGCGGCCGAAGGCCGCCGGGGAGGGCGGCCGAAGGCCGCCGGGGGGGGGGGAACGGGCGGGGGGCGGGCGAAGCCCGCCGGAATGCGGGCAATTAAAATTTTTAACTGCCGGGGGGTGGGCGAAGCCCGCCGGAATGCCAAGCGGGCGCCGCTTGATTGCGGGCAAAGCCCGCAACGACGCATCGAGAACGAGCGGAGCCCGTTCGAAGATGCTAGTATACACACACACACACACACACACACACACACACACACACACACACACACACACACACACACACACACACACACACACACACACACACACACACACACACACACACACACACGAGTGCCCGACACGGGGCTCCGCCCCTATGGCCTCACGTGACAGTACCCGACCGGCGACGGTGGGCTTTGTCCGCTCCCGGCGGGCTTCGCCCGTCTGCAGCTGACTCCGTCTGCCCCGCAACATATACATATGAGTACTCAAAATGACCGTAAAAAATATAAATCAATAATACAATTTTTATTTTGTAAAATAAATTATATTTTAAGGTTAAAACATTAACCCTTCTCTTATCATTGTGTAATTATGAATACAAAGGGTAATATAGAGATATTTGCAATGTTTCATCAAAGATTAATTTTCGTATAATAGTAGATATATATATACACACACACACGAGTGACAGGCACGGGCCTCCGGCCCGATGGCTACGCGTCACAGTACCCGCCCCCACGACGAGTGCTCGACACGGGGCTCCGCCCCTACGGTCAAACGCGACAGTGCCCGCCCGTCGACGGCGGGTTTCGCCCGCCCCCGGCGGCCGTGCCCGCAACATATACATATGAGTATTCAAAATAACCGTAGAAAAATATCAATCACGATTGCAATTTTTATTTTGTAAAAAAAACGTACGTTTTGACTTACAATAATTAATCTCTCTCCCTCTCTCCTCTTTTTTTTTCTCTCTCCCTCTCTTTTCCTTTCTATAATATACTTTTTTTTGCCACGAGCAATCGGTAGTCCTCTCTCCCTCTCTCTCTCTCCCTCTCCCGGCCTCTCTCTCTCTTTACCTCTCTCTCTAATATAGTAATATATTTAATATAGTAATATATTCTCTTCTCCCCGCCGCTCTTTCTCTCCCTCTCTTTTTCTTGGTCTTGAAGATTAGTAGCTTTAGAAGGTCTATAACTTTTCTTTTTTTAATGATATAAATATCTGACAGCTGCTGAAAGATCAAGATATATCCGACGGCACAGATTACTCCAATGATTTTTTATTTCATGAGTTTGATATTTCTTTTATAGTGGTAGAGATATATATAATTTGATTTCCGCAGGCGGCGGCATGACCGGACCCCACCGATGGGGTCGCTAGACACCGGGGGTGGCCCTGCAGGACCGCCTCCGGCCTACCCCGGCCGGAGTCGCTAGCGTTCGGCGACCCAGGTGGTGGGCTCCGATCAGGCTGCTGCCGGCGAAGGCGGCTGTGGCTCCACCGTCGAAGCTCACGGGCGGGGAGGTGGAGGCGATTCGCGAGCGGGACGGCGGAGCTGACAAAAACAGTACTATTTTTTATACTTAACTTAGGACTTATGACAAAAAACAACATTATTAACTTATAAAATAATTAGAAAATAAGTATTATATACTTATAATTATATACTTAATTATAAGTATTATGTACTTATAATTAGAAAAATAATTACAAAAACAATACTTAATTAGAAAAATAATGTTTATAATTAACTTATATTTATTAAATAATTAAGTTATAAATAATAAATTAAATACTAATTAATTACAATTAAAAAATTAAAATTCTCGAAGATACGAGTTTCTTCGCACGGGCTACGCCCGTGCTTGAAGCTCTCAGGCATTTTTCGGCCGCATCCATGCCGGCTTCGCCCGCCTCCGCCCGGGCTTGATGCTCCGGGCGGCGTTCGGCATCATAGAAGCGGGTCCGGCTTCCACGCAATTCACCGGCTCGACACCACAACCACCACTCGCGGCCCCTTTATTTTTAGTGCATTCTGATATCTAGGGACCATATAAGATCCTTAGTGTTTTTGGTTATCGCTATTTTGTAATATTTATTGATGATTACTCGTTGGTTACTTGATTGTACTTACTTCGTGATCGTCCGAACTCACCTCCACGTTCCGTACGTTTCTTACGGAAACTCGTACCCAGTGTTCAACATGTGTAAATATTCTCCGACTGACAATGCTCGTGAGTATATTGGCCGCACCTTCTTCAGTTTGTGCGCCGAGTTTGGTATTATTCATCAGATTTCGTGTGTCTATACCCCTCAACAGAATGGTGTAGCGGATCGGAAAAATCGCCACCTCCTTGATGTTGCCAGATCTCTCATGATCCAAATGCAGGTTCCTCCTCTCTACTGGAACCTGTTGGGCTCTGAAAGCCTCTAGAATAGCTGTCAGAGTCTGCCCCATCTATGATTGTAGGAACGGAGTGGGGACCGGGGGAGGTGGTGCAACATTCGGAGTCTGTTGGACTCTGCCCTGTGATGTAGGCTGTGTTGGGGGCTGCGTAACAAAAGACATTTGTAAGTAATCGTTCAACCCTAATTAAAAGTGGACAATTTACATGTGATCCCCCATATGAGCACACCACTACTTCCGCTGCTTAATTTGTCCCTAAACTAAACATCTCAATTTTGAATCATTCAAATTTCTTCAAGGTCAACTCTTCTCTAGATCAAGATTCTTATCCAAATATCACTTGACATTTGGTGAAAAACTAAAATAATTATAGCAACAAACATCTTTAGTTCTTCCAAGGAGCTTCCTTCAACCCTTCCTCCCGACCAGTTGAAGAAAGAACACAATTACGGACCGTGGCTTGTTGCTCGGTGGCGGCGGCGGCGAAATAAGGGAAAGGTGGAGTCTACATTGCCCCCCAATGTTGATCAACCAGGTCCGCTGGCCCCGGAGAATGCTGCATGTACTCCGCCACCGCCCAAAACTGTCTCGCAGCCGCCCTGCTTTGACTCCGAGCAGCTCCCGGGTGGAGTGTTTCGTGCCACTGGTGATGCCCTGGGGAGGCCCTCGGGCCTAGCTGGCGGCGAGGCTTGGTGGAATAAACCAATTCTAGCCAAAGTTCAAGGAAATAAACGGTGAAAATCGGTGATAGATGACCTCAATTTCGACGGCGGGTATGCGTCCTCTTCAAGGGGTCCATGACGAGCCTCATCTTGTGGAATTGTAGGGGAGCTCGGAAGAAGGAGGTTGGACATCTTCTCCGAGATCTTATTTTGCGGCGGGGGATTTGTTTTGTGGGTTTGTCTGAGACGATAGTGGAAGATCTCTCCCGGAGTGATGTGGACGTTTGGCGGGCCGGAATTGGGATTTTGTGCATCGTCCATCAACGGGCAGGTCGGGGGGGGGGGGGGGGGGGGTATTGCGATGCTGTGGCGGAGTGACGTTGTGCAGTTTGTGCAGGTCTCTCTCTCGAGGCAATGCGTTATTGGGGATGTTATCTTCCCTGATAAGCGATGCTGGCGGGTGGTGTTCGTTTATGTGAACAAGGATGTGTATGTTTGGCGACAACTGTGGTCTTTGTTGGAACAATTTGCGACCCCGGATCTCCCGATGATTGTTGGGGGCGACTTCAACTACCTTTTGCGGCCGAAGGAGTGGCAAGGCAGTCGGCCCTTTGTCTATTCACATGGGTCTTTGGAGATGGATGTGGCTGTGGAGGAGATGGATCTTCAGGAACTAGGCTTCACGGGACCGGCCTTTACTTGGTGTAATAACCAGCCCGGGCTTGGGCGTGTTCTGGGGCGTTTGGATCCGGTATTTGTTAATTCGGTGGGATTGGATGCTATTCCCTTGGGTTCCGTGCGACACTTGCCCCGTGTTGGCTCTGATCACTGTCCTCTCCTGCTGGCTTTGGGGCAAGTGCAGGCTGCTAGGCAGTCGAGGTGGATCAGGTTTGAGGATACCTGGCTGTCGTACCCGATGGTGCGGAAGCTGGTGTATCGATCCTGGCTGAAGGCGGATGTCGGTGATAGTGCCGAGGTCCTGCATCGGAAGTGCCGCCGTACCCTTTGGGCTCTTTTCTTTTGGAGCAAGAACAAGCTTCAGGATCTAGGTGCTCGAAAGGAGATTCTAGAGGCGGAGATTGTGGAACTCAAGCGGCTAGAAAGCTTGGATGGTGGAATCTCGGAGGAGCAGACCCGAACTCTCATTGCGGCGGTTAAGGAGCTCTTGAGCATTCATGCTAGGTTGGCCACTTGGTGGAAACAGTGTGCTAAGGTGCAGTGGATCAACGAGGGTGATGCAAATACCCACTATTTCCACTCCATCGCCTCCTCTCATCGGCGAGGCAATCAGATTTCGCAGGTGGAGCTTGAGAACGACAACCTTGTTGACGATCCAGAGGGCATCGAGGCGGCATTCTTGGACTTCTTTGATCGGAAGTGGGAGTGCGCGGCTCCTGTTCTTGCTGGGTGGCCGCTCCTGCCTTCCTCTTGGCGGCTTGATGGAGGGGCAGCCTCCCTGTTGCTGACGAAGGTCTTTGAGGAGGAGATTTGGGGCGTCATCAAGTCCATGAAGGCTAACCGTGCTCCGGGCCTAGACGGTATTACTTACTCTTTTTTTGTCCACATCTGGCCCATTGTACATATGTTTGTTTGTAGGGCCATTGACGACTTCTTTGCTCTTGGTCATATGCCCAGTGCGTGGAAGGAGACACTGGTGGTACTCATTCCGAAGTGCCCCAATGCGTCTCGGTCAGATCGGTTTTGTCCTATCAGTCTGTGTCAGACCATCTATAAGGCGGCGACGAAGATTATTGTGGACCGCATGAAGGGGCTCCTACCCTCGCTCATCTCTAAGGAGCAGGGGGCCTTTGTTCCTGGGCGCTCTATTTCCCATCAGTGCTTCATCGACCAGGAGGCGGTGCACAAGCTGATGATCTCGACCTCATCGATTGGGTTCCTCGCTATGAAGGTCGACATGGACCAGGCCTACGACAAGATGTCGTGGGAGACGCTGCGGCAGGTTCTGGCCATGTTTGGGTTTTCGGTGGAGTTTGCTAGATGGATTATGCAGTGTGTGGAGGGGACGCAGTTTGCATTGCTCCTCAATGGGCGTCGTACAAGGTGGATCGAGGCGAGTTGTGGCTTCCGGCAGGGATGCCCCCTCTCCCTTATCTATTCATTCTGTGCTCGGAGCTGCTCTCGCTTGCCTTCAGTCAGCAGGGGAACTCTTTGGGCGTTATGGTTGCGGCTTCTGGCCCGCGGATCTCTCACTTGCTTTACGCCGACGACATTTTCATCACCTCGGATTCCACCAAGTCTTGTATGGATCAATGTCTTGTCGTGTTGCAGGAGTACTGTACTTGGGCCAGGCAGCGGATCAACAGATCAAAGTCCATGGTCATGTTCGGCAAGTCCACCCCTATGGGAAAGTGCAACAGGCTGACTCGCCGATTGGGCTTTCAGAGGGTCCGAGAGTTCACTTACTTGGGCATTACACTGGCTATGCGTAAGTTGAAGCGCTCCGACTTTTCACACCTGCTTCTGAAGGTGGGTGCGAAGGTTCGGGCCTGGTGGAACCGTCGCCTCTCCTTGGCAGGCCGGGCCACCCTCGTCAGGTCGGCGCTCCTGGCCATGCCGATGTTCCTCTATACACACTGCCATGTGCCTCGCTCGGTCCAGGAGTCTATTGAGCGGCTGGCACGGTTTTTTCTGTCGCAAATGGCCCCTTCCCAGCGCGGGATGCACTATGTTAGCTGGGAGCAGTGTTGCTCTCCCTCTGCGGGGGGTGGACTTGGCTTCCATGGGGTGAGTAGGTGGCAAGGCCCTTTGCGGGCTAGGTTTGCCTGGGAGTTGATGCAGCCGGGATCCTCCCGTTTTCACAGGTTTGTTTTGTCCCGGTACACTGGCCGTCTTTGGCGGGAGGGGATCACCCGACGTGACTCACCGGTCTGGCGGCTCATCAGGCAGGGCGTTGCATGCCTTCGGCCCCTGATTCGCTGGAAGATTGCGGATGGGGATTCTGTGGATGTGCTTGTGCACGCTTGGATTGTTGACCGGCCTCTTTCCCGATGGCCCACTTTCGCTGACTGCGGCGCGCTGGAGTCTCTCCAGGTTTCGGCCTTCTTGCTTCCTGGTGGCGGTTGGGATGTTTCCGCTCTGTCTCAGTTTTTTGGGCCGGCACTTGTTGAGGTCGTCCTCCAGATCCCGGTCCACAGCTCTTTTCCCCAGAATAGGCCGGAGCTCTGCACCCGCCTCAGCGGCCGTTTTGTCGCCTCCCTCGCCTACACGGCCCAGTTTGACGGGGCTTGTACGGACTTCAGCTGGCTACGGAAGCTGAAGCTTCACCCGCGGGAGCAAATGTTTTGGTGGCGACTCCTTTGGGATGTGATCCCCACCCGAGGGTGGCTTGCCCATCGAGGTCTTACTGCTGAGCGGGGATGTCCTTGGGGCTGCACATCTGAGGAGACCCGGGACCATCTGGTCTCGGACTACTGTAGTCTTTCGGCCATTCAGGCCGCTCTTCTGAACTGGGGATACAGTACGCCTTCCTTCTCCAGCTGGGATACTGCGCGGGAGCTTCTCTCCTCTGCCTCTGCCGGCGCGCTTGGTACGACGAGGGTTTTTTGCTGTGCGGTGTACCAGGCCTGGCGTGGCCGCAACGCCAAGGTCCACCATGGCGAGGTGGCGACCTTTACTGTCATGGCGACAACCATTGTTGAGACCCTCTCCATTATGTGAACTCTACCACTCCAGGGGCACTGGGGTACCACCTAGCCTCGCCGGTTGTCGACACCACTCTTCTGGTGCCCCCGCCCCCTGGATGGATAAAGTTCAATGTGGATGGCTCCCCCCCCCCCCCCCCCCGTCCGGGCTTGCTGGCCTTGGGATGGTGGCCCGCGATGACCGGGATGCTCTCATCTTTGCTGGTAGGTCCCTGCTGTTGCACTGGGATCCTGGGGGAGTGGAGCTGGCGGCGGTCTTGGCTCTCCGGAATCTTATCCCGCCGTCATTATGTGGTACGCGGAGCTATTGTGGAGGGCGACTGTTCGTCCCTTATGGACAGCTGTGCTACTGGTTTGCGACGAGGCGACTGAAGCGTGACGGTGGACGGAGAGGACTTCTCTTTTCTGAGCGGCTTCCCCCAACTTCGGTTCCAGCATATTGGCCGGGAGGCCAACAGAGCTACCAATTTCTGTGCTCGTTTTGCCCTACGGGAAAACTTTGTATGACTCGATGTTGATATCACCCATTCTGAATTTGCCGAACTTGTTCATGCAAACTTGGATGACATGTTGTAGTTTTGTTTTTTAATTTCATGTTATATGCACTTTTAAAAAAAAAGAGCACCCAAAATCAAAATATAACGCAAAAAAAAACAAGCGAAGAAAAAAGCAAGATGACACTGCATTTTATTTAGATATCAAACACTAAACCTTAAGCCCTAGACTGTATGATCCGTTAACATCTATGTATACACAGACACCACATTTTTACTTAGATATCAAACCTGGCAGTATAAAAAAACAAGATACTGAATCAAACATCCCCCAAGAAAAAAAGTATAAAGGAGATACATTTATAAAGTAGAACAACAAATATTTATTGATAATTATGAATTGGAGTTGTTATTCTATGAAAAATCAATCTGCATGAAAAAAAAGTTCTCTCAAGAGGAAACAACCTGCACAAGACATTCAAAATTTACAACCTAATCTACCATCACCCCAAGACCCCCAATTTTGAAATTCTTACATATACATAAATTTTCATAAGAATACACGTGATTTGAGAAGACGAAGAACAGATGCAAGCACCGGTCTGTCCCAGGAATCAACAGAAACTTTATTTGGAGATCATATGTATGCGAGTGAGCTCCGATCGCTCGCAGAGTGTGGCCGACCACGAGTAGGAGTAGGCGGTCTTTGTGTATTGAGTTCCTGAAGAAAATCAGACTTAGCCAAAACCAGATTGATTCTCAAGAGATTTGAAAAATTACAGAACATAGAACTGGGACCTTGTTCAACTAAATACATCGCCAGGAAGTTATATGAGAATCAGGGCTTATTTAGTTGATTGCAGATAATGAATACATTTTCAAGTAATGATTTTATTTTCTTGTCGAGCAAAACTGAATTCAATCATATACGAGGAGTTTGTGTAGTTTGGATATCCATACTGATTTCAAATTACTTCAAAGAAAACAACGGAATCAAGCAAATTTCATCGTAGAGAGGATTTTTCGTTGAGAATGTAGTCTCACATTGGGAACCTCATGCAATATTGTATACTTAATATAAATTATGTCTCCCCTTCACCTACAATCAATTAGTTTTAGAAGGGATGCATATGTTCTATATCAGTATCAGAATAGGCAAGGTCCAACAGCTCACCCCCATGTCACTCAATTAAAACACTCTATATCTGAGGGGAATTCTATGACTACAGTTCCACAACAGGAAACTCATGTAGTATTGTGTACTTAAATGTACATCCTGAGTCACTTCACCTACAACCAATTGGTTTTAGGTCAGAAGCACAGGTTCTAGCTCAGTATCAAAATGAGCTGGAGCCATACGACGCACTCCCACATCGCCTATAAAACAGAAATTCACGAGTCCAAAACCAAAAATCCCAGAGTGAGAGAGTGCGTTGAAAATATCACATCGCGAAATTTGTGTAGTTTAGGCTGGAAGCATAGGTTCTAACTTCTCTCCATATAAGCAACTAACTCCATTTGACATTATTGCTATGTTGTGACATGAATAGTTGAATTACTAAATAAATATTAATGTAAATTTTGTATTAGTACAATATCATAAACTAATTGTAGTTAGTAAATAACTAATCAAAGCAATTTAAGTATTCAATACTAAGTGAATGGATAAATTCATACAGTTAGATTTTTGCTCACACAAAAGCTAAACCCAACTCTTTAAAACTACTACTGCTCTTTGAAAAAGCAGAAGCAGACAACAAAAAGCATAACCAAATAGCGCTACATTTTCCATCAGAGAACGCAAAATCGTACCTGCATCCACGTGTCTTCTGTACCGCGCTCAGGCGATGATTCCGGCGATTGAAGTGGAGGTGGAAGCGGATGAATCAACTTTGGAACTACCATTAACCCCCTACCGATCACGAGGATTGCTCCGGCATTATTTGCAGTTCCTAAAACAAGGAAAGCCTTAGAAATATAATTATTATGTGGATCTAATAAAAAAGAGAATTAGGAAAAATGATAAATTTGTGATAATATGATTGAGATAATTAAATTAAAATTTGTAGGAATACCACAATAATTAGTTGCTGAAAAAAGTGTGATGAGCTGTCCCTGAGCAAATCTTTCAAAACCATCCATCACACATTCATGAGCTCTAATAATAAGCTGTAATTTGTTTCTTTTACAGAACTCTGTCACCCTATCAGGCTGCAAACAGAAAGAAGTCAATACAAATGTCTAAAGGAGAGGCTTGGATTTTAGATATATAAATTAGAAATATCAATTTGTGTTTTAGAAATATGTTTATTAGGTTCCATAGTTTGGTTGGATGTAATACGTATAAATATTATTTTAAACTATATAAACATCATCAAAATCCATCACATAATGTGTTGATTTACTTACAAACAAAATGAGTGAAAACAAAATATCATTTTGTTATACATTTATTTCATCTACAGGCAAAAATATGAGCCCTAGTAAACATGATAAAAATATGATTGTTTGGAAGGTTGCTAGGCAAGAAATGCAACAGTGTTCATTATGTAGTTGGTTGTTATTTTCCAATGTTTAAGCAACTAATTAACTTGATTTTAAAGGTGAAGTATATGACACTCCTGAAATTTATAAAAGTGATATTTGGACTCCTTGTATTTTTTAGAAATATATGTAGAATCCTTATGTAAACATTAGACAAATAATATCAATTATAACAATTTTTAATTTAACGTTCAAATTAGTCTTATTTTTCTAATGCTTATGAATGTAAGAGTGCCACTTTCTAAAAATTTACAAGGGATCCAAATGTCTTACTTTACCCTTACAAAATCACTTGTATGATGTAAAGTCTAATTATTTGAGACATGGGCAGGTAGAATAGAGAGAAAAATTATATTCGGTTGCCTTAAATCGGGCCAAACATACATATATATAGGATATAAAACATGCGACATATCACGTTAAATAAGTGCCAGGAAAAATAAAACTTAAACTAAAACGCATATATTTAACTCTCTCACTCAAGTTGGGAATATATATCGATCATTCCCAACTTGATTGTATCGTTCATGAAGTTGTCATAGCTTAACCCCTTGGTGAAGACATTGGTTAGTTGATCATACGAATTCACGAACGGAGCACAAATATTTTCCTTATCTAGGTGATCTTTGATGAAATGTCTGTCAACTTCAACATGCTTCGTACTATCATGTTGAACCGGATTGTGAGCAATACTGATGACAGCTTTGTAGTCGTAATAGATAGTAACTGGTTTGTTTCCTTGGAGACCCAAATCTTGGAGAATTGTCCTCAACCACAACCCCTCACATACTCTTTGCGACATAACACTATATTCTGCTTCAGCACATGAACGAGCAACAACATTCTGTTTCTTGCTCTTCCACGATACAGGATTTCCCCCACGAACGAGCAATAGCTGATAGTAGACTTTCTATCGTCTTGACTACCAGCCCAATCAGCATCTGTAAACACTTCAATTTCCAAATGTTAATTTGCAGAAAATAGAATCCTACGGCCTGGAGACTTCTTGAAGTACCTCAATACCCGATATGCGGCCTGCTGATGGCGAATTGTGGGAGAGTGCATAAATCTACTTAGGGCACCCATGACGTACCTAATATCAGGGTGCGTATGAGATAAGTATATGAGTCTCCCAACCAACTGTTGGTACCTTGAAACATCTACCTTCTCTCCACCAGTATCAACATCAATCTTGTGATTATTCCCAATAGGTTTATTCACGAGAGCACCCCCAAGCATCCCAGTTTCCTCTAGAAGATCAAGGGTATATTTTCTCTGAGAGATGAAGATCCCCCGACGAGACCTTACTGCATCAATTCCCAAGAAGTATTTCAACTTCCCCAGATCCTTGAATTCAAATTCTTTGCCCAATTGTTCTTTCAAGTGCATGATCTCCTTCGGGTCATCTCTTGTAATGATGATGTCATCCACGTACACAATAAACATTGATATTTGAGCTCATCTCCTCTTGATAAAGAGAGTATGATCAGCCTGTCCTTGAGTATAGCCTAATTGAAGTATGACCTTATTAAACCGTCCAAACCAGGCTATAGGGGACTGTTTCAGGCCATATAGGGATTTCTGCAGACGAGAGACCTTTCTATTGGACCCATCTTTGGTAAAGCCAGGAGGGATAGTCTTGTGGACATTTCCTTCCAGATCACCATGCAAGAACACATTTTGACATCAAGTTGTTGTAACTCCCACCCAAGACAAGCAACACAGGAGAGGATCACCCAAATAAAATTCATCTTTGCAACAGGGGCAAAGATTTTTTGGTGGTCAATTCCTTGGGTCTGGGTATACCCTTGAGCGACCAAGCGTGCTTTATGCTGCTCCACCACCCTATCTTGATTCTGCTTAACAGAGAAAATCCAGCGCGATCCAACTGTTCGCTTCCCAGGGGGAAGACATTCAAGTCGCCATGTTCCATTTTTTTCTAAGACACACATCTCTTATTTCATAGTCTGTTTCCACTCAGGTATTTGAACAGTCCCCTGTCAGCTCTTAGGAATTACAATAGAGTAAAGAGATGAGATAAAAACTCTGTGAGCCTGAGAGAGGTGATAGTAAGAAATGTAGTTGGCAATGAGGTGTTTGGTGTCACCACTATTACCTTTAAGACAAGCAAGGAGAACATGCAGGTCATCATCTGAATTTGGAGCGGAGGCAGGCATTGACACCGGTGGAACATCTACGGTGTGTACTTGCTCAGTAGTCCGAGCTCTGCGAGAGTATGTATATAATATAAGAGAAATAAAGGTAGAGGAACAAAAGCAGAACTGGGTGAACTACGAACAGGGGGGAATATGAGGAGAAGCAACAATCGGGACAGGAGAGTCGATGGTCCCGTCACTGTTACTACTCGTCTCCCCCTGACGAGGACCAAAGTAAGACCCCCCTAACAAAAAGTAACATCAACCGTGCAGTAAGAGCGACGTGTAGGAGGGTGATAACACTGATACCCTTTGGCGGTAGGAGAGTAGCTAACAAAAATACATCGGAGGGAGCGAGCATCGAGTTTATCGCGATGCAGGGTATGAACATGAACAAAGTTGACTGAGCCAAAGATGCGAGGAACGATGTGAGAGGTGTGGATAATGTGATTCTTGGCTAAATGGGAGAGGGGCGTATCGTAGGAAATGGAGCGAGACGGTAGACGATTAATGAGATGAGTAGCAGTCAGGACCGCATCACCCCAATAAGACTTGAGAAGGTTCATTACAATTAACAAACACCGAGCAACCTCCAGTAAATGCTTATTTTTCCGTTCGACTACACCATTTTGAGTAGAAGTCTGGACATGTGGTTTGGTGAATAATGTCATATTCGGTAAGATAGACACCAAACGCTCCCCGATCATCATATTCCCCACCATTATCACTACGAAGCACATGAATTGTGTCGTTGAACTGAGTCACAACCATTTGATGAAAGGACTGGAAGCAAGTAAACACGTCACTCTTCCTTTTTAACAAATACATCCAAGTATTACGAGAATGACAATCAATAAATATAACAAACCATTTATAGCCAAATAAAGAAAACACAGGGGAGGGACACCAAACATCAGAATGTATAACATCAAAAGGACATAAACTAGGAAAAGAAAGATGGCTGATACTATGACGAACATGTTTTGAGAGTTCACATGTGTCATAAGTAAACGATTTAATTAAACAACTGAAAGCAGGAAACAATTTGGTAAGATATAAAACAGAAGGGTGGTCAAGAGGCAGATGCCAATGTCAGATGTCGTGTAAAGTCGGAGCACTGATGGTGGAAAGAGCACTGAGAGATAACGACTGATTCAACAAATACAACCCGCCAACGTTCCTACCACTGCCAAGCATCTGCTTCGTATCCAGATCCTGAAACACACAAACATCAGGAAAAAAAGTTAAGGAGCAATTTAAAGAAGAAGTGGCTTATAGAGAGAAGATTGCGAGAAAACGAAGGGACGTGCAAAATCGAAGAAAGAGATAGGTCGGGAGAACATGCAACAGTTCCTTTGCCAACAATAAAAGAAAGGGAACCATTAGCAACAATGACCTTATCACGACCAGATAGAAGAGTATAGGAGGTAAAACCTGAGGCAGAGCCAGTCATGCGATCCGTCGCACCCGAGTCAATGATATACTCGGAAGGGGATGAAGACATAGCATGAGCACTGGAGATACCTGAAGTAGCAAACGCAGAAGCGGAATCAGCCGATGTAGAGTCAGACTGGGAACGCAACATACGACGAAAGACTTCTAACTCCACAGCAGAAAGTCCCCCAGAGTTGTCCTCATAAACCTCAGTCGAATGCACAATATACTGAGTGTGGGCACCAACCTGATGACCACCACCACGATGACCACCACCACCACGACCACCTCTCCAACGAGCACCAGAACCTCGACCCGAGGGAGCAAGATCAGGGTGTAGACGGAAACAGACATCCTTAATATGTCCTTTCTCCCCATAGTGACTGCATAAAGGAGGAGGCCCTCGAGCAATCCCAACAAGAGCAGAGTGGTCGGTAGAGGAACCAAAAGAGCGACGACGATTCTCATGACTGAGGAACATACTTAAGGCTTCCCGAAGAGAGGGAAGAGGCTCGCGGTGGAAGACATGCAGGCGAACCACATTAAACTCCATATTGAGCCCCATAAGAAAGACGTGAACCCGAAAACGGTCTTTATCCTTCTAAATGCCTACGCATTGGCAGTGCAAGCAGCGGTAAAGGTGTTGAAGTAATCCAGTTCCTGATACAGACGTTCGAACTCAGATTAGTAGGCAGAGACGATTATGGTTCCCTGCTTCAGCTCCAAAATACATCGAGTAAGCTCATAAATCTGCGTCGAGCTGTCTACCTGAGAGTAGGTGTTACGGGTCCTTTTCCAATTTCATAAGCAGAATCCAGAAGCATGTAGCTGCGATACACCTGAGGGGACATAAATTGAAGTAACCATGAGACAACCAAGGAATTGTCCGCATCCCATTTTCTCTATGAGGGATCGGTACGTGGTGGCTCAATAGTGGTACCATCAATATGCCCATATAGCTGGTGACTTTGAATAACATGTTGTGCCTCCCTGGACCATTCAAGATAATTTGTGTCATCCAAGGAAACAGTAGTGATCTTCAAAGAGCTAGATTGGTCAAGGCTCCGAGGAGGATTTGCAGAAGGACCATAGAGGGCACCGGTGTGGGGAGACGATGAGATTTCAGAGGAATCACCCATTGATGACTTTCCGAAGAAAACTAGCAAGACGAAGAACTCAAATCGGGAGAAACCACATGCTAGGAGTGTCCCTCAGATCATGTCGCTGAAAAGGACATTGTAGGATGTGACCACGATGTTCTTACATCCCCCATGGAGGACAAAACGGCCGGAGACAAAGGGTCGCCCGAAAAAACCGGGCAAAGAAAGCCGCTGAAGCTGTGAAGGTCGTTGCACGTTGGAGAAGAGAGAGATGTCGCCGCCGAAAAAAGGGCGTTGGAGGAGGCGTGGGAGTAATTATCGAAGGGGGCGGCGGAATCCATAGGCACGGCGCGGGAGAAGCACGCTGGAGCCTGGAGGGGGTGGCGGAAGCCCTAGGCTTGACGAATGACGGGAGAAGCGCACTGTAAGTGTTGTTGCAGGCGGAGAATGACGGGAGACAGGGAATCAACGGTCAATCGGCTGGATATCGGCGGGAGTTTGGGCGATGCAGACGAACGCGGTGGAGGCGGATGCGGATCATGAGTTTTCGCTTTGATACCAAGTAGAATAGAGAGAAAAATTATATTCGGCTGCCCTAGATCGGGCCAAGCATACATATATATAGGACATAAAGCACGTGACATATCACGTGAAATAAGTAGAGGAAAAACTAAAACTAAAACGTGTATAACATGTATATTCAACTGGGTAGGTCATAATAAATAATAATAAGAAGCATCAACACAACCTAATCCCAACTACTTATCAGTCAGTTGAATCCTCACTCTTCATTCATCTACGCTGCATGCGCTATTAAACGTATCATCCACATTTCTTTTTCCCGGATTTTTATCAAATTATCTCATTTATCTTGCTAATCATGACCATAATCCTTAATTAAGAGCACAAAATGATGACAACAAAAGAGACATAATGTTACTCGTGCAATAGTTGGTTCCCTTGCCCTACGCAGGCTACGCAAAGCCAAAGACTCTTCCAAGATACAAAATGCCCCAGCCAATACATAAGCCTCTCCTTAAATAGATAGGCTAGACACACTTAACAATATAATACCAAACAAAGAAATCGATTATTTAATACACTAAATGATGCGGAGCGGAGACGTGGACCCGCAATGGAGGACGAGCTTTGGGCCCATTCGGGGTTGATTGGCGGCTTACCATGTGTGGCATGCATGCCTGGATCGATGATCCAACTACGCGGATGCGTACGGATTCGCATTGTGTTAGGAAACTAGTAGGAAGAAGGAGATCTAGAGAAGAAGAAGACGGCTAGGTTAAAACTAAAGAAAATACCTCATAATATCTTGCATGCCCATCCAAGAGGGGTTCCGGGTAATATATACCCGGAACCAAGGAGGGGCCGGACCAAAGGGCTGGCCGGCCCCATAGGGGCTGAACCGAACCGGTTCAGCCCCAAAACCGCGAAATCAGGGAGTGGGGGCTGAACCGGATGGTTCAGCCCCGTTGTTATGATCCTCCCGCCGCTCCCGACGCTTGTATTGTCTTCCAAATAGTCGCGACTCGGCCCAGAGCGTAACATTCTCTGCCCCATCAACAACCAGCTTGTCCTCAAGGTGGTAGTCAGGATAAAGCTCTTTGAAATCTAGCAGATCAACCCAAGAATTATGTGCCTCGGACGAGTTCTTCCATTTGACCAACAGCTCAGGCCGGTACTCGGCACCCCGTCGCTTCCACTTAAGCAATAAGACATCTTCCGGAAGGGGGCGAAGCTCGCCCGCGCCGGTGACTTCAGGTAAAAGAGCATTCGGTTGCACCGTGGCACCCAACTTTTGTTTGAGCAAGGAAACATGAAACGTTGGGTGGATGCGAGAACCCGGAGGAAGATCCAACTTGTAAGCGACCGGCCCCACCCTGCTGAGTATCCGAAAGGGGCCGTAATAGCGAGGAGATAATTTCTGGTTGAATCGACGAGCGACCGACAATTGCCGGTACGGTTGGAGCTTGAGGAAGACTTCATCACCGACTGCGAACTCCCTTTCCTTGCGATGCTTGTCGGCTTGGAGCTTCATACGGTCCTGGGCGATGCGGAGGTTGTCACGCAGTGTAATCAGCATGCGGTCTCTATCGCGCAGAGCACGATCAACGGCGGGTAAAGCCGTGCTCCCCGGCTCGTAGCTGCTCAAGGTCGGTGGAGGGCGGCCATAAACCACCGCAAAGGGGGTCATCTTACTGGCCGAATGATAAGATGTGTTGTAACAATATTCCGCCCAATACAACCAATCCGGCCAAGTGCGAGGCTCATCCATCACATAGCAACGCAAGTAAGTCTCGAGACCCCGGTTTAAAACCTCCGTTTGTCCATCGGTCTGAGGGTGGTGGGAGGTACTGAAACGTAAACACGTTCCTTGCAGGCGAAACAGCTCCTGCCAAAATTTACTCAGAAAGGTAGGATCCCGATCAGAAATGATAGCACGAGGAAGACCGTGCAAGCGAATAATCTCCCGAGCGAAAAGTGCAACCACCGATTCACCAGTATATGGATGATGCAACGCAATGAAATGCCCATATTTAGACAGCTTGTCCACCACCACCAAAATCACCCTGGGATTTGGGCAACCCGTCAATAAAATCCATGGATACGGTGTCCCAAATCTGCTGTGGAATCTCCAAGGGGACAAGCAATCCAGCCGGAGACGTCGTCTCGTACTTCTGCCGCTGGCAGATGTCACACTGTCGTACAAACTGTTGGATGTCTCGCCGCATCCCCGTCCAGAAAACATTGGCGCGGGCCCTTTGGATAGTACGAAGCACCCCCGCATGGCCGCCCGTAGGTGAAGAATGGAACTCATGCAGCATAATCGTCTTCCATGCAGAAGAAGGAGGAACCACCACCTTGCCCTGGTGATAAAGCCGACCATTCAAAAGGTGGTAGCCGGCTGCCACGACCTCTCCGCGCTGCAAGGCCTCAACTAGAGCACGGAGCGTAGGAGTACGCATGACCTCCTCCTGTATTTCATCCAGAGAGTCCACAAGTGGCCCCGTGATGTGGGCCAAAGTAGATTCAGGGATGCGCGAGAGAGCATCCGCAACCACATTTCCTTTTCCCTGTCGATAGGTGATCTCATAATCATATCCCAAGAGCTTAGTAACCCATTTCTGTTGAAGAGGGGAAGAGACCCGCTGGTCCAAGAAATGCTTGAGGCTCTGGTGATCCGTGCGAATCTGGAAGTGTCGGCCCAGAAGGTATGGCCGCCACATTGCCACGGCGTGGATAATAGCCAACATTTCCTTCTCATACGTAGACAGACCCAAGGTTCGTGGGGCTAGAGCCTTGCTGTAGAAAGCCAACGGTCGCCCGTCCTGCATCAAAACCGCCCCGATGCCCACACCGGAGGCGTCTGTCTCAAGCACAAAGTCCTTCGAGAAATCCGGCAAAGCAAGAACAGGTGTGGTAGTCACGGCTCGCTTAAGAGCCTGAAATGCCTCCTCAGCCTCCTCAGTCCAAGAGAAGGCATCCTTCTGCAGCAACTGAGTCAAAGGGCGAGCAATCTTCCCATAGTCCTTCACAAACCGCCGGTAATACCCCGTTAAGCCGAGGAATCCTCTAAGTGCTCGCACCGTAAGTGGCTGGGGCCAGGATCTCATACTCTGAATCTTCTGGGGGTCAGCTCGAACGCCGAGACCGGAAACCAAATGTCCCAGATATTCCACTTCATGTTGACCAAATGAGCATTTTGAGCGCTTGGCGTAAAGTTGGTGCCGTCGGAGAAGGCTAAGAACTTGCTCCGCATGCCTCACGTGGTCCGCCCAAGTGGCACTGTAAATAAGGATGTCATCAAAGAAAATAAGCACGAATTTGCGGAGAAGTTCACGAAAGATCTCATTCATGTTGGCCTGGAAGGTAGAGGGGCCCCGGTCAACCCATTGGCCATGACGAGAAACTCGTAGTGGCCGTCATGTGTCCGAAATGCGGTCTTGTGGATATCCTCCTCTTTCATCAAAATCTGGTAATACCCGGAGCGCAAGTCCAACTTGGTAAAAATGAACGCCCCATGTAACTCATCAAGTAACTCATCCACTACCGGAATTGGAAAATTATCCTTCACCGTGGCGCTATTCAAAGCTCGATAGTCAACACAGAATCGCCAGGAACCATCTTTCTTTTTCACCAGGATGATCGGTGCTGAAAACGAACTAGTACTGGGTCGGATAATGCCCGCATCCAACATATCGCGGACACTACGTTCGATCTCTGCCTTCTGAACATGTGGATAACGATACGGTCGGACGTTAAGCGGCTTTGTCCCCGTTTTAAGCTGAATCTGATGATCACGAAACCGCGAGGGGGGTAGCGTGCGGGGTTCCTGAAAAACGTCAACATATTGCTCCAAAAGGGTACGTAACTGAACCGGTACCTCTGACTCACTGGTAGGCGATGCCTGAACCTCCATGAGGATTGCCATCATACTGCCTTCCTCGCCCAACCGCTACATGCTCTTCACCGAAATTTCCTTTATAGGTGACGATTTAAGACCCCGTAGGCAGAACTGTGTCTCACCCTGGTGAAACTCCATGGTCATGTGGTCCCAATCAAATGTCACACGACGCAACTGTCGGAGCCACTGCACCCCCAAGACCAAGTCCGAGCCCCGGATAGGCAACAGATATATGTCGGTGTGCCCCGTATATGCCTGCATCCGTAGTGCCACACCCTTGAGTACCCCCTCACACTGTAGTTTGCTGCCATCCGCTACCATAACCGGGAAGGCCGATCCCGTATCCACCGTGTGTCCGACGCGCCGTGCCACCGCCGGATGAATGAAGTTGTGGGTACTCCCACTATCCACCAAAATCGTGACTTTCACCTGATTCAGCCAACCTGTAAGTCTCATGGTGAGTGGGGGACTGCACCCTTCCAAAGCATGTAGAGACACCTCGAGGTCGCTCAAGTCCAACCCCTCATCCGATTCCGCCTGTGCCACGTCCTCCTCCCCGTCCTCCAGCAACATGAAAACTTGTAATTTCTGACACTTGTGGCCCGGTGTAAATTTTTCATCACAGTTGAAACACAGACCCTTCTCCTTCCTGGCCGCCAGCTCACCCCATGATAGCCGTGTCACTGTGGGCTTGCTACCGGCTCCTGGCTGTAGTCGTGTGGAAGCCGCAGGTGGCTTTCCCGTGGCTCTTGCCCTCTGCCTGTTGATGCGTTCCTACTGAATACGCGCCAATGTGATGGCGTGATTTAAGGTTCGTGGCATGTGCGCCTGTACCTCATCCCGAATGTGCTCCTTGAGTCCCGAGACAAAGCAACTCAAGAGCGTCCTGTCTTCCCAATGAACCCGGTTTGCCAGTTTCTCGAATTCAGTGCGATACTCCATCACATAGCCCTTCTGTTTCAGTTTCTGCAAAAGAGCTTCGAAGTCCTCGTACTCTAGCGGTCCAAATCGAGCTGTAAACCATTCCACAAACTCTTCCCACAAAATGTGCTCCCGCCCGCGCATGAACCATTGCGTCCACTGAAACGCATCCTCCTCCAAATGGAAAGAAGCCAATTGTACCCACTGACCGTCGGGTACATCTTGGTAACGGAAGAACAATTCCGCCTTTTGGACCCACTCCAGAGCGTCCCCACCGTGATATTTTGGGAAATTCATGCGAGTCAATTTAGGAGCCAAGTAGGGCCGCTGTGCCCCTTGCCCGAGCCACCCTTGACCATATCCATAGCCATCCCGCCTTCCTTGTTCAACTGGATCTGGAAACCCTTGACCATACCCGTAGCCATCCCGCCTTCCCCGTTCAACTGGCTCCGGAAAAACAGGCCCTTGATGTTGTCGTGCTCCCCACGGTGGAGGTGGTGGCTGGCCTGCCCAAGGAGCTCCCTGGCCGAACCCTCCCGGTGGTCCCCCATGCCGTGGAAGGGGAAGAATCCCTCCCGGATTGCCTGGAAGATGCGCCGCCGCTGCAGCAGGCCGCTGGAAGCCCTGCTGGTCTTCCCCGGGTCGCCGCCAAGGAGGACGACCCGCGCCGGAGTCGCCGTTGCCCGCAGATGGTGCAGGAGGCCCCGTCGACCCTGCTCCCGTCATCGGCTGGCGCCAGCGGTCGCTGATCGCGCCGGCCCAACCCGCGCCAGGTCCCGCGTCGCGCGCATCGGGCGGGGCTAGGTGTCGTGACTCCGATGCGTCGGACCCCGAACCCGCCTGTTCGTCCGCGATCGGTGATTTGCCCTTCAACAGCAACTTGAGTTCTTCCATGCGAGCATCCATTCGTTCTTCCAATCGATGCGTCGATGTTGTCATGTTCTCCTTCATTTCGGCCACCGAATCCTTCAACCCTACGAAGTTTTCTTCTAGAGCCTCCAACCGGCCGGCCTCCTCTTGCGTACGCGTGTTCACCATGGGAGAAGAAAGTCCTCTGATACCAAATGTTAAGAAACTAGTAGGAAGAAGGAGATCTAGAGAAGAAGAAGACGGCTAGGTTAAAACTAAAGAAAATACCTCATAATATCTTGCATGCCCATCCAAGAGGGGTTCCGGGTAATATATACCCGGAACCAAGGAGGGGCCGGACCAAAGGGCTGGCCGGCCCCCATAGGGGCTGAACCGAACCGGTTCAGCCCCAAAACCGCGAAATCAGGGAGTGGGGGCTGAACCGGATGGTTCAGCCCCGTTGTTATGATCCTCCCGCCGCTCCCGACGCTTGTATTGTCTTCCAAATAGTCGCGACTCGGCCCGGAGCGTAACACATTGTGAATCGATTTCATATATTACTTTGTTATTTTTGCATTTTATTTGACGTATTTGAGTGGCCACGCCTCTGGCCAATCATAGCCGTCGATGGTGGGAAGCTCTAATTCTCTTATTATTATAAATAGATGTGTAGAAAGCTGATTTGGGGCATTGCAGAATTTGGAGAATTAAATCCCGGATTTCCACAATCATCCCACGGTGCCGACTCCGTGAAACACTAGGTGACGACTTCTAGGCTCGTATCTTCCTCCCCAAGGTATCTCCTAACCTTAAGCACTATTTTCCTCCCTCCAAACCCTCTCCCCACCGCCCAACTATTCCCAAAACAGCCCACTGCCGGCTGTTTTCTCCTCCATACAGCATGCGGTCTGATTCCCTTCCAACAATCCAGCCGCCAGCCTTCCCCCTTATAGCAACCCACCGCTGGCCCTCCCTATTCCTCCACAGCCACCACCGCCCAACTCCTCCCAAATACAGTCTATTGTTGGCGGTTTTCTCCCCATACAGCAGGCAGCCGGATTCCACTTCTAACAATTTAGACGGCAGCCACCCCCCTTCCAGCAGCCCACCACCGGACCCCAATACCCCTCCCAACAAGCCGCCGCCAGCCATTCCCCTTCAAGCCCTAGCCCCCTCTTTGCCGCCAACCTTCCCCCAGCACCCATCCCTCATTCCCTATACTAGATCCGCTCTCAAATCATCGGATATATCTTCCCTCCCCCGGATCCACCCCTACGTAGCCGGATCTACTCATTTCCGGCCCGATTACGCCTTCGACTGCCAAGGACAGCCACCTACGTCATTTTCCCGCTTCCGGCTCCACATTGGATCTCCGTCAAAACGCATTTGGCTCCGAAATCTTCACTGCGTTGATCAGCCCACTACTTGGTTAGTTTTGTTGTATTGGATAATTATTTTTCAACATTTATTTATTGGATTGGAAATTATATTTGCATAGATATATTGTATTGTGGTTGTTTGCTTTTAAATTATTATTGTGATTTGCAGAGTCTATTCGCCGCGCGCTCTCGCATTGACCCTCAATGCGGCGGAAAACCTAACCCGCTTGCTACAATGAATTATTTTTGCTTTTGTCATAATCATGCACGTGAGATTAAATTATTTAATACTTAATTTGAATTATCTGTCGGACTTTGCATTGCATGTAGGGTTAGGGCAAACTTACATCTGCCACCTATAGATTCGTCCTGCGTCGCTAAAGGTCAACTAAAATTATCGTGCCAAGATGGCGGCTCCAAGTTGTTCTTTTGTTGTGGGTAAATTTGACTAAAGCATATACGTTTTATATTACAACTCTATCAAATATAATTTGAGGGCAAGATACAACTTTAAAGCTTTGAAGTAATAACTTAGATCAACATGTCATTCTAGATTTATATAGTATATAAATCAACATACACCGAATGTGACTAGACCAGGCCCTCTTGCATTTGGTCTCAAGCCTTCTATGCTATCGTTCTCGGTCGGATCTGACCTGGAAATCATAAGCAGTGTAAATATGAAATGAATAACAAATCACGCTGATGGGTGGAAATGGTTAAATAGAAGTTAATTTTTTAGTAGTAATGGATGAAGAAATTACCATAGAAGGTCCATTAGAACAATCGACCCAACATCCATTGTTATGGGTCGTTCAATTTTCTCAATTTGATCGAGTGTGTTTATAGACCTCCCAATACCACCATGCATGCAAATAATTTTTTTCTCAATGAGTGCGGCAAGAGGGAGGCAGTTAAAGAGCTGATTGAAGCGAGTCCATGCCCATATTCCATCGCTCTCCCCCTACATAAGCTTCAAAGTTAGCACTTTCGTTAATCATGAAGCATAAAATAAATAAATAAATCACCACACCATTCTTTCAATGCATTCAAGGCGAAAACCAAAAAGAGCATTTATATCAGCAGCTTCATGATTTCCTCGAATTAAATGGATATTCTCAGGATTTTCTATCTGTAAAGAAATTTAAGTTAATGTGCTGAATTAAAGTATTATAAATACAAAAAGTAATGGTGAAAAACATAGGTGGTGGTGAGGCTAAAAGTACACCTTTAGGGCAAGAAGCAAGCATATGGTTTCCAAACTGTGCTGTCCTCGATCAACATAATCTCCCAAAAACAAATAGTCAATATACCTGAATTATCCAAGGTGACATCAAAATATGAATACTAAATACATATGCTTGGAAAAATATTATCCTATAAAATTTTCAAACATGGATCTAAATTATTTTTCAATTGCGAATCTTTTAAGTTTGTTAGAGTTAACAGTATTTTATATTATTGAGTTTAGTCTCACACCGCTTATTGGTGTTGGGTGTCTTGTTGTTTCTCCTATATAATGCCCCTTTGAGGAAGAATAAAATTGCACCTTCCATTTCTTTCTACATGGTATCAGAGGATCGATCTGAAAGCCTAAAATAATTTTTTTCCCCGGTTTCTGTTTCCGCCACAGTTCCTCCCCCCCCCCCCGAGCCGTGTTTTCTTTTCTTCTCCTACGAGCTGCTAGGGCTCACACCCGCGGCTCCCGCTCCTGTTGACGAAGTCGATCATTGATCCTGTCGACAGGAGCGGCTCCGTTTCCGTCATCGACACCCTGCTGCTTAGCCGCTGTGCTGCCGGCTGCTTCTCCCGACGGCTCTTCTCCCGTCGGCTGCTTCTCCCGACGGCTGCTTCTCCCGTCGGCAACAACAACATCGATCCCGTCGGCTGCTTCTCTCGTCGGCTGCTTCTCCCGACGGCTGCTTCTCCCGTCGGCAACAGCAACATCAATCTCGTCGGCTACTTCTCCCAACGGCTCTGCTTCCGTGGTTGTCTTCTCCATTCGACGATCTCGTCGTGTCGACGGCTCTTCTTCTGATAGCTCTGATTCCCATCGATTCTGACGACTCTGCTTCTCATCCCCTCTCTTTCGCTGCCAGGGGAAGTGTTCCCCCCTTGTTCTCATCGATGGAGAAAGGGACTCAGCCGACTTCTTCTCCGGCCCAGGTGGCTCCTTGCCGCTGCTCCTCTGCGCTGCTCCTCTGCGCTGCCGTACTGCTTCTCTGGCTTGCCGCCTCCTCTTTCGGCTTGGTGGATCCATGTTGCTGTTGTGCATGAGCTTCTTCTTCTTCCCGGTCTAGCTTTTCCGCAGATTTGTTTTTAGTTGTTTGTGTCTCGTTATGATTTCGGCCTTCCTCCATGTGATCTGGGTTCATGTACCCGACGAGGGTCCCACAAGTGCACGTGGTCTACGTGAGGGGGAGTGTACGCCACGGCCTCCAAGCATAATCTATGCCTTCTTGCACGTATTCCACGTGAGTGGGAGTGTTTGTGATAACGGCGACTCAAATGCCTCTTCCCCGACTCTTACCTTAGTCACACCTGGCCCCCAGGTTGATTTCGTTTGTTGTGTGTGTCTCCCCGTTTATTTTCTTCGCTTGGTGGTAGGAATGATTTGACATTCTTGGTTGGCCTAATTTCAGCTCCGGGTGTATCCAGCGTGATCATGGTTGGTTTGTGGACCAACGTCATGTGGCCTTTGCCCGGTTGTAGTATCCCCGGTGACACGCAGTTGGGCCTCGGTGGCTGCTGTTTTGTCCCATGTTGTCAACCTTCTTTTACCTTCTGTTTTATGTTGTGTTCAAGCTGTAAGTTTCCCCTCCAGCTTGAGGGGGAGTATTAGAGTTAATAGTATTTTATATTATTGAGTTTAGTCTCACACCGCCTATCAGTGTTGGGTATCTTGTTATTTCTCCTATATAATGCCCCTTTGAGGAAGAATAAAATTGCACCTTTCATTTCTTTCTACAAAATTAAATGCTTGCTGACATTTACATGGCAGAGAAACTGATACATCACACTATCAACGACAAAATAATTCAAAATAAAATATGAGATACATTTATCGAGACATGCTCGATACCAACTCTTGAGGACAGGATCCATAATGAGGATCATAGTTCTTGGGCGGGCCGACCTGCATCGAATCCAGTTCGAGTTTACACTCGTAGGAGGAGTTAGGGTCGTCATATTTTTCTACGCATTATTCATGTACCGTTCGTATATTGGCGTGTCCAGTCAATGACACCCATTCGTTGAGTGCGAAAATCTATAAATACTTGTTGTGGAGTTTCTTTTAGTGCATTGCAGAATTTTGAGAGATTTAAGATTTGTATCATTCCACGGTGCAGATTCCATGTAGTAGGTGTCGAAGCCTAGATTTCCTTTTCCCCATTTGGTTGGCCAAACTTCCATCACCATCATTCTAACCGCTGGCCGTTAGTCTTCCTAGTAATTACCAATATACATAAAATTTTTATAGGAAACTATTATTTGGTCGATGCTGGATATCCACTATTACACGACTTTCTAAAACCGTATTTTGATACATAGTATCATTTACCAGATTTTTCCAAGGGAAATCAGCCTATGCATGGAAGATGTGAAATATTCAATCAGGCTCATTCTTCACTTCATAGCATCATAGAACAAATATTTGGTGTTTGGAAGAAGAAGTGGGTTTTACTTAGGGATATGCCACAATATAATTTATCAAAACAACGCAACATTGTGATAGCAACAATGACTTTGCATTTTATTTACTAAGAAGCACATCCGGGAAGACAAGGCCAAACCCTACTAATGTCAGAGCAAATGCAGATCATGTTAGAGGTGTGCGAGTAGATGATGATGAGATGAGTGCGATGTGTGACTTCATTGTCGAACAACTCTACATAACTTCTACGTAGCATGCATGTTTTCAAATTGTTCAAACTGATGTATGCATATTTTTTCTAGAATTGATGTAGCGAGAAAAATTATTAAAAAATTTGTCGTTCATCACCGCTATTTTGTCAAACAGTTAAATTTTTTTATGTTCTGAACAACTCTGCAAACGGAGATCATCCAAACAGATATTCATTTGCAATAATCAATTTTTCTAAAGCTCCAACCCTCCATTTATCACCACTACTTTCACAATCTCCACCGCTCTCCCAAACAAACCTCAAACCTCCACTCCACCTCCCCATAGCTAACCTTCTCCAATATACCACATATCTGTCCTTTCTCAAGCTTCCAAATTTGATTTAGGTATTTTCCGATATATAATCCCTGTAATACCTAGTATGATATGAATCCAATATTACAAGAATACTCTCTCAATGTCTTCTTCCTTCTATCATAGTATTAGAACTTTATGTTTCAAAACTGGATTTCTCTAAATCTCCTCTCACTAAGGTTAAGATTCACCAACTGGATTCCTCATTGATCTGAAAACCTCAAACCCTTGGGTCGCTCTAAATCCATTAGTCGATGTGAAGGTTAAATCCCATTTTCCAAATGCGCTAAGAATACAGACACACATTAGGATATTGATGTAATGGAGTACATTTCATATCTTTGGGCCCCTCCACC
Organism: Platanthera zijinensis; assembly: GCA_039513925.1. Classification (NCBI taxonomy): domain Eukaryota; kingdom Viridiplantae; phylum Streptophyta; class Magnoliopsida; order Asparagales; family Orchidaceae; genus Platanthera; species Platanthera zijinensis. The sequence goes on from CM077093.1 coordinate 5,316,493, forward strand.
CTACAATCAATTGGTTGGGGCTAGTTATTAGGTTATAACATGGTATCAGAACATGATAGGCCCAACGATTTATTTACCAGGACAACCAGTTCAAAAAATCCCATGTGTTAAAAGGCCAAATATCCTATATGTAAAGGAATGGGGAATTCAGAATTTACTCCATCTAGAAACTCATATAACCCAAGAAATTTAACATAGATCTTAGATCCCTCTGCTTATGACCAATTAGTTTTTGATTGGATGCTTAGGTAAATATAGCATTAGAACCAATGGTTCGATTGGGATCAAGAACTTGATTGATTCAACCATCATTGTGCAATGTTCAAAAGTAGAAGTTACAGGTAATGCTGATTCTACATGACCGGGTGTGTTTTTTGTGCATGATAACTGATGATATTAAAAATTTAATAAAACATTTAGACCAAATTCAAACTTACGTGATATCTCCAGCAGCTGATGGGAAACCATATTCATCAAATAAACGCATTAAATCACCAAACTGCCCATGAAGGTCACCAAATACTTTGACTGGTGCTCTTAGTTGGAGTACAGTAGTCTCTTGCATGAATATCTGCTCAGCAGCATAGCAAAGTTCCCCGACTTCATATGAATCAAGGAAAAAGTTTCGGTTAGAAGGAGCTCTCCAGTTTCTGGGCCTAAGAAGCAAAGATATAATCTGCAAAAAGAGAAAAATAACAGCAAAAAAATTGGGACTTGCTTCTAAAAAAAACAATAATAGAGTTGCATCTTACCTTTTTATGTAAGCCCTGCGGGGACTTCTGTCTGTTTAACAATCTCTTAGGTGGACATGCAAGATCACCATTTGTTGGATACATTCTTCTACTCTCATTTTCGAAATGCTCCAATGACAGCTGTCGAACCAAGCCACCTAAGCTACCGACAGTTTCTTTGGCAACTACGACCTGCAACATCACAATGCAGGACACATCAATCAGATTGTTAGATATAGTGTACGTATATATACCTATGTAAATAAAGGCGCAAGGCGCACCGAGGCGCAAAGGGTCTCTGGAGCCTAGGCGCAAGGCGCAGGCGCGCGTCTGAGGAACGTGAGGCGCAAAAATGGGGAAAAAAAATAAAATCAGTGAATTGAGCGCCAAATTCATGGAAAATCAGCGAATTGCGCCCAGTTCTGTGAAAAACAGCGAAATGAGCGCCCAGTTCGCTCAAATTCAGCGAATTTGGCGCCCAGTTCGCTCAATTTCAGCGAATTGGGCGCTCAGCTCCCTCAATTTCAGCGAATTGGGCGCCCAGCTCGCTCAATTTCAGCGAATTGGGCGCCCAGCTCGCTCAATTTCAGCGAATTGGGCGCGCAGCTCGCTCAATTTCAGCGAATTGGGCGCCCGACTTGCTCAATTTCAGCGAAATGAGCGCCCGGTTCGCTCAATTTCAGCGAATTGGGCGCCCAGTTCGCTCAATTTCAGCGAATTGGGAGTCTTGGTGCGCCTCGGGCGCACCTCAGGCACATTGCCCGCTTAAGCCATGCTGAGGCGCAAGGGAGTGCGCCCGGCGCCTCAGGCGCGCCTAGGCGCGTGTCTTGATAACACATACATATACTAGTGAGGGTTATGTGAATATTATTATCAATTCATTTTCCTATCAATTCAGGGGCGGATTTAAGGGAAGGCCTGTGAGGGCCCGTCCCCTCCCCCACCCCTAAGAATTTTGAAAATATAGCAGTGGATTTGGATTCCTCTCGTCGAGCCAATAAATTTTGACTACTTACATGTCAAAAAAGATGACCAGATGAGGGAGAAATGACTCTGATAGGATGGAGGTCTTCAAAAACATTTGACGAGAGAAAGACGATGCCTAGCCCTCCCAACCCTTCAACGAAGCCGCGGCCATTTTGATCCTCCCTGTTTCTTTAGTTCCCCCAAGCGTGCAGTGACTTCTACGCCAGTAGACGAGTACAACAACATTTGTGTCATCTCCAGCAAGCATGACCGGCGCATTCATTCTCTGCATCTACCGTCTTCAGCGCCTCCACGATCCCTATCACCATCGACGAAAACATTCATTTGGTAAATGATACACTTGTCAAGGGGAAGCAACAATGCTCATCGTTCGGTTTCGTCCCGTCGTCGTCCCTTCGTCCCCAACCACACCTGAAGCCTCCAATAATCTCCCCTTCTGGCACCCTATTAGTGGTGTCTGCTCTCTTCTCACGAGATCCTTGTTGATCTAATCCGCTCATTCACTCGTGTGTGTCGTCCATACTGACCGCACGGGGAAGAGCGGCGCTTTTCGAGCCCCGGGCCATCTTCCCTCAACGCGCTTGCTATTTCTTCTCGAGCCATCCACTGCTCGTTCCATCAAGCTCAGCCCTGTTTGGGAAACCATGTGGACCCATCAGCAGCCAACGGTTTTCTCCCCTGGCCGCACCACCACCACGACCCGTCATAGCTCCACTGACTCATGTTCTACTCACCTTGCAGGTCATCTCTCCACCTCTTTTGTCTGGCCCCCCTTGTTGAAATTCTTGGATCCGCCTCTGCCTATCATGGTATCAGAGGAATATTAGGGTTTCCGCTGCTCGGTCCCCTTTCTGCGCGTTTTTGGCACGTCTCCAGCCCACCGCTCCTGCTCCACGTTTCTACGCTGCCTAACCCCACCAGCTCCCTCCGCCGTTCCTGCTAGGGGTGCAACTCGGTTCGGTTCCACCAAAAACCAAGAACCGATCCATATAGGTTCGGTTCCAAAATTTGGGAACCAAAACCGACCCGCGGTTCTAAATCATGGAACCGGATCCACCCAATTCGGTTCGGTTCGATTCCAGTTCGGTCCTCGGTTCCACCCATATTATGTCATGTCACATTTTCTTCTCAAATCTTCAACTAATAGGATAAATATTTATTACTCCAAATTTTGATGCGTTTTCTATCTCAATGTACACAAATACTCATTTATTATCTACGAGACTGCGATTGAATTTCTGAATTCGGTAAGCAAAATAACATCTTAAAATAATTGGGAGCGGCGGAGCCTTGAACGAATGAATGCCTGAACCTTTCCCGCTGAACGGGGCCTAAATGAAGTAATTGTCCAATTGAGACAATAATATATTATTTTAAATTTTAAATTAATAATTCGGGTCGGTTCTCGGGTACCCGAGTATGGGAACCAAGAACCGACCCGAACCAAATAAAACTGGAATCGACCCGAACCGCCTAAATCAGTTCGGTTTCGGTTCGGTTCTCGGTTCTTCGGTTCCTTTTGCACACCCCTAGTTCCTGCTCTGCGGTTCTGCGCTGCCTAACCCCGCCAGCTCCCACCACCATTTGCGACTTCTTCTGTTGTTATGTGTTGTTCCACGACTTCTTCCGATGTTCTGCACCTGTCTCCGTCTCCTACAGCCCCCTGTTCTTCGCTGCCTAACCCCGTCGACCTCCTCTGCAGCCTATTGCAGCCGCCCGTCTCCATCCCCGTTCAACACAACCTCTGTTCAGGACACTCTTGTTGCTCTTGATGTTAAATCGACGGTGTTATTGTTGATTCATGTCGCCTGCAGATCCCCTATCGTTTTTTCCCTTCCACCCGTCTTCTCGATCCACTTTCGATAGAGCTTGCAGCCCCAATAGCCTCGTCTTACTCCTCTGCCTTTCTCCAGAAGGCGGATGTCATTCTCGATGGACGAAACTACAAGGCATGATCCACCATCATCGGCATGATCCTCTGTGCCCTAGATCTAAGGGTCACATTGACGGATCTGAGCCTGCTCCGCCTCCACCAGCTACCACTACCGTGGACAACTCTTCCACTGTCAGCACTGCTGCTTCCGTCAAGCGCTCCGACATGGCGAAGTGGCGCTCAGACGACTCTCACGCGATAGCCGTCATCTGTCAGCCCTGCGAGCTCCCCATTCGCATGACCGTCTACGAGCTCCCTACGGCCAAGGCGATGTGGGATCACTTGCATCGTCTCTACCGGCCCTATAGTCAGGCCCCGCGCCACTCTCTATTTCAGACCCTTAGTGTCTGCTACCAGCGTGATCGGTCTGTATAGGCATTCTTTGCTGAGCTCCTGGACCTCTGGCATCAGTGCGATGAGATGGCTCATTCCCCCTGTTGGAACACCCTATTACTATTTGGACCAGGATGACTATATTTCTATAGGGATTGTATGCTGTGACCTCCATGTTGTTATATAGGTCACATAGGCTAGTTAGAGTAGACCTCAGCTCGACGCATAGTCGACTTCAGCTCGACGCAGAGTCGACCTCAGCTCGACGCAGAGTCGACCTCTGCTCGACGCAGAGTCGACCTCAGCTCGACGTGGAGTCGACCTCAGCTCGACGTTCCGTCGATCCCAGCTCTGCTTACAGAAAACACTCTCTGACCAACGTGTGTCGTGCTCAGATCGACGTTTTTCTGTGAGCTCGACGCCTTCCAGACTTCCGTCGATTTTGGATAGGAATTCAAATTCCTTCTGACAGGCAATTAATGCTGAAGAATTTATTGGCCGTTACAGCATATCTGGTGCATGGCTCAAGGAATTTTCTAAGGAATGTCTGCCTGTCATTTCCTTTGAGGCATGGACAGTTAAGGAAAGCAATCAATGCTGACTTCCAACGGCTATCAAAGTAAAGGAAGAAGAAGACTCAAATATATTTTTTCTCTTGGACAATAATAAGAAGATACAGAGAATACACAGAACAAGAAGAGAACAACAATACAAGACTTCTCATCTTTCTCTCAGTGAAAAATTATTTCTGAAAGACTCTCTTACAGAAAATCTGATTGCTTCAGACACCTCCATCCAACTCACTTGGATCATTCTTTGCTGGAGCAAATCAGACCTTTGAAGACCTGTCACCCTTGTGCAGAGCTCTCCTTCCTGAACCTCATCTTGATCTCAGGGGGAGCTTTGACAACAACTTCAGATCCACTTCTGCTTCTCTTTGCTTGTTGAAAAGAGAAGACAACTTCATTCTTTTTCTTTTTCTTTCTGTACAGGGTTCTAACTCCCTTCAAAAGTTACTTTTGGTTTTGCTGAAACCTGGTCAAAATCAGCTTCTGTTGGTTTGTGAGAACCTGATCAAAAACTCTCTGGTGCTCAAGACACCTGATCAACTCATCTTGAAGTGGATTCCTATCAAGGGTGATAGAAGAGTGGATGTACCCAGATTTGGGGAACCACTATAGCTCCTTGTGTCATCTGGATTGCTTGCCCCTTTCTGTGTTTTGCTTTGTGCTGTGAATTTATTTTTTACTCTGATTACTTGCTATAGCACCATACACTAAGTAAAGTAAAAATTTTCTCTGCAAGTTTTTATTTGGAAAATTATTTTAAATAACTCTATTCACCCCCCTCTAGAGTTAGGAGTGATCTTATCCTGCACTTTCAATTGGTATCAGAGGGAGGTTGATCATTCATACAGGCTAACACCTGGATCAAAAGATCTCTGATAAGATCATTTCCCTCAAAGGGTTACTTTTCTTAGTTTTACTTATCTTTTAAAACTCATGGCACAAAACAAGGACTTTGCTAGCACCAGACCTCCTATGTGCAATCTATCTAAGTTTGCACTATGGAAGGCAAGGATTAGACTTTATATGAACTCTTTTGATGAAGACATCTTCAATTCTGTATTGACAGATTGTCCAAGGCCTCCCACAGGAACAAGTACATCAGCTGTTCCTCCTCCTTCAGGGACTGATGCTGACATAAAGAAGTGGAAGGCAGCAGATGCTAAAGCCATGAACATCTTGGCTCAAACCATGTCAGATGACATTTTCCAGAAGGTAGCAGATTGCAATACTGCCAAGGAGATCTGGGAAAAACTCTCAGAAATTGTATCAGGTTCTGCAGATGAAAGAAAGGATAGGAGATCCTATCTCATCACACAGTATGAAAACTTCAAAAAGGCAGAGTCTGAGTCAGTTGCTGACATGTACAACAGACTGAGCCTAATCATAAGTGAACTTAGATCACTAGAGAAGGACATATCTCTTACTGAGATAAATGACAAGATACTGACTTGTTTCCCTAGCTCTTGGGACTCAAGAATATGGTCAATTAAAGATGGAAGAAATGTCTGTGAGCTATCCACAGAAGCTCTTCTAGGAAAGCTCAAGAGCTATGAGCAATTTATTAAGAAAAGAGAAGAAGAGCAGAAGACATCCACACCAACAGAGAAGGCTGAGAAAACTATTGCCTTCAAAGCACAGGAAGAAAAACCTAAAGAAAAGGTGTTGGGAAATGAAGAGCTTATGAGCCTACTGGTCAAGAGGTTCAATAAGCTAAATAAAAGGAACTTCAGAAGATGGTCATCCAAAGACAAAGACAAGCCAAGGTATGACAGATCCAATAATAAAGATATTATCTGCTTTGGTTGCAGGAAACCAGGACACATCTTCCCAAACTGTCCAGAAAATCAAGACAAGGACAGAAGGGACAAGAAGGAAAGGAAGGATAAAAGGAAGGACAAGGAGTCAAGGAAATACCATGACAAGCCTTCCTCCAGCAACAGCAAGCACACCAGGAAAGGATTTGTGGCTGAATCCTGGAGTGACTCTGATGAGTCTGATTCATCATCCAGTTCTAGTGATGATGAGGATGATGCAGAAGAAAAGGGATTCTGCATGATGGCCATCAGTGCATCTCAAAAGAACACTGATTCAGAGCCTGAGGCTGACTATCCATCTGATCAGGAACTTACTGAGGATCAGGTAATAGATTCATTTGACTTTACTTCTGATGATTTCAAATCTGAGTTTAAATCTATGTGCATTGACTTAATTGAGTCTCAAAAGCTGATTAAAACTCTAAATGAACAATTAATTGAATGCAAATCCATTAACTCAGATAACCTTAGACTCTTAGAAGAGTTGAAGCAATGTGGGGAGGAGATAGCTTCACTGAAAAGTGAGCTATCTAAGGCCAAACAATTTGAAGAAACCCTTAATGGGAGAAGTATCAAATTGATGGACATCACAAGTACAGTGAACTCAAGATTGAATGGTTCACTGGGCTTGGGTGCTTCATCCAGCCAACCCATAGTGCTGACAACTCCAATCAAATTTACCAGTGAGAAAGGTAAAGGAGTCTTGATAGTGGCTAGGAAGAATGCTGACTTAACCCAGGAAACTGGACAAAAAATGTCGAACGAAGCTCGACGGACGTCGACCAGAGCTCGACGTAATCGCAAGAAAACGTCGAACCCAGGTCAACGCCCTCTACTCTCTGAACAAAGCAAGACCTTGCCGTCGAACGGAGCTCGACACACTCACTTGAGTCCGTCGACCGAAGCTCGACGTGCGTCGAGCCGAGTTCAGAGCAAAACCCAGTTCTCAAGGGTTAACTCAAATTTCAATTCTAGCTCCACATCTCATTACTTTAACCCTTATGCTGAATGGATCATACCTCCTAGGAGATATCATCCTGTAGGCTATAAGAGTCAACCTGAGATGTCCTTCATTTCAGAATTTAAGGGATATCAACCTAGGCCCAAGGTTAACTGGGTCAAAAACAAATAAGCTGTTTTTGTGCAGGTAAAGACCTATCCAAGTGAGAACCATCAATGGTATCTGGATAGTGGGTGCTCAAAGCACATGACAGGAGATAAGGACAACCTCACTTCCTTCAAAACCAAGCTTGGACCCAAAGTAATTTTTGGAGACTCAAGCTTTGGAACTACAAAAGGATATGGGACAGTTCAAATTGGCTTAGTCACTTTCAAAAAGGTGGCATATGTTGAAGGACTCAAACACAACCTGATAAGCATCAGTCAATTGTGTGATGAAGGATACCAAGTAACCTTTAACAAAGCCATATGCAAAGTCAAGTCAGTGGACAACACAACTGTGTTGACAGGTAACAGAAGAGGTAACATTTACTTAGTGGATTTTCATTCACCTGTAGTAGATATTTGCCTGTTTAACTCCATTTCAAAACCAAACATCTTGTGGCATAAAAGATTAGGACATGTGAACCTTAGAACCATTGCTAAGTTATCCCAAGACAACCTTGTTAGAGGACTACCTTCTGGTCCCTACAAGAAGGAAGGACTTTGCAAGGCCTGTCAATTAGGCAAGCAAACCAAAAACAGTTTCAAGTCACTTAATAAGAGTGACTCACCTAGAATCTTGTACTTATTGCACATGGACCTTTTTGGACCAATTAATGTACAAAGCCTAGGAGGGAAATCTTATGCTTTAGTAATTGTAGATGACTTCTCAAGATTCACTTGGGTGTTCTTTCTGAGGAAGAAGTCTGATAACTTCAAAATTTTGACAGATTTTCTCAAAGGCATACAGATTGAGTTCAATACTCACATTGCCCTGATCAGAAGTGATCATGGGACAGAGTTTGATTCTCTTCTTATGCTAGAGTTCTGCCAGAATGAAGGTATCAGGCATACTTTCTCAGCTCCTAGAACTCCTCAACAAAATGGGGTAGTTGAAAGGAAAAACAGAACCCTTATTGAATCTGCCACAACATTGTTGACAGATGCTCACCTTCCTCTAACCTTTTGGGCAGAGGCTGTGAACACCTCCAACTATGTTCTGAATAGAAGCCTGATACATAAGCTAAAGGGTAAGACTCCTTATGAGCTACTCAAAGGGAAGAAACCTAAAGTGAACTACTTCAAAATATTTGGTTGCATTTGTTTCATTCACAATAATGACAAGAAATACCTAGCTAAATTTGAAGCCAAAGCTGATGAAGGAGTGTTTATGGGATACTCCATGACTAGCAAGGCTTATAGGGTTTTTAACAAGTGCACAAATAAAATTGAAGAATCCATGCATGTTACATTTGATGAAACTAACATGTTTTATAAGGAGAAGGAGACTTCTACCATAAGCAATTTGCAAGAACATTCAATTTCAGAAAATCTGAAGCAGCTTACCATCAAAGACAAAGGGTCATCACCTTCACCAATTCAACAAGTCACTGAACTTAGTGACAATGAAGAGGAATTTCAAGTTCTGGAAAGTTCAAAGGGCCAACAAATTGAAGAACCAGTTGTTGTTCCACAAGAGGAAACAACAACACAGGTTGGTGCATCATCAACACCCCTTGTTGATCTAGCAACAACAAGAGATCACCCAATCTCACAAGTGATTGGAGATATCTCAGTGGGTGTGCAAACAAGGAATCAAGTTAACCAAAATATTATGCACACCTGCTTCCTTTCTCAAATTAAGCCTCAAACCATACAAGATGCAGAGCAAGATCCAAACTGGATCATTGCAATGCAAGAAGAGTTGAATCAATTTGAGAGGAATAAAGTTTGGAAATTAGTACCAAGACCAAGGAACCAGCAAATTGTTGGAACCAAATGGGTATTCAGAAACAAATTGGATGATCAAGGAATAATTGTGAGAAACAAGGCAAGACTTGTTGCACAAGGGTATTGCCAAGAAGAAGGAATTGATTATGACCAAACCTTTGCACCAGTTGCAAGGTTGGAGGCCATAAGAATCTTCCTTGCATATGCAGCTCACAAGAGATTCAAAGTATATCAGATGGATGTCAAGAGTGCATTCCTCAATGGAGACATCAAGGAAGAAGTCTATGTAAAGCAACCTCCAGGTTTTATCTCTCCAACTTTTCCTGATCATGTATTTAAACTGCATAAAGCTTTATATGGTCTCAAGCAAGCTCCTAGAGCATGGTATGAGACCTTAGCTTGTTTTTTGTTGGAAAATGATTTTAAAAGGGGTAGTGTAGACCAAACTCTTTTTGTTAGAACCCATAGGTCCCATACCCTACTAGTACAAGTTTATGTAGACGACATCATATTTGGATCTACTGATTCAAATTTATGCAAAAAGTTCTCACAACTTATGCACTCAAAGTTTGAAATGAGTAGCATGGGTGAGCTTGCTTTCTTTCTTGGATTGCAAGTTAAACAACATGTGGATGGCATTTTCATTTCTCAAACCAAGTATGCAAGAGAACTGGTTAAGAAATTTGGAATGTCTGAAGCATCATCCATGAAAACACCTATGCCTACAAATGCTGTTTTAGATGCTGATGAATCTGGAAAACCAGTTGATCAGACAAACTATAGAGCAATCATTGGCTCATTACTTTATCTAACAGCTACTAGACCAGATATAATGTTTGCCACATGCATTTGTGCTAGATTTCAAGTAAGCCCTAGAGAGTCCCACCTCACATTAGTTAAGAGGATTCTTAGGTATGTAAAAAGTTGTCCTAATCTAGGTCTCTGGTATCCACATGACTCAGGATTTGATCTAACTGGATTTTCAGATTCTGATTATGCTGGATGTAGAGTAGACAGGAAAAGCACCAGTGGAACTTGTCAATTTCTTGGTGATAGACTTGTCTCCTGGTTTTGTAAGAAACAAACCTCTGTGTCCACATCAACTGCTGAAGCTGAATACATGGCTGCAGGTAGTTGTTGCTCACAGATTTTGTGGATTCAAAACCAGCTCCTAGACTATGGGTACAACTTAGAGATGTCTAAAATCTTTTGTGATAATACCAGTGCAATATCTATTGCTCAAAATCCAGTTCTCCATAGTAGGACTAAGCACATAGAAATCAGACATCACTTCTTAAGGGACAATGTAGAAAAGAAGAAAATTGCACTAGAATACATTTCCACTGAACTACAGAGAGGAGATATCTTCACCAAACCCTTGGATGAAAAGAAGCACCTCTTTTTCCTCAATCAGTTGGGAATGCTAGATGGAGACAGCATAAATTAAAACTCCAAGATTTTGAAACCCATAATTAACAGGAATAAGAAAAATTTCATTTCAAAATTTCCCTGTCTGAGTGGTTGTTCTGAGCTCTGAACTAAGCTCGACGCTGCGTCGAACGGAGATCGACGGTCCGTCGCCCTCAAAAGCGTCGAACGTCGAACTCAGCTTCTAGCGTCGAACTGAGTTCACAGCTTCCTGGCTTCTTGAGTTTTTTTCTCTCCCCGGTCGACGTCTTCGTTCAACGTCGACCTGAGCTCGACGTATAGCTTCAGCCAAAGCGTCGAACGTCGACCTAAGCTGGACGCTGTTGAGTCGTTTCAGTTCTCCTAGAGCCCTTGAGCGTCGAACTGAGCTCGACGTTCTTTCCTTTTCTGCGTCGAACCCTAAGTATAAAATCATTTTTTCTCCGTCGTTCGCAGTTGCGCTTTCATATTTCTCTGCTCAAGCTTTCTCCCTCCAAATACTATACTTTTGATCTTGGAAGGTACTCTTTCTTTTGCAGGAAAATGGCAATTACAGCAGGAGCTCTGGCGGCTATGAAGTTCGACTCTGGTTTCGACATTGATTTCGATTCTTTTGATGGATCTCCACAACACCTTCTGGATATACTGAATCTTTTCAAGGAGCAGCAGCTAGTCCATTTTATGTCTACCAGGATACCCCTTCCCGAATCAGAAATTAAAGAATGGTGTCTTACAGCAATCATTTCAGATAACAACATCTTGACTGGGAAGATTGCAGGAAATGAGGTAGCCATCTCACCTCAAGTCATTACAGAAGCCTTCAACTTTGCTGCTGGAGATGATGATATAGAACTATCAGTGGAAGAGTATACCTTGATGCTGGACAGGATGGGGCATGCTGCTGGTAACCCCCCCAAACTCCTTAAAATTAACCTAGCAATTGAGTACAAGTTATTAGCAGATATAACTGGAAAGGTGATCTGTGCAAAGAGAACTGCACATGATGCAATAACCAGGCATCAGTTTTGCCTCATGGCTGCTCTAATGGATAAGAAACATCCCAACTGGGGATTAATTGTGTTTGATATGCTTAAGAAAAAGTTGGATAAGAGCTCTGTCCATTTTGGAAGAGTTCTTGGGTTGATTCTCAACCACTGCTGCCCCCAACTGCTGGTGTCCTCCAAGAAGCACATAAATGCTTCCAAGAGGCTCACATGTGCTTTAATTGGCAAATGGGACAGGAGAATCGTGAATCCCAGGGCAGCAGCAGCCATGAAATCCTCTGCAGACACCAGGACTATAGAGGTCACTTCCCCTCAGTCCACTGGTCCAGAAGAAGGGATTATGTCATCTCTCTCCCTCACCCTTCCATCCACCTTCATCCCCTCAACCTCACTTATCTCATCCTCTCAAACTCTACCCTCCTCCATATCCACCATTGCCTTCTCCCTTCCTCCTCAAACTACTTTCCTTCCAATAAACTTGGATTCCACCCCTCATGAGGATATCTTTTCCCTTGACATACATGAAGACTCATTCATGGATGCTTCTACCTCCTCTCCTCATGACTTCCTCAATTCATCTACCTTTTCCGACTTACTCTTCTCCTCCATTCAGGAACAAGTTACACCTCCTATGTCTGTTCCTCTCTCAACATCTTCTTCATTCTCAGCTTCTGCTACTCCCTCTACCTCTACTCAAGTTCCCCTTGAGCAAGTAGCCCTCCTGCCCTTAGCCAATCAACTTTTTGATCTTCTGTCTCCTAGGCTCTCCTCCCTTTTGGATGCCAAGCTGGCTCCTCTCCTACTTTCACTGAGAGCTCTTTCTACCTCTGTCTCCTCCCTTTCCTCCCAATTGGCACGCCCTTCTTCTGGGGGCCTAGAGTCAGCTGCCCTGATTCTAGGCAGGGGGAGATGTCAGCAGAAGAAGAGCTGCCTCCTTCTTCAGTTCAGATTGCTCAGACTCCTTCAGAGACAGTATCAGTTACTTGTTCACAGACAGTGTCTGCTGCAGAAGATCAAATGGTATCTGAGGCCTCTCCTCCAGTTTCAGAGCAGCAAATCAGCAGTGCCTTAGACATTCAGTCTTTGGCAGCTTCTCTTCAGATCTTCTCTCCTCCAGCTTCAATACAAGAAGACCTTGATATAGCAGAAAAACAGCTTCAAGAAGATATGTCCAGGGCTATTGTCCCCTTCCAGAAGGTCTTGACTTCTGATTTAGCAGTGGTAGCAGTGGCTCCTGTTAGTGTTGGATTTGGTGTGGTAGTCTCTGCTGAGACTTCAGGTGAAGTGACTGAGACACCTGATGCTGCAGAGGCCAATATCTCCCAAGCTCTTCAGGAACCAGTCTCCTCAGCCTCTATGGTTTTTGAGGCTGTGCCCTCTCCTGCAGTGGTTGCTTCCTCCTTCCCACTGACAGCAGAGCCTCCTTTAGTCTCTTCCTCAGCAGCTCCAGCCTCCATCAGCTTTCCCCTCTCCAAAAGAAAATATATAGATCCATATGAAGAATCACAAAGTTCTGAAGATGAGTTTGCCACAGATTCTGATGACTCCTCTGCAACTATTGCAAGGAAGAGGAAAGCCAGATCAAAAGCCTTGAAAAGAGTACCTTCTGCCAGAGCTACAGATCATGACATTCCCTATTACATCAAATATAATTGTGAAATCACAGAGCCTTGGATGCAGTACTCTCAGAATCAGAGAAAGGCAATGAAGAAGAAGAGAAAATTCAATGAAGGTCCATCTAAACCAGTCCATCAGCCTCCACCTCCACCTCCTCCTGATGCAGGTGCAGGTGCTAGTCTTTCTTCAAAACCAGCCCCTTCAGCTCTTCATGGAAAAACTTATCAAGCCAGAAGATATCAAGGAAGTAGCCAGCAAAGGGGAGGTCAACAAAGAGGAAATTATAAAGGCAGGCAGTCCAGGGAAGAACCTTTGATCCAACCTCTGGTCCCTATCCCTATAGGCCTAGAGTTGACCTCACTCCAAGAACTTCTCAAGAATCATCCTCTAACAAATTTGAACCAGCTGTCCCCTTTGAAGATCCTACCAAGACTCCTGCTTACTGGAAAGCAAGGATGACAGAAATGGCTGCCTTAAATGAGATCAGCAAAGCCAGAGAAAGAGGACTGGATACATCTCATATCAGTACTATGTCAGAACAAAGAAGAGAAGAATTGGAAAAGTATGGCTCAAAGAAATTTTTTGATTCAGACAGATACATGGAACTCCACCCTGCAGCTGTACCACCCAGTGCTAGAGATCAAAAATCTTTAGGTGCAGCTGATGACTTCAGATCTAAAAAGGAAGCTTCCAATCCAAACAGAGAAATCATCTTCAAAAGAGTGATCAAGACAAAGCATCAAAGGACAAGTAAAGTAAGGTATTCTGACACTTTCTATATTCTGGGCTCAGGACATTTAAACAATTCTGCTGCTATATAGTGCTTCATATATGCTGCATATTATTCTGTTATGTCTGGTTGTATTATATTGTGTTGTATCTGCTTTATTTCTTTTCTTTGATTCCCTAAAATTCATGTAAATAGTAATCCTAATCCAAATAGGGGGAGATTGTTGGAACACCCTATTACTATTTGGACCAGGATGACTATATTTCTATAGGGATTGTATGCTGTGACCTCCATGTTGTTATATAGGTCACATAGGCTAGTTAGAGTAGACCTCAGCTCGACGCATAGTCGACTTCAGCTCGACGCAGAGTCGACCTCAGCTCGACGCAGAGTCGACCTCTGCTCGACGCAGAGTCGACCTCAGCTCGACGTGGAGTCGACCTCAGCTCGACGTTCCGTCGATCCCAGCTCTGCTTACAGAAAACACTCTCTGACCAACGTGTGTCGTGCTCAGATCGACGTTTTTCTGTGAGCTCGACGCCTTCCAGACTTCCGTCGATTTTGGATAGGAATTCAAATTCCTTCTGACAGGCAATTAATGCTGAAGAATTTATTGGCCGTTACAGCATATCTGGTGCATGGCTCAAGGAATTTTCTAAGGAATGTCTGCCTGTCATTTCCTTTGAGGCATGGACAGTTAAGGAAAGCAATCAATGCTGACTTCCAACGGCTATCAAAGTAAAGGAAGAAGAAGACTCAAATATATTTTTTCTCTTGGACAATAATAAGAAGATACAGAGAATACACAGAACAAGAAGAGAACAACAATACAAGACTTCTCATCTTTCTCTCAGTGAAAAATTATTTCTGAAAGACTCTCTTACAGAAAATCTGATTGCTTCAGACACCTCCATCCAACTCACTTGGATCATTCTTTGCTGGAGCAAATCAGACCTTTGAAGACCTGTCACCCTTGTGCAGAGCTCTCCTTCCTGAACCTCATCTTGATCTCAGGGGGAGCTTTGACAACAACTTCAGATCCACTTCTGCTTCTCTTTGCTTGTTGAAAAGAGAAGACAACTTCATTCTTTTTCTTTTTCTTTCTGTACAGGGTTCTAACTCCCTTCAAAAGTTACTTTTGGTTTTGCTGAAACCTGGTCAAAATCAGCTTCTGTTGGTTTGTGAGAACCTGATCAAAAACTCTCTGGTGCTCAAGACACCTGATCAACTCATCTTGAAGTGGATTCCTATCAAGGGTGATAGAAGAGTGGATGTACCCAGATTTGGGGAACCACTATAGCTCCTTGTGTCATCTGGATTGCTTGCCCCTTTCTGTGTTTTGCTTTGTGCTGTGAATTTATTTTTTACTCTGATTACTTGCTATAGCACCATACACTAAGTAAAGTAAAAATTTTCTCTGCAAGTTTTTATTTGGAAAATTATTTTAAATAACTCTATTCACCCCCCTCTAGAGTTAGGAGTGATCTTATCCTGCACTTTCACCCCCTGCACTACTTGCTTTCAGCGTGTTGCTACATCTCGGGATATCGACTTTCAGCGCATGTATGAGTTTCTTATGCGCTTACGCCCCAAGTTCGAGTTTGTTCGTTCCCAGCTTCCGCACTGGGACCCTCCACCTTCTATCAGCGATACGTTGACTTTGGTAATCGCTGAAGAGACTCGTCTGGTGTGCTGACTCATGACATTCTTGCTGCTCCCGAGCTTCCACCGTAGTCCTCTCTTGTGAGCACTCCTTTGCTGCCTTTCTCGGTTTATAGTGCGTTAGTGCGGCAGGTTCCTCGTCCTCCGGCATCCTCTACTGCCCAGTCTGGTGCTCCTCGTCGCCAGCCGGTCCACTATCACTGCTGCCAGTGTCTTGGACACGTCAAATCCGAGTGTCGTAAGCTTCAAAGGGCTCAACAGTCTGGTCAGCAGCATGCTCCTGGTGCCCCTTCAACTCACTTCTTTGCTATGGCGCAGTCACTCGATGTCTTTGAGCTTGCCCAACAACTATCTCATGGTTCATTGCATCGCTCCCTTGCCTCCGCGCTCTCACCAAATGCTTTTGATGCCTCTGCCTCCCAGCCGGTTGCCTCCGCCCTTACAGGTATCCCGCCTTTCGACTGGTTGTTTGACTCTGAAGCCTCTTTTCATATGAATATGATGCGACCCACCTCTTGTCCTGTCAGCTCGTCTCTTCTGACCTTAA
Source organism: Platanthera zijinensis (assembly GCA_039513925.1). Classification (NCBI taxonomy): domain Eukaryota; kingdom Viridiplantae; phylum Streptophyta; class Magnoliopsida; order Asparagales; family Orchidaceae; genus Platanthera; species Platanthera zijinensis. Next base: position 5,332,719 of record CM077093.1, read on the forward strand.
CATCATGGTAGCAGATGGAACTATTCTCCCCATCACCAGTCGTGGCCTTCTTCATACCAACCATTTTCACTTTCTCAATGTTGTCTATAAACCCAAGATGTCCATGAACCTTATATCCGCCAGCCAACTCACATCCCGCGGTTGTCTTGTTATTTTTGATGAGTTTGCATGTCGTGTGAAGGATCGTCTGACAGGGACACTCCTTGGAGCTGGTCGTCGCCATAGTGGGTTGTACGTCATTGATCTTCTTCATCTTCTATCCACTCTATCAAGACCAGTAGCTTCTACGCTATGTCTTCTTTCCGCGAGCTTCTCTCAGTGGCATCACCATATCGGTCATCCCAGTGGCTTCCGTCTCGCTTCCCTCATTAGTCATGATTTCCTTAATCGTGTTTCTGTTGATCGGTCTCACTCATGTGCGGGTTGTAAGCTTGGTAAACAACTACAACTCCCCTATCAGCCTAGCGAGTCTAGGTCTCAGCATCCGTTTGATCCAGTTCAGTCTGATGTATGGGGTCCCGCACCTTTTGTATCCAAGAGCGGACGCCGGTATTATGTTATTTTTGTTGATGATTATTCGCGTTCTTGTTGGGTGTACTTTATGCATTATGACTCTGAGTTTTTTAAGATTTATATTACTTTTTCTGCTATGGTGCGAACACAGTTCTTTGCATCCATACGTATTTTCCGTTCTGATTTACGGGGAGTACCTTTCTCATGTTTTTTGAGACGGATGATGATCGTTTAGAATTTCTTTCATTGTATGTTATGCATCTTCCTTTATGCCTAGTTTGGTTTGTCGGAATTGGGTCGTAAGAATTGGAATTCTCATGTTCGGTTCACCAAAACTCCGTCAAAATCAGTGTCCAAATCCAATGGAATTCATATGACTCTAATTATCTTAAAACCAATTCCCACCTAAAACTGGCGGGAATTCATTTCCTTCCCCAAGCCCAGCACCTCCTCCATCCCCACAACCTCCATTTACTATGCCTAAGCTTCCCATCAAACTGCACCTCCATTGACCATTGTCACACAACTTGCAGCTAAGTCAAATAAGGCTCTGCTATTTATATAATTTCCTAGGCCTATAGTTCCCCTCGACTACACATATTCCCGTGCTACGATTCCCCTTGATGCCACTTTATCAAACATCATTCGAGTAAATTGTGTTATTATAAACGTAGTTTAGTTTATGTCAAGGACAATTTAGTATGACTTTAATGTTCAACATAAATACTTCTCAATATAATGCCCTGATTTTTTTTTGTTAGTTTGCTTCAATTCAATACAATCAATTTGTAATTTCCCTTGAATTTTTAAAAATGAAATATGTTTATTTTTTTATTTAGTATGCAAGGCAATTTAATGAATTCTTTCCTACAACCAAACAATAAAATTGGTCAATTTTAGTTCTACAACTGAATTCTATTATCTAACCAAACAACAACATTATAGTTCAGTTCAATTTGAATTGGACCATTTTTGCGAACAAAATGGACCCTTACATTCATTTTAAATTGAAGTAAAAGTAAATAAGAACATACTAAGTATATCAATCCAGTAGTATTGTACTTAGTGGCATTTCAAGTATGAATTGGTATATAAATAGATCCTTTTAGGTTGTAACAACATAGCGATGTTCTAAATAAACTATAATCTTTTAATCTCCCACTGCTATATCTTTCATCTCTCTCCTAGGGCAAACTACCTTCCCCCTCTCCTCTCTCTTCCATTCTCTCAAAAACAAGATCTCTTATACACCTTCGCAAGCAAGATCAATTAAATGCCCACCAACAAATACCAAACATCAAAATTTTGCCTCAAAATCCAAAATTCCCATAATTTGGACGAGGTTACCATCATATGCAAACACTTATTACATCACATAATCATTACAAAATAGATGGACTACCTAAAAGGTAATGGAAGTTTTAACAAGAAATCATGATAACCTACCGCTCGAGAATGCAACTTCACATCTGGCTCTAGGGTATCACTAGAGTCATGGGAGGGTTGTAGCTGGTCATTAACTGAAGATGTAGATGCATTTTCTTGCGAAAAGTTTTTCTCCATTGAGACACCCAATGCTTCTTGTGCAGCACGCCAAACAGCACTAACAGCCTCTGCTTCAGCAGTAGAAGCCTGAACTAGCTTATCAATGGATAATTGATCCAAACTGACAAAATCAAGCCTATTAGATTTTAAAAAAATAACAACCACAAATTAACAAATTAAATTTAAAATAGAGTATGAAAAGAGAGTATATTAAAAAATAACCTCGGATTTGTGGAAGATCTCCCTACTCTACCATCCATTGATTGTAGCTGAGTGGAAGAGCCTGGATGAATGTTTTCATTCTGTTTTTGATTTGGCATTGATGGAATCTTATCAACAGCATACATAGAAGAAGTGATTTCAAACTGATGGGGAGAATTATCGGCCACAAGAAGACCCTCAAGGACTATATCTGCATAAATAGCATAAAGCATAATATTAAGCTGTGACATAAGTGAATATGACAACTAAATATCACAAAAACTATAACTAATTATATTAACAGTGTGAAAATTGTATAACCCCATATGCGGCGAGTAGAGATCGACAGGAGCCAGACCGGCCAAGTCATCTTGTTCAAGTCCCAGGCGAGCCGGGCCCCGGCGTCGAGTCCACTCGGCGCCTTCCGTCTCGGCGTCGAGTGAGGCTTGTTCACCCGACACCTATTTCCTCGGCGTTGAGTGAAGCCCAGACACTCAATGTATCTTTCTTGGCGTTGAGTGAGATCTCTGCAGCCCCGTCGGCTCACCCAGGTGGGGTGGAGCAAAACAGGGGCGAGTGGAGCAGCAGGCTCGCACTCGCCCATGGCTCTCGGCAGGCAGTTGGCGAGTGGGGCCCACACTCGCCAGGGCCATAGGGAGGCGGCGAGTGCTAACACCATCGAGCACTTGCCACCCCATGCGAGTGGAGGTTTTCAAGGGCCACTCGCCCAAGTGGTGTATGATGTATTTTTACCATTTTACCTCCGCTGGCCTGCCCATAGCCTTTCAGAACAACGGAGTTACGTTGTTGGCAGGCCACCTTGGACTGCATATAGCTGCTTAGAACATCAGAGGTTGGCTGTTGGCAGACCGTTTTCAGAAAACTATAAATAGACCCAAGGGGGTACCTCAGATGGCAAGCTTACTTGTGCTTTGGTCTTCTTGCACTTTTTGAGGTATCCTTAGCTCGGCACTTGGCTAAGGAGGGGAAACGCTCTAAGATCTTTCGGGTGTGTGGTGGGACCTCCGTGCTAAAGCCTTGGGTCTGTTTCTTGTTCTAAGTCTCTAGCTGTTTGAGTTTGTGATGGAGAAGTAAGTGCGAGATCACCCCTTCCCCAAGGGTTCGAACTCCACAGAAGCGGATTTTCGGTTTCAACATTTTGGTGCGGTGAGCATGGAGAGTGATCAACACCGAAAATCTTTAGTGAGCTCGATGACTGGAGGAGAAGGACAAGGTTCGGGCAGGGCCGACTCGCCACCCCCTCCCCCTTTAGCCACCCTCGGTATGTTCGAGGATTTCCGTCAGGAGGTGCTTAGCCTCGTCAAGTTCGCACTCGTCACGCGCGCCGAGTGCTCGATGCCAGCGGTCCCAGTTGTCGCGGCCCAAACCCTGGGCGAGAACGCCCCCGATAGGAGACCTGAGAAGGAGGTAGCAGAGGAGGGGAGGGAGCGAGATCTGTAGGGGCGAGTGTTGTTTCCTGGCTCGGCAAGTGGAGGCCGGATCGGCGAGATGGGTGTGCGAGATCCCCGACTCGCCTAGCAGGGGGAGGCAGCCCCTTCAGCGAGTTGGTCTCATCCGCCCCAGTTCCAGAGGGGTTTCGTGAGCCGGAGACGTCCTACTACACCGGGAAGGACGATCTGGTTCAACACATCCAGTGGTTTGAGAATGTGGTCTCGATCCGACAGATGTCGGATGCGTTCAAATGCAGGCTTTTCGCCATCACCCTCAAGGAAAATGCAAGAGATTGGTTCCACCAGCTGCCGGCCAGCTCCATCTACTGTTTCGAGGACCTACGTCGGGGGTTCATGCTGAGGTTCACCACTTCCAAAAAGAGAAAGGAGTCCGAGTCCCTATTCCACATCAAGCAAGGGGTGAACGAGACCCTGGGGAGCTACGTGGACCGGTTCCAAGAGGAGGTCCTCCAGGTCCAGGAGATGCCAGGGCATACCTTGATGATGGCCTACACCCTGGGGCTGCAACAGGGATTCTTCAGGATGGAGCTGAAGAGGGTGTCGCCTCTCTCCTTCGAGGAGTTGATGGAGAGGGCAGCAAGGGAAGTCGACGGTGAGGCGTCGAACCCCGAGTTCGCGAGGAAGCTGGCCAGGTGGGCCACGGAGGAGAAGTCGAGAGGTGGCAAGGGACAAGAAGTGCGGAGGCCCGAGCCTAGGCAGAGGGAGAAACAACAACAACAACAGCCGAGATGGGGGCTCCAGGAGCCAAACAATCGGCTCGGCTGGAAACAGCCGGAGTGGAAGGACTAGGGCCAGCGGAGAGGTTTCCATGGAGGAGACAATCGCCAGGGGGGCCAGGGTCAGTTCAACCCTCCAGGCTGGAGGCAGGGCTAGAGGCCTCCTCTCCCCGATCAACGTCAGGCTATGGCGATAGCTCAGGGGAGGAGGAGAGGCCGGCAGAGGAGAAGACGAGAAGTCAGGGTGGAGTTGCCCTAATGCGACTTCTACCAGGAAGAGGGTCATGTCACGACCACGTGCCCGGAGTTCCTCAAGATGAGGGGGAACAGGGAGCAGCAGCAACAACCCCTCCAGGAGGTGCGGATTGAGGAGGTCCTGCCCAGGGGAAAGGAGGACAGGTGCGAGGACCGAGCTGATGTCGGAGCCCGAGGAGGGATCGGGGTAATCCACGGGGGGGTGGGGGTCGAGGCCGCTCGGAAGGCGAGCCTTCACACCATGTACCGTCGGAGCGTTAGCTCCACGTCCCAAACCCCACCCCCGGATGAGAAGATCACCTTCTCAAGGAAAGATATGTCGGATCATGAGGATCCTTTCTGCAACGCGTTGGTCATCCAGACCTCGGTCGAGAATTTCACTGTCTCCCGGATCCTCATCGACAATGGGAGCTCGGTCAACATCATCTTCAAAAAGACGTTTGACGCGATGAAGGTGGAGGCCCGGAGGGTGTTGGACTCGGATGGACCTCTGTTCGGGTTCTCGGGAGAGAGAGGAAGGAGGTGTAAGGAGGAGTGAGACTCCATGTCGTCCTGGGGGGAAGTCCAGGAACTGCAGATTCGTCATCGTGGACGCCGCCAGCAGCTACAACGCCATTTTCGGACGGCCCCTCATCAGCGCTTTCCGTTGCGTACCCTCCTCCTCCCATCAGTGCTTGAAGTTCAGCGCCGAGGGAATCCAGGTCAGGGTCCGAGGAGATCCCAAAGTGGCAAGGGAGTGTTACGTCAGTAACGTCACTGCGGTGAACTCCATCTCTTGGCAGGGTGGAGCCGAAGAGATGGAGAAGAGGATGGAGGAGCTGTCCAGGCAGAGGGCCGGAGTAGAGGCAGAGGAGATGGAAGTGGAGGAGATCCCCCAGGGAATAACGATTGAGCAGACGGCGGTCGTGCACTTTCCCATCACTAACAATCAGGTCGGGTACGAAGCAGTAATAGCAGGGTTGCGCCTGGCCAGGGAGCTGGGGGTGCATGATGTGGAGGTCCTCACGGATTCCATGGTGGTGGCCTCTCAGATCAATGGGGAGTTTGAGGCAAGGGTGCCTACTCTCCAACTATATTTGACAATGGTGAAGGGGGTCATCGGCATGTTCCAGACCTTCTCCATCCGGCATGTGCCGTGGGAGGAAACGAGCAGATTGACCAATTGGCCAAGCATGGGCCCCAGGTGGGGGGAACCATCACCGACTTGTTCCGCCCATCCATCGAGGGGGGGGATGATGGAGGTGGACCAGCACCCTCATGGATGGATCCTTTTGCAACTTTCCTATCCACGGGGGAGTTCCCGGAGAGTATGGATAAGAAGCGAATCAAGCATAAGTCGGCGTACTACCTCATGCGCGACGGGCAGTTATATCGGAAGACCCTCTCGGGGTTGTTGGCATGTTGCGTGGCCGAGAGGGAAGTCCAGAGGATCTTGGAGAAGTACATTCCGGAGAGTACGGGAGTCACTCGGGGAGTAGGACCTTGGAAAGAAGGAAAGTCAGACAAGGGTACTTCTGGTCGACCCAGGGCCAGGATGCCGCTGAATTCACAAAGAAGTGTCACAAGTGCCAGTTGTTCCCCCCTCTCCAGCTACTGCCGGCTCAACGGCTCAGAAGCATCACGGCACCCTGGCCCTTCGTCATATGGGGAATGGATCTGGTAGGACTCTTCCCTCAGGACAGTGGGCAAAGGAGGTTCTTGCTAGTCATGATTGATTATTTTTCTAAGTGGTTGGAGGTAAGGGTGTTGGCCAAAGTGACCTCCCAGGGAATCAAGAACTTTGTATGGAGAGAGATCATCTGCCGGCATGGACTGCCCCAGGCCATTGTCACGGACAATGGGCCACAGTTTGCCAGCGCCGAGTTCATCAATTTCTGCGGGCAACTTGGGATTGATCTCAGGTTCGCGTTGGTCCATCATCCCAGGAGCAACGAGCAGGTGGAGGCGGCGAACAGGATCATCGTGAACCTCCTAAAGAAGAAGGTGGAGAACTTGAAGGGGAGCTGGGTAGAACAACTTCCTTCAGTCCTCTGGGCCCTGAGGACCACCCCAAACACAGCCACGGGGGAGACCCCTTTCAAACTCTCTCATGGCTGCGAAGCAGTACTCCCCATAGAATTCGAGGTCCGGACACCTCGGGTGTTTGAGGCAGAAGGTGGAGGAGAGTGGCGGGCCGAGAACGAGGACGAGCTTCGGCTCTCCCTTGATATGGTGGAGGAGCTGCGCGACTTGTCAACTATCCGGCAAGAAAAGGTCAAGCGGTGAATGACCAAGTATTTTGACAAGCACGTCAGAATCAAACAATTTGCAAAGGGGACTTAGTCCTGAAGAAGGTCGACGCGGTCGGGAGGTCGACATCCGTCGGCAAGCTGAACCCCAACTGGGAAGGTCCCTATGTAATCCGAGAGGCCTTGAAGTTAGGAGGATATCACCTCCAAGATGTAGAGGGGAAACCCCTCAGTCATGCCTGGAACGGCGATGACCTAAAGCGATTCTACCTATGAAAGTAATGAGATAGCTTTTTTCACATTCTTATTATTTGCCAATGATTCATTTGCATGACAGGAACAACAGGAGACTTGGTTGAATAAAACAGTCCGGTTGATGCTTAACACCTACCGTCAGGCTCTCACCTAGCTGATTGGGTCGGTGGTAGTGCCCGATGGTTGTCCAAGGGAAAGTCCGGTTGATGCTCAACACCTGCCGTCAGGCTCTCACCTAGCTGATTGGGCCGGTGGTAGTGCCCGGTGGTTGGTCAAGGGAAAGTCCGGTTGAGGCTCAACACCCGCCGTCAGGCTCTCACCTAGCTGATTGGGCCGGTGGTAGCGCCCGGTGGTTGGCCAAGGGAAAGTCCGGTTGATGCTCAACACCCGCCGTCAGGCTCTCACCTAGCTGATTGGGCCGGTGGTAGCGCCAGGTGGTTGGCCAAGGGAAAATCTGGTTGATGCTCAACACCCGCCGTCAGGCTCTCACCTAGCTGATTGGGCCGGTGGTAGCGCCAGGTGGTTGGCCAAGGGAAAGTCCGGTTGATGCTCAACACCCGTCGTCGGGCTCTCACCTAGCTGATTGGGCCGGTGGTAGCGCCCGGTGGTTGGCCAAGGGAAAGTCTGGTTGATGCTCAACACCCGTCGTCAGACTGTCACCTAGCTGATTGGGCCGGTGGTATCGTTCGGTGGTTGGCCAAGGGAAAGTACGGTTGATGCTCAACACTCACCGTCAGGCTCTCACCTAGCTGATTGAGCCGGTGGTAGCGCCCGGTGGTTGGCCAAGGGAAAGTTTGGCTGATGCTCAACACCCGTCGTCAGGCTCTCACCCAGCTGATTGGGTCAGTGGTAGCGCCCGGTGGTCGCTCTGGAGCTAAGTCCCAAACTACTCCCGCTGTCAGGCTTTCACCTAGCTGGCAGGGCAGGGGTCCTCGGTGGACGTTGTTCTCGCTCTGGAGCTAAGTCCTGAGCTGCTCCCGCTGTCATGCTTTCACCTAGCTGGCAGGGAAGGGGTCCTCGGTGGACGTTGTTCTTGCTCTGGAGCCAAGTCCCAAGCATCCCCCATTGTCGGGCTTTCACCTAGCTGACAAGGCAGGGGTCCTTGGTGGATGAAGTTGTTGCTCCAGAACCAAGTCTTGGGCTGCTCTTGCCAATCAACACAAGGCATCTGAAGTTGAACTTGGGGGAGAGGCCAGGGGGAAAGGTCACGAGGGAAACTAGGGGTTAGACCCAACAATCCCCAAGCAAGACCAGAAGTGGCGAGCCGGGGTCTCGGCAACCACCATGGGGTGGCACTATCTAAACAAAGCAGAGTCGAAAATGGCGAGCCGAGATCTCGACATCTACTAAAGAAGGGAGCCGAGGCGGTTCTCGACAACTACACTCCATCCTATCGAGATTTTACTTGAACAATTTTGGTTTATAACAAGTCTCTAAAGGGAAGGAATCCCGAAGCGAGCTGGATGGTCGCAGGTCCAGCTCGGCGAGTAGTCTGGCCCTACTATCAAGGGGTGGCGAGATCTCGGGGTCTCTGTGCGGGTACAAATCCTAACTCAAGTACATTCTAACAGCGAATGCTATCCTAACGAGGTCGCGCAGTGAAGGGGCGACGCGCGTGCGAGTGCAATACAGAAAGTAAGCAAGTACAGAGAAGAAATTTTTGCTAAGTAATTTTTAATTGATGAATTCGCTGATTACAAGGGAACTCGCCTCGGCGAGGTTACAAAAAAGGGAGAGAGATTTACAGAAATAAAGCAAAAAAAATAAGGTAGACGAGCTAGCTCTCCCCCTCCCCTCCAGAATTGTCATCCTTAAAACCGGATGCGGTTCGGTCCGGACGTTCCAACTAAAACCAAAATCTTTGAAGAGCGCAAAATAAAAATAATTAGTTGAAGCTATCCTCCTCGCCAGGGGGGGAAGCGGGTATATCTTATATATTTTTTAAATAAAATATTCAAAAAAATAGGAAACAACTCCGGCACAAATATCAAACCACCAAGTCGGTGAAGTTTTGTTCCCCGCAATCATCTCCTCATGATAGTAAGTATAAATATTATAGATAAATTATAAAATAATAACAATATAATAATAATAATAAACGGGTTGCGGTTCGGTTTACCATCCGTCAACACCTGTATTTTTTGCATGAACGACAGGGTGTACGGTTTGGTCGGTTCTTTGCGGTTCCGGTCGGCAGTGCTGATGGAGTTGGGCCGCAGCTTCTCGGCGACCTCCGCCTCGGTGAATATCATTGGCCTCTTGACTGGGGCGCCCGGCTCGCCAGAAGGGGGAAGGATGATGTCTAACAGGCGAGTGAGCTCACTCTGGATCCCCTTGTTGTGCTCCTGGAGTCCCAGGTTCCGCTCCTCCAGCCTCTTGTTCTCCCCCTCCAGCTCGGCGGCACGAGCTCGCAGGCCGCTTGCGGTTTCGGCATCCTGCAAGGCAAAAAGGGGTAAGAAAAATATTTTTTGTGAAAAAACATAAGTGAAAGAAGAGGGGGTTAGCCGACACTTACCACCCCGCCGGTAGCTTTGGCGAGGAGGTCCTCGACGATCCCCAGCCGCCTCGCCAGGTCGGCGACATCGTCCATGGCGAGGTCACGCGCCTACTCGGCCTTCAGCAGGTTGTGGCTGAGGCCAAAACCGCGGCGGACCGCCATATGTGATAACTCCAGGGCCCGCATCTGGGCTCGCGAGCTTTCATGACCGAGTTCCCGGAGGGTCATGTTGTTGTAAGCCTCCGCGTCCTCGCGGCCATACAGGCCGAAGCCGAGTGCATAAGCATGCCTGGTGAGGGGGCGGTGCTCTGACCAGGAGGGATGGAGGGATGAGATGGAGACCCTGTGAGTCTTCTCATCCCATTGGACCATCGGCTCGCCGAGCTGGTCCTTGGTCTTCCCCCAAGTCCAAAAAGCTGATGGTCCTTTGGCAGACCCGGCTCGCGGACAGCGAACTCGTCGGCGGCTGGGGAAGCAGGCGGGTCGCCGACGCTCTGGTCTTTCTCTGGCGACTTCTCCGACGTGGTCTCTGGCGAGCTCATGTATTTTTGTTGTTGTTGTATCCCCTTGGAGACCCCCATCGCCTTCTTCATCTTCTTTGGCGGTGGGGGACAGCAAGGCGAGTTGGAGCTTGCGGGGTCAGGTTGTTTCTTGCTGGATGAAGGCCTGGCACGACCCAACTCGCTCCGACAGGTCTCGGCGGCTGCCCTCTCGCGCGCGAGTGGGTCGGGGTGAAGTCCCGAGTCCGCAAATGGCGGGTGCTCGGGGATCAGCCGCTCCCCTGCAGAAAATAACTTCGAGTTAGAAAAATTTGATTTTTGGCGAACCCAATAAGGAAAGAAGGGAAGGAGCTATACCTTCGTCGGGAAGAACCGGGGGGAGCGAGTCGAGGCCCCTTCGAAGGAAGGCGACCTCGAAGTCCTTGCCGAGAAAGAACTTGTGCAGCTCGGCATCATTGCCCGTCACCGTCGGGGGTCGGTACACCTCCTCGCTCCTCTGCCGAGGCGAGAAGGGTATGTTGCCGATCTCACCTTTGATGAAGACGAGCTTCGAGAACCAGTTGTGGTTCTTGTTGGCCGTCTCGCGGACCTTGAATTGCGAGCCGGCCAGGAAAGCGATCCCATCATTGGTCGCGTGATAGATGAAGAGTTTCCTGAAGACCGTTAGGTTGAACTCTTATGCCCTCTCGGCGAAGGAAACATGCGAATGTCGCAATCATGACAATCGCGTTCGGGTTCAGCTGGGTCGGGACTGCCAGAGAGGGGGGCGCAACCCCACCTTGAAGTGCGAGGTGGGGGAGGCGAGCTCGTCCTCAAAGAATGTGTTGATGGCCTCGCCCTCTACGGGTAGGCGCGCCGAGAAGCCGGAAGGAACGTAGTGGGCAATGAAGTTGGCGAGCTCCTGCTCGGTAGTGTTCCCCTCGTAGAAATTGTACTCGGCAAATTGCCTTGCACATTTTGACCTCCCGTCAGCATCGGGTTGCATCTTGCCCATTGTTTCATAGGTTCTGGCGCGAGTACGGATGGCGAGAAGGACAACAAGAAGGGGGTATACGTCTGCAGTAAAGGCGATGGTCTGGGGGTTGGTGAGGGGGCCTATTTATAGAAAAACGGAATTAATGGCCGAGCCGACCGGTCAGTCCGACTCGCCGACCCTGACTCGCCGACCCCTGCGACCTGTTCTATCCTATGGCGAGCTGAATCTAAAGAGCAGCATATTATGCAGAATCAATAGGCATTAAGATCTAAAAATTGGTTTAAGTTATTACAGACAGTGGAGCTCGCAATTTAGGGAAAGAAAATACAACAAGCAGAAGAATAGTTATTTCAACACGCGCGAGCTGGGGGCTCGGGGGCGAGCTCCGGTAGACTCAGCTAGGGAGCCATTTCCATCTACCCCATCCTCGCGTCCCCATCCCCGGAGGACGGCGCGGGTTGTTGAACTCGCGGACTAGCTCAAGATCCTGGTGGATGAACCGCATGTTCTCGCTGATCCTATCCATGGGCGGTGTGGGAGAAGTCATCCCGTTCGCCGAGCTGCGCTTCACCTCATCCGCGAGCATCACGTAGTCCCGCTCCAGTGACTGCAGTCTATGCTCGCCGAGATCGTTCTCCTCCTGGATCCTGCGCAGCGCGAGTCCTTGCTTCTTCAGGACTTCAACAGTTTGTCTCCTCAGCTCGGCAGGTTCTAGCGAGGCGTCCATGAAGTTTTCCAACGCGCTGGGGGAAGGAGGTGACGAGTGGCGAGCTGGCTCAGAGGATTCTTCAGTCTCAGATTGACCGGGGAGACCTGCAAAGACAATTAATCCCGGTGAACATAATGGAAAAGTGCTTCAAAACAACTATGCGAGATGACCCTATGTAAGTGGAACTTACAAGATGAGCTCGGCTGCCCTTGGAAGATATATGTGGGGGGCAAGGTAAAGTTCTTGCCGCGACCTGGAAGTTGAGATCCTGGGGAGATGAGCTCGAAGCTCGGAACAGGGATGTCTCCGGCACCTCCCCCCGCGAGTACAGGAGCGGGTGTGGGTTGCCGAGCAGGAGCGCGAGTCGGTGATTTTGGCCTCAAGGAGTCCAGCCACGTGGTCCCAAAGGGGGGCGATGTGTTTTGCAGACGAGAATCAGGAGGAGTTTGAGGCCGCGAATCGTCGCGAGGAAAGTTGCTCGCGGCATAGAGGCTTCAGCGTCGGTCTGATGAGTGTCCGGGTCGATAGGAATATTGATGATCTTTCTTTTTGGTTCGGTGACTGGTTCAGAGGAAGAAGCGAGTCCATGATCGGGGGTGGAGGCCAGATCACGATAGACCGACTCGACAACTTTTGGAGCTTGCTTGGCCTTTTTGGCGGGTTGGAGCTTTGGTGACTCGCGCGGCAAGACGCTGGGAGACACGGAGATCAGCTCGGCAACGCGAGCAGCATTGAGCCCCCGGGCACGGTCCAGCCTCTCTTGGAGCTCTTTGGAAAGAGGCATCTCGGCAGGGTCAGAGTAAGTGGAATGACAAAGGTTGCCCAGGTACGCGGGGGCATATATATAGCCGCTGGTGGATCCCACCAAAAGATTCTCTCTGGCTCCTGCCGCACTCGCCGTATTTTGCGGGGTTAGATGTTTCTTTCCGAGCTTGGGGCAACCTCGCAAAGAGCGGGGATTGTGTACAACCCCATATCTGGCGAGTGGGATCGACAGGAGTCAGACCAACCAAGTCATCTTGTTCAAGTCCCAGGCGAGCCGGGCCCCTGGCGTCGAGTCCACTCGGCGCCTTCCGCCTCGGCGTCGAGTGAGGCTTGTTCACCCGACACCTCTTTCCTTGATGTTGAGTGAAGCCTAGACACTCAATGCCTCTTTCTTGGCGTTGAGTGAGATCTCTGCAACCCCGTCACCTCGCCCAGGTGGGGTGGAGCGGAACAGGGGTGAGTGGAGCAGCAGGCTCGCACTCGCCCATGGCTCTTGTCAGGCAGTTGGCGAGTGCGGCATTTCTGGCCCGCACTCGCCAGGGCCATAGGGAGACAGTGAGTGTTAGCACCATCGAGCACTCGCCACCCCATGCGAGTGAAGGTTTTCAAGGGCCACTCGCCCAAGCGTTGCAAGATGTATTTTTACCATTTTACCTCCGCTTGTCTGCCCATAGCCTTTCAGAACAGCGGAGTTACGATGTTAGCAGACCACCTTGGACTGCATATAGCTGCTTAGAACAGCGGAGGTTGGCTGTTGGCAGACCGTCTTCAGAAAACTATAAATAGACACAAGGGGGTAACTCAGAGGGCATGCTTACTTGTGTCTTGGTCTTCTTGCGCTTTCTGAGGTATCCTTAGCTCAGCACTTGGCTAAAGAGGGGAAGCGCTCTAAGATCTTTCAGGTGTGTTGTGGGACCTCCGTGTTGGAGCCTTGGGTCCGTTTCTTGTTCTAAGTCTCTAGCTGTTTGAGTTTGTGAGGGAGAAGTAAGTGCGAGATCACCCCTTCCCCAAGGGTTCGAACTCCACAGAAGCCGATTTTCGGTTTCAACAAAAATAATAAAGGATAGCTTGTGTATGTAGAATAAGGCTCTGTTTGGAGGGGATTCAAGGAATTCATGCCACCGCCTTTTCCGCTGCTACGCGGTCAGTGAAGATTGCAGGCCTCCTGCGATCAGAAAACAAAAGCATGTTGTCGTTTTCATACTGTAAACAACAACCACTGCAATAGTGTGGCTCTGCCCAAACAACGGGCAAGGGACGGTGGCAATGGGGAAGTGGCATGTTGCTCTGATAAATGCCCGCCAAACAGAGCCTAAGGTGGAAAATAGTTAAAGAAATCAACACTCCCAGTAATCCAACAATCCAAACCGTTCCCAACCACATGAGATTTTTGTACCCCGCGTCGGACAGTGCCCCGGCCCACCTCCGTTGGATTGAGATTCCTGTGTTCGATGTCACCGACCCTCTCGGGTGGCTTGCCCGCACCAAGCAGTTCTTAGACCTGCAGTACACCCTCGCTAACCAGAAGGTCCCCCTTGACACAATCTATATGGAGGGCTCGACACTCCATTGGGTGCGTTGGATGCGCTCGCAGGTACCTGACATTTCCTAGCCTACATTGAAGGAGGAACTCCTCCAACACTACGACAACCGCCAGGCGGGTAATGCCTTGGAGCGCCTCAGCTCCGTCAGATAGTCGGACTCTGTGGACACCTACATCGACGAATTCATCGCGGTCGCTACACATGTTCCCGACCTGGACCCTGACCACTACTTGGACTATTTTCTAGCGGGTCTACACCCCCACCTCCGTGCGTGCCTTCGGGTCTACAACTCGATTACTCTTTTCCACGCAATGGAACATGCTAGGTATCTCGACAAGAAACTCTACCCAACCCCACCATCCTCCTCGACCAGGCCGCCCCCACCGTCGCGGCCATTACCGCCACCTCTTCCGCACGTGGACCCTCTGCCCCCCACATGGGCTCCAGCTACTAACTCCGCTTATGCATCCACAAGCTCCACGTCCACAGGCCCCCTGACAGCCCTATCATTTGTCTTACCAACAACACGAAGAGCTACATCGCAAGGGCCTCCTCTTTCGCTGCCAACAACCGTTCTCGCACACCCACGTCTGTCATCTCAAGATTTATGTGTGTTGTTGGGAGCTGAAGATACTGATCCTGACTCTGGGGAACTGGATCCGCTGACGCTTTCTGACGACCCATTTGACCCTCGACCTTGAGGACAGTGTCGTTTTTCGGGCGGTACGTGTTGATACGATGTGGTTGCTACATGTTGTTATTAGTCTATGTAACCCATAGGCATTATTGTATTTTGTATCTCCCCCACTCACATATATATATGAGTGGTAGTTTCCTTAGATGGGCACTTTTAGAGTCTTAGGTTTTGGCCCTCTTGGGGAGTGGAGTATCAAGGAGGACCCAACCTCCGGATACTTGGCGAGACTTATTTCTCGATTGTATCTTGTTGTTTAATGCAATGCGATTTCAATTCTTCCATCTTGATTCAGATGTTGTGTATCATTGTGGTACTGTCGCAATCACATCGGGGGGCCCACGCACTATCACTTGCGCGCGCGTGTGTGTATATATCATAAAAGAGGAAATTAGTTCGAGCTAAAATGAAATATTATAGTGTGAATCGTGTATTTTGGGATTTTGACCCCCATATGTATTTCCTTTGAAAAAGTGATCAACATGAAAGTTGTAGATCTCATCGAGATACTTTCATTTTGATCACTTTTTGATTTGAAGTCATTTAGGCCCCGAAAAAAGTCACGCCGAAATCTGTACAGACGACTCGTTGCGGGCGTGACTTTTTTTGGGGCCCAAATCGGGGCTCTAAACAACTTTAAATCAAAAAATGATCAACATGAAAGTCTGTTTCCATCTTTTTTGGTGCTGTTTTATGGCCGTGAGTGTTGGAGCGATGGGAATGAGGGCGTTGACGATGGAGCAGTGGAGAGTAGACAGGAGGGGGTGCGTGTTATAAACAGCGTTTTGGGGCTATGTTTGCGGGAGTTGGGGGGTGAGTAGACGGGTCACTGCGGGCATATACATATGAGTGCTCAAAATGACCGCAAAAAAATTTACATCAATACTATCATTGTAATTTTTGTAAAAAAATATGCGTTTGTGAGTAAAAATGTTTTCATCTATCTCTTTCTTTCTTCTCTCTCCCTCTCTCTATTATATAAAATATAATATAATTATATATAAATAAAGGGTAAACTCACAGCTCTCTCTCTCCCGCTTTCTCTCTCTCCCGCTCTCTCTCTCTCTCTACCGCTCTCTCTCTCTTATAATATATATTTATTATATATATAATAATATACCCACCCCCGCCATCTCTCTATCTCTCTATACCCACCCCGCCATCTCTCTATCTCTCTATATTATATAATATATAATATCAATTATATACTCACAGCCCCCCAACTCAGCCGCCATTCCTTCTCTTTCTCCCCTACCTTTCTTTCTCTTTCTATCCATGCCTTCCACCGAAGTAGCCTTAGAGCCCTATTTTATTTCATTTGTTTAATATAAACAGATCGGACGGCTGATGAAGTTATGAAGCGAAGATCCGACGGCGGTTGGAATTTCGAACTCATTCATTGATACTTCTTTATATATGGTGGTAGATATACTATATATTAACCTATAATATAGTTATATAAATATTACTATATATTAACCTATAATATAGTTATATAAAAATGTTAATATATCCCATCACCGCCTCCCCCCAGCCACTCTCTCTCCCTCTCTCTTTCTCTCTCTCCCTCCTTTCCTCTCTCTAGCCGCACTCTCTCTCTCTTTCTCTCTCTCACCGCTTATATGTATGCATATATAATATACATACTATATATTAAAGTATAAGATATTTATATAATTATGTTAGTATATCCTATCACCGCCTCCCCAACAAGCCACTCTCTCTCCTCTCTCTTTCTCTCTCTCTCTCTCCCTTCGTTTCTCTCTCTGAAAGCTTTAGGAGGCCTAGAAATATTCTCTCAACCCTCTCTCTCTCCCTCCTAAAGATTCCTTTCTCTCACCGCATCTAATGGATGAGATTAAATCGGGCTTTGGATCCAACGGTGGAGGTTCATTCTATGGTAAGAGCATCAATATGTATATTCTCTTAATATAGTAGAGAGATATATATATATATAATATGCAGCCAGGGGAAATAAAATTCTGATAGTCTCTAAATCCCACCAATAACCTTGTATTTAAGTCTATACCATTTCAAATCACTATGATCTTCTCATGCAATGAAACTATTGATTGATAAAATTCTGATACATCCTATTGATGAGAAGATGACAGTAAAGGTTCATCATGCGTACCAGTAGTAAATAGCTATGTCAAGGATAATGGACAGTACTTTAAACGGAAGGAGAGTGAGTATTCTCTCCGCTTCTCCCTATAGGCTATAGTAATAGTAAATCTAGTAAATTTCATACTATATATAACAGAAGCCTACATATTTGGGGTGTGACACCATCAAACTCATTACAACAATCCAATTGTTAAAAAGGCCAAATTAATTGTCATGTCATACTTAAACTTTGCCATTTTGTATTATAAACAGTTAAACACATACATGGGGTACTGTACTATGTCATCTAGTTTAAATGAATAGCAAAAGGAGAAATTGTTCATAGTTGAAACATTAGAGATTGGAAGCTACATTTCAAGATGACAATGATAATGTAAATTTTGATCAAGATCAAGTTATGCAAAAATACCTCCCCTAAGACCACCATAGACGTAAATCTGAGATCCGACTGAGGCAGATGCATGGCGGCAACGGCGCAAGAGCTCTGAAGAAGCATCATTGTCATTGGAAGATTTTTGTGAGTTAGAAGATGAAGTAACAATGCCATTTCTATCCAACCATACTCCAGCAGCAGTGTCCAAAACTTCATTGGAGTGAGAAAAAACAGTGATTTAGGAAATGAAAGGAAATCATTTAAAGTATGGGGCATTTACCGGGACCTCCCCTCTAACTTTGAAAAATTACAGACTGCACCCCTCTTATTATGGAAATTACAAAAACCTCCCCTCAATATTACAAATCATAACATTTACCTCCCCTGAAATACACATTTCATAACATCCATGCACAAAAACACCCCCCTCGGAGTACATTTCCAAGGGGGGTATTTTGTGCACGGATGTTATGAAATGTAAATTTCAGGAGAGGTAAATGTTATGTTTTGTAAAATTGAGGGGAGGTTTTGTAATTTCCATAATAAGAGGGGTGCAAGCTGTAATTATGCTATCTTTTAGGGGAAGTTTTGGTAATTATTCCTTTAAAGTATTTATTATAAAGCAAAAATACCTGCAATAGCACTTTCACCTTCAACAGTTTTGCCACCTCTAAGAGCACCACCAGTGACGTGCAAGCGTGCACCCACAAATACCTAGTGAATAAATCTGAAATTAAAAGTTTTGAAAAACTGCTGACATGGTTTTGCTAGAAAAACAAACTTCATCTCATAATGTGTTAGATAAAGGAACTAAAACGCGATCATCGAGAGAGAAATGTCATACTGTGACACAACCAATGAAAATATATGAGTATTTAGCGTAATTTTATAAGTTTTCCCACAACATTCAAGAACAATATCACCGCCAAATTACTTACCGCTGCGTGTTGATACCTTGCGGAGGGTGAAACCCCCGGAGCTAAAGTCCACTCCCACTGGCCATTTGTATGCATGAGCAATCCATAAGCATCTGATTGTGGCTGTAGAGATATAAAGCTTGTCAGTATACCAACCAAACAAGGACACGATATATCCCCAAGTTGAACAAGAACAAGATGATCCTAATTTCCAAATGAAAACGAGGGAAAAATATCACAAAGCAAAATATTTATTGTTGAATTATGTATTTATTCTTCTGAATTATTTCCTTTATATGAAGAAATATGGACGTGTGAAATTAGCACGCCAATTAGAGTAATTTTAACGTTGAATTAGGGTAGGGTCCTAGCAGCCAATTTTCAGAGTCTCAACGGTCACCGTCTCGCAATGCAGAATCTCTTTGTCGAATCACCTCTCTTTGCCCGAAGTCTCCTTCAGTCCTTCGTACAAGCACTTTGTTCTCTAGTGTGTCTACATTCTATGCAGAGCCCCGCTTCTTATTCAACGAGTTTCATCTTCCAATTTCTTCAGTATTGCCGCTTCTATCGAAGGCATCGCATGTGTCTTCCCCATTGATTATTACTCCATCTCCTTTGTCTCTTTCCGCTCTGTGGACTACATTGGTGCTAGGTTTTACCTGTTAATTTAGCTACTCCAACATAGAAGACTTTTAATTCTTAGAGCAGAAACTCGGATAATTATTCCTCGGTTACACACTCCAGAATCCTCAAACCCATTCAAAATTGTGATGTTTTCAACTCCAAGAGTTGTAATCTTCATCATTGTGGTCATGTCCGTTCATGAAGAGCCTCAATTTCCTCCTTATCGTTGTCCTTCTAATTTTCCAAGAGACACATGCCTCCTTTTGTCATTGTTGCGTTCATTATAGTCCCAATCAATCTAAATCAGCCGAGCAGTGCTCATCACTGTTGCCTACTCACACCTTAAATTCTTGATCGAGTGATCTTTATCATGGGATGCCATCGCCGAGCAGTGCTCATCGTCTAATTCTCATCCATTTGAGCTTGAATAGTCCTCATCTATTTGAGCTTGAATAGTCCTCCATCATCAGGAAGTCTTAAACGCCTACAAGATCAACCAAAAAATCAGTTGAGTTTTGCCTTCTTTGGATATCAACGCCTCCACTTTTTTAGGTTGAGCACTAGCATCTTGTTATGGGTTCATCTACCACACCACCATCGTTGATCATACTATTTGTTATACATTTGACGCCACCGAGTGAACCATAAGTTTTTGTTGAGTGGTGTTTTTTTGGCCTATTCATCCGACTCATGTTGTTTCTACTAAGAAAATTAATGATAATTATTCGAGATCGGACATAATTTTTAGGAAATTCAATGAGCATAGGCTCATAAAAGTGACAACTACGCCCTAATGCTTAACCCGCAACACCAAATGGTTCCCTCTTTATGGAAAATCCAGATAACCTTGAGAGCAATTGACCAAACTCCATACAATAGCAACCAATCCCTCGTAAAAGTTGCCTTACCTACTTAACATGAAGACCAAGTACAGAACTTCCAAGTCCAACAAAAACAAACTTGGGAAGAATGTTATGACAAGATGAGTCAACACATTCAACAATGACCTAGAAAATTCGCCTGTCTACTTTGGATGACTTCCTACAAAGCAACATTGCTTTCTTCTTAACAAATCATTAGTCGATATTCACAACACCCATTTAATGACTCTCATCTTTGGCTCAAAGACAACCAAATCGATGACTTCCTGGTTCAATATTGATGTTCCAAATCAAAACATCCGACGTTGACTTAGCCGACCCGTTTCTATCTATTCCAGATAACTATGACAACTGCAGTTTCCTCAATGGCACTAATCTTAGTTTGTTTGCCACTTCTTCAACACAAAGATCCTTTGCATGTTTCTTCGACAATGATGACATTAATTCTGAAATCCTTATGTTTCGATGATCTCAGCACTCCAACAGGTCGCTCTTATGAACAGTAGATCAACTCTTTCTACTACAACACTAAACTCCACCTCCTTGATTGTTTTCCTACATCAAGAAATTCCAATAACTCCCTACAACAGCTTCTTAATTTCTCTCGCAATATGTCGGGAGGACGCAGTGCCACTCGTGAGGAGCATGATGCCTTTTGCGGCAAAATAAAGATCTTTGTGAATAATGTCTTTACAATTGACAATGACGCGAGAGACTTGAAGGAACAAATGCAAGATATGAAGGGACAGGCTTATGCCATTACTAACCAAATATTAAGAGTTTGTCGTGTTTTTGAAGGGAAACTAAGCGTTTTCCTTGATTATCCTATACAATCGCGCCTCACCCATTGATCTCCTATGTTCGCAAAATTAGTCCTCATCGTGATGATGATAACCCCACTATAAGTTCCAACACTACTATTAGAAAAATCGTTACAAATACATCCTCAAGCGCAACAATGAATGCCATATCAAGAATTAGATTATCCTTTTGATGGGAGTCTCAAAGCCAAGAATATATTATCAGTTCGGTTTGCCAAGGTTGAGACCTTCCGCACTGTTGAAGTTTCAAAATTCTTATGGCAGGAGCTTGATTGGAAAAGGGAGCCCTTTGCTGGTGAACAAAGTACAACAATAATAGTAAATTTGGGTATTCAAATGGAAATAATTGGCTGCTTCCTCAGAGACCCCATCCAAGAGATAGGTGAAAAAGCATTGTGCATAACCAACACACTCAGAGCACAAGTATTGACTACTTTATGGCACCCCAAGACAGTCTCAACAACCATGTGATGATGACATGTAGTGCTCACAATTTGTTGAGAGATTGCGGCCTGAGATTCAGAGATTCATTCACTATGGGTGTATTACCTCACTAGTGAAGGAACATATGATTGCAAGGCGAGAAGAGGACGTCCTGATGCCTAAGTGTGAGAATTATTGACCCAGCTTTATCAGTCCCTGACACAGGTCGCCACAAGGGAAGCAACATCTGACCAGCCCTGATAGCAACCTAGAGCCAGTAACTCCAAGGCTCAACATTCTTAGCCTCCGGTCAAAATAAGACCTACAAGATTTCTAGATTGCCTACTAGAGAAGATGCATGGGTCAAAACTGTTGTCATTTTATTGGGTATAGTGATACATCCAATGTGTGGACAAATGATGGGTTCGATTGAAGCTTAAAATATAGATAAAATAAGGTACAACAAGAGGATGTTGGGCAACACCCATATCTAGTTTAGCAACAATTCAAAAGTCTGTTTGATACTCGTGATATGAAGCAAACCAAGTAACAGTAATAAAATTGGTGCAATACAGTGAAGATGAAAAAAAATATCTAAAGCATACAATGAAAACAAAAAACTGAAGCTAAGGTTAAATGAATATCTTAAAATCTGATTCACATAGCCAACAAGAAATATAAAGTACAACAAGTCTAAATAACTACAATCTAAATAATGTCTGATACAATTAAATCTGCATGTAAATAATACAACATACTGAAAGGAAAGGCAAACAAAATTATAGAAACCCATGAAAGCTTATCCGCAAATCTCCCGACTTGTGTTCCCTAAAAAGAAATATCCAAAGGGTCAGCTCAACTGATGAGTAAGAAAAACTCATCCTCCCAGTGACGCTAAATGACAAAAGTAAAACATATATGAAACAAAAAAAAAATCTAGGGATCATGATTTCTAACAGGTAATCATACATGTTTTTGAATAAAATAAACTGTAATAACATATAACATCATTTTTGTATTTTTTGCGTTACGAGTTATGTTCATGTTTTACATTCATGAGCTATAGAAATTTCTGGCTTCTGAGTAATTTTTTTAAGTTGAGATAACTCAATTTCTTGTTCTTATTAAACGTATGTTTCATGGCTTATTGAGTGCATTTTGTTTATTAAGTCTCTGATAGCAGTAGGAGGTGCCCTGACCTGATGTGTCTTGTGCGGAGCGCGGACATGCCGTTAATTGTTTACAAGCGTAGAAGTGTCTTGCCCAAACCTTATATGTTGACCCAATGTTTGAGGCTCATACGGCCGGCTGAGCCCTATGAGTATGATGGTGTGAGTCCATCAATCATGAGGGAAACACCTTTTTGTTGGGGTTTCTATACTAGAGTGGAACAACAAATCACATGTGCACAGCGAAATAGACATACAAGAACAACCCAAAAGAGCAAAGGATCTTGCGATCTCCATGAATCAAGAAATAAACAACAACATATTGCAATATACCTAAGAGGGATTGAGTCTTTACTCAACCAAGATGCTCCAATGATCCAGTCCGGAAACAGGCGGCTGAGTCAACACAGAAATAGATCTGTGACTCTACAGGTATCCACACGAGCGGTGGAGAACCCCAATATCTTGTCCCACAAGAACTGGGTTGATGAAGGACTGCTCTCTGCATCTCCAAGAATTGCTAGATTCGTTTCCAGAAGAGGCGGCGACAAGAAGAAGTCACAACAGGATCTAGGGCAAGTGACGGCTTCAAAAGCACGCACTTCAGTTACACACAAGCACAAGAAAACTCTTTTCCAAGGATAACAAACAGATAGAAGCCCTCTTAGAAGTCCGCCAAAACTCAACAAGTGTCGACTTGCACTCGACGTGCGTCGATAAAGACTCGACGCAACATCGAGATGCACTCAACGACATTCGACGCAACTGTGACGGCACGCATCCGACGCACATGCGTCGAGTAGAACTTGACGATTTCTACTCGACGTGCGTCGATTTCTACTCGACATAGCGTCGATAAAGAACTTGCTTTGGCATTGAGCTTGGCTGCGTTGACATCTAGTCGACATATGTCAATACGTAATTGATGTGCATCAAAACGCACTCGACGCTACCCGTCAATAAATTTTATGACATAGGTTTGGTCCCTTAATCATATCCCATATGAATTGGGGCCAACACAATCCTTCTTCCAACTTCTCCAAGCACTCTTATGTGCGATCCTATAGGCTCAAATCGCATTGGCAGTGAGACTAACTGTTTGACTACTTCTAGATCACCATAAGAACACCAACAGTCTCTCACTTGATCTTGAACGTATCAACAAAAGTCTCACAAGCATGAGTGACATCTAGCAGTACATCATTGCTACACAAGCAATAAGAGTTCATAACTCAACAAGCCTTTTGTGACCAATGTATCAGTGTTGTCTTATCTTTTTGTCTCTTACATCCTGATTGGACTAGAGATATGGACCGTGTCACCCTCATAATTATCCAAATACAATTTTCCTGATCTAGAACGGACTTCCAGAAATTGGTGAGTCCAATATTATATATTGACTCAACCAAACATGACCATGCATTTCTCGATCTCATTCCATCAAGAGGCTCATGAATGTAACTCTTGTTATATAGGAGGACAAATCTCATTTCTATCCACGAACAAACACACAAATGACTCGTAACATACCCAATAACCACTGTTATCATCAACCTTCTTCAAAGAGGACTTTTGATGGCATCAAAGTACGCTCTTCTTCACTTGATGAATGTTGTGACTTCAGGTCAAAGAACCACAGACAACATTGCCACTTGAGACCTACCTGTGACACGTTCATATAACAATTCACAAAGTAGCCTCATGGTGCGTGTCTGTCCAGTACAACTTGTTAACTAACAAGTACTTATGTGATGATTTGATATCACAATATCATGACCTGTGAGAACCGGTCATCAGTCAACGCACATACTAGTCTTAATGTATCATCATCGCCCTTAGCTTCTAAAATGATACGATGACCAGGGATCATTTAAGAATGAAAATTATAATAAACATAGAATCTCACATTCAAATCACGCACTTGAATTCCTATAGAAGTAAGCATTTTAAAGGCATTTATCATGTTAATTAATCTATTATATAAAATCAAACTGACATAATAAAAGAATTTGTCATAAACATAATGTGAAATACATAGTACTCTATTCATTATATGAATTACAACCGACAAACATACAATCCACAAGACTCCCTCTAGAGTTGATCATGCAGGTATCTAATACCCATTGATCTAATATGACAATCATGTTTTCTCTGTGTAAGAGGCTTTGTCAGCGGATTCGCAATATTTTCTCCAGTCGGCACTCTGCAAATGATCACATCTCCTCGATCGACAATCTCCGAAGTATGTGCTTGGAACAACCGAAGTATGTGCTTGGAACGCAGATGAGATCTAGGTTCCTTAACTTGTGCAATAGCACCGTTGTTATCACAATAGAGAACTACAGGATCAACAATGCTAGGAACTACATCAAGTTCGCTGATAAATTTCCTAATCCACACAGAATCTTTCGCCGCATTTACAGTAGTGATATACTTGGCCTCAGTTGTAAAATCAGCAACTGTAACCTGCTTGGAACTCTTCCAGTTCACAGCTCCTCCATTCGGGCAAAAGAATAAACCTGATTGAGACTTTGAGTCGTCTCTATCGGTTTGGAAGCTACCATCCGTGTAACTCTTTACAACGAGATTTTCCTCTCCACCAAACACCAAGAATACATCATTAGTCCTTCTCAAGTACTTTAGGATATTCTTGACTGTTGTCCAGTGACTATCATCGGGATCATACTGATATCTGTTAGTCATGCTCAAAGTATCGAGACATCGGATCGAGTACAAACCATCACATGATATCCATGCAGAAGATTGAAATCAACTTCATGTGGTCCTTTTAAAGATTTAGGAATTGCTCACACCGAAACATAGGCGCGCCTCGGGCGCGCCTGAAAGGCTCAAGGTTTGCGCCTCTGTGCGCCTTCTTTAGAATATAAAATGCGCTGAGTTAGATTTTGGTCCAAAAATTAAGAAAATAATAATTAAGAATCAATTATTTTTAATTGATTTAGTGTTTGTGAAAGATAATTTTTAAAGATTTAGATCACATTGACTATTTTTTAAGAGATATTAATGATAATAATAAATGATTAATTGCTAGATGAAGAATTTGATCCGAAAATGATGTTTAGATTTTTTTAAAGATGTGGTTGTGCCTTGATTCGTCAGGCGCGCGCCTGCGCCTTGAGCCTTGCGCCTAGGCTCCAAGACCTCTTTGCGCCTCGGTGCGCCTTGGCCTTTAATAACTAAGGGTATGAGCAAGAAACCCTTCTTGGACTCAAGTATGCTGAAACGTTTCAACACTTTCTCAATGTATGTACTTTGAGTTAAACCCAACAACTTCCTCGATCTATCTCTATAGATCTTAATACGAAGTATATAAGTCGTTTTGCCCAAATCTTTCATAGAAAAGCAGTATCTTAGGCTGTTCTTAACAACTTGCATGGTCATAATATCGTTCCTGATCAGTAGTATGTCATTTACATACAATATCAGGAAAACAACAATGCTCTCACTAATCCTCTTGTAAACACAAGACTCATCTTCGTTCTTGATGGAACCAAACTCTTTGATTTTCTAATCAAAACGTAAATTCCAATTTCGAGAAGCTTGTTTCAATCCATAAATGGATCTCTACAACTTGCATATTTTAGTGGCTTCATTTGGAGATACAAAACTTTCAGATTGTGTCATGTACACTTCCTAAAGGAGGTTTCCATTAAAGAAAGTCATTTTGACATCCATTTGTCAGATCTCGTAGTCATAATACGCAATAATAACAAGAAAAATTCTAATGAACTTTACCATAGCAATAGGGGAATAAGTCTCGTCATAGTCAACAACATGAATTTGCTTGAAACTTTTAGCCATTAATCGCTCTTTAAATGTATGTACATTCTCATCCATGTCGCTCTTCTTCTTGAAAACTCACTTACACCCTATGGGCCGTACCCCTTTAGGTGGTTTCACAAGGGTCCAAACTTGGTTTGCATATATGAAGTCTATTTCAGATTTCATGACCTCAAGCCACTTCTCAGAGTCCGATCCACACATAGCCTCTTGGTAGGTTGCAGACTTATCATCATGATCCATAAACAACACATTACCTATTTGAGACACGAGAAATCCATATCTTTCAGGCTCAAATCTTTGTCTGCCAGATTTACGTAGAACTTGTGTTTCCTGAGCAGACTCTCTAGCTACAACTTGTAGTCCTCGCTCAGGCTCCAATTCAGGTTCATTCACAGCTTGTGGTTCTTGAACTTCTTCAAGCTCTACTCTGGTTATCTTTCATGATAAGAACTCTTTATTCAAGAAGACATCAGTCCTTACGACAAACACTTTGTCCTCAGACGGTAGGTAAAAGTACTACCATTTGGTTTCCTTAGAATACCCCACATGATAACATTTATCTGACTTGGGTTCCAGTTTGTTAGGCATTTGATGTCGCATGTATGTCTCACAACCTCAAATCTTCATGAAAGACATACTAGGATGCTTTTCTCAGTCCATATCTCATATCATATAGTGTATTTAGAACCAATTACGTTGAAGCACGATTTAAAGTGAAAGCAACAGTCTCTAAAACAAAACAAAAAAGAAACAGATAAATCTACATGACTCGTCATCGACCGTACCATGTCTAACAAAGTACGATTCCTCCTCTCAAACACACCATTATGTTGTGGTGTTCTAGGTAGAGTGAGTTGTGATACAATACAACTCTTTTAGATGATCACAAAACTCATGACTCAGATATTCGCCATCTCGATCAGATTGAAGTGTTTTTATCCTCTTTCCCAGTTGGTTCTCTACTTCATTCTTAAACTCTTTGAACTTTTTAAAGGTTTTGGATTTACACTTCATAAGATATACATATTCGTATCTACTGAAATCATCAGTAAATATAACGAAGTAGTAGAACCCACCTCTAGCTATAGAACTCATGGATCCGCATACATCACTACGTACAATACCCAAAAGATCATCAACCCTCTCAGTATGACCAGTGAAAGGGGCTTTACTCATTTTGCCTAATAACATGATTCACATCTCTCAAATGATCCATAATCAAATGAGTCTAAAGTCCATCTTTACGGAGCTTGGATATGCGCCTCTCGTTTATATGACCCAAACGATAATGTCAAAAGTATGTAGGATTCGAGTCATTGGTTTTTAGTCTCTTAGTATTCTTTATATTATAGATCAGATGATCTAAGTTCAAAATATATAAATCATTAAACAGTTGGGTTACACCATAACAAACATCATTCATAAATATTAGACAATAATTGTTCTTAATAATGAAAGAAAATCATTTCATGTCAAGACATGAGACAAATATAATATTTTTAGTTATGACTGGAACAAAATAACAATTATCCGATTTTATTACAACCTCAGTGGGCAAAGAAAGACGGTAAACTCTCACGGCAACGTCAACAACTCTTGCTCCATATCTAACGCGCAAGTTTACCTCTCTTTTACCTAGCAGTCTTCTTCATACCAGTTCTTGCACATTTGTACAAATATGAGAACTATATCCGATATCTAATACCCAAGATGAAAGAACAGAAAGGTTTATTTTCATAACGAAGATACCCGAAGCGGAAGTCACACTTCCCTTCTTCTTCTGCAAATCTTCAATTTAAAGAGAATAATTCTTCCTCCAATGACCAGTCTTTCCATAGTGATGGCATTTTCCTTCTTTAGCCACACTTTTCTTCTTTAGTGCAAAAGAATTGGGATCAAGATACGACTTAGGTCCCACCTTAGTCTTTTTTGATCCCTTGGTCTTGCCCTTGTCTTTATGCACCATCAGTATGGGGCTAGCAGACTTGACATTCTTCATGTTGATTTTGGCAGTTCTCAACATGCCTAGGAGCTCAGGCAATATCTTGTCAATTTCATTCATGTTGTAGTTCAAGACAAACTGCTTGTAACTGTCCGACAACGATTGTAGGATCATATCAGAAGTCAACTCTTGGCCCAAAGAAAACCCCAGTCTTTTAAGGTTCTCTATATACCCAATCATCTTGAGTACATGAGTCCCCGCTGGGTCTCAAACTCCCATCTTGCACTGAAACAATGTCTTGGATATGTCAAACCTCTCGTGCCGAGTTTTCCCTTGAAATATTTTCTTAAGGTGCTCGATTATCTCATAAGTACACATGTTCTCATGTTGTTTCTGAAGCTCAGAGTTCATGGTGGCAAGCATGAAACATTCAACATCCATTGAGTCGTCGTCATACTTCTTATAAGCATCTTTATCTACACGAGGTGCAGTGGTGGCTGGCTCCACAGGGGGTATTCTTCCAAGACATAGAGTTTACGCTCTTGCCTGAAAATAATTCTCAAGTTCTGGTATCAGTCTAGGAAATTTATCCCGCTCAGCTTGTCATTCTCAAGGATAGCTCTCAGGGACAGGGTGTAGTGCGATCCACTTGCTATGGAAATTCTACAAAGAATTTATGCAAAGTAAAAATTTAGTACTATATTTCAAAATACATTTTATATTTTAATATGGACTTTAATTAAAAGAACCCTCATTATTTTAATCAAATTGATAACTCTCAATATTAATTCAGAGAGTTTATGTGAGCTTTTCTCTAGTGTACACGATCCATATTTCACCAACACCATAAGTCAGCTTTGGATGATCACCCATAGAGTGGTTATTTAGGTAGGCAACCTTTGGCAATTGCATCATCATGCAACTCTTGTATGTTTAGTGAATAACTCTTTATCCGTGTCCATCATATGGTGCAAGCCAACCCTATGTCTCTAGGCACTCAACCTTTGAGGTCACCTAGTTATGTTAGACCTGATGTCGACAGTGAGATATCACAATTATCCGCTCGCACCCTTACCAAGATAGATTAATGCACATTGCTTTGGCAAGGCCACACTTTATCGATTGAGGCAGGAAGAGTGGCATCCATCGGAAGGCATCTGAATACTTAATATTGGGTTAAGGGATTTTATGATAATCGATTAACACTTAATCATGATTAACATTTAATCAATGCGTACATAAACGAAACAAAATTATACCATTCACATCTCAAATGTACACAAAGAAAACCATCAACACTTGATGTAAAAAGGGCTAAACCAGAACATTTTTAAATCTTCAGATTTACATGTATTGGACACAGGCACAAGCAATCTTCCTTATGATAATAGACAAGCTCGTCCCTCATTGAATTTAAAATTCAAGATAGAATTTGATTTCACAAACCACATGGAGAGACGGTTACTGTAAAGGGAAAAGCAATTCTGAAACACGAAAATCACAGCAAATCACAGCAAATCACAGACATTCCTGGCACACACAGTGCACACAGTACAATGGAGAAAAACATCCACATTTGATGTTCCGAGAATAAATCTGGACATTTAGAACATTTTTAAATCTCTTGATTTTCACACACTTGATCTGTAACCTAGCTCTGATACCACTATTGGGTTTTCTATACTAGCGTGGAAAAACACATCACATGTGCGCAGCGGAATAGACATACAAGAACAACTCGAAAGAGTAAAGGATCTTGCAATCTCTATGAATCAAGAAATAAACCACAACAACATATTGCAACATACCTGAGAGGGATTTAGTCTTTACTCAACCAAGATACGCCAATGATCCAGTACAGAAACAGACGGCTGAGTCAACACAGAAATAGATCTGTGACTCTACATGTATCTACACGAGCGGTAGAGAACCATAATATCTTGTCCTACAAGAACTGGGTTGGTGAAAGACTGTTCTTTGCGTCTCCACGAATTACTAGATTCGTTTCCAGGAGAGGCGGTGACAAGAAAAAGTCACGACGGGATCTAGGGCAAGTGACGGCTTCAGAAGCACGCACTTCAGTTACACACAAGCACAGGAAAACCCTTTTCCAAGTCTATTTAATCAAGGATAACAAACAGACAAGCCCTCTTAGAAATCCGTCAAAACTCAACATGCGTCGACTTGCACTCGACGTGCGTCGATAAGAACTCGACGACAGTCGACGCAACGGTGTCAACACGGAATCAGCGCACCTACGTCAAGTAGTTGCGTCGAGTTCTACTCGACGTAGTGTCGATAAAGAACTTGCTTCGACACTGAGCTTGGTTGCGTCGACATCTAGTCGACGTACGTTAATACAAACTCGACGCTACCCGTCAATAAACTTTATGTCATAGGTTTGGTCCCTTAAACATATCCCATATGAATGGGGGCTCACACAATCCTTCCTCAAACTTCTCCAAACACTCTTATGTGCGACCCTATGGGCTCAAATCATGTTGACAGTGAGACTAACTACTTGACTACTTTCAGATCACCATAAGAACACCAACACTTTTATGCCCCCTGAACTAATCATCTAGTAGTTAGTACGATCATTACATTATGTCGTCCGCATGACTCCACTAGTCTAAAGGATTATCACGTGTTTTAGTCGTTTAGTGTTATTCATACTTTTAGTATTATATTTTATAACGTTTGGGTTTTCATGTGATAATTAAATTGTTGCTTCAAAATAAAATATTCAACACAGCATGCAATAACGGATTTCATGTAAATCAAATTCATATACATTTTTATGCAGCCTATGCAATGAATCTATAATCAATGATATTTCTAGACAAGAGTAAGAGAATTTCTTATTTTGGTGTTGCGAAGATCATAGACACGGCGCATCAGCATAGTTGACTAGATTGGGCTAGAAACTAAACAAAGCTTCTCCGGTCTACACCACAAATCCTCTAACCACAACTAGCTCTGAATCCCTAAAGAAACAATATTCAAAATCTTAAAAAAAACTAGGAATTATTCATCTCCATAAATGGTCGAACCCTAAATAGAAATTCCTCCTAGCACAGAAAAAAAAGGAAAGGGGTTGTTGTGTAAAGAAGAAAGGGGAAACAAGGAAGGAACTCACCTTGCCCTATGTTTAAAGGGTAACGAAAACCACGGGTGTTAGCGATGGAGAAATCGTCACCTTCAGATTTCTCTACCAAACGAAACCAAAACTCTCGAGGATTGTTGAATCGGCCAAGAAAAATGACAGAAGAA
The DNA here is from genome assembly GCA_039513925.1 of Platanthera zijinensis. Lineage (NCBI taxonomy): Eukaryota > Viridiplantae > Streptophyta > Magnoliopsida > Asparagales > Orchidaceae > Platanthera > Platanthera zijinensis. Next base: position 5,363,946 of record CM077093.1, read on the forward strand.
ATTCGCGGCAAGGATCGACAGTTCATTGTTAGAAACTAGTTGATGAAGATCGACTGGCAGGCATCGTCGGCTAGGGTTGAGGAAAAAATCAACTCATCTGCGGCCAACCTAGAGGAAGGAGGAATTGACTATGCTCACCAAAGAGGAGAAAGAAGGAAGTCATCGAGCCCAAGGGAACCAAGCAGAGACACACCGTCGGTGGCGGCTTCAAGAGACGGGAACGGGAGAGAAAAATGAAACTCGCGGCGTGTGTAAAAAATTCCATCGGCCATTACAAAAAATGTTCGTGCATTAAAACCTATTAATTCCCTTAAGGAATGCTCCTATGAACTCCTAAAACACGCATAAACACATTTCGTGAAGTTTCCTACTAAACACAAATTATCTAATTAAAACAAATTGACTACCAAAAGGGCTTAAATGCATGATTACCTCACACGGCGGCGGGACATCGACACTAACATCTAACATTGGACAGACCCTGAATTAAAAATTATAAAAATAACAATTAGAATTTCAGATGTTACATGTTAGTACATACATCTACTATGAACATTATCTACTATGAACAACTGAATAATGGGGACCCTCTTCCACTCCAAAAAAATGATTTTATTAGGTACAATGACACGGAAGTCGACAACTAAAGACTCAACTTCCTTAGCCTCCGATCAAAATAGGACCCACAAGAATTTTAGGTCAACTACGAGAAAAGTTGCATGGGTCCAAGTTGTCGTTTTATTGGGGGCAGTGATATATCCAATGTGTGTTCCATTTGACAAATGATAGGTTTGATTGAAGGCGAAAATTTAGATGAAAATAGGTATAACAAGAGGATATTCGTACAATCGTACATACATCTACTATGAACCACTGGATAACGGAGACCCTCTTCCAATCCAAATAATGATTTTTCATGCCCACCATTATTAACTCGAGTACATCATTCTTTTAAAATAGGGGAGTGATGCAATGCAATCGGATGCATTCATTATGTTCGTGCATGTTCTGCCCTCGGTCGAGTAACTCTCATCTAATCACAGATTTTCCTATAGTTATTTTAAACTTCTTAAGTATTGGTGTTTTTCCTTTTTTGTTGCAAAAACTATTTTTCCTAAGGTTTATGTTTTGGTCCCGTCTTCGGTCACGTATATCGCCGGCGCGATCACGCGGCCCTTATCTACTTTCTATTTTTAATTACGCGCATTTTGATCCTCCGTGTCTAAGCTCAAAGAGGGGACATTTCGGGAACCATGTGTGACTATTATTAAGTCCCGGTTGGAAGCCAAGACTGCTAGGCAAGTATTATACAATTCTATTTCTCTCTTTATTCCACTCTCTCTTTCTAACCTCTCGACTATTCCCGTTCACGTTTCACGCGTAACAAGAGTGACCCGATCGCGTGCCGCTCGCTCCCTCGTCGCCAGTCCGCACAAAATCCGGACCTCCTCCCGGTGCCTCCGCCATAGATCCACCTGCCTCACGCCTGGCCAAAGCCTCCGCCCGGCATAGGACCCGCTCGCAATTGGCAACCCACAACAACTTGGTATCAGAGGGCCCCCCCTCCGTCGCCCCACCTCTTCCCAGTTCGTCGGACGCCCTCCCAGCACCCTGCAGACCCCCTTCAACCACCGCGCTCTCGAGAAGCAGTAGACTCCACGAGATCTGGTTCCTCTTCCCCAAATTATCTCCAGCTTTTCGTTGCACGACCTGTTGTAGGCAGCTCCAGCCTAGCCGACGTCGACCGCACTCCGTCTCCTCTTCCGGCAATGGCCGAACCGCCTACCCTAACTCAGATTTTTGAGTCCCTCGCAAAGATCCTGGCGGATAACAACGCCTCCCTCATCAGATCCATCGCCTCCCAACTGGCGGCTAACCGGCCAGTTCAGCCGGCGACCGGCTCCTCCCATGATGGCCGGCTCCTACCAACTCCTCCAAAATTTTCATCCTCGCGACACAAGGGCAACAGTGTGCCACGATACGTGCGGACTGGTCTTTCCGATCTTCGACGGACACGAAGACCCCTTGGCCTAACTCTCTTGATGTGAGAAATTCTTCGTCAATCAGCGCACCCCTTGGGAAGAATGGCTCAATGTCGCTTTTTTCCACCGGATGGGCTCAAGTCCAACTTTGGTTTTCCCAACTGCAACGGGAGAAACCACTCCTATCATGGAAGAATTTCAAATTTAGCCGCAACCTTCGTTTTGGCACACCCCTCCGCATCAATCCCTTGGGAGATCTCATTTCTCTTCGGCAGACCGGTCCGATCGACGAGTACCTCAAACAGTTTCAGGTCCTATCTGACCCGGACGCCCTCAGTTCTTCCTAACCAGCAGGTGCCCCCCATCTTCACGGCGGGATTCCATGAGCGCCTCTGCATGGACGCGGTAGTTTAGGCCCTCGCAGATCTGACGATCGTCATGAGCTTGGCACGCATCTGCAAGAAGCATCTGCTGTTGGATCGCCCTCATCTCCATTGCCCAGACAACGAGGGGCCCAGCCGCAGCCCTCACCCTCTGTCGTCACCCACAACCAGCCTCCTAGCTCAGGACAGTGATGTCAAATGTCCAGCCACCGTCCGCCGACTATCTACACAGAAGATGATCGATCGTCGTGCCAAGGGTTTCTGTTATAACCGTGACGAGCCATATTTTTGTGGACATCATTGCAAGTGCCTCGTCTAGCTGGAGGTGGACGACCCTTCTGCGAAAAGGGTTGTTGACACGGACACGGGGGATCTGGCGACCTCAGCCACCACAAAACAAGCTTGTGGTCGGGGAGGGAGGAGATGTTATGGTCCTGCCTTCGGTCATGTATATCTCTGGCGCGATCACGCGGCCCTTATCTAATTTCTATTTTTAATTATGCACATTTTTATCCTTCATGTCAAAGCCCAAGGAGGGGTCATTTTGGGAACCATGTGTGACTATTATTAAGTCTCGGTTGGGAGCCAAGACTGGTAGGCAAGTATTATCCAATTCTATTCCTCTCTCTTTCTAACCTCTCGACTATTCCCGTTCACGGTTTATGCGCAACCCTACCGACCCGATCGCGCGCCGCTCGCTCCCAGTCACCAGTCCGCACAGAAGCCAGCCTACTGCGGCCTCCACCCGGTGCCTCCGCCATAGATACACCCGCCTCACGCCTGGCCAACGCCTCCACCCGGCCTAGGACCCGCTCGCAATCGGCAACCCACGACAGTTTACTTGCAAATTATCTTTTTCATGTACTTTAAATAGAGCCCATGGGCCCATCATGTAATCTAGGGTTGTACTTCTTAACATGTACTCAACACACATGGATTTGGCAAATACAATGCGGATTCGGCAAACTCACTCATACATTGTAATTAAAAACAATAATTTGTAACAAACATGATCCTTGAATTTTACAAAACAAATGAACATATGAAGTTACTCTATAAATACATAAAGAGAAACAAAGGGAACTGCAATAAGAAAAAGCTTATACAGCTCCAGATGTGTCTCTTCCACCACAAAGCAGAAGCATGCCATCTGAACGAGTATTAGCAGTCGCGTACCTGGAAATAAGAATAAAAATTAAATCCTCTCGAAAAAACCAACTAGAGAGCCTGCATGCAAATATCTTAAAATAGATAACAAAAATGAAAAAAATGCAACAGATCAATTCAAGTGTGAATTTTTCAGTATGAACTGTTTATTGTAAATGGTTAAAGTTGCATTGTAATCCCATTGTTACTAAAGCAAGTCAACGCCCTAATACCATACCTCTACTAGTCCACTGGTTATAATGTTCAGAAGTAAAGTAAAAGATGAATTCTGTCAATTAAAATGATGTAGATAAAATTTTATTTTACAAAGTAGGTACTATTATTACCCCACTATAGTGGGATAAAGGCTCCAGTGTTGTTGTTGTTGTATAGTGAGATACTATTATTACAGTGTTGGAAGACGTAATTTCCAAAATGCCTACAATAAACAAACCTAAAGCAACTATTTGTTTTTCCTGACTAAAAATCATTTTCTGTAGTAAATTTTACACTTACAAGTTATAAATGTGTGGCTAAAAAAAAATTATAGAAGACTATCAACTATCATATCATTGTACAACCCGTGTTTAGCGAGCTTAGTTCAAGTCTCACTCAGGTAGCTCCAGACTGGGCGAGCTCAAGTCAGGCGAGCTCAGACCATGTGGCTTCAATCCTGGCGAGCCCAAACTGGGAAAGCTCAAGTCAGGCGAGCTCGGACCAGGCGACTTCAGGCCGGGCGACCTCGAGCCCAGCGATTTCATAGCTAGGCGAGCCCCAGCCAGAGGCGAGCCCAGAGCAGGCGAGTACAAGCCTTCCTGGTCCTGGTACTCGCCCGGACCCAACGAGTCTTAATCCAAAGGCATTCAGTTGTTCGTAGGCCGTCGGGGTCTGCTTATAATATTCTCAAAAAGGCGGAGGTCGTTGTCCACATGCCAATTTAGGTTGCTAATATCACAAATGAAAAGGCGGAGGCCGTTGTCCGTAGGCCAAAGAAGACCATTTTGCCCTCGATAAGAGTTCTCCTATAAATAGACCCCATTGCACCCCCGAAGAAGGCAGACCCAGCCTCCTAGAGCTCTCAATTTTGAGCTTTTTCTCCTTGTCATCCGAGGTGTCGAACTCAGCTTTGGCTTTGAGAGGGAAGTGAAAAGAACTTCCGGGTGTGAGACGGGACCTCCTCGCTGCAGCTCGCGGGTCTGTGTGCAAGCAAACCACTTTTTACTTAGTGAGGGTCATCTCTGGGCTGGGAATACCCCAATCTAGAGAGTTCGATGACGAGTCAAGTAATGTGAACTGCCCCTCTTAGTCCGCACTCCGTTGAACCAGTATTCGGGTTTCAACATTTTTGGTGCGGTGAGCGTGGAATGATAGTTCGTGTAGAAAAACTCACCCGACGACGCCATGACGGGAACATGGAGAGCACGAAGATGATCAAGGGAACTTGCATCCGTCCAGCGAGTTCGTCAAGTGAAGCAATTTTGCAAATTTTAGGAGATCGATGGAGGAAACGTTGAAGGCATTACTCGCCCCACGCGGCGAGGTCGTGACACCTGTTCCGCCAGACGTTGCCTCGCCCGGCGAGGCGGGTCACAAGTCAGCGACCCGGCAAGGAGGTAGTCCAAGAAGTGGAGTACCAAGCACAGCATCCACGAGTTCTCTACGCAAGCATTTTGGCAACTCGCTGCCCGAAAGGCGAGTTCTAGCAAGCTTGCCCGACTTACCATGCCGCACCTGCGAGTCCCTTCTGTGAGCTGGTGTTGTTTGCTCCTGTTCCGGTTGGATTCATAGAGCCCGCGATGAATTTCTACTCCGGGAGGGACGACCCCGTCTAACATTTACAGTGGTTAGAGTACATGGTCTCAATACGGCATCACGTTTAAGGGAAAAGCAAGGGATTGGTTTCATCAGCTACCAGACAGCTCGATTTACAGCTTCGAGGACCTTCGCAGGGGATTCTTGCTCCATTTCTCCACTTCGAAAAAGAGAAAGAAGGGGTCAGAAGCTCTCTTCCTTATCAAGCAGGGGACTCGGGAGACGCTGGGGTCTTATGTTGATCGTTTTCAGGAGGAGATCCTCGTAGTTCAGGAAGTGCCCAGGCACATCCTCGGCCAGCCTTTAGCCTGGGTTTGCAAGGGGGGATCTTCAAGATGGAGTTGGCCCGATCCCCCCCCTCCCCCCCCCCCCGCGTCGTTTGAAGAATCTGATCGACCGGGCGAGGAGTTACATAGAAGGAGAAACGACGAGTCGGGGATTTGTGGCCAAGTTGGCCCAGCTGACAGGAGAAGAAGAGGAGGCGGCGGGAGGTGGCAAGGTGGAAGCTAGGAGGAAGGAGCTGAAAATGCGAGAAGGTGGAAGGCCTCGTGGGGATCAGGGCCAACGAGACCAGGAAATGAGGTTCCAGGCCCCGCTCGCTAGGCCGGCGTGGAGGCCAACAAGAGGAGGTTATCAGGGCAAGCCAGGGAGAAGGTTCTCCCCCGAGCGTCGAAACCTCCACCATTCCCCCGAAAGGAGGCCAGGACTGTGGAGGCAGAATAAGACACCTCGTTAGGAAACGAATGCGATCGGCCAAGGTCGAGGTCGTGGAGGAAGGCCTCAAAAGCTAAAGAGAGCGGAGGAGAGGAGCAAAGGAGAAATCTCGGGAGGGGAGGCGAGAGCAAGGAGCAGGAGAAGAAGAAAGGAATGGGGGAGTTGGGCGTCAAGCCCGGAGAGGATACGAAGATCGAGTGGACCAAGGGAGTCGGGGAGTGATCAGAGTGATCGATGGTGGGGTTGGTGTCGAGGCAACCAAGGGAAGTCTTCATGCAGTATATCACCGGAGCGTGGCGTCCACTTTGCGAACCATACCTCTGATAGAGGAAATCAAATTCTCAGTGGAGGATATGTTGGAGAAAGAGAACCCCTTCCATGACGCTGCGGTGATCCAAGCAGCGATGGAGAATTTCACGGTCTCCCGCATCCTTGTGGACGACGGAAGCTCAATAAACGTCGTCTTTAATAAGGCATTTGATGCCATGGATGTGGAGGAGAAGAGGGTCACCGCCACCGATGGTCCCCTCTTCTGCTTTTTGAGGGAGAGGAAGTAAGTTGAAGGAGGAGTGGAGCTCCCCGTCACCTTTGGGGGAACTTTAAAGATTTGCCGCTTCGCGATAGTCAACGCGCCCAACAGTTATAAAGCTATCTTTGGGAGGCCCCTCATCAACGCCTTCCAGTGCGTACCCTCATCTTTCACTCTTACCACCAGTGTAATATAACATTGGAGGGTTGCAAATCCGGATCAGGAGTGATCCAAAGGTGGCGAGGGGGTTATCTCAATGCGGTCAACACAATCAGCTGGAAGAAGGAAGACGAGGTGGTCGATAGGGTAATGGAAGAAATGGCGAGGCTAGAGGCCGCAGAGGAGGTGAAATAGAAAGAGATCGAAGTTGAAGGCAGGAGGCACGGGAAAGTGAGGATCAGCAGGGAGCTGACAGAGGAGGACAAGGGAAAGATCCTAACCTGCATCCAGGAGAACGCAGACATCTTCGCGTGGAGCGTTGCGGACATGTCGGGCATTGATGTTGAAGTCGCATGCCACCATCTCAACCTCGATCAGGAAGTCCGCCCTATCCATCAAAAGAAGAGGACAACAACTACTACTCTGGCCGAGCCCAGCAGCGTGGTGGTGAAGAAGTTGTTTATGTTGGAGATCCAGTATCCAGGCTGGGTCTTCAATGTTCTAATGGTCAAAAAAGAGGATGGAAAAATATATGTGTATCGATTTCTCACTTCTTAATAAAGTTTGCCCCAAGGATTGCAACCCCTTGCCTATAATCGACGCGCTCGTAGATTCGGCCGTCGGATTCCCTGTCATGAGTTTTTTGGACGCTTTTTTTTATTATCATCAAATACGCATGCACCCACCCGATGTAAAAAAAAATTTTTTTTATCACGAACAATGGTTGTTATTGTTACAAAATGATGTCTTTCGGGCTCAAGAATGCGGGAGCAACGTACCAGCGAATGATGAACAAGGTGTTCAAAGAACAAAAGGAGAAAAACCTAGAAGTATATGTGGACGATCTCATGGTGAAGAGCCGAAGTGTGGAGGGGCATCTCCAAGATGGGGCAGAGACCTTCGCCAACCTCTAGAAGTACAAAATGAGACTTAACCCGGCAAAGTGTGTCTTCGGTGCAAAGAAAGGAAAGTTCTTAGGTCACCTCTTGACCCTGGCTAGGGTCGAGCCAAACCAGGATAAAGTCAAGGCAATCATGGAGATGGAGGCTCTGAGGAATGTGAAAGAGGTTCAGAGGTTGACGAGCCAACTCGCAGGGTTGAGTCAAGAGATGGAGAGAAATGTTCTCCCTTCTTTCGAGCATTGCGCGATATCAAGAAGTTCAAGTGGACGGCAGAGTGTGAAGAAGTTTTTTGGGGTCTGAAACTCCAACGGACGAAAGCACCCCTGCTGCAGGGGCCTCGAGAGGGAGAGATCTCTTCCTTTATCTGGGAGTCAGAGTCGAGGAGGTGAGTTCGGTCTTAGTGCGCGTAGAGGGAAAAAAGGAACTTCTCGTCTACTATGTGAGTAGGGTCCCCTTCGAAAGGCCGAGTTGCGTTACCCATTCTGGAGAAGTTGACGTTCGCCCTTATCATCTCGGACTGAAGGCTCCGCGACCTTACTTCCAGGCTCATTCGATCAAGATAGTGACAAATCACCCGTTTCGCAGCATTATGGAGGGAGTGAAGCACTCAGGGAGTCTGGCCTAGTGGTCAGTAGAACTTAGTGAGTTTGGCGTTTCTTTTGTCCCTCGGTTGGCGATGAAGGCTCAATCGGTAGCCGACTTCTTAGCTGACTACACGGTGGAGATTGGCAGGTCAGAGCCGCAGGGATGGGAATCTTGGGAGGTGTTTGTGGTCATTGCGTCGGGAAGATACTCGGTAGGAGTCGGGGTCGTCCTGATGAGTCCTCAGAGGGTAAAGATTGAGCAAGCAATCGACATACGTTTCCCAGTCACCAACAACCAGTCAGAATATGAAACCGTGATCACTAGTCTTCCGTCTTGCTTCGTGAGTTGGAATTCAAGACCTCAAAGCTCATTCAGATTCCTTGGTAGTGTCCTCGCAGATCTGAGGGGAGTTCGAAGTTCGGGAACCTTTGCTGCAACGGTACCTAGTGAAGGTTAAGGAGTTGGTTAGCGTCTTTTGTTCGTTTTCCATTCATCACGTACCAAGGGAAGAGAACGTAGCAGCGGATTCGTTTAGCCAAGTATGGTCCGACGACAATGGTGACCGAGTTGTTTCGGCCATTCATTGAGGAAGGGGAACTTATGGAGATTGACCAACAGTCGTTGTGGATGGATCCGTTCATAGAGTTCTTGACCACGAGGTAGTTTCCTCCCAGAGGTTCAAGATAAGAAGCGATTCAGGTATAAGTCGGCCTACTATCTGCTCCACAAAGGAAGCCTCTATCAATATACCTTATTCTGGTCCCTTAGCACGATGCGTCGCCGAAGTGGAAGTGTCGCGGGTACTGGTTGAAATCCACTCAAGGGAGTGTGAAAGCCATTCTGGAGGGAGGACTTCGGAAAAAAGGTGTTGAGGCAAGGCTACTTCTAGTCTACTATCCAAAGAGATGCTGAGCAGTTCGCCAAAAGGTGCTCGAGGTATCATAGCTCCATGCACATCTCCAGCAACAGCCCGCCCAACGGCCTCAGGTTGATTATGGCTCTATGGCCCTTTGCGATTTGGGAAATGGATCTTGTTGGATAGTTCACACAAGCGAGTGGTCAAAGGAAATTCCTTCTTGTGATGATCGATTATTTCTCCAAATGGATTGAGGTTAAGTCATTGGCAAAGAGCACTTCTTAGGTAGCGAGGAACTTCATCCGGGGAGAGATTATTTGCAGGCACGGGTTACCGCTCATGATCGTCACAGATAATGGACCGCAGTTTGCAAGCTTGGAACTCTTCAATTTTTGTAGCCAGCTAGGGGTCGACCTCCGCTTCGCATCGGATTCACCGCCCTTAGGAGCAACAACCAGATTGAGGACGTCAACAAAGTCATCGCCAACCTGTTGAGGAAGAAAGTGGAGAATCTGAAGGGGAACTGGGTTGAGCAACTCCCCTCGATTCTTTAGGACCCGAGAACGACTCCGAATACAGTCATGGGAGAAACCCCATTCAAGCTATCTCATGGCTCGAAGGCGGTAATCCCTGATAAAATTCGACATCAGAAGTTCGAGAGTGGTAGCCTTAGAAGGAGAGGAAGTTTGGAGGGATAAAAACGATGAAGCACAAAGGCTCTCGCTAGACTTTGTGGAGAAACTCCGAGACCTCGCAGCGGTCTGTCAAAAAGAAGTCGAGCGCAGAATGGACAAAGTACTTCGACAAACACATGCGGATCAAGCAATTCGAAAAATGCGACCTGGGGTCCTCAAAAAGGTGGATGTCGTATGAAGGTCCACTGTAGTAGATAAACTTTAACCAAATTGGAAGGTCCCTTCGTGATAGTAAAGGCATTGAAAACCGGAGGGTATCGACTGCAAAACTGTGATAAAGAACTTCTTCGCAATACTTGGTGCGGGGACGATCTGAAGCGTTTATACCCATACTTCTTGACATTTTGTGATGTACTTATATGCTTTTATTAATTCGCTTGTATTTTTTATCTTGTACCCTTTCCTCGATTTTATGTATATGCAGTGTTGTAGATATCCTCCGACATGTCCGACATGTCGGCCGATATAAAGGTTTTATGGACAAAACGACACGTTTCCGATATTATTTTCCAAAATATCCTTTTGAAATATATCCTCCGATATGTCTATTATTGACCGATATATTCGCCGATATATCGGCCGATATATCCCGATATTTTATCGATTGATTTTTTCAACTTATTTTAATTAGTGTCTATGTTCTAATAGATAATAGACCAAAATTGTTTCATTGTTTAGGTTCTTTTTCCCTTTGGTTTTCTTCCTTGCCCAAGTGTATCATCGATGTCAATTATGCATGGTCTTTGAATTAGGGACTAAAGATTTCTTATCTTTCATTGTACGGACAACTTCCCGACATTCTACTTTCTCTTGTTTTATTTCATGCATTATACCGTTATTACTTGTATAACACAAAATGCTTATATTAGTTTAATAAATTTAGAAGTTCAATAAATATCAAATTATTAATATATATAAATGAAAAAATGATTAAATTTATAAATAATTACACATATAAATAATTAAATATTAAAATCCGATATATGAAATATCCACGATATATCCCCCGACATAGTAAAACCGGCATGAAAAACCTAAACCGACGTGTTCCCGATATCCGATATCTACAACATTGTGTATATGAATGGTCATGGGAAAGTCAAGTCCCCCTCAGGTGAAGAAATCGAAGTTCCCGAGTTGTGTTGTTGTCGTAGTTTGGGTCCCTATTCGAGCTCCTCTCCTGCATACCGGCTACTTGCCCCCTCGAGTGAGAAATCAAAGTCCTTGAGATGTGTTGTTGTTATAGTACGGGTACCTGCTCGAGCTCCTCTCCTGCATACCAATTACTTGCCCCCTCAAGTGAGAAATCAAAATCCTCGAGCTATGTTGTTGTCGTAGTCCGGGTCCCTGCTGAATCTCCTAACCTGCATACCGGCTACTTGCCCCATCGAGTGAGAAATCAAAGTCCTCGAGCAGTGTTGTTTTCATAGTCCGGGTCCCTGCTTGAGCTCCTCTCCTGCATAATGGCTACTTGCCCCCTCGAGTGAGAAATCAAAGTCCTTGAGTTGTGTTGTTGTCGTAGTCCGGGTCCCTGCTCGAGCTCCTCTCCTATATACCAGTTAGTTTCCCCCTCTAGTGAGAAATCAAAGTCCTCGAGTTGTGTTGTTGTCGTAGTCTGGGTCCCTCCTCAAGCTCCTCTCCTGCATACCAGCTACTTGCCCCCTCGAATGAGAAATTAAGGTCCTTGAGTTGTGTTGTTGTCGTAGTCCGGGTCCCTGCTCGAGCTCCTCTCCCGCATACCGGCTACTTGTCCCCTCGAGTGAGTAATCCATCTCAAGGATCATGGGGGTCACTATGAATAGATCATGCATGAAAAGATGAGACCACAGTATCTTGGAACTCGCCCTGCGACCTAGAGAATGGGCGAGGCGAGTACACGGAAGGGGGAGCCATGGGGACGCGCAAACTGTTTGGCCCGTGGGGCTACAAAGGCGCTCATTATATGAACTCGCGGCAGGCGAGCAACCCACAAGTAAGGCCTAACTCGTGTAATGTTCAAAGAGAATAACGACGTCGATACAAGTGCGAGGCGAACGCAAGAGCCTAAGAGTCTAACGTCGCTGACACCAATATAAGGCGAGTAGGACTAAAGCGCGAAAAAAAATTCTACTGAAAATGCTATTAACTACAACAGTTAATAAGAAAATTGAGTCTTGGGCAAGTACGCTCAATTAATTACATCCATTAAGAAAGTTGGCGAGTACGCTGAATACCAAATTACAGACAAAAAAAACAAAACAATCCTCTTGGCTTAATCCTCTACTTCGTCGTCAGTGGCTGCCGAATCGCGAGAACTCGCCTCTGAGGGACTCGCCGGCTCCGGGAATATCTCCAGAATGAGTAGTTTCCTGCAAGTTTATTACAAGGATTAAGGCTGTTTTGACAAGATTTAATGTCAAGTTTTCTACTAGATGCAATAACTTGCTGGACACTTTATCTGCCGAAATGGCCAATAACACAAGCTCCGGCAAGATAAAGCTTTTAACATCCATCATCTACAGCACCTGGAAAGCAATAAATCAAATGGTCCATCGTGAGCCTTAGGCTGCGTTTGGAGCGGCTTATCGTAGCTTATTTACTCCGGTGAGGTTGGTCAAAAATGGCATTGTCATACCAAAATCTTATGACTCAAACTAGTTTTCTTTTTTGTAACATTTGTCATACCAAACATGCATTATATGACAATGACGTTTTTGTCCAACCTCACCGGAGCAAATAAGTTACGATAAGTCGCGCCAAACGCAGCCTTACTTGCAGCCCGCCGCTATTGTGCTAAACGCAATTAATGAAACATCTGGTGGTAACTAGGCGGCCCATCCTAACCAGGCCTCATCTTGGTCGCCCCGGCCCCTTGGATGGCTAAAAGTCAACTTTGATGGATCTGTACACGAGAACAACCGCGTTGGGCTTGGTTGTACCATTAGAAATCATGTTGGTGAGCTTCTCATTACTACCGGCACCGGGACTTTTAGTCATTCGGTGAGCATGACGGGGCTTAGGAGCGCCCTCATGGGCTTCACTGCTGCGAAGGATTTCATGGACCGCGCGCTGGGTGTTATTATCAAGGGAGACTCCGCATTTGCTTCCTCTACTCTCAACCGAATTCTATCGGGGCTCTATACGGGGGATGTTGAGACTATGCTTGCACGAATAATGAAGGACTGTCCAAGACTCATTGTGTCGCAAATTGATCGAAGGGCCAACTCTACCGCTGATTATGTCGCCAACCAGGCTTGTGTTCGGGATTTTGTGTGGGAAAGGGGAATGCCCCTCACCCAAGCTCTTTCTTTTATCCTCTCCCAAGACTTCTTGCCGATGTAACTCTTCTTTCTTGTTTTATATATATATATATAGGCTAAGGCCAGCTTCAAGGAATGATTAGTTTTTGATTGATCGCCAACCCCTTCTCATTTAGAGCCCCCTGTTGGCGAAGATGATCCAATGCGAGTGTGGCGGTGGTAACGGCCAGGGTGCGGCGACTCTCCACCGTCTCGACATCCACGAGATTTGGTGGGTAAGCAGTGCGAGAGGATTTCTTAAACGTCTGGTGTTGGTACTCCAGCAGGTTAGACTCCGCCTCGGCAAGGCGATCGGCGAGGTAATCGTTGTTGCTCCGCGCATCCTTCAGGTCCGCCTCCAGTGTGGAGATCCACTCTGCGCATGCGAGTTTGGCGTCCTACAAAAGGCCGTGTTTGGAGGTGATATTGGCACGATTGTAAGTCAAAATGAAAAGGTACTTGAAGAGGATCGGTACCTTATTCTGGAAAGGCGGTGCAGCGTCCTTAGAGGCGAGTTCCCTCATTGCCCTTCGCCAGCTGCTCTTGGGCGGTGTCGAGTGCCTCCGTAGTCGCGGTGAGCTTGTAAGTTAAGCTAATGGCTTGTCTCGCGGTCTGGTGAAGTAATTCTGCGATGCGGAGAGCGGATCGGCTGTCGCGGTTTGTCGTTAGTCTTCTTCAGCATCAGGATTTTCCTAAAGGCGGTCAGGTTGTTGCAGTATGGAGACCGGGCGGTCTGGCGATCTGACTCTGGCGGATTGAAGACCGCGCGGTCTGGCGGTTTCTCCCAGCGGTTTGGTTGCCGGGTTGTTGCTGTTTGGTGTCCGAGCGGTCTGGCGGTTTGTCTCAGGCGACTTGGAGACCGGCGGTCTAACGGTTTCCTATGGCAGTTTGTCTCAGGCGACTTGGAGACCGGCGGTCTAGCGGTTTCCTATGGCGGCTTGTTCTCTCCTTCTGGTGGTTGTCGAGCGGTTAGCCTATTAATCTAACCGCGCGGCTTGTTCGGTCTGTTTTTTGTAAAGCCGCTTATACCTGTAATTATTTAGTCCCGCATTGCTTATTTGTAATCTCTCTCATCTCCTCCATTCTATAAAAGGGAGGTCATACCTTTGTAATACTTATCTTTTTTGGATAACCCATTTCTGTTATTCCAAATTCCGATTTACTTTTTTTGTTCGCACACAGGTCAAACTCGATCCCCTCCTCGAGCATGTAGCAGGTGAACGCGATCAGGGCGTTGATTCCGTTTGGGTTGACTTGCAAAGAAATCAACCCGAAATACTTGAAGGCTTGGCGCACCTCAGGCCATAGGAGCAGTCGCAGCCCCTCCTGGAAGTGCGCCAGAGGGAAGGCGAGCTCATCACTGAAAAAAGTGTTGATGTGCTCTCCCGGAGCAGGTCGCCTCATAGAGAAACCCTCTGGAATATAATGCGCATCGAATACGACGAACTCGACGGTGGTGGTTTGCAAGTTGGGAAAGTTGTGGTCTCTAAAATTGGCTACACGCTAAGAAGAGCGGGGTGAGCTAAGGGTCAAAGAGGATAGAAGCTGAATGGGATCCCGAGGGCAAGAAGGTGTACCCTCAACCCCAGGTCACCCCCTATTTATAGCCTCGGGCCAAGCAAGGCCGCGCACGACAACGCGCAAACTTACAGGGCTGACGACGCTTATACTCGTTGGGAGGTTACACTCGCGCGTTATTGCACTCGCGCGCTTACACACTCGCGCGTTCGTGTCTCCGCGCGTGCTTCAACTCGTAAATCAACCATGGAAGGAAGCATTCACGAGAACCCGAGGGAAACATAAGATTAAAGGATGATTGTCTTCATTTACACACAGTATCGAGCGAGCACAAAAAATCGCGAATATAAAAATAATGCAAGTACAAAACATGGCAAGTATAAGATCGAGAGTCCAAAACTTTGGTAAGCACAAAATATAGCGAATACAAGATATGGGCTACAAAAGAACAAAAAAGAGAGATCAAAATCCTCTACTCGCGGCGTAGCGGTCCGTCACCTCGACGGCACGGGCGAGGCGAGCGGCGAGCACACCAGGTTATATTCCTTGCTTCATGAAACTTCTCCTGGGCATGTCGAAGGTAGTCATCTCCTATTCGCATGACCTCCTCAAGCTTGCACTCCCCGCCCACGATTCCCGCGACCCTGGAGAACTTGTGCAAATGATCTTCAGTGACAAATTGGCGAGTCTCCAGCTCGTATAATCTCTTCATGGCGTCCAGCATTCGCAGGAAAAGCCCGCCCTCACCTCCATATGTGCCTTGTAATCCTCCACTGCGTCCACGCGAGCCTGAAGTTTGTCAAGTTCCTGTTTTGTCTCAGCTGAAGGCACGACGGAAAGAAGTAAATCGTGGGCCGAAAAGGCGGTGAGCAGACGAGTCCCAAACTCGGGGCTCTCAATCCGCGTGACGACAATGAATTCTCGTAAAGGACTCGACATCCCAGGAGGGGGCGGCTCCGATGGCATTCCCAGCGAGGAAAGTGTTGAAGCCGGGAAAAATCCATACTCCAAAATTCGGATCAATGCAGCCTAAGGTTACTGGTCCAGCGATCGGGCTCGACGGCTTAACAGACTGGAACACAGAAACAGAAGGAAAACTAGAAGGACCCCAGGTGCTGCGACAGGGAGGTCCTACCACGTACTCAGATGCTTAGAAGAAACTTCCCCTCCACAACCAAAAGATGGCCGAGCAAGGTACAAGGTGGACACTAACTGGCGACTATCTCAAGATAACAACCAAAGGAATGATCACTGTCTCACGGCTTAAGTCCTTGGTAGCAAGGATCCAAAAGCTCAGTCAAAAGTCCAAAAAAAGGTTCAGTCAAGATGTGTCGAGGTCTCAAAGTCCAAATCCTTGTACTCATGGGGTCCTATTTATAGGAAAACCAAGGGGTAGGGGGTCTTATTTATAGCTCAACCCCCACCCGGCGACTAGGGAACTTTCGGGGAACTTGCCCGGCTTGGGCGACTATCGGCCCTAGTCGCCTACCCGGCGAGTATGAGAGGGAGTTCGTCATACTCGCCCAGGTCTTCTACTGTCTTGAATGCTGACTATGACTTCTATCTTGACTTGTTGACTTTGACTTCTTGCTGACCTGGCTTTGAGTGGCCCACCCTCGACGAATATGGGTTGTACAGAAAGCTCAAGCGAGTTGGGGGTATTCGAGCCTGCAATATTGGAATCGACAAAATCAGTAAATCGACGAGCTCAAGAGATCCGTCCATCGTGAGTGTTTACCTTTAGAGGATGCGGCGCCTCCTTTCAGTTGGCGAGGCGGGATCATCACCAAGGATTTCCCGCTAGTACGGTGCCGACTCGATTCATCAGTCTCGGGTTGTCGAGCAGGGTCCACAGGTTTAGAGGTCTTCGGAGGAGGCGGTACTCAATCTTTAGAAGTGGTAGGCGCGCTTTGTGAAGCCGCCTCGCCATATACTGGTGCACCTGAAAGTTCGAAAAAGCTAGGGACTACGGAACAAGGGAAAATGTCAACATTGGTCTCGCGGGGTCAATCAAAATTAGATTTCTTACCGAAAATGACAGAGCGAGGTTGTATTTTTGGATTTGGAGAGCTTTATTTTATTCATGGCGAGACCTTCATTCCCCTGAGAGCTCTCCAGCACGATCACTACAAAGGGATTATCGGCAACCTGTTTCGGCTTGCAAAATCTAATGATTAGTTGACATGCGTCAAAATGCTAAGCAAAGGAGAAGACTGACTAAATCACCTCAGCATCTAGGTTGAGGAGGTCGAAGCTGGGTTGGTCGGAGCCGCCGACTTCTTAGGATATTTCGGAATGGGCTCGCGCCTCAACGTTGTCTCAGGGGGAGGGGATCTCGTCTCGCCAGGAAGAGTTGCATCTGCCTTACTTTTCTTCTTCTTCTTTTTGGACCCATCGTCGTCGCGCTCTCGATGCCTCCTCGGGGAGGGGGGGGCGTCCCCCAATCAGGCTAAGAAGAGAGGTCGCGTTGATTTCGTCCTTGCCAGGCGGGTCCATCATGCAAAAAGAGGAGGCAGGTCGTTAGGGAATGTCTCGATGAGAAAGTTGTGTGCCACCCTTGTATTTATAGAAGGGGAAGCAAGCGGACTCGAAAAGTCCGTCAGCTCGCAGCCAGTAACTCACTAAAAAAGGGATTGAACGATTCTTTCTGATCTTTTGTGAGCTTGCAAAGAGCGGGGATTGTGTACATCTCGTATTTAGCGAGCTTAGTCCAAGTCACACTCAGGGAGCTCCAGACTATGCGAGCTCAAATCTGGCGAGCTTAGACCAAGCGACTTCAAGCCTGGTTGAGCCCAGACTTAGGCGCGAAGCTCAAGTTAGGCAAGTCTCAGGACGCAGGCGACTCTCAGGCCAGGCGACCTCCGCAGCCCGCCGACATTCATAATTAGAGCGAAGCCCTAGCTCAGAGGCGAGCCCAGAGCAGGCGAGTACAAGCCTTCTTGGTCCCGGTACTCGTCCAGACCCAGTGGGTCTTAATCCATAGGCATTCAGTTGTTCGCAGGCCATCGGGGTCTACATATAGTATTCTCAAAAAGGTGGAGAGAGTTATTCGCTGGCCAGTTTGGGCTGCTAATATCACAAATGAAAAGTCAAAGGCCGTTGTCCAAACAGTATCATAAACAATTTGACTTTTTGAGGGGGAAAATGCCAATAAGACAAATATTGGTTCCAAACAGTATCATAAACAATGGTTTACAGTATCATAAACAATGGTTTACAGTATCACAAATAAATGCCGCATCACAAATAAATGATTTACCTAAATAAGAAAAATATACATATAAATCAAACTTGTAAAGAACAATATATTACAGAAAATTTAAGCTATTTTATAAAATGACAGCTGAAGATGAAGAATATAGAATTACATGATTCCCAACAGTATATAGAATTTTGGATCTCACATTCTAGCAGATGGCCTGTCTCCTTCAGGATTGAGCTTTTGCCATCTGTATGGTTTCTGTGCAGTATCCAAAGCCCAAGCATCAGAAAGTACCCTTTTCCCTGAGTCATAATCATCGACATGACTTTGATAATATGATTGTTCATAAGAAAATTTTGGTAAAACCTATGGATCCTGAATTACTGAGATAAACTATTCCACAAAAATTAGAGAAATACATATCAGATTAAAATTTATAAATCAACATACAATGGAAGCACAACAGTTATGCAGGATGGTCAATCAGTAAGCAGGAGAATGAATTTCATTTGCATTTTATGCAGCAAGTAGTCATGCCAGAGAACATTCTGTTGGAAATTTTATCTTTTGGAAAAAAATCAAAATCCAACATAGTCCCAGATTGTTTGGAGGATTTTAACTCCTGTATATCCATCATCCTTTCGTATAGCATTGATTGAAATGATTAGTAGGAGGATTTACGACCACACACATGTGCGCACCATGCTAGGGAGAGATAAGTGTGGGCATGGGCAAGTGTCCTGCAAATATGAATGTCATTTTGATTTGGGGTATGATGTTGGAATTTCATTTCAGACATGTTTTCATGATTTCTCCTTTTGCATTATTTTTCCTTATTACAGTTCCTCCATTACCGTGATATCCTCCCTTAGGCGGCCATTGCTCGTTGAAAGGAGAGAAGATGTGTGTAATGCAAATATATGTTCGCTAGTTGAGGAACAAATTTAAACTTACACTAAATTTCTCTCCTCTCTTCCTTGTCTTACATTACTCTTTTGCTTTACTTATACCATTCATTGTTCTTTCTTCTCCTAATATTCTCTCTTTTTCGTCCATCGGCAACTTCATCAAGTCTATATTTTAGGCGCTGGTGTAACCACTGTAGTTATGCAACATCGGAGTATCAGAACTAGCCGGGTATTGACCCTTCAAAAATGAGCATTGTAGACCCTCCTATAAGAAGGATGAAGTAACTCTTTTAGGGCAACTTACAGGCTTGTTTCACATGTATTTTTATTTCAATTGCTCCTTATGATTTCTTTTTATTACAGCCAATTGCATGTTCTCAGCACAAATATTTGCACGGCAATAAACTGAATTATTTTGTTTTCAAACTTCATCCCAAATTTTATTTTTGTTCCTTGCTACAAGTTCGTGTAAATTTTGTATCAATCTTACAACACAGTCTGTTTTATAACATCAATAGGACAAAGATATTGCTATCAAATAAAGTAACATTAAAAATAGGCCAAAACAATATCAATCACAGAAACAATATTGAATTTTGATATATCGACCAATAATTAAAAAGTTTTCAAATATAAAGTTAATCGAGAGCATGGGAAAAATATAAGATCATGTTCTGTTACACCTCCAACACCCAAATATTCAAAAATGAGCATTCAAAATTCAACTCTTATACTGCTCAAAAAACTTTGTATCTAATTGTAAACCCAAGTAAGCTATTCTAGATTATTTGCAGTAGTCAGAAAGTGATTAATGAACTAAACTTTTATTTAATTATTAAAATATGCGTTTCCACTCATGAATTTTCAAAGGCATGATCTTCAAATTTAAGTATCCGATGTAGGCCATGGGAAGGGAAATTATCCATAAAATATGATGAAAAATTGAATACAGTCTAGCATAAAGTGCATAACTATTAATAGGTAAAATACAAGATTTAATTGATATTTTGAAAAGAAAGAAAGTATGAGAACTAAGTATTAGGTGTGTGCTAAAATAACCAAAGAACTGAGAACCAGACCGGCACCGAACCGAGCAGTTCGGGTAGGTTCCAACAAGTCTCGGTTCAGATCCGGATCATAAATAACCAAGAACCAACCTCTCAGTTCGGTTCCCAATTCTACAGGTCGGGTAGCCGGGACCCATCCCAAGAACCGGTTAAAGGAGTGTGATTGCATTACTTTGGGATGGCGTTGGTTGTGCGCTAGCATTACTTTATAAAGTCTATTGATCCCCTCAGCTCGCGTAATTTGGAGCATAAAACTGTGGATGAGATCCTCAATCAATTTAATCAGGTAAGCTAGAAAGTTTCTGTGGAAGTGGATTTTGGACTTCTTGCCTTTTGATTCTCTTCGAATTGATACCCCTCATCTCTGGGGTTTTGATAATTATACAATTAGATATAGTTTTAGTTATAAATGCTCTTATGGTTGTACCAGCACGGTAGATGAGTGTTGCCGACTTATAAGATCAATTTTTTTCATAGTTCTCCTTGGGCATGCATCTGTTTTAATGGTCATTTTTTAAATACAAAGAGATTACTCTATTTGGATTTTAAAAAAATCATATAGCAGCTCGTTTTACTATTTTTGGCATGATGTGATTAGATTAGAATGACTGTTAGAGGTTAGAAAAGAAAATGATTTGATCTAAGTTAATATGAAAGCATGATTCAATCATGCTCTATTTATCATCTTAACTAATGAGGAAATCTTAAGCAACTGAAAGAATGGAACATAGAAGCAGATTAGAAGTTCAGGAGAGTGTGAGAAAATTAATATATAAGTGTATGTTAGAACTTGTGCATTCAACTAAAAATTAATTTAGAGACATGGGTAGAATCGAAAACCAAAACGACCAGCAATGTATGGATTTGGTTCTATACTATAGAATCATGGGTCGGTTCCGGTTCCAAAAAATTGAAACTGGACCTATATGGGTTGGCTTTTGGTTTGAGATGGAACCAATCCAAACCGACGCGGGTTGCACCGTGTTATGAGTCAGGAGGACCAGGCCTAATTATCTAGTTATTTTATTCTTCGAGTCTAGTCGTTGTTTTGTATTTTAATATTTCCCCTGCCTTTGGTATTTATGTTTATGTCATTACCTCCTCTTATATAAGGAGACGTATGGGTCATGTAATGTTATGCAAGAAATAAATCCATTTCCTTGTCTTTGAAGTGAGATTTTGAAATCTCTCTCGAGCACGCATCGCTTAGGCAACCACAGTTCCGGCTTCGTTGTGTCTCTCGTCAACATCTATCCTCGTATATGGTCATCTTCCGACCACTTCTCCGAGTAGGCACATAACATCTTGGTATCAGAGCTAGTCCCGCAAGCCATCGTTCGAACCTTTTCCATTCCAACCTTCTCACCGTCGTTCAACAACAACAGGCCGCACATCCTCCTCTCTACTACATTGCTGTCATCGACAATAGAAAGTCGTACCTCATGCTTTCAAACCAGTGTCATCCACCTCGTCGGCTTCAGCGCACGCGAGACGCCGGTGGGTTCTTCTCGTTTCTGAAAGGTGAGCAAACCCTCTTCGATCTTCACGACCGACGCCAGCCAGCGATAGCATCAGTGACGCCCTCCTGTGTGGCCTTTTGAAGTCTCACTCGTCGCATCCTCGACGATCCTTCTTTCCCATCGATTCTTCTTTCTGCGTGTAAGGGCAGGGCTTTCCTTCGCCGCATCATCATCCACATGCTGCTAGCTGCGAAGCATCGAGCCTCTCAAGTCCAGACCGCGGCTGCCTACAGGCATCACTTGCATGCTTCTCGAGCCGCATGCGCCTGCTACTCTATTCCATCGAGCACGCGACCTTCTCATTTGGGAAACTGTGCAGACCCATCAATTAACTGGCCATTAGCCCATTACAAAACCAAACAATTATTTTTCAATAATTAAATACTTCTAAATTGATTATATTCACTATTTCGGTATTAGTTCAACATGACGACCAGTGTCGCGGATGAGGCTGACATCCATTCGATGTGAGAATTTATGGCCTACATTTTGCAACGTCTCGACGCACTCATCAATGGGTCACTTCCGACAAATCCTTCGTGATCGTCGATCACACCACTGCAACCTCTGCCTCTGCCAAACCTTGCAGGCCCTCCCGCACAATTTTTGTCTTTCCCACTACCGATTTCACTAGAGCGGTTGCAAACCCAACCGCAAACCGTAGAAGCTCCGTCGCTCTCCGTTGTTCGTGTCGCACCACCATCGTTGCTTGTGTTCCTTGAACCGCAACTTCCTCTGTCGGCCTCGCTGCCTCTTCTACGACCACCTTCTCTTTCAGCCCCTCTAGATCCATTTCTTCATCCGATCGTTCCCAAGTTGGCGCGGCCAATTCTGATCGCCCTTGCTCTTCATCCGCCCGAGCCGCTGTCGCTTTCGACTGTACGCAGCTGTCGGTCACCCTCTTTCAACTCGTTCCTCGCCATCTCTTCTGCCTTTGGCGAGCGCGTAGACGACATGCCACTCGTTGCAGCCTCTGCTCTAGCTATAGCCTATAGGATATCGGGAGTTATTCTGGTAGGAAATCAAAGAGCTAGACGATCAAGTTGTGCAAACCTCGTTTGAGCATGAGAACAAGCTCAATTTGAAGGTCAAGAGAGATGTTATGGGCCTCGAGCACCGAGCTTAGTTATCTAGTTATTTTATTATTCGAGTTTAGTTCTTTTGTATTTTAATATTTCCCTTATTTTTTATATTTATGCTTATGTCATTACCTCCTCTTATATAAGGAGACCTAGAGGTCATGTAATGTTATGCAAGAAAGAAATTTGGCTCCATGTCTTTGAAGTGAGATTTTTGAAGTTCTCTCCTCAAGCACGCCCCGCTTATGCAGCCGCGGTTCCGGGTCTGTTGTATCTCTCATTCTCTCACCAACATCTATCCTCATATTAGGTAATCCTCCGGCCACTCCTTCGAATAGGCACACAACACACCGCTACCGAGCATGTATTTCCAATGGACTTGGAAGTAGACTAGAGGAAAATTCAAGATATTGGTGATAGGGTGTGGTAAGCAAAGAAACTTTTCAAGATGTCCTTAGCTCAATGACATATTTAGTCAAAAAACTCGTGCATCCTCCTTTTCATAGTTGTTTTACTTGTACATAATAGAGCTTCGAAGTGATAGCTCCAATTTCTCATGAATAGACAATCTCAATAGGTCTCCAAGCATATCCAATGAGATATTGTCAATATTCATAGAAAATCATGCGAAGAATTCCTTTGAAAAAATATTATCCCATCATTTGTTTTTGGCATTTATCAAACCTTCGCTTCTTATGAACATAATAAACCTGGACATCTTGCTTCTGTAGTTTTTGAATTCTTCAACTACAATAATATATACTCCATATGCACCATGCAGATCCCATGGAAGCCCTTACATCCTTTCAGTTCTCATAGAAAATTCAATAAGGAATTCCTTAGTAAATTTATCCCATCTTTATTTTTCGAGGTTCATCAATGTTTACCTCTTCAATTAGTTAAGAACCAAATAAACTTACTCCTTTTGCTTCTTGTTTTGCTGGTAAGTACATAAATTATTTCTCCTTAAAAATGACGCTCCCATTGTGTTGAAATCCGGATACCGGTTCAACGGAGTTCGGACTGGAGGGACAGTTCAAGCTACTTTGTCCGTCGTCGAGTGCACCAGGTAGGGCGATTCGAGCCTGGATCCGGCCTTCGGATTTGAAGTGGTTGTCTACTCACGGACCCGATGAGCTACAGCGTGGAGGTCTCACCGCTTACCCGGAGGCGTGTAAAGCGTCCTCCCCCCCAAAGTCAATGACTGAGTTCGGCACCTCGGATGGCACAGAGCAAGAACTCTCCGAAATCCAAAAGCTCTGAGAGACTGGGTCTCCCTCTTCAAGGTGCCTTGAGGGTCTATTTATAGGCAAACCCCAAACCGAGGGTAAAATCGTCTCTATGGCCTTCAAAAAATGGCCTCCGCCTTTTGGTTTTTTACTATCGGGACCCCCGATTTGTCTGCGGATAGCGAAACCCCGCATCTCGAGATGGCCATGAGCAGACCGGGATGGGCCGCGAGCGGGAGGAAGGACGTGTGAGAAGGGCCCTGGCGAGGCGAGTCCACGGAGACGGTGGGCTCGGCTCGTCTATGCTCTTCGCGGCGCGTGGTTCACTTTTGGCGAGTTGGCGCCAAACCGGTGAGGTCGCCACGCTGAAGGGCGAGGTCGCCACGCTGAAGGGCGAGGTCGCCTCGCCTAGCCCGATTTCTTAGTGGGTTCTCCCTAATCTGGTGGGTGTAGTCGTGACTGGGATCGCTAAATCGGGATTGTACACAATCCACATTCATCGCACCAAAAAATGTTGAAACTTAGATACCGGTTCAACGGAGTTCGGATTGGAGGGACAGTTCAAGCTACTTTGTCTGTCGTCAAGTGCACCGGGTAGGGAGATTCGAGCCCGGATCCGGCCTTCGCGAATTTGAAGTGGTTGTCTATTCACAGGCCCGATGAGCTACAACGTGGAAGTCCCACCGCTTACTCGGGGGCGCGTAAAACGTCCACCCCCCCCCCAAAGCCAATGGCTGAGCTCGGCACGGAGCAAGAACTCTTCAAAATCCAAAAGCTCTGGGAGGTCGGGTCTCCCTCTCCAAGGTGCCTTGAGGGTCTATTTATAGGCAAACCCCAAACCGAGGGTAAAATCATTTCTATGGCCTGCAAAAATGGTCTCCGCCTTTTGATTTTTACTATCGGCACCCCTGATTGGTCTGCGGATAGCGAAACCCCGCTGCTCGAGATGGTCATGAGCAGACCAGGATGGGCCGCGAGCGAGAGGAAGGACGTGTGAGAAGGACCCTGCCGAGGCGAGTCCACGGAGACGGTGGGCTCGGCTCGTTTATACTCTTCGCGGCTCGTGGTTCCCATGTCCCCGGGGCCTCGCTTTTGGCGAGTTGGCACCAAACCGGTGAGGTTAGCTCGTCGAAGGGCGAGGTCGCCTCACCTAGCTCGATTTCTAAGTGGGTTCACCCTGATCTGGTTGGGTGTAGTCGTGACTGGGATCGCTAAATCGGGGTTGTACACATTGCATGAAGCTCCCGCTACTTAAGGACCTGCAAAGAGGTTATAACTAGTAGTCTTACCACTGCAATACTGCATGCACAAATGTTTAACGTATGATCTCTGATATCTCCTAAGAAAGGGGCTTGTTGTGGAATTCGTTCTTTGAAGCTGAATCTAAGGGCCAAGATCGAGATTTGGTGATTCTAAGGTTTTTGGAACAAAGTTTTGGCTTTGGTGAGTTTGGATAAAAATGCCACCCCATAAAATATGTGTTTGTCATGACCACGGTGATGAGCGCCTCCAAGAAAAAAACTAATTTTGAACATAAAAGTGAATAAAGTTCCATAGGTGACCTCGAGCACTCACGAACGATGGTTCATAAATCATAACCATTGTGTTCACCCCTATGTCGGGGCTTTTTGGCATAATGCACCCCTCATTATCCAATGTTTGGCAAAATGAACCCCAAATATCTTAAATTGGCAAAATGCACCCCCCAGTATGAATTTTTTTGCAAAGTGTACCCTAGGCGAGGGTATTTCCGTCCTTACAATGATATTAGAGTTTTTGAGCGGGATTTAGGCCATAACGGCAGCGGAATCCCTATCTTTTCTCCATTATGAAATATCGCTACCTGTTGCCCGTCTTCCTAGCGCGGAACCTCCTCCCTGTTGTGACATCATCGTTGAAGCCCGCAATCCCCCTCGCTTCCTGGCCAGAGTTTCCCCACAACAATCACTGTTTATCGTCCCCAGTCATCCATTCTGATGCCAAGCAACCTGGACTCGCCGATCACTAGGTATATAATAGGTATAACTTTCAGTTTTTTTAGTAGTTTTCAGCTTTTAGTAGTTTTTTAGTACTTTTCAGTTTTATAGATTTGGGGATTGGGGTTTATAACTTTTTTGATGAAAGTATTTCCTATTGGTGTTCTAGATTTAGGTTTTTTTTCTTCCTACATTTTAGTAGATTTCATTCCTCTTTTTGCCGAGTATTAACTGGTTTTTGGTTTCTTATTTATGCAGATATTTTTGTTAAATTTTGTAGCTATGGAACGGGAAAATTTCTTGATTGAGGAAAATGAATTGCAAGATATAAACAATACCAGTGATTCAACTACAACGACAGAAATATTTAATGGCAACGATTCGTCATTTTTTGATGATTTGGTGGAGAGTGATTTTGAACTAGATGTTATCTTTGATGAGAATATTGATGAAGATATTGAGTTGATTGGCTACAAGGATGAACAAAAAACTAATTAGAGTGCAAATGTTGGAATACAAGTTAGGGAGTACGGTAGTCATTCTTCGTCAACTTCCGAAAAGGAAAAGTACCTCAAATTCAAGTTTACCAAGACAATGCAAATGAATCTAAATTTGACTTTAAGATTGGGTTATGTTTCAATAGTGCTTGTGATTTTAGGGAGGCAGGGAGGCAATATACTACGACACAGGGGAAACCAGTAAAGTTTACCAAAAACTGTAGTAATATTCAAGTGACATGCGAGTGTGGATGGATTTTATTTGCGTCTTTATCTAAGAGTGAAAGAACATTCCAAGTTAAGACAATTAAAAGACATGATAAGTTTAAAGTTAATGGATGCTTCCAAAACAACGAATACAACATTGCCTTCAACATCTATAAAGAGATCCAAAATTCCGGTAAGCATAAATAATACGTTTTGGTAATATTTTTTATATTTGATTGTTTATTAATCAAATGGTATTCTTTTGTAGGTGCGAAGGACATCTTGAGCTTTGAAACATATCTAGGTGCCTAGTTAGCCGCATTCGTACCTGGTAAATAATATGGTATCACTCAATGTATTTTTTAAGGGTTTTAATGTTTCAATATTTCTCATGAAAATGATTTCATAATATGCAAGTGATCCACATGAATATTGGCCAAAATTTGCATTTTGTTATTGTCTTTGATTGAGGAATGATCTAATTTTGTGTAATGAGGGTGCCTTGTTGAATATTTTGTTATTTTGGACCACTTGCGTTATTTTAATTTTGGACTATAACAGTATTGAAATGTGAGTTTATGAAAATATTGCAGTTCAAACAATTTGGGTTGAAACTGTATGTTTGATTTGTGTCTCATTTGAATGGAAGGTGGTATATGATCCCCAAGTGTATGTTAGCCCAGAATTTTAATGAAGAACCTTATTTTTGGATGTTAATTTTAGGCTTTAGCATTCGCCCAGTAGTCAAAATTTTGACTTTGGAAGCACCAAATCATCACAAACAGCAATTTGCCAATTTAATCATCACCCTAAACAAAAATCAAACATCAATTTTGATCATTTTAATCATAACACAAGACCAAGACCAAAATACCCCTAAAAACAAACTTGGGGTGCAAATTGCAAAGTTTAATAATAATGGGGGGTGCATTTTGCCAATTTAAGATATTCGGGATGTATTTTGCCAAACACTAGATGATGGGGTGCGTTCTGCCAAAATACCCAATGTCAGCTTGAAAAAGAATAGGTAGAGATAAGGGGCATGAGTACTTGTGCACTATAGATTAGAATAAAGTTAACTTATGCGCCAAACTAGCCTTTTTGATGCCTCCTAACATCAAGACATCAAAATGCAAGGAAAAAAGCACATAACTTACCATCATTTCCGCTAACCGTCACAAGATACCGCTGTGCAACCAAGTCCATGGCATGGCCATACCGAGGCCCTGGACCAGCCCCTGAACTACCACTCTGCATCACCCAAAAATACACACCATTCATTACAAATCAAACTCATACACATGAATACAAAAGAACTCAACACAGTCATGAAGTCTACCTGTGCCACTTGTATTTATCATTGGTGAGGTCAAGCACATAAAGGTCGTCAGTAGAATGCCCGGCAGGCCCTATTCCACCCTAACATCAAAAAGAAGAAGAACAATTACAGTTCCTCAAAACCCTAAAATCAAATTGAACAAAAAAACAGAAAGTCAACTCTGTCAACAACAATTACCTGGAAGACCACCATGGTACCAACCACCGCAGCAGCATGAGCAGCCCTTTGCGATGGCGGCTCGCCGGCCGGCTGAATCCTGACAGTCAATCAAAACACTGAAACCTCAATGCCAGCTCATGGGGATAAACGATCAATTTGTTCCCATACCTAGTCCATTTCCTGGTCGATATATCATAAGAGTGGACGGAATTCGTCACCCCGCCTAGCCCTTCGCATCGAATCAGAAACGGAATCAATCGGGCATCACAAAGAAGCAGGGAAGGAGAGGGAGAGGAAGAAGGGGAAAGAGAGAGTACTGATGCCGGGAATTGGTCCGCCTCCTTCTACGGCGGCGGCGCCACCGAATAGAATGAGGCGGGGTCCATGGGACTTGGTGGCTGCGACGGCGGTGAGGGTGTGCGCGCATCGTGGGCCAGGGGCGTCGTCTTCGGTGTCCCATACGGTGTCGAGGTTGCGGTAGCTCGGCGCTGGGACTAACCACGGCTTAGTCGCAGACATCGCCGGAAGCTGGCGCCGCCGGGAGGGTTCTGCTGATCGGATTCAGCAGGACTAGTAGAGCTCGGCGTAAGAAGCTCTCTTTTTTCTTTTCTTTCATTCTTTTTTCTAGTTTATCTTTTGCTTTGGTATTTTTTTAAGAAAATTGTCCTACGCCAAAATTGTCTATCTTATTTTTGTACAATTTAAATAATTATTTATAATTCATGAATATTCCTACATCTCAAAATTACATTTATATCCCAAGAGATTATTTATAGCTCATTTTTGAAATTTTAAAACTTACATTAAAATGATGATTGAAAGAACAATAATTACATCATTCTCAAAATATATTCTTACATAAAGTTAACAGGCCAAAAAACATATTTTTCTCCAAAATTCAGTCATCATCCGAAAGATTTCGCTCAAAATATGTTATTCCTGCAAAATAGTCGTTTCAATTAATAATCTAATAAAATAATTACAACAACTACGATGCAAATTTGTCACATTTCTTACTTAATAAGTTGTAGTGATATATTTGAAGACTCAAAATAACAATAATATCAGATTAAGGCATTGCCAAAAAATTAAGATATTAAAATAATATACAATATTAACATACCTATGGTAAAAATAGTCGTGTAATATATGGAACTTTTCATTGCTCTGTCACCTGTTCATGATATCTTGTCCACACTGAAAATATCGGCGGTTGTGGACAATCTTCTTTCATCCGCAATTCAATGAATTGGTTGTCATTTATATATATGA
Organism: Platanthera zijinensis; assembly: GCA_039513925.1. Classification (NCBI taxonomy): domain Eukaryota; kingdom Viridiplantae; phylum Streptophyta; class Magnoliopsida; order Asparagales; family Orchidaceae; genus Platanthera; species Platanthera zijinensis. The sequence goes on from CM077093.1 coordinate 5,392,960, forward strand.
TATAAACAACTCTTCTAATATCTGGCGAAGCTGAATGTAATAGAAGAAATGTAAAGGATTGTTGACTCGAGAAATGAACTACCTGTATGTTGTAGCATGAGTCAATTAATAACCTCATGTCAAGTATTGTCATGCACTTATCTAGTGATGTCGGTACCTTCCAACAATCTAGAGATTATAGTAATTCCAATTTTCTTGTTGTCCCAAATATTTCTGTGTACAGCAACGACCTATTATATAACTCACCTGCGAGATCATGTCGTACTTGCATCTAACTATCTTCCATATTTAGAGCAAGACTTATCACTCTATATCCACAATGCTCATCTCCCAGAACATCAATGGCCGCAATGAGATATGTATGCACATTTGAGGGCATTTGTTTGCGCACATTTTCAAGAAAATCACCTCTTGTAACTGAAATCTTTTTTGTCTTAATCAATTTGACCTTACAAAGTTGTTGTTTTCACTTGACATAAATGTAAAACAACAGTAAAAGGACTGGTTTGTAGATATAACATCAACAATAGAAAGTAGTGACAAACAATAACGGTTGGTCTTATAAATACAATTAATCATAAATGTATTTGAAAACATATTACTTAGCCGAACTGAAGTTGGATGCGAAAAAAAACAAATTTTCTAATTGCATAGTACTCTCAGTTTCTTGCGTGAAACTAATATATCTAGATGCACTAATGCACTTAAACAAATGTTGGATTTGAGTTCCTCCATCAAGTTGAGTTCTATATATTTTTGCTTTCACATTGTAGATTGTTCTAAGTGATGTGGAATTCTCCGGATTTCTTTTTTTTAATGATCGAAGAGTTGTTGGATGGGAGGAAAGTGGCAAAAGGCGCATCGGGCCGGCGGCAAGAGGCAACACCGGCGGGTTTTTTGCCGGCAAATCGCTGCCCTCAAAAGTCGCACACCATTTTTGCAGAAACAATCAGAAATACTGTACGAAACCCTCATTTATACCCTCTCCAGAACCCTCGCCTCAATCCTCGAAGAAGAAGAAGATGCTTGTTGATCTAAGAACTCGGGAGATGTCAGACCCCACTGCGAATCTAGCTCCAGTGGTGACAAATACCAGCATGATGATGACATGGAAGCGGATATTGATAGCGTTGGTGTGAAAACTCCATGGGAGCTTGATAGATTTCTCACTAATTATAATAAGAGTTTGAGCAAGAACAAGCGTAAGGAAAAGTTAGTTGTTCTAGCAAAAACTGGAGTTGAAAGTAATTATTCTATTGTGATTGTTATATTGATCAATTTCACGCGTAAATGAAGTATTTTAGAGTAATATTTATTTTAGTATTTTACGTTAAATTGGAAAAAATTACAAAAAAAAATAATTTTTGATTTGATTTATTGTTAAGTGTTGAAGCCGAGAAATTCTCAACCTCAGAAATCGGATTAGGCGACCTGAAGCTACTGGTCGACCGGTCAGGAAGACGATCTCTGGTTAGGAAACAAGGACGAATTGTACGAACAAGACCCCAGGTCGCTGCGGCAGGAAGGTCCCACCACGTACCCAGTTGCTTAGGAGAAGCAACCCCTTCTCAACCAGATTGGCCGAGCTAGGTACGAAGGAGGCGAGCTGAACGATAGCGAGTCAAGGGTAGTTACTGGAACTCGCGAGGGTTCAGGCCGAGAATTGCTTGTCCTCTCTTCGTACCCCTGAGGTCCTATTTATAGGCAAAACCAAGAAAAGGGGGGGGGGTCTTACTTATACCCCCCCCCCCTGGCGAGTTGGCGACCTTCTCAAGGAACTCGCCTGGGAGAGGCGAGCATCTGGCCATAGTCGCCACCTGGCGAGTTGGCCTGGGGAGCTCGCCCTACTCGCCCAAACCTTCTGCGGCCCGGGATGCTGGTCTGGATCCCCACCCTGCTTTGTTGACTTCGACCTCTGATGACCTGGCGGTGGTAGGGCCCACCCTCGTCGAATATGGGTTGTACACAATCCCCGCTCTTTTTGGGCGACGTAGGAACCCGGAAAGATTCATCCAACGCTTATTCGGCGAGGACCTCTGCCGAGTACCTGGACCGCTCGCATCATCGCCTGCTGGTTGAGTAGTCTATAAATAGGGGGGGGCTTCGTTTTTTGAGACAATCCCTGGAGCTCGCCGAAGATGTCGGATGCCGAACAGTTTTTGAAGGACAATCTCGCTGCTCTGTCGGGCCTCCTCGGCATAGCTAGGTCGAAAAGACCGCGTGAGGATGATCCCACTGCCTTGCCCCCGTCGAAGAAGAAAAAGAAGATGAAGAAGGACAAGCAGCCCGCCACTACGGTGGTCGGCTCGCCTCCACTGGCGCACCAGGTCGCCGCGGCGACCGACAATCCCGTAGTGTCATCCACCACCCAGAGGGTGTTGAACGACCTAGGGCTTGACGACCTCCCTGACTCGACCCGGGGCAGCCCGCCGGAGGACGCAGGAGCGACCGAGGAGCCCGCGGTCGTGAAGGAACCTGCGGTGTCCCAGGCCGACGTCGTCACCCTGTCAGGTCGCCACCTCGAACTCTTCTCTGCTGGGTTGTCGCCACCACTTTGCTGACTTCTTTCCTTATGCAGATTCTCCGATTGCCGCGGACGCGGCACTTGATGTCGTCCCTCTCAACTCGGCGCCCCTACTCGCCCTGGCGGCTGACAGGCCGTTCAAGGTCGCTCGCTCGGTCAGGATAGGCCTCAGCTCGGGGAAGGCGTCTGGGGCGGCGTTGGTGAAGGACCCCCCTCCCGCGAGCAAGGATCTGCCGGCGAAGGCCACCCCAGCCGGGTCATCTGGGCTGGTGCGCGAGGTCCCTCCAGCGAGTACGGCGGCTGGTGTTGTCGCGAGCGGCGGGAAAATACCCTCGGTGAGCGCTCCATTGCCGCCGCCGCCGCCGCCGCCCGCGGTCGTCACTACCGGCCAGGCGCCGAGCACCGGCTTGCCCCCTCCGCCGCCTCTGTCCGCTCTGCCGAAGGATCATCCGCGACCTCCTTCTTCCGCGCCGAGGGCTCCGCACCACTCGGCGAGCTCTCCTCAGGCTTCGCCGCCGGTGAAGAAGCCGGTGAGGCCGCGGCCTCCCTACTTTCCTCCGCGGGTTGGAGACCCTGACTACGTCGGCCAAGGGTCTGGAGGGCGCGGGCAGGGCAGGCCTGCCGACCTTCCGAGTAGCTCTTCGGGGAGGCGAGATACCTCCGGGCGACCTTCTTCGCCGCGCCGATCCCGATCTCCTCGCCGTGGTGAGCCTCCTTCCACTGACTACCGCTCTGCTTATTGCTTTTTCACTCCTGACGATCTGTCTTCCTGCCGTGTCAGATCGCCCGGCGACCTCTGGGGCGACTTTCCTCGACGCTATCGGGCTGTCCGGGAGCGAGTATCGCCAGGCCGCCATTCGCGCCCACATGGAGCTGGAGAGCAAGTTTGACCAGCTCGCCATCTGTGATTCCCACCGGCGCATCTCGGCACTGGAGGCGAGGATGGCCAAGGTCGAAGGGCTCCAGTCGACCCTGGAAAGCTATGAAGCTCGCTTTCACGTGGTCAAAGAGAACGACCGCCAACTGCAACTGAACAACCACCGCCTGCAGCTGGTGCTCGACGAGCTGGCCGGCATCCGGGCGAGCATGGGATCTGCTGGACGCCTGGCGAGGATGGAGGAGCAGCTCAGGCTCGGCGATGACGCGACAGCGTTGGCGACGGAGCATTACCGACGTGCGCGCGAGATCGGCTGGGCTGGGCGGCATCCGCACCCTCCTGAGCGGCCGAGGGCGCCATAATCTTTTTCTTTTTTTGTTTTTCGAATGTAATCGCCTGTAATCGCCTCGCGCGACTTTGTAATCCCCGGACATTTATTTTTAATTTGATTAATTCGTGTGCGCGAATATTCCCGCTTCCGTGTGCGCGCTTTCATTCTTTGACGTACCGAGCTTTAGTTCACTTTGATAATGTCGCAGGTTTTTCTTCATCGCGCGAGTTTGTCAGATACTCGCCGGGGTGGCTGACCCCCCCCCCCTCCTTGGACTTGTCGTTCCTATAAATAGGGGGGGGTAGGTGGGTCATAAAGGGTATTGCTGTAGCGACCTTCTTTCCTCCTGCCGAGTATCTGAACAGTCAACTCGCCGCTCACGCTGCTTTCTGATCTCGCCATCATGGTCGGTGACGACGCCAGCGCTCGCCGACAGGCCCATGCAATTAATTTTGCCGATGCGGCTTTTAAGAAATCTATCACCACCGAGAAGGAACTGGCGACCTTCAAGGAACGCTCCCTCCCTGACGGATACTCGGCCAGACTCCCTACTCGCAGCGAGCGTCTCAATACCCATATTGAGGGCTCGCTTGTAATGTCGCTGCGTCACTTTGACGCGGGTCTGCGGCTGCCCTTCTGGCCGGAGTTTTGCGAGATTCTACGCTACTTTGGGATTGTTCCCGCGCAGATCAATCCCAACGGCGTGGCGATCATTATGGGATTCCTATGCTTCCTTCGGGAAGAGAGGATCTCTTTCGACCTCTCCGTCTTTCGCCGCATCTTCGCCTTCGCGGCGACCTCGGAGGGGGTCATCTTCTTTAGCAGTCATGTCTGCACTCTGGTCGGGACGGCGAACAAGGTCCATCGCTGGAGCGAGCAGCTGGTTGTCGTCCATGGCGACTTCGGCGGCGTTCCCGGCAGGCCGCACCAACCAGCCGATGTCGCCTTCCTTCCCCCCATCCTCGAGGGAGCTCGCGAGCAGCTCTTCGACTACTTCCGCGGTCGGCGTTTTGACGTCATTTTCTGGCGACTAAACGTCAGCGTGCTCGAGCCAGTCCTCCCGATCGAAAGTATGTTGAACTCGCCGTGCGCCCTGGTTACTCGCTCGTCATTTTGCCGCTGAAGCTAACTTCGTCACGTGTTTTGCAGTCGCCAACGAGCTTCCGGAGAAGCCGCTTCCCTTGGCGAAGGAAGTCGCTGCCACGCAGTCGGATGCTCCCCCTCCTGCCGACGTCGGGGAGAAGAAGACGGCTAAGGGGAAGTCGCGGGCCAGCTCGCAGGGTCCCGCGAGGAAGAAGGTGAAGACCTCGTCGCCGCGATCCGTCGATCGCCGGTCGCCGACGCCCGCGCGGTCACCCCATTTCCACCCCAACTACGGCCTTGGACAGGGGGTGGTGGACGCCTTCGGTCGCCCGCTCGTGACCTGGTCGGCGGGGGAGAACTCGGTGTCGCTGAGCACCAACCTCCCGTCCTGGTCGACTGACTGGGAGGATAAGGGGGAGGCGTTCGCCGTCCTTCATGCCATCTATGGTCGAGCCGACGCGGAGTCCGTCATGGAGCTGACCCCGACGGAGCTTGCCCATCAGTCGGCCTGCGCGCTCGCGCGGTCTGCCGAGCTGGGGCATTACTCGGCGAGGAAAATGCTGGAAATGACCGACGCCCTCAAAATCGTCTCCAAGAAGGCCATTGACCTTGGCATGCAGTCCGCCCGCTGGAGGGACTTCGAGGTGAGTTATCCTTGGGTAGGTTGCTTGACTTGTATCGCTGCCAGGCTCTGACATTGGTCATCTCGCAGGCTGCCGAGATAGAGGCGGCGAAGAAGCTTTCTGAGTGCGAGGAGAAGCTCGCCACCTCCCAGGCCGAGTTGGAGGCGGCTCAAACTCGCGCTGCGGTGATGGAGACCAGGCTGATCGCTGCTGAAGGGCGGCCGAGCTCCTCAACCTCGCTGCCCGAGGACCCGGCGCGAGTGGTGAAGCAATCGCGCGTCCTCTGGGAGGAGAGATCCTCCGTTCGCCGCGAGATCGCGCGGGCGGCGGGGAATGTCATTCTCGCGCGCCTTAGGCTCGGGGGCCAGCTCGTCGAGGGGGAGAAGCCGCTCACTGTTGACGAGCTCATCCCCGAGCTGCTCGCCGAGGGGACTGTCCCGCCATACGACGCGTCGTTGCCGACCAGCTCCGGTGATTCTGACAGCAGCGGCAGCGGAAGCAGCAGCGGCAGCGGAAGCAGCAGCGGTAGCGGAAGCAGCAGCGGCGAGACCGCAGAGAGCGACGACTTTGCGGATATCGGCGATGTTGGGGATGATGAATATCGGCCTGATACTGGCGACGACGAGTCCTAGTTGCTCGCCGATATTCTTTTTGTTCCTTTTGTAAACCACATTTTGACTTAGTGATTTATACAAAGTTTTACCTTTTCCTCTGACTGGAGGTTGCTCGCTAGGCTCATAGGCTCGGAGAGGGACGCTCGCTAGGTCGCAGGGGATGGCCCCAACGTCGACCATCCGCTCGCCGGGACCTACTCCCCCTGCGCCCGGATACTCGTGAACCTGCTGTGATAACCGCGCTGGGTGGCGTGTGGGACGTACTCGCATGTCCCCCGGGGCTCGCTTACTCGCGCGGTTTCAGCTCGCTTCCCCGCATGGAAACAGCTCGCCTACTCGCGCGAGATCAGCTCGCCTGTTCTCGTGAGTTTTGCTCTCCTACTCGCGTGAGGCCTGCTCGCGCGTGACGAAAATTGGGCCGGGCTTAGTCGTCGAACATAGCCCGTGGGCCCCTCCTTGTTATCGAGGAGATCGGCCGATTCCCGAGGAGAGGAGCTCGTGGGGATACCGGTCTTTCGACGCTGCTCCACTCGAAGTCTTGGATTACAATCGAGGAGATCGGCCGATTCCCGAGGAGAGGAGCTCGTGGGGATACCGGTCTTACGACGCTGCTCCACTCGAAGTCTTGGATTACAATCGAGGAGATCGGCCGATTCCCGAGGAGAGGAGCTCGTGGGGATACCGGTCTTACGACGCTGCTCCACTCGAAGTCTTGGATTACAATCGAGGAGATCGGCCGATTCCCGAGGAGAGGAGCTCGTGGGGATACCGGTCTTACGACGCTGCTCCACTCGAAGTCTTGGATTACAATCGAGGAGATCGGCCGATTCCCGAGGAGAGGAGCTCGTGGGGATACCGGTCTTACGACGCTGCTCCACTCGAAGTCTTGGATTACAATCGAGGAGATCGGCCGATTCCCGAGGAGAGGAGCTCGTGGGGATACCGGTCTTACGACGCTGCTCCACTCGAAGTCTTGGATTACAATCGAGGAGATCGGCCGATTCCCGAGGAGAGGAGCTCGTGGGGATACCGGTCTTACGACGCTGCTCCACTCGAAGTCTTGGATTACAATCGAGGAGATCGGCCGATTCCGAGGAGAGGAGCTCGTGGGGATACCGGTCTTACGACGCTGCTCCACTCGAAGTCTTGGATTACAATCGAGGAGATCGGCCGATTCCCGAGGAGAGGAGCTCGTGGGGATACCGGTCTTACGACGCTGCTCCACTCGAAGTCTTGGATTACAATCGAGGAGATCGGCCGATTCCCGAGGAGAGGAGCTCGTGGGGATACCGGTCTTACGACGCTGCTCCACTCGAAGTCTTGGATTACAATCGAGGAGATCGGCCGATTCCCGAGGAGAGGAGCTCGTGGGGATACCGGTCTTACGACGCTGCTCCACTCGAAGTCTTGGATTACAATCGAGGAGATCGGCCGATTCCCGAGGAGAGGAGCTCGTGGGGATACCGGTCTTACGACGCTGCTCTACTCGAAGTCTTGGATTACAATCGAGGAGATCGGCCGATTCCCGAGGAGAGGAGCTCGTGGGGATACCGGTCTTACGACGCTGCTCCACTCGAAGTCTTGGATTACAATCGAGGAGATCGGCCGATTCCCGAGGAGAGGAGCTCGTGGGGATACCGGTCTTACGACGCTGCTCCACTCGAAGTCTTGGATTACAATCGAGGAGATCGGCCGATTCCCGAGGAGAGGAGCTCGTGGGGATACCGGTCTTACGACGCTGCTCCACTCGAAGTCTTGGATTACAATCGAGGAGATCGGCCGATTCCCGAGGAGAGGAGCTCGTGGGGATACCGGTCTTACGACGCTGCTCCACTCGAAGTCTTGGATTACAATCGAGGAGATCGGCCGATTCCCGAGGAGAGGAGCTCGTGGGGATACCGGTCTTACGACGCTGCTCCACTCGAAGTCTTGGATTACAATCGAGGAGATCGGCCGATTCCCGAGGAGAGGAGCTCGTGGGGATACCGGTCTTACGACGCTGCTCCACTCGAAGTCTTGGATTACAATCGAGGAGATCGGCCGATTCCCGAGGAGAGGAGCTCGTGGGGATACCGGTCTTACGACGCTGCTCCACTCGAAGTCTTGGATTACAATCGAGGAGATCGGCCGATTCCCGAGGAGAGGAGCTCGTGGGGATACCGGTCTTACGACGCTGCTCCACTCGAAGTCTTGGATCTCAATCCTGCACTCATACAGTTTGGAGATTAATCTCAAAGGCATCTTTGACAAAACTCTCCTCGGAGAGACGCTCTTGACCCTGCCAAAGGGGGGTTGGTGTCCAGACCCGTTCCTAAGAATCCCTCTAGTCGGAAAAGAGAGATGCACTCGGGGAGACCTAGGCCGACATGCAAGGGGGAGCTGATCTCGGCTGGTAGTGCAGAGGTTCGGTCTTACAAGAGTGCTTAAAGTCCCGAAGCCTCGTCCCATCGTCCGAACTAGGTTATTCAGTGAGAACGGGTTGAAGGCACGTATCTCGATTTGATAGTGAAGATCGCTTCCAGTTACGATTCGAATGGGGGTGGTGTTCATCGAGGGTCCTCCCCGGACGCACTCGGAATCAACACACACCCCTGGGCTCATTCTTGCCCTTTTCAGCTTCAGCAGGTTATCCTGCCTTACTGCTCGTTTGAGGTTTTTCCTTCTGGGTGCTTTACGAGGCCGGCCTCTCCTCGAGTCCGGGGGATCAGGGTGCGGATCTGTTCCTCGTAGTTCCTCCAGACGGAAGAGAGATGCACTCGGGGAGACCTAGGCCGACATGCAAGGGGGGAGCTGATCTCGGCCGACAGTGCAGAGGCCCGGTCTTACAAGAGCGCTTAAGATCCCGAAGCATCGTCCCATCATCCGTACTGGGCTATGTATGAGGAACAAACCGACCACTGCCTTCCGAAGTCGACTACGAGGCGGGCCATGGAAACACTCAGAAGCCTCGAGGCACTTCAACACAAAAGGGACGAAAATCCGCATCCTTTGTTCATTTAAGAAAGTTTACAGAAATAGATACATGGGTTACCGCTATGGGTAAAATCTTTTCAAATCATCTCCGCTCCAGGTTCCAGACAGCTGCTCTCTCGCTTGGTCTTGTAGGTAATAGCCTCCTGTGGCCAAAGCCTCTTGGATGATGAAAGGTCCTTCCCAGTTGGGAAAGAGCTTGCCTACGGCGGCTCCCCGCCCGGCGGCGTCCACTTTCTTCATGACCAAGTCCCCTGCGAGGAAGTTCTTCAAGCGGACGTTTTTGTCGAAATGCCTCGCCATGCGCCTCTTGGTTTCCTCCTGGCGTATGGAGGCTAAGTCCCGAAGCTCTTCCACATAATCTAGGGAGAGCCTCTGAGCCTCTTCATTCTCTAACCGCCATTCCTCGCTTCCGTCTTCGGCCGCGATGACCCTCGGACTATGCACCTCAAATTCGACCGGGATGAGCGCCTCGGACCCGTGTGATAGCTTGAAGGGTGTTTCCCTTGTAGCCGAGTTCGGGGTGGTCCTGAGAGCCCACAGGACAGAGGGAGTTGTTCGGCCCAATTCCCCTTGAGATTGGTGATCTTCTTCTTCAGCAAGTTGATGATGAGCTTGTTTGCGGCTTCTACTTGCCCGTTGCTACGAGGATGATGTACCGAGGCGAACCGAAGGTCGGTCCCAATTGTTTACAAAAGTCTCCCAGTTCCAGGCTGGCGAACTGCGGCCCATTGTCGGTGATGATGGCCAGAGGGATCCCGAAATCTGCATGCGATCTCCCCCCAAATGAAGTTCTTGACGATTTGAGACGTGGTCCTGGCCAGAGCCTTAGCCTCGATCCACTTCGTGAAGTAGTCGACCATTACCAGAACAAACTTCCTTTGCCCGCTAGCTTGAGGGAACGGGCCGATCAAATCCATGCCCCAAATTGCGAAAGGCCATGGAGCGGTAATTGAGCGAAGTTGCTGAGCTGGCTGGAGCGCAAGGGGCGCAAAGAGTTGACATTGGGAGCATTTTCTGGAATAGGCCTCTGCGTCCTTTCGGATGGTCGGCCAGAAGTAACCGTGCCTCAGAATCCTTTGCTCCAGGGTGCGGGTCCCGGAGTGACTGCCGCACTCTCCTGAGTGTATCTCTTCGAGGACCGGGGAATCTCGTGCTCCGACAAGCACCGGGCCAGAGGGCCTGAAATGGTCTTGCGATAGAGTTCGCCGCCCTGCAGCAAGTAGTATGCGGCCTTGTACCGAAACTTTCTTTGGTCTTGCCCGTCAGATGGTAGTCGGCCTGTCGCCAGGAATGTGATGAACGGATCCCTCCACGAGGCCCGCTGATCGACCTCCATCAATTCGCCTTCTTCGATGGATGGTCGAAATAACTCGATGGCGGTTCCCCCGGCCCGGGGGCCGTATTTCGCAAGATTGTCTGCCTCGGAGTTGCGCTCTCGGGGCACATGCTCGACGTGAAAGGATCGGAACCCCCGATAAGGCCTTTGACCTTGACCAGATATTGCTGCAAGACGGGATCTCGGACTTCGAACTCTCCCCGAATCTGGGATGCCGCCACCATGGAATCGGAAAAGGCCCTGATATCTCTGATTGCCAGTTCCTTGGCGAGTCGCAAGCCAGCCACCATGGCTTCGTACTCCGCCTGGTTGTTAGTAACCGGAAAATTGATCTTGATAGCTTGCTCAATCCTGGTCCCCTGAGGACTAACCAGCACCACCCCGGCTCCCACGGAGTGTCTCCCTGACGCGCCATCCACGAACATCTTCCAAGGGACCGGCCGAGAGACATCCGTGTCTGCCTCGACCTCGGCCGAGAAGTCGGCCAGGAAATCCGCCACGGCTTGTGCTTTGATCGCGACCCTTGGGGGGTAGGAGATGTCGAACTCGCTCAGCTCCACAGCCCATTTGGCGAGCCTGCCGGAATGCTCCACTCCGTCCAAGATACTCCTCAAGGGATGGTCTGAGACTACTTTGATAGAGTGGGCTTGGAAATATGGACGGAGTCGCCTGGCCGAAACTACCAGGGCAAAGACCAACTTCTCCAGGATGGGGTACCGCGTCTCGGCTTGCCTTAGCACCCGGCTTACGTAATAGATCGGAAGCTGCTTCTTTCCCTCCTCTCGGACCAACACCGAGCTGACTGCTTCGGCCCCTACCCCTAGGTAGAGCAAGAGGTCTTCGCCGCCCTGCGGACCCTGAAGGAGGGGAGCTCGAGTCAGCTGTTGCTTGAGCTTCTTGAAGGCCTCCTCGCACTCCGGGGTCCACTCGAATTTCTGATTTCCCCGAAGGGCTTTGAAGAAAGGGGAGCACTTTTCTCCGGCCTTGGAGAGAAACCGGCTAAGACCTGCCAGCCGTCCGGTCAACCTTTGAACTTCCTTGGAGTCCCTTGGGGACGCCATCTCCACGATGGCTTTCACCTTGTCGGGTTGGGCTCCACCCCTAGGGGAGTAAGGAGGTGTCCTAGAAACTTCCCCTTCCTGCGCCGAAAACACACTTGGCCGGGTTGAGCCGCATCTTGTACTTCCTCAGGGTGGCGAAAGTCTCCGTCAGATCCGCTACGTGCTCTGCGGCGCTCTTACTCTTAACGAGCAAGTCGTCGACGTAGACTTCCAGATTCCGCCCCTTCTGCTCTCTGAAGACGTGATCCATCATTCTTTGATATGTCGCGCCGGCGTTCTTGAGCCCAAAGGGCATCATCTTGTAGCTATAGCACCCGTCGCTGGTGATGAAGGAAACGTCGCGGCAATCGGGGGGATGCATCCGGATCTGATGGTATCCTGAAAAGGCATCAAGGAAACTCATCACAGGAAATCCGACGGCGGAATCAACCAGCGCGTCGATCTGAGGCAGGGGATAACAATCCTTCGGGCAGGCTTTATTCAATAATGAAAAGTCGATACATAACCTCCAGCCCCCTCCAGACTTCTTCACCATTACAACATTGGAGACCCAGCCTGGATACTGGATCTCCGAAACAAAACCTGCTTCCAGCAGCTTCCCTACTTCCTCCCGGATGGGTCCCGCTAGAGCGGCGGCGCTCTTCCTTTGCTTTTGACGGACGGGGGCCGTCGCCGGATCCAGGTTGAGGCGATGACAGGCAACATCAGCATCGATCCCTGGCATTTCGGCGGCGCTCCATGCGAAGACGTCCGCGTTTTCCTGTAGGCAGGCCGCTATCTCCACCTTCCCTTCGGGGGCAAGGCTCCTCCGATCTTCAGCAGCTCCGGCTTTCCTCTCAGGGAGATCACCTCCACTTCCTCCAGCTCCTCGGCAGCTTGCAGGCCCTCTTCTTGCTCCATCATCCTTTCCAACCTTTCTGCGTCGCCCATCCAGCTGATGGTGCTGACCGCATTCAGGTAGCATTCCCTGGAGGCCTTGGGATCTCCCCTGATCCTGACTTGGACGTCATCCCTGCAGTACTTCAGGCATTGGTGATAAGATGAAGGGACGGCCTTGAAGTAGTTGATGAGGGGCCGTCCGAAGATGACATTGTAGCCGCTCGGTGCGTCGACGATGACGAAGCGGCATCGGATCGAAGTCCCCCGAGAGTAACCAGCAACTCCACTCCTCCTTCCACCTCTTTCTTCTCCCCGGAGAAGCCGAAGAGAGGCCCATCCGCTGCCTGAACCGGGACGCTTCCACCTGAAGGCCGACGAAGGTTCTCTTGAAGATGACATTCACCGAGCTCCCATTATCCGCGAGGATTCGGTCGACGGTGAAGTCCTCGATTGCTGCTTGAATCACCAGGGCGTCATGGAAGGGGTTCTCGTTCCAGAGCATGTCTTCCTCCGAGAAGGTGATCTCGTTCAAGGGAGGGGGGATCTGAGACGTCGAAGCGACGCTCCTTTTGTAGATTTGGTGGAGACTTCCCTTGCGGGAAGCTCCTAGCCCCGCCCCTCCGTTGATCACTCCAACGTGCCCGCCTCCCGGACCGGGAATGACATTTCCCCTTCCTCCCTGATCGATCCTGTCTTCGTTCCTCCTCCTCTGCGGTGCCTGGTAAGCCACCTGCCCAACCTGGGCCTCCTGCTGTGGCTGCTCCCTCTCGGCCGCCGTCGCTTCCATTCTTCTCCTTGTTTCCCAGAACTCTGGGCAAGCCAAGGTCCCGTGCCCCTCCACTCGATGGATATCGCAGTAGAGGGGAATCGCCGCTTCCTGCTGCCTTTCCTGCCTCCTCTCCTGTTGCCTCTCCTTCCGCCGACGCTTGGCGGCTCGCTGCGTGATGGACATGGTCTCCCTTCTTCCTCCTCCCTGCTCCCGAGGGTTGTAAGCCCTCCTTTTCCTCCTGACGGTGGGCTGCCTCCACTGAGGGCGGTCCCTCGGGTACTGGAACCTTCTTTCCTCGCTCCTCGCTTCTCGCCCTCCGACAGGCCTCCTGTCCTCCTGCCTTCGAGGCCTCTCCCGCCACTCCTGCTTCTCCGCCTTTCTGATCTCCCTTCCTCTCTCTTTCTTCTCCTCTTTCTCCCGCGGCCTTTCCTGCTTTCTGTCACTGCGCCCTTCCGGCGCCCTCTCCCTCTCCAGCAGCCCCCTTTGTTGCCCAAGCGGTCGATCTCCGTCGAGCCGTGCCAGGAACTCCTTGTTCCTCTCCTCTCCCTGGATGAACACATTGGCTCTCTCCACCATCTCCTCGAACGACTTGGGTGGCCTGTGCCCCAACTCCATGTTGAACAGACCCTGCTTCAGCCCGAACTTGAGGGCCACCATCAAGGTGAACCCGTCTACCTCTTCCACCTCCAGCACCTCCTCCTGGAATCGATCGATGTACCGGCCCAAACTCTCGTGCTGCCCCTGCACGATCTTGAAGAGGGCGGTCGCCTTCCTTCTTCCTCCGCTTGGACGTCGCGAACCTTGCTAGCAGGCCCCTTCGCAGATCCGAGAAGCAGTAAACGGACCCGGCCGGCAGCTGGTGGAACCAATCTCTCGCGCTACCTTTGAAGGTAATGGAGAAGAGCCGGCACTTGAGAGCATCGGACATGTTGCGAATGGAGACCACATCCTCGAACCACTGAAGATGCCCCACGGGTCGTCCTTGCCGGAGTATTACGAGAGGACTGGCTCTCTGAAGTTGTCGGGGACAAGGGCTGCGAGGATCTCGTCGCAGAAGGGGCTCCTCCCTTCCTGGCGGCGGCGAGTATCCTCTCCGCTCGAGCAGTCATACTCGCTCCATCGGCGAGTATCCGTACCTCGCCGAGAGTTCTGGTTCTCGGAACCGGATCCCCTGACTACTCGCGGGTGATGTCGCGGGGGGATCACCTGCTCTCCACTCGCCCAAGCGGGCTCCTTCCTGCTCGCCGAGTTGGTATCTCCTCGCCCGGGGGTGTCTGGCGACGGGGGGAAGTCGCCGTCACCTCAGGCGGATTTGACAACCCGACGAGTATCGCTTTCTCCATTCTCCTTGCGAACTCTGCAAAAGCTGCCACCGTCACATACTCGCCACCTTGCCCCGGGATTCCAGCTCCCGCCGAGTTACCTCCCAACTCGCCCGGTCTCCGTCATCGGCCATCTTCCAACCACGACTTTCTTCTTCGGTCGCTATCCACGCTCACCGCACCAAGTGTTGAAGCCGAGAAATTCTCAACCTCAGAATCGGATTAGGCGACCTGAAGCTACTGGTCGACGGTCAGGAAGACGATCTCTGGTTAGGAAACAAGGACGAATTGTACGAACAAGACCCCAGGTCGCTGCGGCAGGAAGGTCCCACCACGTACCCAGTTGCTTAGGAGAAGCAACCCCTTCTCAACCAGATTGGCCGAGCTAGGTACGAAGGAGGCGAGCTGAACGATAGCGAGTCAAGGGTAGTTACTGGAACTCGCGAGGGTTCAGGCCGAGAATTGCTTGTCCTCTCTTCGTACCCCTGAGGTCCTATTATAGGCAAAACCAAGAAAAGGGGGGGGGGTCTTACTTATACCCCCCCCCCTGGCGAGTTGGCGACCTTCTCAAGGAACTCGCCTGGGAGAGGCGGCATCTGGCCATAGTCGCCACCTGGCGAGTTGGCTCTGGGGAGCTCGCCCTA